>JBBBDQ010000688.1:1240000-1932500 GCA_037127315.1 Ascarosepion bandense | reverse complement strand
TCATCAAACTAAATCCATATTGGTACGACTGCACATCTCTGAGTAGGTATCTCATACCATGATGATAGATGATCTACCAAGATTGTTTAAATGTTGAAAAAGCCAAAGCCCGAATTTATACGAAGAGGAGAAATACATTAAAAACACCTTCAAACTTTTCCAATACCCTAGTTATTTTATTATTTTATATTCGATGCGATGCAAAAGGTTTGTAAACTATTCCAAAACAAAGAAACGACCCGACTTTATAAACAGAAACATATTATCCTGCTTATCACAGCTAGAATGCAATGGCAACCTACCTCGGGACAATCTTCAGCCCAGTCAGTCATGTCTCTTTGTGTATCATGTATGGTATTAAACTGACTGACAATGAATGTATAACTCCAGTTCCGGGCGGACTGGCTGGCGGGCTTGCGGACGGACGGGCGTGCATGTGTAACGTAAAGCAATCGCTTGAAAGCATAATGAAAAAGGGGAACGAAGTTAATAGAACGAGCAAACTCTAACTGGCCGAAAAAGGTCAACACGGATCAAGAACGAGATGAAGATAAGATATCACAGAATTGATTAAATGACAAAAATGGATATGGACTGGAAACATAGCAAGAAATTGTAACAGATAGATTAAAATTTTGTTTGACTGATGGCCAACGGGCAACAAGAAAACACCAGATAAATGTAGCGATGAGATAAGACATGACTAAGTATAGCAGAGTTCAGGTTGTCTGGGAAGCATTTAGCTAAAATATTTTTTGTGCAAGGAAATACAAATGAGTACGACTGTTTTTCCTGGTCTTGGTGGCTCGACTGAATCAGTAATGTGATAGGTACCGACTTGGTGGATCGACTACAGCCACTTCCCCATCGACGAGATATGGCCTCCCTTTGTCTGTTCTATAAATACTTCCATGGCTTCTGCTCCAATGAACTTAAGTCACTGGTGCCTCTGCAACAGGTGTCTACTCGTGCAACCAGATTGGTGACCGGGTCCCACCCATTCACAGTGAGATTAACCAAATTAACCAAATGCAGACGATAATTCTACTCCTGCAGCTTCTTCTCTTACACCTCCCGTCTGCGGAACTTGCTTCCATATTCTTGCTTTATCCTTTCCTTTCTCTCCACCTTTGCAACTGCCATCATACCTGTATTCCCATCCTTCTCTTGCTCCTTTCTAACTGGTTCATCTTTCTTTTCACTCTCTTTTTACTTTTATGCAGCCCCCTGCACATCATTGGGGTGATACGATTAAATATATATATATATATATATATATATATATATATATATATATATATAATGAGAAAAGTGTAATACCCAAGGGACGGTTGGAGGAAAATCGAGACAATGCAAAGCAACACAAGACATAATGGGCTTTAGCAGAGTAGGGTTTGGGAGGGATACCAAGAGGAAAGGCTTTAGGACGGACAATGAATTAGGACTAAGAGCTGCCGTTTCTAATTCTTACTTTACTAACGGGCCATGTATCGTATTTATTTCTAGGGTAAAAGTACGCCTTAAAGACTTGAAAGACATGCTTGACAACCTCGATATTTTTGGAAAAGACTTTAGGATAATCAAGAATCTATATTGGCAGCAAACCGCTTGTGTACGGATAGGAAGTGAATTCAGCAGGTATGCAAAAATAGAAAGAGGCATAAGACAAGGATATGTTTTCTCACCCGATCTATTCAATCTGTACAATGAAGCAATTATGAGAGAAATAAAAACCTTGCCAGGATTTGTCATTGGCGGCCACAATCTCAATAATATAAGATACATGGATGACACGGTACTGATAGCAGACACGGAAAAGAAGATGCAGGACGTTCTACAGAAGTTAGCAAAAGAAAGTGAAAAGAAAGGATTGAGCATAAACCACAAGAAACCTAAATATTTGGTCATCAGCAAAAAGAGGGGCCCAATATGCCAACTATGAGTCGGAAAACCTAAAACAAAACAAGTGAAGAAATTTAAATACCTGAAAAGTGTTCTGACAGAAGATAGAAAGTTCAACATTATGATCCAAAGACGCATTGATATGGCTAAGTATGGATTTCAGAAGTTAACCAGAGTACTGAAAGACAGAAAAATCTCATTGGAAACAAAGGAAAGTGAGCTGACCTGCTATGTGATATCTGTCCTGTATGAAAGTGAATGTTGGACGATCTCATAAAAGGATTAACGAGAGGCTTGAAGCAGCACAATTGTGGTGTTACAGAAGGACGCTGAAGATCAATGATAGGTCATTGAAAAGGATGTAAACGAAAAGGAAATTAATACTGAGCATCAGGAAGAGACAGCTAAAGTTCCTGGGACATGTAATGAAGAAGGAGGGTTTGGAGAACCTGATACTAACAGGCCAGATAGTGGGGAAAACAGACAGGGGAAAGCAACGGATAACATATTTGAACGGCCTGATCAGGTGGATGATGGAACGAGGGTTGCGTGGTGTAAAAGGAGAAAGCGTACTAAGAGCCACCAGGAATAGGAAGATGTGGAAGGCCATCATCACCTACGCTCTGAAATGACAGGGCACATAGAAGAAGAAGAAGCAAAGTTTATAAATTTGAGAAAATTTGTTTATTTCTAACAAAATCAATGAGTCAGTGCTTAGCATTTGAATTTTAAAATCTAGAACTTGTTTTGTTCACTACAGAACAACTGAAATGTTGTGAACGTAGCAACAAAGCTGAGCATACTGATTTTAATAGCAAACATATAAATAAGCAATTATTGCTATGTTGTGGTCCAGTGGATATCGGCTCGGAACGAGAAACCGGGAAGCCGAGTTCGAATTCCAGTTGAATCCATTGTATTCACTTACGCGCAAATACCCTTGGGAAAGGTATTAATCCGTCTCTTCCTTCCAGTTATGGGTTAAATAGCAGGACAGATTGGGTTCTATAGCCTTGGTTGGCAACCAGTCTACCGCAGAAAGCAATGGCAACCTACTGCGGGATAATCTTATGCCCAGTCAGTCATGTCTCTTCCGAGACATGATCGCCCAAGCGTGTATCACGTATGGCACTTAACTGACTGATATTTGTTCTTCTGTATAGAAAGGAATGTTGGCCAATCTGATAAAAAGTTTTAAGTTTAAAAATGTATTTTTTTGACAGTATTTATTTATTTCTATTATTATATATATATATATATATATATATATATATATATATATATATTTGATATTTCAGACCGACCTCGGCCTTTCATCAGAAACAAATGATTTTAAAATTTAAAATAGAAGTGTCCGTCACGAGATGTTTACATCACGTGACGTAGAAAGCGAT
This sequence comes from Ascarosepion bandense, assembly GCA_037127315.1. Taxonomy (NCBI): domain Eukaryota; kingdom Metazoa; phylum Mollusca; class Cephalopoda; order Sepiida; family Sepiidae; genus Ascarosepion; species Ascarosepion bandense. The sequence goes on along the minus strand of JBBBDQ010000688.1, from coordinate 1,929,204 downwards.
AGTTTTTTAATATTTGTAAATGTAAACCTATCTTTAATCATACTTTTAAATGTTGTTTTAAAGAAAATTTTTTTAAGTGTATCTAAAAATTGTTTAACTATTGAAATATTTATAAAGATTCAAAACACCTAAGTTCCTATTTAACCCTAGCCTATATGTATTTAATTTTAAAATCCAGTATTTTTCTTTTTTTTCTGCGTGAGTATGTGGAACTAAAATCGGAATCTATCAGTAAACATTTGCAGTTTTCTAATGTGTGTCCTGGTTGATTGAAGTATTGGGCTATATATATATATATATATATATAAACAGAGAGTAGATATACTATAACTAACACTTTAGGACCCTTTCAGCCAACACATTATCAAAAGTGAATGTTGGCAAAATTTTAAATCATAATTAGGACACATTAATTTGACATTATAAAAGGGAAGGTGAAACTCATTTAAAAACAAATTTTAATCAAAAACTAAATAATTAAAATAATTAAATTATTGATTTTGATTAAAATTTGTTTTTAAACGAGTTCCACCTTCCCTTCTACAACGTCAAATTAATGTGTCCTGATTATTATCATTACCATATATTGTTTGCATTAATCACTCCTCCGATTTTGTTTGTATAGCAATGACATACTAGTTGGAGATTAGTAAATATACTATACATCTTTCATTGGCCAAGGGTGGTTTTATTTTTATCATAATGGTGGTGATCAACCATTATACTTTTTATATTGTTCAAACTGTTGTCTTTATTTTTGTTGCTATATTCACAATGTTTCAGCTGTTGTACACTCTGTCCTTCTTCAGGTGATTGGAATTTCAAACTGAACACTTTTACCTTGCTCACTGGGGTAGATTGTTCTAGTTCCATGATTCATAGCTCTTCCAGATGTTTCATTATCAGTTATCTCCCTTTATCTCAACTAAGTTTGTGTACACCTCTGCTGTAGCCAGGTATTGAACTCGCAACTTTTTGGATCAAGTTACTTGATTCAACAAATGTTTTTATCCACTCTGTCCCTGAGGACATCAGTGTATGAATTCTTTGAACTTATAAAGCTAATGTCTCATTATTCTTTTTTTTTTTCTTACCAGAGCTCATATTACAATTTTGTTGTTTTTGTTTTTATCTGTCACTCCATATTACTAATTCCTATATTAATTTCAATGCTTGGCCATCTTAGGAGATTTTTGTAGCCTAGCATACATACTGATTCCTTAAGTTTTTGTATTTTCCAGTAGTGTTCTGTACCTATTATTTCAACTTCATCCCACAGAAAGCGATGATCATCCTTTTCTCCTTCATATATGGTCAGCTACAACCGATTCTTTTATTTTCCCTTGTGTTATGGCCTTGTAGAGTTCTTGCAGTCTTATCTTAAAGATTGACCACTTTTATCTATTTAAGGCAGTTTTATTTGTCAGGATATATGTATATGAGGCGTAAGTGGTTAGAATATTAGGATTACAACCACATGACCTAGGTTTGAATCACACCCTAGTTGATAATCAAGGAAGTGATTTCATGATACTGTCAGCCCGGGGAGGCAATTTTAAGTTTCTTCAGAAAATGAAATATGAAGGAAAAAATAAATATCTGGGATTTTTATTTTTGTCTTATTTGTTTTCATTGGTTAAATAGATTTCACATATATGTCTCACAGTTCTAGCATGTCTATTTAGGATTTGATTTATAATGTATGCATGTGTATACATTTTTATTTTTGTCTAGTAGTGTCTGTATGCTGATTGGGGGATGTTTTCTGTGAGAGTGAAAGAATTAGTTACACTTGTGGTTGTAGGTAGACAGATCTTCTATAAGCTGGAACTCATCTTAGATATCTTAGACATAAGCTGAAACAGATATTTGATATTTTCTATAAGCTAAAACTTACTGGCAAATTCTTGTAACTAAGCATCGACTGGTTCTGTCCACATAGTCAGCATCACACTGATACTTAAAATAGTAAACAAAATCAAGCTGTTAGATAAAGTGCAAACCTTGTCTTTTCGAAAGAAAAGTAAAGAAAATAACCTACTGTCAAAAAATCTTCTACCTAGTCAGTCATGTCTCTTTTGAGACATGATTGTCCAAGTGTGTATCATGTATGGCACTGAACTGACTGACTGACTTAGTTGGAAGCAAGCTCTTATTTTACATTAAATGGCTAAGTGTAACTATAAATTAATTTTTTGCACATTTCTTGATTGTGGTACTTCCGGCTTCTTGCTTTCCAGTCAAGTTTGATTTTCAATAATTTAAATGCAATGTCAATTGTTATCAACTGTCTTCTTGTTTACTTTTCAATTGTTCTCATTCCTCAATAATGCTTCTGTTTTTCTTCTGGCTTCTTGCTTCCCAGTCAAGTTTGATTTTCAAAAATTCAATTGCAATGTTAATCGTTATCTACTGTTTTCTTGATTACTTTTTAATTGTTTTCTCTTCTTAAGTAAGTTTACTTCTCATGTTCTATGCTAACAGTTTCTTTTTTTGCTTATAAAACACTAGCAGTATAGGCTGGCATTGCTCGGGTCTAATGAAACTAATCCATGGTCCTGGAGCTCAGACTCTTTGGACGTTGGCACAAAAGGCTAAAAAGCAATAGTTGTTTCCAGTTAAAGTGAAACTGTAGACTGAAAGAAAAATGAATGGATGTAAGTCAAATTTTGATTTCCTGGTATCGATATAAAATTTTCTGCACTATTGTAAGAAATGCAACCTTGAAACTTCTGAATATCGTTTCTTATGTCTTTGTTTATGAGTGTATCAAATTTGATTAAAATTGGACCACTCCTTCTATAACCCGATTTTTTCGATTATCAATTTTCGATATTTATCGGGGGTACTTCAACACAAAACCTAACTAAGAACACTCGCAGACGCTTATAGTACAACTGTGTAAATTTTCAAGAAAATCGGTTCAGCCATTTCGAAGTCTATAGGTAATGGACACACACACACACAAAGTTCCATTTATAAATAAGTTTAGATTATTTCAATTTCATGTTTTCCAGCCTACTTAGATCTTCAAAAGCTTAAATGCAATATATATATATATTCTTATATATATATATTCTTATATCATAAAGAATATAAGAAAAGAAAATATCATTATCTTATATCATATAAAAATCATTATCTTGTCTTAATTACTTTTTTATTGTTTTTATTCTTTAATGATATTTTCTTTTCTTATATTCTTTATGATATAAGAATATATATATATAAGAATATATATATATATATATATAAGAATATATATATATATTGCATTTAAGCTTTCACACTCAGTAACCTATTGTTTTAGTGGTTTGTTGCTTTGCTTGGGGTGAAATGATTAAAAAAAACAATTCTTCAGTCTTTTAATAGTGTTTTTATTACTCTAGTAACAACAATAAACAGTCAGTCAGTTAAGTGCCATGTGCGATATACGCTTTGGGCGATCATGTCTCTCTTGAGACATGACTGACTGGGCAGAAGATTATCCCGCAGTAGGTTGCCATTGCTTTCTGCGGTAGACTGGTTGCCGACCAAGGCTATAGAACCCAATCTGTCCTGTTATTTGACTCATAGCTAGAGGGGAAAGAAATGTATTATATTATTATGTAGTAATTAGAGAGGGATCGGTTTCCTATTGTTATGAAGTAATAAACTGACCCCCCACTTTATGACCAGTAGAAACCTTAATCATTATTCCAACTATTATATTCAGTCAGTCAGTTAAGTGCTATCCGTGATACACGCTTTGGGCGATCATGTTTCTCTCGAGACATGACTGACTGGGCAGAAGATTATCCTGCAGTAGGTTGCCATTGCTTTCTGCGGTAGACTGGTTGCCAACCAAGGCTATAGAACTCAATCTGCCCTATTATTTAACCCATAACTGGAAGGAAGAGACAGGATTAATACCTTTCCCAAGGTTATTTGTGCGTAAGTGAATGCAAGGAATTCAACTGGAATTTGAACTCGGTTCCCCGATTTCTCGTTCCGAGCCGATATCCACTGCGCCACAACGCACATCCTCAATAAACAGTAACAACATTAAAAACAAAATTTGACTTAAGGACAGTTTAAACTTTCTTGTGAGGGAGAAATGAAGTTGTTTTGTCTTCCTGTGCTGTAAATCCGAAATATGATTGCATGTAGAAATCCTAGTAGACCAGTAGATTTTTTTAACTACTCAGATGTGCTCATTTGATACCAATGACCATGTTGCATTCAAAGTCACATAAATCACCTTTCTTTTCTATATCAATGCAAAGAGTGGAATTCAGCAGGTCACTATGGCATTGTTTAAATGTCTATATCCATTAAATTGCTGCTACATCATTGTTTGATTAGAAATTTGCATAAAAATGCATTTCTCCACATGTAACTTAGTGGCAAATGAGAGAGAGAAACAGTTGCTGAAAATATATCTATCTATATATATTTGTGTATTTTGGCAGCAAATTTTTTTAGACATGTCAGATTAAATAAATTTCAAACATTGTGTCTGCTTATTTTTAATAAAATCCATTGATACACATGGATAATCTTTCACATGTTATAATTGAAAGATGTCAAAAATGAGCTGTAACATTGACAGACGTTATCATTCATTTCTCAATGTACCCAAGTACTTTCAATCTCCTTCCAAGATCATCTTCAGTGGTGTAATTTATGGTAACAAAAAGTAATCGATAACACAACTATCCTACACCGAGAAAACAACAAAAGCAACCTACAGATTCTCGAAGCAATATTCATTAAAACACGTAAACTGCCAATTAATAGAATCAGCTATGAATACTGTAGTAATGTTCTAAAATGTTTGTAAAAGACCAGTTTTTTTCATACTTTAACACATGCATGACCATGACATTACAACATATAAAAAAAATTCCATTTTAGATAATTTTCACGTTCTAATGAACGCTAAGCAGTTTGTCAACAGTTATATTTGAAGCAGAAAAAAATTTACAGTAATTTTTAGCAACACAGTCTTGCAGTTATTTTTTGTTACCATAATCACACCCCTGAAAATGATCTCAGAAAGAGATTGAAAGTACTTGGGTACATTGAGAAATAAGTTATAATGTGCGAAAGATTGTCGATGAACAGATTTTATTAAAAATAAGCAAACACAATGTTTGCAATTTATTTAATCTGGCATATATATATATATATATATATATATATATATATATATATATATATATATAGGTTTAATGCAAAGAATTAAATCTATCAACATTTTATCTCCACCCTGATATCAAGCACTTTACAATAAAAAACCTGCTTGTCAAAATACCTTATAAAATTTGTCACTTAGCTGATTGTTGTTATATTTAGCACCTCAGGAGGTTTTCAGCAGTTGACTGCTATTTTCCTGCATGAAACAGTCTATTGCCACTCGTTGACTTCAGTGTCCACTATTTACACATGCTCTATCCCTGATATTGTGCTCATTTACCAAAAGTAGAAGAGGAAAGAGACCACTAACTGGATGATAATTGTTGAAATTCACATGAAAGTGGATTAAAAAGTTCATAAGAAAATTAAAAACGAAATGCAGTGAAAATTCATGTTACAAAATAATTCATGTTACAAAATAATAAAATTAAATAGTTAAATGCAACTGCCACTTCTACATGAACAGTTTCTTTTCTTGCACTTCTCCCTGTGGAACTCCCTTCTATTTACTTGCTTCAATTCCATTCTTTCTTTAATACCTCCTATACCCAGTCTTTTGTCTTACTATTAACCAGCTATCATGAGTGGCTCTTAGGCCTTGTATTGGGTAGACATCAGTATAATTGTATATTAGTATTTTTCTGTTCTGTTTAACATTTTCCCTAATTACAAATTCCAGTATTTAGACCAAAAGTCTCTAACAAATCCTGTGGTGAAAAGCAAAAAGCAACAAATTGACAGACCCTCCCGCTTTTTTTTTTTTTTGTTTCACTTCTCAGTCGTTCAATTTTTGACACCCCTCCCCAAACTAAAAAAACAAAAACAAACAAATCATTAACCTACAAAGAACTCCTAATCAGTAGTTTCCCTACTTAGGGATTGAACTCAGTACCTTTAGGTTTCCAGGTTGCTGTACTCCTGACACAAATGTCAGCTATTATTCACTTAAGGATTAATTTTGGTAATTGAAAAAATATGTCCCTAAATTTGACCCTTGGCTTCCATTTTAGAATTCCTTAGGAATCCCAGTTACCAAAATGTTTTCAGACAAAGAAAAATATTTTGTAATATGAGAAGATGGGAAAAGATGGAAAAAGATCTGCTTTAGTTTGAAAACAGAGAGAAATTAATCTTTGTGAAATATAACATTTATTTATTTATCTAATATATTTTTTTTTTTTTTTTTTTTTAATCATTTCACCCCGAGCAAGGCAGAAACGCCACTGATGTGCAGGGGGTTACATAAATGTAGAAAGATTAATTAGAAAAGAGTGAGGAGTACAAGCTAGTTAGAAAGGAACAATAGAAAACTGAGAAAGCAGGTGCAAAGACAGGTACATGGGCGGAGAGAAAGGGAAGGTTATACAGGGGAGGGGAGAGAGCTAGAGGCCAGTGGTTAGTAGGTGAGTATTAACTTTGCTTTTAAATTTCTGGAGGTCGTAGCCGTCAGGAAAGCAAGAATACGGGAGTGAGTTCCACAGGCGGGAAGTGCGAGAGAGGAAGCTGCTGGAGTAGAATTGTCGTCTGCGTTTGGCTAACCTGACTGTGAATGGGTGGGACCCAGTTGCCAGTCTGGTTGAACGGGTAAACACCTGTTGAGGAGGCATCAGTGACTTAAGCTCATCCGAGCAGAAGCCATGAAGGTATTTATAGAAGAGACAGAGGGAGGCCACATTTCGACGATGGGAAAGTGGCTGCAGACGAGTCGCCAGATCAGAACCTATCACATTACAGACTCTCCTTTGGAGCTTGTCGAGAACACTGAGGAGAACGGCAGGGGCACCTGACCATAAATGGCAGCAGTACTCCATGCACGGACGGATGGTTGACTTGTATATATATATACACACACACACACATTGAAAAGTAACTCCCTATTCTATTAATGATGGACTCTCCTGTCTTGTAAAAACTATAGTTGGATGGGAGATGCCATCATACATAAAATAGAGATACTTTCCAATCACCCTATATATATATATATATATATATATATATATATATATATATATCTCAGCATGCAGTGTGGGTATAGAAGAATCCAAAGGAGTATCCTGTACATACAGTGGTAGAATAACTCTCTAAGAGAGCTCTAAACATATATGTATATAAATACATATAGAGCAAATATAAGAAAAATTAAGACAGACACATTATTTCATAGTGAATCAGAAGTATAGGCCTATTTCAGGCAAACCATCGTCAGCTTTCGTCTTTATTTTACAAAAGATTTTACACAAATGAAATTCACAAAGACCTAAAAAAACAAAACAAATAAAAATAAAGGTTGCTCCCTTAAAAGAGAAAATTTTAGAAAAAATATATCATTACATCAGTTCGGTGAATACACACACATATTCTACCACTTTATGTACAGGATACTCCTTTGGATTCTTCTATATCTACACTGCATGCTGGTGTGTGTGTATATATATATATATATATATATATATATATATATATATATATATATATATATAATCTGGTTGGGTGCTCCTGCTATTCATCTTGAGGTTCTCAACAAAATCCAAAAGAGGATCTGCAATATAATTGATCCTGACTTGGCAGTCTGCCTTCAGTCACTTTCTCACCAACATGATGAGTCTTCCCTTTGTCTTTTCTATAAGTGTTTTCAGGGCAATTGCTCTGACAAGCTTTTCCCCCTGGTACCCTGACCACATGTATTTACTCGTGCTACTAGATTGACATTAAGGTCTCACCCTTTTTATCGTAGAAATAGTTAAATGTAACTTCCTCTTTTACTTTAACAGTTTCTTTTCTCACACTTTGAGTTTGTGAAACTCACTTTCATTAACTTGTTTCTCTGATAGCTACAATCTCTAAAAAATAAACGCAACATCAATTGCCATCTTTTATCTACTTGATTCCCATTCATCTCTTATCTTTTCTTCGACATTCCCTTTTTTTCTCTCACTGTAATTCTCTGTGCACCAGTGGCATTTCTGCCTTGCTTGGAGTGAAATGAATATATATATACATATATATATATATATATATATGTGTGTGTGAAATATATGCAATTTTTTATATATATTATTTATATATTATATATGCATGGTACTTATTTGAAAGTGCTCAATATCAGTGATAGAGCTCACAGATTCAGTTGGGTTCATGTGAGTTTGTAACACTGGGTTTCACACTTTTGTTATCATCAGACAAACTGATATATATATCCAAATTTTTAAAAAATTAACCAGTTTGTCTGCTGATCACAAAAGCATGAAACCCAGGGTCATAAACTCACACTAACCCAACTGAATATATATATTATTTTACGAAATGTTATGGCAAGTTACAAAATGGAATTGACCAACATATTTTTAATTTATTAGTTTGAACATTATTTTTAACAGACACTAGTATTTGAGTAGATCCTGTTTTTTATAATTATGCAATATATTTATATATATCTACCAACCTGAATATTTGAAAAATCTTGTTAGGAAAATATACATCCTTTGGCAGGAATTGAACCTGTAACCCCTGAGACATAAGGGAAGCTGTCAATTGATCTGATATATCTTAACCACTCAACCTTGAAGGAAATTACAGTTAGACAAAGCCAAATTAAGTGATTAAGACACGTTAGATTAATTGATGGCTTCCCCTGTCTAGAATAACAGACTTGAGCAGATTAAGTGATTGGCAAACCTTCTCTTGGGAGTTGCTTCCACAGAGCAATGAGTTGTGAGAAGAAGCTACTCAAGTGGAACTTACATCTCACCAATGAAATATGAAGGGAATGAGAGTGATTTTGAATGCTATCGAGACTTGTAAAGGTAGAGTTTAGTATGCACTCTCTTAGGTCTCCCAAAACAGAAAACTGCAAGAATGTTAGAAAAACTTCTATACATAAAACTCTGTAACTTTGATTAATCCATCCATCCATGACAGTCTAAAATCACCATACATTGACCTATCAAAACCAGATTTTGAAGAGAAATACCAACAGATAAAGAGGTACAAAGGACATATGGTTTTACTAATTTCATTAATTTGTATGGGGAAAAATTAAAAGTTTTATGCAATACTAGCAGTATAGCCCGGCATTGCTCAGGTGTAATGAAAGCTTTAAAACTAATCCATGATCTTGGAGCTCAGACTCTGCCTAAAGAATATTTGTGTGAAGTTTGGTGAGAATCGGATAAAAATTGTGGATTTGTATAAAGGACATACAGACAGATAAACAGACACACACACAAACATCTTGCCTTTTATATATATATATATATATATATATATATATATATATATATATATATTATCGATTTTCTGCACTATTGTAAGAACTGCAACCTTGAAACTTCTGAATATCGTTTCTTATGTCTTTGTCTATGAGTGTATCAAATTTGATTAAAATCGGACCACTCCTTCTATAACCCGATTTTTTCGATTATCAATTTTCGATATTTATCGGGGGTACCTCGACACAAAACCTAGCTAAGAACACTCGCAGATTCTTATAGTACAACTGTGTAAATTTTCAAGAAAATCGGTTCAGCCATTTCGGAGTCTATAGGTAATGGATATACACACACACACACACAGAGCAAAAGTTTCATTTATAAATAAGTTTAGATACAAACTAAGTTCAACATGTCATTTTCCGTTCTCCCAATACTACATGGGGGAACTAACATCAAATGATATCTGCAGCTGTAAACATCAGCCACCCCACCTCACACCTTTCAACAAAGAAAGCTTGACCTTTTGTGGGGTATTTTCAAAGTGACTTTTATTTTACTTAACTGGTTGCAAAATGCTTTAAAGTGTTGGAATTTGGCCCCAGAAAGAAATATTTATATGTGGCCAATTGTATGTTGCATGCTCAAGAGTAAGAAATCCTAAGAATTTATTCTTCACTATTAAAAAGGAAAAAAAAAATTTTTTAAAATATTGTTTTCCATGAAGTTCCATAGAATTAAAGAAATTATTAATCCATGAAGTAAGGTTTTTGTCAAAGTATTTTTCCAAAGAAATCAGCTTATTCAAATTTCATTGAATGGTTTGAAAATTTGAAAAAAATGTACAGTTTGTAAATCTTGACAAAAGATGTTAGTAATAACTTCAACAATTCTAAACTCTCGGAGGATTTCAACATGCGTCAGTGTATTTAAAAAATAATTCTAATTATTTATAAGACACACAAGAGGAAATTTTGTATCTGACTCTTATATGTAAAGTTTTGTATTTTTAACTTTTTTCTGTATACTGTAATAAATGTTTGTCGTAAAAATTTTATGCAGTGGTTTGAGTCTTGATTGCACAACAACTGTCTATTCTTACTAAGTTTCTGTGTTTGGCGCAAGAATTTAGATTTGGTACAGAATTAAAATTTTTATATTTTGCACAAAGTTGTTCTTTATGCACTTCAAATTTTTACAAACAAGTAAAAAGTAAATAAATAATTAAACAAGTCTGAAATAAATTTTAAAATCATTCCTTTCCTGAGCTACTAAGAAAACTTAAGTCATGTCTTAGACGACAAACAGAATTTCATGCCTTCCAAGTGTCACATTTGGAAAAAACAAGCCACAAAATTTCCATTGAAGGGAAAAGACAGTTTAACGAACAAAATTTTCACTTAAAAAATGTCAATATATATTCATTACTGCCTATTGTTCTATGAATTTAATCAACTATTCTACTAATAAAAAAATTATATTTTTGTTGTCTTCCACCTTCAATGAAACGTTTTGTAATATTATAATATATTTGTCTGTATTCATTGATATTTACAAGAATATGGTGTAAAAGAGATTCTTTGAAGCTATGAAGCTCTCTCCTTTTCTCTCTCTCTATGATTGATTGATTTATCTAATCACATATCAATACCTTATGTGTCATTTAATATCAAAATTTATTTTTATTGTCAGCATTGAAATAATAGAAATGATGTTATTCTGCTTTCACACTTGTATGCATGGTAAATGATACACAGCTTTTGTAGATATATATGTTTGTGTGGACATAATTACTAGGGGCAGTGATATCTGTGTTTTATATTGTAGTTTTGTTAAAGTTATATTTAAGAATAGTTTTTTTTTTTTTCAAAAAAAAGTTACTGGATGCTATATGAACTGATGACATGAAAGTGTTCTTTCATGTTGATTGGTTGATTGATTGATTTTGTTTAATGTCATATTAAGCTGTATAGGTTATTTAATGCGAACATAAATATTTTAATGTAATTTTATGCTTTCAACTAGATATTTTGTACATAATTTTATACTTTCAACTACAGATATTTTGTACATAATTTTATACTTTCAGAATAAATGTGTATTTGTTTTAGTTATATATTTTGTAAATCATAAAATTTATTTTAAAACTTTACTATAAAAATGCACGGTTGATTTTTGTTTTGAGGTTTACTATTTGCTTATAGCCAAGACCCTAACAGATGCTATCAACCCCACGTCAAGATGGACCTCGAAACAACAGCAATTAAGAGGTGATGCCCCTCTTCTCAATGCCTCAAATCTCCTGATCAGAGGCCTTGCTGCTGGATGTTTTTTATTGTCATACCTAGGTCGATCTCTGTATGGCACATACATGTCCTTTCAGGATGTATTGTGTTCATAGCTATCCACAGCTTCCTGTGTTTTTTGCTCTGAATAATAATATCTTTTTTATGACTATACTGTGTTTTTGTGGTATTTATTCCTCTATCTATTTGTTCAAACTTATCAAATAGTTTATTTTTCTTCTCTTGTCTTTGAAGTGACCTATGAGTATTAAATTTTCCAAAGCTTCTTTCCTTTTTATTACTCTTGATAACATACCACATGTTTTCTGAACCAGTCTATGAATTGTGGTTTTGACCCAGATTAACCTTGGTTTTAAAAATATCAATAAATTGTTTCCAATATTTTATGCAAACTGCTAAAGCGCTTGAGAATTTTTGTGAGGAAGAACCATGGACTTTTTCCACCTACAGCCAAAGCAATTAATTTACCATTTGTCTGAAAAACGTGTCCCAAGTGGAATGTGTTGACGTATGTACTGACATCACAAAGGTTTCAAGCCTGGTCTCATGTGTTTTTACTGATGGACAGAAATAAAATAAATTAATGGACAGAAATAAAAATAAATTAATTAAGAAAAAAACAACTTCTTTTAAAATTGGAATTTAAAATGAAGCCATTTTATTTACCTATTTCTGTTTCTTTGTGAAGTCCCATACCATACATGCAGAAACCCAGTAGCAATATACCAGTCAAAGCAAATATTTCTGTAAAATTTGGCATTTGTACAAAACAAGCAGCAAAATATTGCACAATTCCATAAATTTCTTAATTTTCTGGATTAATTTTTCAGGGATATTTTTACAGATATCATGTTTGTGCACTTCCATGAGTCCTAATTTCTATGAAAAACACTTTGGACTGTACTTTGAATTTTGATAGAAGAAACATAATAAAAAACGAAATATACATTGTGTCAAATCAACAAGGATTTTACTATCACTGAAAGATTTTTTTCAAATTTGGTACACTTATAGAGCTTTAACTCTGTACTTGTAGCGACTCTACCGAAACTCCGAAATTTTATTTATTATTTACTTTTCCTCAATAGAAGTAGATAGCTTCACTTATCATCTGGCTCACCCTCCTTCTCTGTCTTTTGAACAGGAGTAGAGGTTTATCCTTGTTTCCCATTGAGGATTGGGCTTCTGGTTCCTTCTAAATTCTACTTAAACTCTTACTTCTAATGTCACCGCTTAATGTCTGAAATTTTATTTACTATTTACTTTTTTTTCAATAAGAGTAGATAGCTTCACCTATCATCAGGGTCACTCTCATCCCTTGTCTTTTGTACAGGAGAAGAGGTTTATCCCTTGTTTCTTGTTTAGGATTTGGTTTCTGGTTCCTTCTAAAATATACTTCAACTCTATACTTTTAATGCCTCCACCTAAAAAGTCAGAAATTTTATTTATTATTTACTTTTCCTCCATAGAATTAGATAGCTTCACCTATCATCTGACTCACTCTCTTCATCTATCTTTTGAACAGGAGTAGGGGGCTATCCCTTGTTTCCTGTTTAGGATTTTGTCTCCGGTTCCTTCTAAAGTCTACTTCCACACTATACTTCTAATGTATCTGTCTAAAAAAGTCAGTAATTATATTTACTATTTACTTTTCCTCAATAGCTTCACCTATCATCTGACTCACTCTCCTCCCAGGTCTTTTGAACAGGAGCAGAGTTTTATCCATTGTTTCCTGTTTAGGATTTTGTTTCCAGTTCCTTCTAAAGTCTGAGCACAAATATCGCGTTCCTTGTTCTGGTATCTTTGTCAAAACTGCACTGTTCTTGTCCTATCTCTGACCTGATTCTGTTGCATGCTCTATTCATCAAAATTTGGATGATGAGTTTTGTTACGTGACTCATTAGGCTGATTGTTCAGTGGAGTTCACATTCATTTGCACCTGGTTTCTTAGGTAATGCTATGAAAATAGGTTTGCTTGGGTCTTTTGGTTTATCACTACTGTTGTAGATTTCATTTATTGTTTCTATAATCTTATTTATGCCAAAACCGTTTAAGGCTACCAGCATCTCTATTAGAATTCCATCTGGTTCTGCCACTTTGTTTCTTTTCAATTTGGCCAGTGCAGTTCCACTTCAGCTTTTAATATTTCAGGCACTTATAATGGTGAATTTTTAAAAAAATCTCTTTCTTTTTTTTTTTTTTTTTTTTTTTTAAATTAGTGGGGATTTTACTGCTGAGATACAACCAATATATTTTCTAACTGTATTTTCAATATCTTTGTCCAATTAAATGTAGATTCTCATCAAGGACTTCATCCTCACTATTCCTGGATGACCTATGTGTAATTATTTCAAAATTATTTTTGTAGTGATAACGGAATTACTACTCTTTCTGCATGAAAAAGTACTCTATCACAAATAGAAAATACTGTATTATTGTTACCAGAACTGCTTTTAGTTTTACTCCATTTCAACTTAACATCATAGTAACAAAATAGTATTTTGAATAAATATATTTTTAGAATGAATTCTGATATTGTCTCTCATGACCAGCAATTCTTTAATTAGGTTACGAACTGGGCTTTTTATTTTGCTTTCGGATAAGTAAAGCAATCACAATATTTTCAAAATTCTGATATTGTCTCTCATGACCAGCAATTCTTTAATCGGGTTACACACTAGGCTTTTAATTTTGTTTTCGGATTCCAGTAAAGCAATCACAATATCTTCAAAATCTGTACAAGCCATCTGTGTGTTCAAAATCTGTACAAGCCATCTGTGTGTTCAAAATCTGTACAAGCCATCTGTGTGTTCAAATATTATTGGATAATAAAAATTTTATCTTGAAATCATAGTTCAATAAAATGCTGTAATCTGTTTGCAGTATGCATTAAAATACATTTTCTTAGTACCAAATTTTTTTTTTTTTTTTTAATCATATCACCCTGAGCAAGGCGGTAACGCCACTGATGTGCAGGGGGCTACGTAAGAGTGAAAAGATTAGAAAAGAGAAAGCCGGAAACCACATTCTGAACAGGGAACAAGGGATGAGCCTCTTCACTCATTCAATAGACGTGGGTGGAGTGTGAACCAGGCAATAGTTTAGTCTATCTACTCCAATTGAAAAAAAAAGAAAAGAGTGAAAAGATTGGAAAAGAGAAAGCCGGAAACCACATCCTAAACAGGAAACAAAGGATGAGCCTCTTCACCCGTTCAGTAGATGTGGGTGGAGTGTGAACCAGGCGATAGTTTAGTCTATCTACTCCAATTAATATACTTAATGATGGTCTGTTTGCAATACAAATTTTCTTTCTTATGCCATCTTTACAGCAAAAATTATATAGACTAAACTGTCGCCCGGTTCACACTCCACCCACATCTATTGAACAGGTAAAGAGGCTCATTCCTTGTTCCCTGCTTAGGATGTGGTTTCCGGCTTTCTCTTTTCCATTCTTTTCACTCTTACATAGCCCCCTGCGCTTCAGTGGTGTTACTGCCTTGCTCGGGGTGATATGATTTTAAAAAAAAAAAAAAGCGCTTCCTTTTCAATTTGGCTACAACAGTTTTCTGTATTTGTCAAACTGATGAAGCATGGACAACTACTTTCACTGTACTGTCTTCAAATTTATGGCCTATTACTGCATCTATACCATATTCGTTTACATCCAATGCGAGATTATCTGATCAAGAGGGATCTGGTTTTCTTCCTTTTTTGTCTATTATTTGATTTCAACTTATGCATAAAGAACTGACATTTATGTTCACTGATTTTAAACTCATTATCATTGTAACACCCCAACGGACCGTCCGAACAATTTCTCCGGCGGCCGTTCTCCACGTTGTGATGTTTGCCGGGAGTTTGTTGAAAATGTCGGCCGAACAGCTGGGGGTACAAGATTAAACTATAAGGAACACAATTCCACAACTTGGATGAGTTGAAAGGATGCTTTATTTTGTTTAGAGTTAGCCTTTTCGGTTGGGGCAGGCGAATGTGACACACAGCTCTAACTCTAATTAATGGAGATCAACAAATCCGAACTGACCGAAACAAGACAAACGGAGATTCTTACTTCAAGCTCGCATCCGGCTGAACTCACCTTAAACTCACTAACTTCTATTTATTTAAAATGAGTCCGGAAATCCAGAAATCCGGAAATGCTTTAGACCACTGGTGATAAACATTGGCGACTGTAAGTCTGAAATTTCAGTTATCTTTTTTTTTATCTTAATAAAGCTTCCGCTGGAAAATTCTTAATGTGTGGTCAAGATACAGTAAAAGGCAGCCTTTGACCGGGTCATTCGAAAACCAACCTCCCGAACTTTATCTCCTGAACTTATCTCTTTATTACATTAAATCACTGAGTCAAGAGTCAAATATTTAGCGGAAGAGAGGTAGGATTTAAAACAGTAATCGGATACCCTTGTCTCTTCCAAAATTTTCCTCGTAAAAGAAAAAGCATTTATTTATTTATTTTTTCCTCTTCTTTTTCACTTTTGTTAAATATGTTTTTAAACTATTTTCTATTCTAATCTATTTTCTATTTTAATCTATTATAATAAAATACATATATGCCTACTTATCGTGTCACATCATGTTGTTTCGGAAATACTTGTTGAATCAGTTTTACATGCCATATTTTCGTAGCACTTTTAATAAGTGTCTCATCTATGTTAGCAATGGCACTGTCTAGTCCAGTCAACATAGTATAGACTATTTACTGGAAAATACCTTGGGTTACTTTTACATCGAAGGGTAATCTTTTAAACTTGTAGAGTCTGTTATGTGTATTAATAGTTAAATACTTCTGTTATTCCTCATCTATTTCAATTTGAAGATACGCCTCAGATAGGAAAAAATATTACTCCCATTTAATTTGGCAAATTTATCCTTTGGAGCTGGTAGGGGATATACATGTTATGCTAGGAAATGAAATAGAGAAAAAAAATGAGCCTGAATCTTTATCACCACTGTTGTCTTTGCATTGAATGAAGATAACATGATAAAGAAATATAACGTCACTTGGAATTTGTGAAATCTGTAGTAGGAACCACCGCAAATGAATTCGTTTGGACAGGGAAAGTCATAATATCTTCATAAAAAACACTTTTTATCTTTAATTTTTGGTACAGGCTTATTTGTTCCGGCAGTTTATTTCTGTCTACTTCATGCAGACAGCTATCTTCTAAACCCATGTCTAAAGTTGAAATGTAACACTTTGACTGGTTCTGTTAAGTTTGGCACAGGGTTCAAGTTAGAGTTCTTCTTAAGCGGGCAGTCATGTGATGTCAGGCAGCATTGTCTCTCATCTCAACTGCAAATCTCTATGGCCAAAACTGCTCCACAATTCCCTTTGGCTGCTTTGGGTCTTTGCTTATATGGATTTGTACTCAATACTGGAGTGGGTTATGACCAGTCTGGGGAAAATCAGTGAATTACTTAATTTCAATAAAGGTCTTAGGATCAAATCACAATTCCTTTGAGGTGATATGTGTAGGGAAACATGATATAGAATTGATTTTGTTATTTCATTTACTTTTGAATTTCTAAAGTACAGTAACAACATTTCCAAAAATGTCTATCTTTATATAATCAATAAATCAGTCAGTTAAGTGCCATACGTTAAACATGCTTGGGTGATCATGTTTCGAAAGAGACATGACTGACTGGACAGAAGATTATCCCGCAGTAGGTTGCCGTTGCTTTCTGCAATTGACTGGTTGCCAGCCAAAGCTATAGAACCCAATCTATCCTGTTATTTAACCCATAACTGGAAGGAAAAGACGAATTAATACCTTTCCCAAGGGTATTTGCGCGTAAGTGAATGCAATGAATTTAACTGGAATAAATATCAATAAATAGTCATCTTATAATACAGGTAGAGGATAAATTCATGAAGATTTGCTATCGTTTTTGGTCTTGTCTTATCTAAAGGTTGCATATATGTGGAAATATACGGTAGGTGTGAAAAGCAATGTATTGTATTAATTATACAAATGTATGAATTATAAGCATATAAATCCCTTATATGGTTAAACTGTTTGCACCTGTCATTCACACACTCCTTTTTACCTGCAAAACATTTATTATTATTATTTATTTATTTAAAATAAAAATAAATGTATTATAATAAAAAAAATATGAAAAGAAAAATATCAAAAATGATTTTACTGAATTAAATTAAATTCTAGAACCATTATTATAATACTAGTAATTTTGGTATAATCAATCATTTTGAGAATGAGAAATTGGAGAGCAAAGTTCGAATTCCTTTTGAATTTGTTGCATTCACTTATGCACAAATACCCTTGGAAAAGGTATTAGTCCATTGCTTCTTCCTCCAGCTATGGGTTAAATAGCAGGGCAGATTGGGTTCTTGTTTGATACTATAAAAGGAAATGGTAATCTTCTGTCTGTTCAATCATGGATGGAAGGAGACATGATTGCCCAAGCATGTATAACGTATGGCACTTAATTGACGTATATGAACGTATGGCACTTAATTGACTATATGATCAACCAGGCTAGTCTCATTAACCATTATTCAGTGCCAAGGTATCTTAAAACTGTATGTATTTTAAAAACAAATGTTTTTATTCCTTTCACCCCCAAGCAAGGTAATAATGCCTATAGAACGGAGGGGGTTACAGGGAATTAAAGAGAATGAAAAGGCAAAAATGGAGTAGATATACTAAACTATCGCCCGGTTCACACTCCACCCACGTCTATTGAACAGGTGAAGAGGCTCATCCCTTGTTTTCTGTTTAGGATGTGGTTTCCGGTTTTTCTCTTTTCCAATCTTTTCACTCTTACGTAGCCCCCTGCGCATCAGTGGCGTTTTCGCTTTTCGCCTTGCTTAGGGTGATATGATTAAAAAAAAAGAAAAAAAAAAGAAAAAAAAAAGATGTTAATGAGAAGGACAAAAAAAAAAAGAACAGGGTTCAAGAAGACAGAAAATGGTGATTGATGTTGCATTTAAACATTTGAAAAAACGTAATTTTCAAGCAAGCAAGAAATTGAAAAGTGGAAAGTGTGAGAAAAGAAACAATCATAATAGAAGTGATGTTTGCACTCACTAGTTCAACAGTAAAATGGTGAGACTTGATTGTCGATCTAGTCAGTCAGTTAAGTGCCATATGTGATACACGCTTTGGGCAATCATGTCTTGAAAGAGACATGACTGACTGGGCAGAAGATTATCCCGCAGTAGGTTGCCATTGCTTTCTGCAGTAGACTGGTTGCCAACCAAGGCTATAGAACCCAATCTGTCCTATTATTTAACCCATAATTGGAGGGAAGAGATGGATTAATACCTTTCCCAAGCTGAATGCAAGTAATACCTTTAATAAGTGAATGCAAGGAATTTAACTGGAATTCGAACTTGACACCCCAATTTCTTGTTCCGAGTGATCTAGTAGTATGCTTAAATTCCTGTAGTCAGAGCACCAGGGAAAAATGATCGTTAGAAGAATTGCTATGAAAATATTTGTAAAGACAAAGGGAGCCATATCACATTGTGAGAAAGTGAGTGAAGTCAGAATGCCTAGTCAGGCTCCATTACATTACAGACTAAGATTCTCTTAGTCTTTAATCACATCTCCAACATTTTGATTCAGAACACGGATTTATGGCACATGGACTCCTATATAATGGTCAGAAAGTGCCAAACAAAGATTTTTAAGTAGATTCTATTTTCTTTCTTTTTTTCCCATTTCACCCCAAGCAAAGTGATAATGCTACTAATATGATAATAATAATAATATGATAATAATAATAATAATATGATAATAATAATAACAATTACCATATATTTATGCTCTATTTATATATATATTAATGCAGGTTTCGTTAAATAATACAGACAAGTTTTGTCTATTTATTTTATGCAGAATCCTTTCGTATAGTCTCATAAGCTTGATAGTGCTATCGTTGTCTTTTAACGATAGTACTATCAAGCTTATCAGACTATACGAAAGGATTCTGCATAAAATAAATAGACAAAACTTGTCTGTATTATTTAACAAAACCTGCATTAATGAAAAAATGCTGCCAAAATACACACTATATATATATATATATAAAATAGTAATAATAATATGAGTAATTGTAACTAATGGAAGTATATTCCACAGTTAGATATTTACTTTAAAAATGTGCTCAATACAAAAGTAGAGCATAAATATATTGTAATTATTATTATTGTTATCATAATTGCATACTGCAACTTGATAGCTATAAAGTTTCGGTGTCTATATAATAAACATTTTCTGTATTTATTGAAGAAGAGTGCTTAATATCAAAAATGGTATTTGTCTATATTTCTGAGATGATTTTTTTTTTATGGCATATCAACCTCAGCGGGTCATTTATTGCCAACTAAATTTTATTTATTTATTGCTGGTAATACTTTTTCTTTCAACAATTTATTTTTTTTTTTATATAAGTTTTGTGTCTGGTAATACATTTTTCTTTTCAAGTATCAAGATTCATTGGGATTTGTTTTTAAGGGCAAGGTCCTCAAGTTCTACCCTGTTATTTCACCCATAGCTGGAGGGAAGGGATGGATTAATACCTTTCCCAAGGGTAACAGTGCTTAAGTGAATGGAGGGTATTCAACTGGAATTCGAACTTGGCTCACTGATTTCTCTTTCCGAGCCGATATCCACTGTACCACAAAACAAACTTAAAAACTGAAAATGTACGAAATTCATATTGAATTCTAATCAAAACTGGTGAAATTGTTAAATTTTGAAAATAATGCAAAATGCTTGTTCTGTTTAAAAGAAAATGGATATGTTCTTAAATCATTGAAACTTATTCTGTGAATAAAAATATATTTTTAAACCATTAAAAATCTATTCTGTATTAGACACAACCATAAAATCTTAATTTTTCTGTCTTCCCCCTCTATATTGACTCTTTAATAAGCAATCGTATTGTTTTCTATTTTCAAATGTAAATCATTTTCACCAAAGTTGCTGAACACTGCCTGATGATGAGATAAAAACTTGAAATCTTGAAAAATAAAAAATCCATGTCACAATGTAAATTAATTTTAAATAAAAAAGTAAATTTAATTAGATATATACTGGACTCTCCCGAAAAATGGAAGTCTCACCAAAAGATGTACATTCCTTTAATAGGTGATGCCAACCTTGCTCTATCTAGAAGGCCTCTTATGGCAGATGCATATTTCTGATATAGAAATAATTTCTCTGATGGAAAAAAAAGGAGAGGGGGGAAACAGGTTTTAGTCATGTCAAAAGGCCTAATTTTATTTTTAATTTCATTGTTTTAAAAAAAAATAGGGATTGCAGCACAACTATGTGTAGCCACTAAAAATGACATTTTTATTAATAAAAAATATTCAGATATACTTTACTAGCAGTATAGCTCGGCGTTGCTCAGGTGTAATGAAAGCTTTAAAACTAATCCATGGTCCTGGAGCTCAGACTCTTTGGACGTTGGCACAAAAGACTAAAAAGCAATAGTTGTTTCAAGTTAAAGCGAAACTGTAGACTGAAAAAAAAATGAATGGATGTAAGTCAAATTTTGATTTCCTGCTATCGATATCAAATAAGTTTTTTTCGTCATAAACTGAATTTTGAAGGCTAAATAACTTCTTTGAATAAATGGTATCATGGCTGAGATTAAGAACTACAATTATACCTATTTATAGCCAAACCCGAAGCAAAACTAAAATAAAAGGGCTGAAAAAATACAGGCAGATAAATAGACGCACACATACACAAACATCTTGCCTTTTATATATATATATATATATATTATCGATTTTCTGCACTATTGTAAGAACTGCAACCTTGAAACTTCTGAATATCGTTTCCTATGTCTTTGTCTGTGAGTGTATCAAATTTGTATAAAATCGGACCACTCCTTCTATAACCCGATTTTTTTGATTATCGATTTTCGATATTTATCGGGGGTACCTCGACACAAATCCTAGCGAAGAACACTTGCAGACGCTTATTGTACAACTGTGTAAATTTTCAAGAAAATCGGTTCAGCCGCTTTGGAGTCTATAGGTAACGGACACACACACACACAGACAAAGTTCCCTTTATAAATAAGTTTAAATAAAACACCAAAAATTGCTACTCTGAGTTTCATGTTTAACTGACAAGATCCTGTTGAGTGAAGATGACCTTAGCATAAAACTCAGAGTAATGAGATTGATCAAAGTCCCTGGTTGTCTTTTAGTGTTCATTATCGTTAGAGCTCTGCTTTTTAGGTTTTTGTTTATGTAGATATATGTTTACTTTTTTTTTTCTCTTTTAACATTTTCTTCTTTGACTGACTTTTTATCATATTCTCTAACATCCAGTAACCTCTTGAGTCTTAGTCTCATCTTGTTTGGGGTAAAATGATTAAAAAAGAAAAAAATGAATATAGTTTTTTTAGATTTCTGGATTTTTTTTTTAGATTTCTAGATGTTTTTTTTTAGATTTCTAGATATTTTTTTTTTAGATTTTTAGATGTTTTTTTAGATTTCTAGATATCTCATGAGGTATTTTTTACAATTTCTTTTGTATATTTCTGCCTTTATCTTGTTTTTGCTTCTATTTTGTTTGATGTTGACTATATCTTTTATTGTTTTCAAGGTGGTGCTGATGAGTTATTGATCAAAATTAGATAAGTTATTTTCAATGGTGTCTGTTAAAGTGTTCTTAAGTAAAAGCCTATGATTATTCCAGACTTTTTAAGTGAGTGTTTGTGTGTATATAAATATATGTGTGTGTTTAAGATATGAGTCTATATATACGCACACACACACATTGTTTAATTATTAACATCAGTGCCAGAATGTGAATTCTTCATGCCGCAAGTGTGAAATAGTTGATTTTCTAAGCACTGCTTAGTTGTGGCACAAGGCTGAAAGTATGGGGTACCCAGTGAGAATCAAACTCACTACTCAGTTGTAATAGGTTCTAGCAAGACAAGCTTGTTGACTATTACACCACATTGGGATGCCCCCGCAAGTGTGAAATAGTCTTGAAAAAAAAAATTTATAAAAAGACATTGAAGACATTTTATTGCTAAAAGACCCATTATTATATATAATGGCTGGTCACTTTTGTTTTTCGAGCTCACTCATCTGCTGCAGGGGCTTGCCAATCCATGCTACAGACACGCACTCTGGAACTTGTTCAACACTGACAGAGCCCTTTAATTTATGCTGCAAAAAATATAGCTCATCTGAAGGTATTATGAAAAACACATAAACTTCAGTCAGTCAGTTAAGTGCCATACGTGATACATGCTTTGGGCGATCATGTTTCAAAAGAGACATGACTGACTAGGTAGAAGATAATCCCACAGTAGGTTGCCATTGCTTTTTGCAGTAGACTGGTTACTAGCCAATGCTATAGAACCCAATCTGTTCTATTATTTAACCCATAACTGGAAGGAAGAGACAGATTAATATCTCTTCCAAAGGTATTTGTGCGTAAGTGAATGCAAGCAATTCAATTGGAATTTAAACTTGGCATCCCAGTTGAATTCCTTCAATCACTCAAAAAATTCAAGACATATTTCTCAAATTTAAACCAATCCATTTCTATCCTTGGTAAAATCTCTAAAATTTTAGCCACTTGTAATGGTTATATTTTGAGATATTTGGAATTCACAAAATTTGGATTTACTAAAATTATGCAAATTAAACTACAGTGTAACCCTGATATAAGAGAGTTGCCAGATAAGGACCGGATAAGATAAGGTGCCAGAGAGGACCGGATAAAAGTTCTCTTATATCCGTGTTTGGTCTATTTTCTATACATTACCACAGGCTCTAATTTGGGACCAGATAATAATAGCTCTTATATCAGAGTTTCTCTTATATCAGGGTCTCTTATATCCGGGTTATACTGTATTATTAGTTTCAGACATCTGAAATCTAATAAAAACTATTTTTTTAATCACATCATATACGTTAAAATATGGGTAATGAAAAATATCTAACAAATGCTGAAAAACAGAAAATAAAGAAGTTATAAGGGATTATCCACATTTTTTATAAGAGGGCTTTTGAAAATATGATTGAATTGAGAACTTAAAGCAAAAGAAAAGGCTTTAAGAGGAACATTCACTGAAAAAAGAGTATAGTGAAACAACCACATTTGACCAGTGTTCAGACTTTTTTCCTGTTTAGGATGCGGTTTCCGGTTTTCTCTTTTCCAATCTTTTCACTCTTTTCCTTTTTTTATTATTTTTTTTTTCAATTGGAGTAGATAGACTAAACTATCGCCCGGTTCACACTCCACCCACATCTATTGAACAGGTGAAGAGGCTCATCCCTTGTTTCCTGTTTAGGATGCGGTTTCCAGTTTTCTCTTTTCCAATCTTTTCACTCTTTTCCTTTTTTATTATTTTTTTTCAATTGGAGTAGAGAGATTAAACTATCGCCCGGTTCACACTCCACCCACATCTATTGAACAGGTGAAGAGGCTCATCCCTTGTTTCCTGTTTAGGATGTGGTTTCTGGCTTTCTCTTTTCCATTCTTTTTACCCTTACGTAGCCCCCTGCGCATTAGTGGTGTTACCGCCTTGCTTGGGATATGATTAAAAAAAAAAAAAAAAAAAAAATTGAAGAAGTCAAGAATGACAAAAGATGTAGAATAGTTCACAAATTTGGATCAGTCAAGAGATGTCCTAGGCAAACTCCTCTCAGTAAAACAAATATTTTAAAGTGTCAAAAATTAGGCCTAGATATACATGTACATTAACATTTTTGTTGTAATTTTCATAGAAAAATCTCAGGTGAAGTTCGATGGGCCTGATGGATGAGCCAATGAATGGGTTTCATTGGATGCCTGTAACTAAAAGTATGGCAGGAAGGAGGTAGCAATGTGATGATATGGACTGGAATAGTCAACCAAAACTATTAAAAGTCAGTGGAGAAGTTAAAACTGAACTGTGTCAACTATTACAATATCATGGATAAGACTTTCTTTGAATGGTACAAGTCCCAACCTTGCAGTTTCATAATGAAGTTTGTATTTATGCACAACAATGCTACCCTTTGTATTTCTAAGGTTTAGAGGAGAGATGATCATGGAATGGCCACCATAGAGTACTGATCTGAATTTAATCAAAATCTGTGGTCACTTGTGAAGATGAAATTACACGATAGTGGCAAATAATGTGAAAACAAAGCAGATCTATGGGAAACAGTTAAAACCACCATGTTAAAAATTGCACCTGCTTGGTGCAGAAAAATAAATTTTTTTTTTTTTTTATAATCGTTTCACCCCGAGCAAGGCATTTCACTGCCACTATTGCGCAGGGGGTTACTTAGAGGGGAAAGTGGTGAGAAAGGATGGTTAGATATAGGAAATGTCAGAAGGAGGCTGATAGACGGGTAAGGATACCGAGAATGAGGGTTGGGTAGATGGTGAGAGTGTTGGGAGAATAGATGCAAGTTAGTGTGATAGGAGGTGTCTATTGACCTTACATTTAAACTCCTGGAGATTGTAGCTGTCGGGAAAGCAGACATGTGGAAGGGAATTCCACAGGTAGGAAGCACAAGAAAAGAAGCTGTTGGAGTAGAAATTACAGTTACATCTTATCTGTTTTACTGTAAGAGGGTGGGACTTAGGTGCTAATCTAGTATCTCGTGTAAATTCGTACCTAGGCAGCACCAATGATCTAAGTTCATCGGAGCAGAAGCCGTGAAAGTATTTATAGAAGAGGCACAGGAAAGCCACGTCACGCCAGTGAGAGAGTGGTTGCAGCTGGTCTGCCAAGTCAGTATCGATCACGTTACAGATTCTCTGTTGTATTTTGTCAAGAAGCCTGAGGAGAGTAGCAGGGGCACCCAACCAGATGTGGTAGCAGTATTCAATATATGGGCGGATGGTAGATTTATATATGTGCAGGATAGATTGAGACGGGAAAAACTTTCAGGCCCTGCACAGAAAACCGACTTTCATAGCGGCGGATTTGACAATGGATTCAATATAGTCATTCCATTTGAGGTTCCCTGAGAGTGTCAGGCCAAGGAGGCATTGTGTTTTACTCTCTGGGATGCAAGCCTGTTCCATGCTAATGGGAGGTAGATGCGATTGTCTATGGTGGTTAGTTGATAGCAGCTTAGTTTTAGAAGCATTGAATTTTATGAGCCATTTCCTACCCCAGTCCACTACAGATTGGAGGTCCATTTCAATACCTCGGTAGTTGTAGCAATGATTTACCTCAGTGACCCAAAAGGGCCAGAGTCACATTCATGTTTTGCAAGGGAGTGTGGAGATGGCAAGTCGATGATCTTTGGATGGATGGTGTATTGGACAACACTTTGTGCTCATAAAGATGTTGGTGTCACTTTTATTGGTTGGTTCTGGGCACTCATTGGCTGAGTGGTAGCTGGGTTGAGTGTATAAAACATGGTATGCCCATTTAAGGAGGGTTGTTCATTCATGTGGATGAGCAGCATATTGGAGATAAAGACAAGCAGTGAAAATTTGGTTTTCCTGGTGAACCTGTTTGCACTTGTAATACTTTCTTTTCTTGTGGATGCTTCCAACCAATATTTTGTTTTTATTATTTTTGCAACAGAAATGTTTTAATGGAAAGTGTGACACTGAAATCTGAAGATGCATTGGCGTATCCAAGGATACATTTCAAAAACTAAGCAGAGTATTAAAAGACAGGAAAATTTCATTGGAAAGAAAGAAAAGAGTATTGGACTGTTATGTGATATCTATACTTCTATATAGCAGTGAATGCAATCTCCTCAAAGCAGCAGAAATGTAGTTCTACAGAAGGATGCTGAGGATACCATGGACCAAACATGTGAGCAAAGACAAGATTTTGGAGGAGATGTTAAAAAAGAAACTGATACTTAACATGAGGAAAAGGCAGCTGAAGTTTCTGGGACATGTAATGAGGAAGGAAGGCTTGGAGAATCTAATACTCACAAGGTGGATAGAGAGAAAGTGAAACTGGGGAAAGCAATGTGAGCTATACTTGATTGGCTTGGGTAAGCGGATAGTGAAGCACGGTTTGGGAGAGATACTAAGAAAAGTGTTAAAATTGATAAGGGATAGGGGTAAGTGGAAGTTCGTAATTGCCTACATCCTGAAAGAACACGGTATGTAAAGGAGTAAAAATATTTAACAAAATCAATGGATTGTTGGCTTTTATTGAGAAGAATGGTCATTATATTAAGATGTAAATGCTTGAAAGACTTATTATGTATGTTTGTTATTTCGTCTGTTATAGATGTTGATCAATTGTTGATTTTATTACTTTGTTATTGAAATAAAAACTTATTTTTTGGCTTTTCATAACTTCAGACAGACTCTATGCTGAGTAGCCATTAGTTACAGTTTCTGCAAGAAAGAGTATAATTTGAACAGCACTCGTATGCTCAAACTCTCAATCATGATGACTTCTAAATCTGTGCTTGCACAACTATCAACAGCTTTCAGATAGATCATTCTACACAATTTCATTCATAGACATGGGTCAAAATATGATCTTGGCAAAAGTACCACACACTGGCACCACCTCACCAGACCACTAACTTCAAAGGGTGACAAATCAACTATGGTGAGATTTAAACCTCATGGTTAGAAAGTGAATGTTGTAACTGCTTAGTCACATACTCACAATATAATTATGGTGTGTATGTGTATAGACACACACACACACACACACATATATATATACAGTGTAACCCTGATATAAGAGAGTTGTTGGGACCTGATAAAAGTTCTCTTATATCCGGATTTGGTCTATTTTATATACATTACCACAGGCTCTAATATGGAACCAGATAAAATCTCTCTTATATCAGGGTTTATTATATAAATCTTTTTGGTTAAATAATATCAACAAATTTTGTTTATTCAATTATATATTCAGTTTTTTAAATTTCTGAATTTGCTTTATATAATTGGTAAATTTACCACAGTTCAAAGTTGTAACCGTAAATTCTACTCCAACAGCTTCTTTTCTCGCGCTTCCCGCCTGTGGAACTCTCTTCCACAAGTCTGCTTTCCCGACAGTTACAATCTCCAGGTGTTTAAATGTAGGGTCAATAGACACCTCCTATCACATTAACTCCCAACTATTCTCACAACACTCTCATCTACCCAACCCTCATTCTCGGTATCCTCACCCGCCTATCACCCACCCTCTGTTATTTCCTATATTTAATCAGCCTTTCTCCACTCTATGTAGCCCCCTGCACAGTAGTGGCAGTGACATGCCTTGCTCGGGGTGAAACGCTTATAAAAAAAAAAAAAATTTACTTTCAAATGATAATAGATTCATTTTCAAGGATTGTACTTCAAGAATGTCTATATAACTGTTTTTGGTTAAAAACAAAAAAATTTACCCATTTATATAAAACAACTAATTCAGAAATTTTGAAAGCTTTAATAAAAAAAAATGGATAGTCAGAACTTGTCAATATTATTTAATCAAATATTTTTGAAAGAATTCTTATTACTGAGAAACACCTTACCTTATATATATATATATATATATATATATATATTCAGAAATTATAACATGAATGTGTTATAATATCACTACAAAAGTAGCTATTTTGTTTCAACACTACTTGTGTCTTATCAAGTGATGAGGTTTATTTCAAGTTAAAGGGTTTTAACAAGTTAAAAACAAGCAAAACCCCTTTAATCAAGGAGGCATTGTTGCATAGACAGTGTGGACCAATCAGAATAAAGTAACTTCTAATTTGAAGAATATGTGAGCGGACTCAAAAAACAATTTTTGGGGGCATTAATATTAATATTTGATTAAATTGAGATCAGCATTATTAATTGACTGTTAGATTCACTTTATTATTATTGCGAATTTTGAATTCTAAGTTTAACAAATTATTAGATCTAGAAAGTTATTCATGTATTAAACAAGGAAAAAACATGAACGCACACATATAAACCTACAAACATCCACACATGGACAAATAGACAAGTACACACACACACACACACACACACACACATATATAGGATTAATGTAGAGAAGTTTGTCACATAACTGAGCAGAGTCATGCCAACTTCAAAGTTTTGTAAAGGCACCACTATGATGTCTTCACTTGTCAGGGTTAAATTTTGAGTCAGCTGAAAATTTTATCTTTCTAACATACCTGTGTTCTTTTCCAACGATATGAGGAATAAACAAAGAAGTTAGACATATTCTTCCGAGGAATGTTGTTACTGTTGGTTGAAGGTTTCCCTGTTATAATTACACTATCTGGGTAAACTCAAACCTCAGCTTAATCCCTCAATGTTTAAATTTATTTTGAAAATAAATTTCAACTCACATTAGTATCTGTTTTCTCGGCTGTTGAGCAAATACACTCAAAGAACCCGTTGATGTTTTGAATATATCACATAGGTGCCGAGAGATGTGAAATTGTCAGTGGTAATGATATGTCTCTAGATTTGGCATTGGTGGGGAGTGGGGTTACTGCTTATGACATTCCCTTGGTGAGATGATGAATTGTATATGCCGGATTATGTTAAGAATGTGTTAGGACCTGTGCTGGAGGTGCTTGTTTCTCTCTCATGGAGATTGCAGTTATTGCTGAAATTTTTCTGATTGCTTGATCTATATAAGTGGACATTGAAGTCAACACCCAGAGACAACAGTCTGTTTCATGCTTAAACGCAATTATCATCTTTTGGTGTTGGCCTCAGTGTCCACTTTTATGTTTACATATTCTCTGTCTCTCATATTAAGCACTTTAACTTATAAATATCAGTCGGTCCGTTAAGTGCCATACGTGATACACACTTGGGTGATCATATCTCAGAAGAGATATGACTGGACAGAAGATTATTCTGTGGTAGGTTGCCATTATTTTCTGTGGTAGACTGGTTGCTAGCCAAGGCTATAGGACCCAGTCTGTTCTGTTATTTAACCCATAACTGGAGGGAAGAGATAGATTAAAACCTTTCCCAAAGGTTTTTCGCAATAAATTCAACTGGAATTCAAACTCGGCACCCCGATTTCTCATTCCAAGCCAATATCCACTGCACCACAATGCACATCTTATAAATATAGCATACCTTAAAACTATATTTTATTGAACACACACACACACACACACACACACACACACACACACACATTTTGCTTTTGTAATGAAGACTATTTGCAAGCTTTTTTTTATTTACACTGTTTGGAGTGTTGTTCTCATCTGTGTTTTTATATTCACAACATTTTGACTGTTGAATATACCACTTTCTTTCAGGCTTTTGGAATTTTAAACCAAACACTTTATTTCATCCACTGGGGTAAATTGTTCTAGTTCAATGTGCCATGCCTCTTCCAGATATTTCGGTATCAATTATCTCCCTTTTAACTCAAAACTCTCCAGAGTCCTGGGCATGACAGTAAACTGCATCTGCCATTAAACAAAACTCAAACAAACTCTTTAATTTTTTATTCACCTTTGCTAGCTAGGTATTGAACTCACAACTCTTTGGGTCAAGCCACTGAATTTAACCTACACTTTTATTCATTGGGCCATTGTGTCCTTGAGGACATATTTAGTTGTTTTATTTTTGTTTTCTTTTTTTTTTATTTTATCCAAGCTTTTAAAGGGTTTAGTAGAGAATAAAAAAAAGGTTTAAATTTCTTTGGCATTTCCAAGTTCAATCCTTAGCTGAAGTAGTGTTTAAAAAAACAAAAAAAAAACTTTCATATCGTCAGCTTGAATAGCCAAGCAAACAAATGAAATGACAAAGACAGATTAATTCTAAAGAATGAACTGATATAAGATAACTTATGGCATGGATAGGGGAATGAAAAACAACCCAATTGCACAAATTGAATAAAGTGTTTGGTTTAAAATTCCCACAAGGTGAGAAGGTACAACTGCTGCAAACATTTCAACAAGAATGACAAAGATGAGGACATTTGTCTGCATAAATCAGTAAATAATTTATGATCTTTATTTATCATCAGTCCTGAATGACCTGTGTCCACTTTCTCCAAAGTCATCCTGACCCAGGCTGTTCCCACCCAAACCATCTGCCACCTTCTCTGTTTTTATTTAGATCTCCAGGGTACTGGCTTTTACTTCACTGATACTGGTTGTTGGACAGGCTGATCAGTTTCTTATTTCATAACAATGGAAAATTGATTCCTGGTTTGTTATTGAATCTACACGGCTGGGACAGAAACAAATGAACAGTCATTATTCTCGGCCTTTTTAACCTCCAGACAGATATTAACAAAGTCCAGGTTAGGAGCGAGTATCATCCCAGGTTACACCTCCCCTCCAGTGCACTTAAAATGGGATGGTAGTGTCAATCTCTGTTGCCTGAACTGTTCCAAAAGTGAAGTAAATTGAGGAATATTTGGCACCACCCACATATACACATGCAGAGCTCAATGTTTTGACTTTGTTTCGTAAACCTAGAATAGATAAATAAACTTGTCTGAAATAAAATTTCTGTATATAAATATATAATACTAGCAGTATAGCCTGGCGTTGCTCGGGTGTAATGAAAGCTTTAAAACTAATCCATGGTCCTGGAGCTCAGACTCTTTGGATGTTGGCACGAAAGACTAAAAAGCAATAGTTGTTTCAAGTTAAAGCGAAACCGTAGATGGAAAAAAAATGAATAGATGTAAGTCAAATTTTGATTTCCTGGTATCGATATCAAATAAGTATTTTTCGTCAGAAACTGAATTTTGAAGGCTAAATAACTTCTCTGAATAAATGGTATCATGGCTGAGACTAAGGACTACAATTATACCTATTTAGAGCCAAACACGAAGCAAAAACTAAAATAAAAGGGCTGAAAAAATACAGGCAGATAAACAGACACACACATACACAAACATCTTGCCTTATATATATATATAATCGATTTTCTGCACTATTGTAAGAACTGCAACCTTGAAACTTCTGAATATCGTTTCTTATGTCTTTGTCTGTATCAAATTTGATTAAAATCAGACCATTCCTTCTATAACCCGATTTTTTCGATTATCGATTTTCGTTATTTATCGGGGTTACCTCGACACAAAACCTACCTAAGAACACTTGCAGACACTTATAGTACAACTGTAAATTTTCAAGAAAATTGGTTCAGCCATTTCGGAGTCTATAGGTAACAGATACACACACACACAGACAAAGTTCCATTTATAAATAAGTTTAGATTTAGATACAAACATGCATGCAAATGTAGTGATCTACATTCTCCTCTTTGAAAATATTTAGGGAAATATTCTAAGTGTTCTAATATTTTATTGAATTTTAGGTACTTTTCAAATTTATAGTCTTATAAATTTGCTTGATGAGGAAATGTTAGAAAATTACCAATAAATTTTAACTTTATTTTAGTTATCTTATTTTCTGATAATGTTATGCTTCAGTCAGTTAAGTGCCATATGTGATACATGCTTTTGGCGATCATGTCAAAAGAGACATGACTGAGTGGACAGAAGATTATCCTGCAGTAGGTTGCCATTGCTTTCTGCGGTAGACTGTTTGTCAGCCAAGGCTATAGAACCCAATCTGTTTTGTTATTTAACCCATAACTGGAGGGAAGAGATGGATTATTACCTTTCCCAAGGGCATTTGTGTGCAAGTGAATGCGAGGAATTATATTGGAATTCAAACTCGGTTCCCCGATTTGTCATTCCGGGTCGATATCCACTGCTCCACAACATACATCCAATGTTATGCTTAGACATCCATATTTATAAAATCAACATATTTATAACTAGCAGTATAGCCCAGCGTTGCTTGGGTGTAATGAAAGCTTTAAGACTAATCCATGGTCCTGGAGCTCAGATTCAGCCTAAAGAATATTTGTGTGAAGTTTGGTGAGATTCGGATAAAAATTGTGGATTTGTATAAAGGACATACAGACAGATAAACAGACACACACACAACCATCTTGTCTTTTATATATATATATATATATATATATATATAAATTATCGATTTTCTGCACTATTGTAAGAACTGCAACCTTGAAACTTCTGAATATCGTTTCTTTTGTCTTTGTCTATGAGTGTAACAAATTTGATTAAAATCAGACCACTCCTATAACCCAATTTTTTTGATTATCAATTTTTGATATTTATCGGGGGTACATCAACACAAAACCTAGCTAAGAAGACTCGCAGATGCTTATAGTACAACTATGTAAATTTTCAAGGAAATCGGTTCACCTGTTTCGGAGTTTATAGGTAACGGACACACACACACACACACACAAACATACACATACAGACAAAATTTAATTTATAAATAAGTTTAGACTTAGATACATAATTACATTTATAATACATATTTTCAAAAATTAATTCAAAATTCGTTTTAAAAATATTAGGAGTTATTGAATTGTAATAAGCTTTATCATTTAAAATCAGTAAATACAGTTCTTACTTAACAATATCATCTAACTGCAAATAATTAATACAGAATTTTAAGATTTAAAAGTATATAAATTATTAAAAAATTTTTAAAATGAAGTAACTGAAAAAAAGTGAAATCTTACAATTTTTTATTTTTATTTTTTCTATAATTTTGTTTTATTTTTTTGTAATAATCAAATTTCACTTTACTCAAATAAATATTCTAATTTGAAACTGGGCTCTCTGGGTTCTGGTAAGCTTTTTTATTGAACCATTGTCTTTATGGTATGAAGGATTTATTTTTTTGGAAACCTCTTCCTAGTTTCTGCTGAAATATGTTGTAAACTACTTTTGTCCTATATTTATTATTGTCCGTATTTTTATTATTGAGTAGATTGTTCTAGTTCAATCTGCCATGCTTTTTCCATCAGTTATCTCCCTTTTAATTATTATTATTATTATGAATAATTGTCTGTATATTTATATCTATTCGATTTTCTGCATTCTGGCGAGTCTTTGGACCTTCTTTATTGTACCTACAATCTATTTGATTATTTAGTAATGGGTCTCCCAACTTATACCAAGTTTAAACTTAGTAAGAACTAGCAGTATAGCCCGGCGTTGCTCGGGAGTAATGAAAGCTTTAAAATGAATCCATGGTTCTGGAGCTGAGACTCAGCCAAAGAATATTTGTGTGAAGTTTGGTGAGATTCGGATAAAAATTGTGGATTTGTATAAAGGACATAAGGACAGATAAACAGACACACACACAAACATCTTGCCTTTTATATATATTATCGATTTTCTGCACTATTTTAAGAACTGCAATCTTGAAACTTCTGAATATCGTTTCTTATGTCTTTGTCTATGAGTGTATCAAATTTGATTAAAATCGGACCACACCTTCTATAAGCCGATTTTTTTCAGGGTAGGGGATAAACAGTGCAAGAAATAATTCTTAACACTGAGGATATATGAATAAAGATTTATTATACCTCAGTACAATAAACCAAATACACGTTCACCAACAAACAATTAACAAGAAAACAATCAATGTCTCTGTATACGACGTATGCGTGCGTCTTGTGAAGAATGCTTCCGTCTAAAGACGTATAACTCTCGTCTAATCACGATCACTCTCATATAAGGATGAAGACTCTCCAGTTCGTTCTAGTCTCAGTCTTTTATAACCCGGGCCGTACCCATTCCTGGGTAGGACAGGATATTTCACTACAGCACTTTAAGATCCTGTTTCATTAAAAAAAAATTAATGATTTAAATTCCCTGAGGATTCCTTATAACTAATATGAACATTAAGTTCTACAAAAAAAGAATTTCTCAAAAGATTCTTTTCTTTCTTCACAATTAAGCTTCTTGCTACTTTATCGCTATTTTCATGGCAAGTGTTCAGACAAGCTACATTCCTTAGTTCCACCATTTCAGATCTTTATATCTAAGCCTCTCGTTACTTTATCGCTATTTCCATGGCAAATGTTCAGACGAGCTACATTCCTTAGTTCCACCAGTTCAGACCTTTACATCTAAGCCCTTCGTTACAATATCGCTATTTCCATGGCAAATGTTCAGATGAGCTACATTCCTTAGTTCCACCATTTCAGATCTTTATATCTAAGCCTCTCGTTACTTTATCGCTATTTCCATGGCAAATCTTCAGACGAGCTACATTCCTTAGTTCCACCAGTTCAGACCTTTACATCTAAGCCCCTCGCTACTCTATCGCTATTTCCATGGCAAATGTTCAGACGAGCTACATTCCTTAGTTCCGCCAGTTCAGACCTTTACATCTAAGCCCTGCGTTACAATATTGCTATTTCCATGGCAAATGTTCAGATGAGCTACATTCCTTAGTTCCACCAATTCAGACCTTTACATCTAAGCCCCTTGCTACTCTATCGCCATTTCCATGGCAAATGTTCAGACAAGCTACATTCCTTAGTTCCACCAGTTCAGACCTTTAGATCTAAGCCCTTTGCTACTCTATCGCTATTTCCATGGCAAATGTTCAGATGTGCTGCATTCCTTAGGTCTACCAGTTCAAACCTTTTTGTGCCATTTGTATGACTTTTCAGCCA
Organism: Ascarosepion bandense; assembly: GCA_037127315.1. Taxonomy (NCBI): domain Eukaryota; kingdom Metazoa; phylum Mollusca; class Cephalopoda; order Sepiida; family Sepiidae; genus Ascarosepion; species Ascarosepion bandense. The sequence continues at coordinate 1,894,053 of JBBBDQ010000688.1, read as the reverse complement.
TTGTATGCTCTGGCCTTTTTCAGGTGCTAGGAATTTCGGACCAAACCCATTATTACAATTACTGGAGTATATCATTCTCATTCCTTGCATAGAGCCATTTTTGGTAGGGTAGTCGTGAGTTATCTCCCTCTAACCCTCTAAGTTAGTTGTTCACCACTGCTGTAGCTTGGTATTGAACTTACAACTCTTTGAGTCAACATCTATATCCCATGGGCCATGTGTCCTTAAGACAAGAACAACTGAATTTCTAGGACTTATAGACCTAATGTTCAGTAACTGTTTTTTACAAGACTTTATATTGCAATTTTTTTTTGTTATTTATGGTTTTTTCTAGTATTTTTTACCAGAGCTCATATTACAATTTTCACACTAATGATTCTTTCGTATATTTTTTACCAGAGCTCATATTGCAATTTTTAATGAAACCTATATTTATATATATAATGTTTCATTAAAAATGACAGACACAGTACTATGGTTAATTTTTTTTATATAATTTTTCATGTGAGCTTATAATTTTTTTTTCTTTTTATAATATAAATTGTAGAAAAATTATACAAATGTTTAGATTTTTCGAGCACTTCAAGCTATACTTTTAACCATTATCAAAGATGAATTTTATTTTGCATGTTACTGAATATGTGTAGTATTTAAGTATGAGTAAGGATCGCCGTATTGTTGACAACAATACGGCGATCCTTACTCATACACACAGTAAGAGGAACCTGCAGATATTGGAGGCCATGTACATCAAATCTAAACAACCAACACTCAATAAAATCAACTTTAAAACTGGAAATAACACATTACATTGCATTTGACTACATGGTTTTGTTGTCATTTTGCACTATCCCATGGTGTGACATCATAAAACCGCATCACAAACTTAAGAACTGCATTTGTTATTTTTGGTAACTATTGCCGTTGCCAAGCGGAGTTTTATGTCAACACAAAATAAAATCGTCGGTGATGGTGGATTTTATAATATTTCAGTTTAAACAACCTCTCTGAAGATGGTTCATGTGAGCCGAAAGCTTAGAAGAAAACCAATAAATAATTATCCAAATGTTGGAGAATTTTTGTCTTTATTTTCAACTGAAATTAAAGCAAAAATACAACGTTTAGAACGGCTCATGATTAAACATAATAGACATTCATTGCCTCTTATATTTAATAGCATATGTTTAGAAAATTACTTGCTGCCTCGATATACTATATATATATATATATACACACACACACACACACACACACACATTCATGCCAAAAGTGATATTTGTCAAAAGGAATGGGTAAATTATGCTCAATATAATTTAAAAAAAACTAAAATGTAGGGCAATTTAAAATATTTAGAACACCAACCTTTATGCTACCATGGTTTCTAAAACAATGGTAACATAAAGGACAGTGGTTCAGACATTATATCTAAACTTATTTATAAATGGAACTTTGTCTGTGTGTATGTATGTCCATTACCTATAGACTCTGAAACAGCTGAACCAATTTCCTTGAAAATTTACACAGTTGTACTATAAGTGTCTGTGAGTGTTCTTAGCTAGGTTTTGTGTCGAGGTACCCCGATAAATAAATATTGATAATCAAAAATTCGGGTTATAGAAGGAATGGTCCGATTTTAATCAAATTTGATACACTCATAGATAAAGACATAAGAAATGATATTCAGAAGTTTCAAGGTTGCAGTTCTTACAATAGTGCAGAAAATCGATAATATATATATATATATATATATATATATATATATATATATATAAAAGGCAAGATGTTTGTGTGTGTGTCTGTTTATCTGTCTGTATGTCCTTTATACAAATCCACAATTTTTATCTGATTCTCACCAAACTTCACACAAATATTCTTTAGGCCGAGTCTGAGCTCTAAGACCATGGATTAGTTTTAAAGCTTTCATTACACTCGAGCAACGCCGGGCTATACTGCTAGTATAAATATAGATGCATGTCTATATATATTTTGTTTTCTGTTCATTAACTTTTATTTTATGTTTTTCATTTTAAATACTTGAGAATTATACACCAATTATTTTAAAAATCAGTTACGTAACTACACACAGAACAATCCCTGAAAAAAGAAATGGAGTATCATTCGGAAGCACTTGTAAAGGAAAAAAGAAGATAGTTAATGGGAAATGGTGTGTCTGTAAAAAGAATAAACTAAATAAAAAGACAAGAGGAAAAACTATTCCTAGCCGATGTGTTTTGTACTCTAAAGGAGAATGAAACATCACACATATCAGATTAAATAAATTGCAAACATTGTGTCTGCTTATTTCCAATTAAATCTATTCATACTCACAGATAATTTTTCGCATATTATAATTGAAAGATGTAAGTAATGAGCTGTAATTTTGATAGATGATTTTATTATTCATTTCTCGATGTTCCCAAGTACTTTCAATCTCCTTCCGAGATCATCTTCAGGAGTGGAGTTGTGGTAACAAAAAATAACCGCAAAACTGTGTTACTAAAAATTACTGTAAATTTTCTTCTTCCTTCAAATACAACAGTTGACAAATTGCTTAGCGTTCATTAGAACGTGAAAATTATCCATAATGGAATTTTTTTTGTTGTAATGTCATGGTTATGCACATGGTAAAGCATGAAAAAAATGTTCTTTCTATAAACATTTTAGAACATTACCACAGTATTCATAGCTGATTCTATTAATTGATGGCTTCAGTTTTTTAATGAGTATTGCCTCAAGGATCTGTAGTTTGCTTTTGTTGTTTTCTTGGTGTAGGATAGGTGTGTTATCGATCATTATTTTTTTATATTGTGAATGTAGACCAGGAGGTTGTTGTAGATATTTAGAAATGGACGAATGGTCAGATATGTGTATTGGATTTACAACAACTACATTAACAAAACTTCTTACATTACTCACACCCCTGAAGATGATCTTGGAAAGAGATTAAAAGTCCTTGGGAACATCGAGAAATGAATAATAAAATCATCTGTCAAAGTTACAGCTCATTTCTGACATCTTTCAGTTATAATATGCAAAAGATTATCCATGAGTATGAACAGATTTTATTGAAAATAAGCAGACAATTTGCAATTTATTTAATCTGACATGTCTAAAAGAAAGTTTGCTGCCAAAATACACAAATATATATTGTAATTTTGTCATTACAATGATTTATAAAATCATAATATCGCTACACAAAGATTTTCATATTTCAGAACAGAACTGTTCCTCTTCCGGTAATAAATGGTGAGAGTGATTTATTTTTGAAAATATAAGATGAATTCATGGTTATTTAGAAAATTAAGGAGTAGTGGTTGGAGGTAATGCATTTAGGTGTGTCGAAACCAGTCAATCAGCATTTAGAATTATGTAACCATAGAGATAAACATTTGGGTTAGGAAAGGGGGCAGGATGGCTTAGATCTAGACGTGTCACTTTTTAATTTTGTCTGGGTAAACTACATAGTGGTACCTTAGATTTTTTTAAATGGGTAGACAATAATTTTTATCAGGAGGTTGGATTTTATTTATTTTATTTTAACCTGAAGAGAAACAGTTCTGTTGTGAAACATGAAAATTTTTGTGTAGTGATATTATGCTTTTATAAACCATTATAATAACAAAATTGAAATATTAAGCTCTACTCTGTATCAAGCACTCTTTATAAAAGTAAATGCTTGAACAGTAAGTTTTGAATCTATGTGTTCTTTCACTTTCTTGTAATAGACAAATATATATATATATATATATATATTTATAATCATATCGCCCCTAAGCAAGGCATTTTACTGCCACTGTTTTGCAGAGAGTTACATAGGAGGAAAGTTATGAGAAAGAGTGACAGGTTACAGGGGGTGTCAGGAAGAGGGTAAGAGAAGGATGAGAATACTGATGAGAGTGGAGTGGACGAAGAAAGGAGCTTGAGAAAGAGGATGCAGGTTAGTGAGATAGAAGATGACTATTGACTTTACATTTAAATTCTTGGAGACTGCAGTTGTCGGGGAAGTAAGTGTAAATGGAAGGGAATTCCACAGGCAGGAAGTGAGAAAAAGAAGCTGCAGGAGTAGATTTGTGTTTACACACACACACACATATATATATAGTTCTTGATTTTATATATATATATACATACATATATATATATATATATATATATATATATATATATATATATCAAGAACAGTTTGGGAGAAAAGGTGTATGACAAGTTTAGGATGTGGTTTCCGGTTTTTCTCTTTTTCTCTTTTCCAATCTTTTCATTTTTTTTATTTTTTATTTTTTTAATTGGAGTAGATAGACTAAACCATCACCTGGTTCACACTCCACCCACCTCTATTGAACATGTGAAGAGGCTCATCCCTTGTTTCCTGTTTAGGATGTGGTTTCCGGCTTTCTCTTTTCCATTCTTTTTACCCTTACGTAGCCCCCTGTGCATCAGTGGCGTTTTCGCCTTGCTTGGGGTGATATGATTAAAAAAAAAAAAAAAAAATAAATAGTTTTTGTGTGACGTGTTTTATCCCTTAGGACTTCATCAGACTATGTTTGTTGTTTACATTAATGTGAATACACATGCGCTTGAATGAGAGATGTTGGGAATTTAAAACTTTGCAAATTTCCTTTTTTTTTTTTTTTTTTTTTTATTCTTTTTAATAATGTGTTTAGGGTTTATAATGTACCCAATTTCATTTAGATGCTTTTTCTTGTTCCCATTATCTTTTCTTATTAAAAATCCTACATTGTGATCACAGAAGATCTGCTAAGAATGGCGAAATGTTGTAGGAATTTGGATGCAAATATATATATATATATATATATATATTGTAAGAAAGTAAAAGAACACATAGATTTAAACCCACTGTTCAAGCATTTACTTTTATAAAGAGTGCTTGATACAGAGTAGAGCTTTATAGTCTACACACACACACACACACACACACACACACACACACACATATATATATATATATATATATATATATATATATATAATGATTTGTTTGAACATTATTTTTGATTGATACTTGTATTTAAGTAGATATTCTGTTTATAATCAAACACTATTATATATTTATTTCCACCAGCCTGATTATTTACAATAAATTTTTGTTACCAAAATGTGTGTCATTCAGCAGGATTTAAACTGCGATCCTTATCCACATAGGAGAAGCCACCAATTGATCTGGCGCTTCTTAGCCCTCTAACCAACAGTCTAAACGAAGTCAAATCAAGCCTATATAACACAATTTTCGATTCATCGTTGTAACCATATCTGCTCTGAAATGTATTATAATGTCAACAAATGTAAACATGTTATGGAAATTAACGAAGATTAACGAAATGGTCTTTAAACAATTTGGAATGGTTTGTTTGAACATAATTTTTGATTGATATTCATATTTAAATAGATATTCTGTTTATAATCAAAAAGTCTTATATATTTATTTCTACCGGCCTGATTATTTACATAACCGTCCTATCAGCCTTCTTCCGATCTTCGGCAAAGTGTTCGAAGCCATTATCAATGCCGAGGTCGTTCAGCATCTCTCGGCCCACGGGCTCCTCTCGGACAAACAGTATAAGCTTCCGCTTCACCAGGTCTACTGCTGATATGCTAACGACCATCACCGAGTATATATATACCAGGCTCTCGACAAGAATGGTGAAGCCCGAACTGTCGCCCTGGATATCTCCAAAGCATTCGACAGAGTATGGCATGACGGCCTTCTACGGAAACTGTGAAGCTATGGCATTACTGGACTTTTGTTGGACTTAATCTAGTCATTCCTCTCCAACCGCACACTGAAGGTGGTTTTTAACGGACATGCCTCCCAAAACTACCCTACAAACGTGGGTGTCCCCCAAGGCTCTATCCTAGGTCCTACGCTCTTTCTAATCTACATCAATGATCTCCCTGATAACATAAAATCACAAATAGGCATGTACGCCAACGATACCACAGTATATGCTCGCCTCGATCAAAAATCTGATGTTGACGATAAGGCGAACCTCACGACTGAGCTTGAAAAGGACCTCCAATCCGTGGTGCATTGGGGTAGGAAATGGCTCGTAAAACTCAATTCTTCCAAAATGAAGCTGCTGTCAATTAACCACCACAGACGACCGCACCTCCTCCCATTAGCATGGAACAGGCATGCCTCCCAGAGAGTAAAACACTACGCCTGCTTGGCCTGACACTCTCAGCGGACCTCAAGTGGAATCACTACGTCGAATCCATTGCTAAATCCGCTGCCATGGAAGTTGGCTCTCTGTGCAGGGCCCGGAAATTCTTTCCCCCTGAAATTATCCTGCACTTATACAAATCTACCATCCGCCCGTGTTTTGAATACTGTTGCCACATCTGGTCGGGTGCCCCTGCTATTCTCCTCGGGTTTCTTGACAAATACAGCGAAGAATCTGTAATGTGATTGATACCGACTTAGCTGACCACCTGCAGTCACTCTCCCACCAGCGTGACGTGGCTTCCCTGTGCCTCTTCTACAAATACTTTCATGGCTTCTGCTCTGATGAACTTAAATCACTGGTGCTCCCTAGGTGTGAGTTCACACAAGATACTAGATTGGCAGCTAGGTCCCACCCTTTTACAGTGAAACCGATGAAATGTAACCGCAATTTCTACTCCAACGGCTTCTTTTCTCGCACTTCCCGCCTGTGAAATTCCTTTCTGCATGCTTGCTTTCCCGATGGCTATAACCATCAGAAGTTTAAATGTAAGGTCAATAGACACCTTCTAATACACTAACCCTCCCATTCTCCCCAATTCTCCCCTACGTACATCCTAACTCATCTATCGCCCTGTGTAACCCCCTGCACTATAGTGGCAGTGGAATGCCTTGCTTGGGGTGACATGATTAAAAAAAAAATAAATTATCGTATATATATATATATATATACAGGTATTTAATGCCACACCAGGCTATGAAAATCGTAAGGAAGAGGATCATTATTTATTAATAAGTTACAATGGTAACAAAACGTTTAAAATTTTAGGTATCTTTTGGCTTATATTTTCTCAAATAATTGTCAACAAAAGAAAACTGAGTAATTGATAAGAAAAATACTGAACTAAGAGAAAAAAAGAAAATAATGAAGGGAGGAATTAATAAATTTATGTTATGTTTTGTTTTTTATTTAATTTTCCTTCAAGTCTTCATCACTACCATGTCCAATGAACAGGTGAAGAGGCTCATCCCTTGTTTCCTGTTTAGGATGCAGTTTCCGGTTTTCTCTTTTCCAATCTTTTCACTCTTTTCTTTATTTTTTTTCAATTGGAGTAGATAGACTAAACTATCGCCCGGTTCACACTCCACCCACGTCTATTGAATAGGTGAAGAGGCTCATCCCTTGTTTCCTGTTTAGGATTTGGTTTCCGGCTTTCTCTTTTCCATTCTTTTTACCCTTACGTAGCCCCCTGCGCATCAGTGGCGTCATCACCTTGCTTGGGGTGATATGATTTAAAAAAAAAAAAAAAAAAAAAAAAAAAAGAGATAGTTAAGACTATCTAGTCCTCTGATTGTCCCAAGTACGACTCTTATGTCAGTGTGGAAGGAAAATGTCATATATTCAGTTTCAGTTGAAGTTAAATCTTTTTTCAATCCAACCCACTTTTGGCTCTTCTGGCTATCATGCTTTAAGCAGGTTTCAGACTGTAGACGAGATTAAGGAGAATGTGATTAAACAACAGAGGGTCATCTCCAAAATAGAGTAGCATTATTTTTGTTTTATACAGGGTGGGCTGTAAGTCACGCGCTAAAGCATTTAAAACAATTCTGATAATAATAAACGTTATCTTATTAAAATCAAGCTTTACTAATGAAAACTTTCAGCCTTGATGATACGTTGCATGGTGGTTCTTTGGACACTGAACTCACTTGATGATCATCGCAATGATTTCATTGGACTGTTCTCAACTTTTTCGAGGACGCGTTTTCGAATTTCGTCAGATACTCTTGGGGGGCCACGTCGTGGTTTGTCTAGGACACTACTAGTTTCACAAAATTTCTACTGTCGTGTGAGAGATGGGCTCACAATCAGGAGAAATTCAATTAAATTTCTCAGCAACACATCGATTAGTGACACCATCAGCACCAGATATGAACACTGGTTCAACTCGTTCATCAATTGTTAAGGGCAGATCTGAAAATTAAAATAAAAATTTTTTAAAGGCACACCATAACTGAAAAATCTTTGATAAAGGAACATTTATTTTATACCCAAGGAAAGGAAAAGAGATTTTACTCCGCTGATTTGACATTGTTTCACATCACTTCGCGTAATTCTTTGGTGCACGACTTATGGCCCACCCTGTATATCTGAAGACTGTTTTGAAAATGGCTAGAGATATGGGTCAAGTGTATGACATCCCAAAGGAACTACTTTAAAAGAAAAAAAATGCTGTTACCCTTGCTTGGCTTTTCTTTATTTGTTTATTTTATTTTTTATACACAGGGAGAGGCAAAAAGTCACATGCAGTGATCACTATAGCCATTCAATCCCATGCTATATACCATTTTTGCCTCTCTCTCTATATATATATATAATCTAATCTAAATTTATTTATAAATGGAACTTTGTGTGTGTCCGTTACCTATAGACTCTGAAATGGCCGAATCGATTTTCTTGAAAATTTTCACAGTTGTACTATAAGCGTCTGCGAGTTTGCTTAGCTAGGTTTTGTGTTGAGGTACCCCCGATAAATATTGAAAATCGATAATCGAAAAAATTGGGTTATAGAAGGAGTGGTCCGATTTTAATCAAATTTGATACACTCATAGACAAAGACATAAGAAACGATATTCAGAAGTTTCAAGGTTGCAGTTCTTACAATAGTGCAGAAAATTGATTATATATATATATATAAAAAAGCAACATGTTTGCATGTGTGTGTGTGTGTGTGTCTGTTTATCTGCCTGTATGTCTGTATTTTTTTCAGCCCTTTTATTTTAGTTTTTGCTTCAGGTTTGGCTGTAAGTAGGTATAATTGTAGTTCTTAGTCTCAGCCATGATACCATTTACTCAGAGGACTTATTTAGCCTTCAAAATTCAGTTTACGACGCAAAAAACTTATTTGATATCGATAGCAGGAAATCAAAATTTGATTTACATCCATTCATTTTTCTTTCAGTCTACGGTTTCGCTTTAACTGGAAACAACTATTGCTTTTTAGTCTTTTGTGCCAATGTCCAAAGAGTCTGAGCTCCAGGACCATAGATTAGTTTTAAAGCTTTCATTATACCTGAGCAATGCCAGGTTATACTGCTAGTCAGTCCATGAAAACAAAACAACCAAACTACACTGGAGGCTCCATACATCTGGCTTTGTGCCTTTACTAAGCTATTGTAAATAAATCATTGGGTACTTCTATATGGTGTAATGTCTACTTTTAATCATTATCAAGGATGAATTTTATTTTACTTTAATTGAATATATGAAAAAAGGCTGAAAATAATGGAAGCTTTATATAATTAAAAAGCATTATTAATTCAAAAGAAAAACCAATGTTGAATAATATCAACTCTGAACACAACCACAAAGTGATCAGCATTTTTGAAAAATAAAACATTTTTATAACTCTAGATATATATATGAAACAACCTATATATTCACTTAAAAAAAGTAAAATAAAATTTGTCTTTGATAATGGCTAAAAGTATAGATTTTTTTATATTTATGTGGGGTACCTCAACACAAAACCTAGCTAAGAACACTCGCAGACGCTTATAGTACAACTGTGTAAATTTTCAAGGAAATCGGTTCAGCTGTTTTGGAGTCTATAGGTAACGGACAGACAGACACACACACACATACAAAGTTCCATTTATAAATGAGTTTAGATAAACCTCGGCGTGTCATTTATTGCCAACTAATTTATTGCTGGTAATACCTTTTATTTCAACAATTTATTGTTGTTTTTTATATAAGTTTTGTGTCTAGTAATACTTTTTTCTTTTTCAAGTATCAAGATTCATTGGGATTTGTTTTTAAGGACAGGTTCTCCAAGTCCTACCCTGTTATTTAACCCATAACTGGAGGGAAGGGACGGATTAATACCTTTCCCAAGGGTACCAGTGCTTTTCTAAACGAATGCAGGGTATTCAACTGGAATTCGAACTCGGCTCACCAATTTCTCTTTCTGAGCCGATATCCACTGCATCACAACACACATCCATCACTAAATGCTTACAGCATCTGGTATTCCCAAGTGGTCACCCGTCTAAGTACTGACCAGGCTCAACGTTGCTTAACTTTGGAGATTGAGCAAGAACTTGTGTATTCAATGTGATATGGCCATAAGCCGCCTCCAGTGTAGATCAAACTCACTATTCATTGATTTAATGAGACAAGCTAGCTAATCATTTGCCCCACGTCGAAATGACCAATGATTTACCAAGTATAGCTTAAATGTGTAGCACAAGTATGAAAGTGTGGTGCACCCAATTAGGATTGAACTCACTACTCAGTTGTAATTGATTGATATAGCAAGACAAGTTTGCTAACCATTACATAATGTTGAAGTGCTCCCTCTTTTTTCTAAGCATTAGCTTTGACATGGCACAAGGCCGAAAGTATGGGGTGCCCTGTCAGGATTGAACTCATTACTTGGATGTAATTGTTCTTTAGTGAGACAAGCTAGGCCAACACCACTTATATTTCTCATAATGTGTGTGTGTGTGTAAAAATTCAGATGAATAAAAATTTTAAATATATCTGTGAAAAAGGACAATATGAGTTTTCCTTTTTATTGCTACCCCTCCCCCGGTCATATCACACACACACACACACACACACTTTCCGGACAAAACGTTGTATATAACTTGTGATCTAATTCTTGTTTGCTTGACTAAAAATAGAACTAAGTGTTCCTCTATAATATATATTAGTAGTTGTTGCTTCTGTTTCAGTTATATTAAACAACTGTGTAACGCGTCTTCTTGTGGGTGACGCGCTGTGAAAAGTAGGATCTCCCCCCTTCCTCCCGACAGGGACAAAATTTGACACAAGGTCATTAAAGTAAAAAGTGAGACCCTGTACTTTTGTATGCTGGATTTAAAAAACAAACAAACAAACGAGATTAACAAACAATTCTCTCACACCGTTGCCAACGAGTTCGATCCTTACTCAGGCGGTAAGTATTTTTGACTTGAGTTACCTCCTCGCAAGACCGAAATTATGACCTACTAATTTTTTTTTTTTTTAATCGTATCACCCCGAGCAAGGCGGTAACGCCACTGATGTGCAGGGGGCTATGTAATAATAGTGAAAAGATTGGAAAAGAGAAAGCCGGAAACCACATCCTAAACAGGGAACAAGGGATGAGCCTCTTTTTAGTCTTTTTATTATTATGTCATTTAAAAGTTAATTTTGTTCGCCGTACATTTTTTTTTAGTTGTACTTTTCGTAATTTTGCTTTGTGAACTTCATTAGTTACTCGTTCTGCTAGTTTGTCTAAAACTTGAAGCCCAGCGTTACTTAACAAAATCATGAAAAATCACTCCCCGATCTCTATAGCTCGGCGCTAGACAAAATTTGATAAGTACAACTCTTTACTTTTTTTGGTTATTTCTTTTAAGTTTTTATTAGTTACTAGTTCGACTTGTATCGTTTTTTTTTTTTTTGTCATTCGTGGATTTAAAAATTTTTTTAAACTCTAAAATACTGTTGCTATTCTAAGTCATTATGGTCAGTCTAAATCATAAAAAATATCTCGCTACCATTGTGACTATATTACTGTCACTACCACTAAACTACTACCAAGACAACGACGACGAAGTTTTCGGTGTGACCGTGAGTGTTGTAGCAGTAGTAGAAGTTTTACCTGTCGTCTGTTACCTGTCTGTCTGCTGGAAAGGTAGGTGTTGTTGTTGGGTGTGCATTACATCCGGCACCTGATAGTGAGACAGATTACCTGTCTGGTCCCGACTTCTCTGTCGCACTTTTTCTACCAGCCTACCTACAGGTAAAAACTAAAATTAAAATTACATGAAAACTTTCAAATACTTACTTTTTTTTATTTACTTCATTTTTTTTTTTAAAGAAAAAAAATGAAAAATAAGAAAAAAAAAAAAAAGAAAGAAATATACATATATTTAATTTAATTTTTATTTTTTTCTTCACTGTCTCGTTTGAGGTAAATTCGATTTTAAAAATAAGATTATAAAAGTAGTCAGAACACTTCAGTTTTCTACCTTTTTTTAAAAAATCTATCCATTTGGTCAACAAATCGTACTTTTTTTACTCGAAACTAGTTGTTGACAAGGTGTCAGTTCTATCTCTACGAGATAAGGAAAAATAAAAACAAAAAGTCATGACTAAAAGGGGGAGGGGAAGAAAAAAACATAAAACAGTTTTTTTTCCACACAACACACAAACTCACGCACTCTCCCCTTCTCTCTCTCTCACACACACACACTCACCTGGGCGTTAATCAACTTACCTGGTCAGTTTCATGCTAAACTGTCCATTCATTTGTGATTGGTTCGTTAGTGACCAATGGTCTACCTAACTTTGGCCAGTGTCTCCTTGGAGAGTAACTTACGAGATTATATATTTAATTTTTATGTTTGGACGTATATGGATTCGTCATCGGTCGGTTGGAGACACACAAAACTTGTGTGTGTGGTTTACCTCAGTAAAAACTACCTCTAAGTGATGTTATCAGACGACTGGGTCACTTTCAAGTTTACCTGGCCGAGTTAGTAATTGTTTTTATTTTAATTTTAAACAGGTGAGGTTACTATTTCTTTTATTTTTACTTTTTATTTTATTTTTATGTGTGTATATTTGATGTGTACATTCTGCAAGGTTTTACATGCTGTTCAAGTAGGTTGAAATTTGTTATAGGCACAAGGCCACTAAAATGGGGCATAGTGTTAGATCTAATTTGATAATCCGAGTATCTTTTTACTGTGTTATGGATAGAAATTAGTTAATTAACGTGTGGAGGAACAGTTGTTTACTTGATTGGAGAAGGGTTGATTTTCATAGCAACTTGAATATGCCTTCATGCTGAGGTAGGATATTTTTAATTTTTATATTGAAAATTTAGTGTAAGATATAATTTAATATATATATATATATATATATATATATATATACACAGTCTGTGTGTGTGTGTGTGTGTGTAAATCTGCAGATGACCATATATATATATATATTCAGTCTGTGTGTATACATATAAAACAATTAAAGGGTCAGTTTGTAAAAGGCATATGATTACATAACACATGAAACTTGATGAGTTGAACCACTGAGGTAGGACAATATATATATTTATTAATACATATAAAATAGCTCTATTCATACTACATTGAGCACTGTTTTATTAACACCTGAATAATAATATTATACATATATGCACCCTTATATGTATATTTATTAATTCATGTAACTATGAAAATATATTCTAAGTCAAACAAAGCCCAAAATAATGCTTTTAAACACACATTTTCCTGATTTTTTTCTAAAAATTTACATCTACGCTGTTTTCGTATCCTATTGTAAACAAAGAAAATTTATTTACAAAATTTTAGGGGTAACAAGTTTCTCAATAATTCAGGTTATAAATAAATATGCTTTTTATTATAAAAAATAGTATCTATTCAAATATGAGTATCTATCAAAAATAATGTTTCAACAAATAATATATATCCATTGTGTGTGTATATTTATATGTGTATTTATATATACGTATTCATTCATTGTAGAATTGTGTATAGTGTATATATATTTATATGTATGTATTCATTGTGTGCATGTCTATATATATATTGTATTCATTTTGTGTGTGTGTATATATATATATATATATATATATATAAACTTTCCTCTCAATATATTTGCTCTGGATAATATCCATTGAGCTCTCTATTTTTATCTAATTGATATTTTATATTGATTACATGAAATCTGTTGCATTATCCTCTGTTTTCACAGGTTGCTATTCTCTACTATATATATATATATATATATATATATATATATATATACACACACACACACACATGCAAAAATCTCTGTGTGTATGCCTATATATATATATATATATATATATATATATATATATGAATGATAAATTTATAATTCTGACATATGAACAATTCTATAATTCGATAGTTGTCCTGAGCAATAATTATTTTATAAAAAATAGTAAATGTTCACGATACTTAGGAAAAAATTTATTTCATGATCCATGTGTATATTCTCTCTATTATAATAAGGGCCGCTGTGTGTTTGTGTGTGTATATATATATATATATATATATATATATACACACACACACACACGTGTGTACGTCTCTGTGTGTATATTTTCCTCCAGTCACACTAATGGAGAGAGAGAGACAATATTGAGATAGCATCAGCTCCGTTCATTCTCTTTACTACCCCTTATTAAACTTTACTCCAGTTTATGAAAGCACTTGCTGTGTTTGCTCTTTGACGGTGCCTTATTATTTATTTATTTTCTTATTGCAATAATTATGTTGTCGAGTAGTGAAGATTATATGCATATATATATATATATATATATATATATATGTGTGTGTGTGTGTGTGTGTGCGTTATAATAAAGAATATTGTGTGTTTATATAAGATATTATTTCTGCCACCTAGGTTTCAACCTTTCAGTATCTTCAGGCAATTTATAATAACTGATCTTCCAACATTTTTTAAACATACACCAGGGAATTTTACAAACACGTAATTGGAATTTTTAAACAACTAAATATTTTCAAGATTAGGATGGAGTTACTTAACAATCCTAAAACACTTTCCTCCAGGGTAGTATGATCCTAAAATGTATCTATAGGTCTGATTACATCTGGACATTGCTTCTGATCTTTCTTTTAGTAATTTTTCTTTTGGCCCAACCCTGCTGCTCTTCCAAAAATAAAACTTCATGTTTGGGCACTTGGTCAGACTTTTGAAAGTTGGTTATGATAAGAACTTTTCAGCCAACCTTTCTACTTATATACTGTTACGAGGATGCATTTATATATATATATATCAACTTATTTATAAATGGAACTTTGTCTCTGTGTGTGTCTGTTACCTATAGACTCCGAAACAACTGAACTGATTTTCTTGAAAATTTACACAGTTGTACTATAATTTTTCTTTTTTTGATCTTTTTCTTTTTTTTTGCTCTTTTTTTCTTTTTTCATTTTTTTCATTTTTTTCATTTTTTTTGGCTCTTTTTCTTTTTTTCCTTTTTTGCTCTTTTTCGATTTTTGCTTTCTTTCCCTCTCATTTTAATTTTTTGCACCACTCTTTCTTTTTGGATTATTTGTTCTTTTTTTGTCTACTTTTTTGTCTTTTTTTTCTCTTTTTTTCTCTTTTTGAATTAATTTTTTTCTTATTTCCCTTCCTATTTTTACCTTTTTTTCATGAGACTTTCCCTCATGATACCCAAAAATATGAGTTTTGGTGAGGATTGGATGAGTGTCATACATCTTATATATTAGGTCTTTATGCTACTTGTGATATCACATAATTTATTGTATTAGCTCCGTGTATATTGGCAGCAAATTTTAGTGGTAAGAAAACAAATTAAATAATACTCTTGATTATATTTTTGTACTGACTGCATTTAAGCTCTTTTCTCATTCCAACTCACTGTTTTTTCCTCGACTCCATTATGCTCTGTTTTTTCTTTACTAGCAAATAAATTATTTCAGATAGTAAGTTTGGGGGGAGAATAGACACATTTGATTTGACATTGAAATTTGCAAATTCAAATAGATAGATACAGGCATACTTAACATTCAGCAATCTTTGTTTTCCAAACATAGGCAGAAGTTGTAGAGTTTAGAGAGGACAGAGGAAAGTTCAGGGGCACATTTCTTCTAGACTATGATTGGGATTTTGTCCCCTCTGCTCGCTTTGTGAGGGTCAAGTTTTGAGATTATGTTAGAGACCAGCAAGGGTGTAATGTAGACGTCATTCAGTTTTAGGTGGGAAGTTGGGTGTAGAAACTCCAGATGAATCCAGTCTCGAATTGGTCAAGAATCTGCAAGCAAAGCATTCAGCCTTGTCTGCTGAGGACGTGAGGACCCCAAATTCATTGATTAATGGGGTATTGAGGTCTTACTCTTGTTAAGCACGCTTTTACAGAATCACCAGTAGTCTTTGGTGCCGAACTTACAGGATGCTATGCGTTGCTTCATTCTGGCAGCAAACAACATCTTAGCTTCATTGAGTATCTTTTTACACTTATTACGAGCTGAGGTGAAAAGGCGCCTGTTTTGGTCTGACATGTAGCTTCGATAGAGCCGGAAGAAATGATTTCGGTGGGCAATGGCGGCTGAGCAAGTGAGCGATAACCAGGAAGACAAATGGGATTTAAGCTGAAATTTCCTGGCAGGGATGAAAGCATTGATGCCAGCCTTAACCCAAGAGGAGACCTCAGATGCACAGTCTTCGACGGAAAGACTATAAACGTTGTTCCAAGGAACGTCACATGGAAGTCTTGAAACAAATCCCAGTCTGCTCTTTGGTAGTAGTAGGATATTCTGCTGGTCTGGATTTCTTGGGTAGAGTGGGAGTGGAATGAGATGTTGACGGAAACTATGGTGTGGTCAGAGTTTCCAAGAGAGCAGAGCTGCCTGGTAGTGCATGAGTTTGGGATGTAAGTGAAACAGAGATCTAGTAGTGAGTCCCTTCTGTTAGGGTTATTGGAGAAACGTGTGGAGAAGTTCACCACTTGTGTAAGAGATTGGGTGATTGAAAAATTCATGGTGTGGATACCAGCAAGATGTGGTGGGCATTAAAGTCACCAAACACTAATATATGGGCAGATGGATGAGAAGAAATGGCCTTGTCGATATTGTTAGAGATGCTATCAAGTACCGAACAGTCAGAGGAGGAGGGGGAGCGGTAGAGAAAGAAGAGATAGCTGACCGAGCTTAGAAGTGAGAGACGAAAGCCCATGAAAGAATGATCCAGAGATTCAAGAGATGTCACCCTAGCTAGAGGGAGGTGTTCGCTGACATAAACACCAAGCCCATGCATATGGACATTGGAGTCCTTCCTGAAGAGGGGAAGGCAATCAGGAACGTAAAACTCAGAAGAGGGGATAGAAGGGTCAAGGTTAGTTTCACATAGGGCTAAGATATATATGTGTGTGCATGTGTGCGTGTATGTATATGTGTGTGTGTGTGTGTGTTTATATGCTATATATATATTATATATTGCTTAAAATGACTACATTTATGAAAAGATTGTTGAATATCATATATATAATATAAGAAAGGCGATACTCAAGCTATTGCACTAGATATCTCCAAAGCTTTTGAGAGTCTCTGGCATGCTGGCCTTCTACACAAGCTACATGGCTATGGTATAAATGGACGATTGTTTGACCTAATCCAATCTTTCCTTTCAAATCATGTAATGAAGGTACTATTGAATGGGCATGCTTCCAGATACTATCATATGTACGCGGGGGTCCCTCAAGGCTCTATTCTAGGTCCTACAGTTTTTCTGATCTTCATCAACGATCTCCTTGATGTAATCAGATTCCAAGTAGGCATTTATGCTGATGGCACAACAATTTATGCCTGCCTCAATAAGAAATCAGCCAATGCTGACAAAGGAAATTTAGCTGCTGAGTTTGAAAGGGACCTTCAATCTGTGGTAGACTAGTATAAGAAATGGCCCCTAAATTGTAACGCTTCCAAAACAAAGCTGTTATCATTTAACCTCTATAGACAACTGCTTCTACCTCTCATTAGAATGAATCAGGATAGTCTCCCTAAAAGCAAAACACTATGCCTCCTAGGTCTAAATCTATCAGCTGAACTCAAGTGAAATAACTACATTGAATCCATCGCTAAATCTGCTGCTCAGAAGGTTGGTTCCCTTTGTAGGACTACGAAGTTTTTCTTGTCTAAATCTATCTTATAATATATATATATATATATATATAATCTACCATATGTCTGTGCATTGAATACTGCTGTCACATCTGGTTGGGTGACTGTTATTCATCTCTGGCTTCTCGACAAAATCCAACGAAGAATCTGTAATGTAATTGATTTTAACCTGGTAGCTCAACTCCAGTCACTTGCGCACCGACGTAATGTGTCTTTCCTCTGTCTCTTCTACAAATACTTTCACGTCTTCTGCCTTGATGAGCTTAGCTCCCTGGTGCCCCCACTGCATGAATTTACTCGATCTACTAGACTAGCAACTAGGTCCCACCCTTTACAGTGAAATTAATCAAATGTAACTGCAGTTTCTACTCTAGCAGCTTCTTTGCTCGCACTTCCCACCTATGGAATTCCTTTTCATATACTTGCTTCCCTGATAGCTACAATCTCCAAGAATTTAAATGCAAAGTCAATTGCCAGCTCTTATTTTCTTGACTCACATCCTTTCCATGACAACCCTTGTATTATTTTCTTCTTCCTTTCCACTCTACTCTCATGCAGCTCTCTTCACACCTGTATTCTCATCCTTTTCTTACTCATTCTCTAACTCCCCTGTAACTTGTTCCTCTTTTTCATCACTTACCTCTTCTCTAACCCTCTGCCCATCAGTGGCAGTTCTGCCTTGCTTGGGGTGAAATGATTAATATATATATATATATATATAAACAATTTTTTGTGGTACAGAACTTGAGTATTGTATTAAAAGTTATAATTTTTATGTTAGAAGACATAATGAGAATAAAATATAAAAAAAGAAAACAACAAGTTTCACACCTGCTTGTCAAAATTTTTTAATTGGGAGAACTTAACGTAAAATATAAGACTTGCGAAAAATGAAATGGTTAATGATGGAAAAGAAGGAATGAACTGGTAAAGACTGATCACAGCAAGGCCCAGCAAACACTCTTGCTGTTTACGCAGCAAGGGTCTGCAAGACCTGATGTAAATAGACTCCAGCACCTTCAAATTAAATTAAACTTAATACAACTTCATTTAACTTAATTTGTATAAATTAATTGAATCTGAAGTTAAGCATCCTTTTATTTTCAGTGTTTTCTTGATGTAGAATTGTAACTGGCATTTGTTATATTTTGTTCCCTTTCCCCTACGATCCTATTCATAATACTACTCTGAAGAAGTCAATTTGATTGCCGAAATGTATCAAATAGGTTTTTTTTAAAAATACTTTGTCACTTAATTATCCTCTATTAATCTGATATATATATATATATATATATATATATATATATATATAAGCAGAACTTGAGTATTACTTTAAAAGTTATAATTTTTATGTTACATGGTATAATGAGAATAAAATTTAAAAAAAAGAAAACAGTTGGTTTTGCTCTTGCTCTTCAAAGTTTTTTAATTGAGAGAACTTAATGTAAGAGGTGTGAAAAATGAAATGGTCAATGATGGGAAAGGAGGAATGATCTGCTAGAGACTGAACACAGCAAGGTCCAGCAAACAGGAAGTGCAAGAAAAGAAGCTGTTGCAGTTGAAGTGGCAATTTTATTTTGCTATTTCAATGGTAAAAAATTGGGACCTAGATTAGATTAGTGAAATAAAGAGAATGACTCTTGACTCTTCTTCGGCTGAACTTTTTTCCAGTGACGCTTTTTTTTCCTTTTAAGTCCGTTACATTGTCTTCACTGAAACAAGGTGTCTCTTTGGATGGTATGGAATTCGGGCAGTCAGTTAATTGCCATATGTGATACATGTTTGAATGATCATGTTTCGAAAGAGACATGACTGACTAGCAGAAGATTTTCCTGCTGTAGATTTTGATTAATTTTTGTAGTAGACCAGTTGCCAACCAAGGCTAAAGAACCCAATCTGTCTTGTTATTCAACCCATAGCTGGAGTGAGAAGAGATGGATTAATAACTTTTCCCTAGGGTATTGTATGTAAGTAAATGCAACAAATTTGACTGGAATTTGAACTCAGCTCTCTGATTTCTCATTCTGAGCCAATATTCACTGCACCACAACACACTATCCAGCTTATTTGCCAAAGAACTTCTGCTAATGGCTGCTAGATGGTGTATAAAAGAAAAGGGATTTAAGAGTTCAAATCCACATGCAGATAACCTCCAAACGTGAATAATACCTACTAGAGACACACACACATAATCAAGGTCCCATGTTTTTACTGTCAAAATAATTAATTGTAAATACCACTTCTACTCCAACAGTTTCTTTTCTCACACTTCCCTTCTGTTTGTAGCTATCAGGGAAGCAAGCAATCTCCAAAAGTTTAAATGCAACGTCAATTGCAATCTTCTATCTCCTTAATTCCCATCCTTCTCTTATCCTTTCTTTGACATCCCCTGTATCGTGTTTTTTCTCTCACTTGTGCACCAGTGTCATTTCTGCCTTGCTTGGGGTTAAATGATTATAAAATAAAGAAAATCAGTTTGCCACAAAAGCAAGGCAACAATGCCTGTTAGTGGCATTGTTACCTTACTCTGGGCAAATTGATTATATATATATATATATATATATATATATATATATATATATGTGGGTGTGGGTGTGTGTGTGGGTGGGTGTCTAGTAGGTATTATTTATGTTTGGAGGTCATCTGTATATTGATTTGAAACCTTAATGACCTTTTCATTCTCTTTCACTCTCAGTAACCCTTGGAGTTAAAGAGATTGAAAAGATTTTAGAAAGAACTAGAAAATCAAATTGTGAACAGGGAACAGTAGATAGATCTACACTCCTGTATACATCTTGTATAAACAAACTAGAATTATGATACACTTACATACATACATAAATTATAAAAATGACTGCTGCTTGAGACGCCGAAGGCATGTGAAGTCTGCTTAACTCCACCTCCCAAAAAAAAAAAAAAAAATTTGATGAAGCTTTAATTAAAAGTGAAAAGGTTAAATTTATGAATATTTTCCTGTTTGTTTTTTTATCCTATCATTCTGTTGGATCTTTTCGAACTCACCATACCAACAGATAAAGAAGCCTTCTCAAGTGTTTAGGATGTGGTTTCCGGCTTTCTCTTTTCCAGTCTTCTCCCTTTGGGTTATTTTTTCAATTGGAGTAGATAGATCTATCTATCGCCCGGTTCACACTCCACCCACATCTATTGAACAGGTTAAGAGGCTCATCCTTTGTTTCCGGCTTTCTCTTTTCCAATCTTCTCACTTTGTTTTTTTTTTCAATTGGAGTAGATAGATCTATCGCCCGGTTCACACTCCACCCATGTCTATTGAACAGGTTAAGAGGCTCATCCCTTGTTCCCTGTTTAGGATGTGGTTTGCGGCCTTATCTTTTCCAATCTTTTCACTATTACGTAGCCCCCTGCACATCAGTGGCGTTACCGCCTTGCTCGGGGTGATATGATTAAAAAAAATAAAAAAGTGTCTTTCACAGTCATCCATAGGAATATTGCACACGCCAATGTACAAAAAAAAAAGATATTTTCAATTATTCCGTTTTATGCATTATATAGACCTAAAATCTTCTGTTAATTAGGACAAGGCATGGCTTGTTAATTTTAGTATCTCATACAAAGCAAAACTGCTTTATATTAATCATCTGAGAGACCACCCTCTGCCTTCCATCGGGATGGCTGATGCTAACCTCCTGTAGAGTGACTCAGCGCACATTCTCGGGCTAACGTTATCTAGTGAAATTGGAAAGAGTAAATTGAATCAGTTGCTAGGTCTGCAACGATTTTTGTTCTGTTGCACTAGATAATTTTTTTTTACCAGAATCTACCTTACATATATGTCTACCATTCAGCTATGCTTCAAATATTGCTTCTATATATGGCCTGGTGCTCCTGCTATATATTTAGAGATTCTTGATAAAATCCAAAACAAAATATGCAATGTCATTGGTCTCGTACAATTATGAATTTAATCACAGTACTAGATTGTCAAAGACGTCTCATCATTTTATAGTTGAATTACCTAAATGTAACTATAAGTTCTTTTCTAATTGTTTTTCTCACATTTCTCGCCTGTGGAATTCTGGCTTTTGCTTTCCAGCCAATTTCAATCTTTAAAATTTAAATCCAGTGTGAATCCCAAATGTATATGATGGACCTGATGAAACTAAGATAGATTTTATTCAATTCAGACATGGCTAAAGGATGTGCGTTGTGGTGCAGTGGATATCGGCTCAGAACGAGAAATCGGGGAGCCGAGTTCAAATTCCAGTTGAATTCATTGCATTCACTTATGCGCAAATACCCTTGGGAAAGGTATTAATCCATCTCTTCCTTCCAGTTATGGGTTAAATAACAGGACAGATTGGGCTCTATAGCCTTGGCTGGTAACCAATCTACCGCAGAAAGCATGGCAACCTCCTGCGGGATAATCTTCTGCCCAGTCAGTCATGTCTCTTTCGAGACATGATCGCCCAAGCGTGTATCACGTATGGCACTTAACTGACTGACTGAATATAGTAGTTGAAATAATGATTAAGGCTTCTACTGGTCATAAAGTGGGGGATCAGTTTATTACTTAATAACAATAGGAAACCGATCCCCCACTAATTACTACATAATAATATAATACATTTCTTTCCCCACTAGCTATGAGTCAAATAACAGGACAGATTGGGTTCTATAGCCTTGGTTGGTAACCAATCTACTGCAGAAAGCAATGGCAACCTACTGCGGGATAATCTTTTGCCCAGTCAGTCATGTCTCTTTTGAGACTTGATCACCCAAGCGTGTTTCATGTATGGCACTTAACTGACTGACTGTGGCTAAAAGAAGGCAACAAGTAGGTGTTAGTGTTATATGAGGGGAAATTATTGACCAAACCATTATTGGCCCATTCTAAGCCAAAGAAGGAGTTTAGATGAACACTGGTAACTACTGTGATTTTATGAACATTACTTTCTTTGTATGCTACAAGTCCCAGTCTCACACAGTTTCAAAGTGAAGTGTGTATTTATGCATGACAATGCTTCTTCTCATGTATCTAAGTTGACCTGTCAATTCTTTGTTTATATATATATATATATATATAAAATTATCATATAATAATTCTGCTTGTTCCTTCCTTCCTTAGTTACTTAGTTCCTCTGTCCGTTATACCTCTGAAGAAAGATAACAAGCTTACTAACTACACAAGCTTTTCCTATGCCTCTATCTTTTTATAATCTATAAATGCTACTCTCCTCAGCCTTTCCCTCACCTTTGCCAAATGGAAGAGTAGTAAAGAGTGAGAGAGTAGGAGGAGAGAGCCTATAGCATAGCAGTAGCAGCTTAAGCTGTTGGCTGTAGCAGTAATTGTGAGTGTGTATATGTGTGTGTAATGTACAATATAGTAAAAATATCTAGGTTTGTTATTGTATCCTGCGACGTAATAACATAATTTCTGGCCTCTACACCCTTGGCCATTACTCAGTTGGTCTTTTCTGCTTACAATAGACACAGGAGCCATGATTTTTCAGTAATAAAAATAAAACATTTTCTCTTTCAAAATCTCTCACAAAATAGCATACAGTATTTTGGTTATGGTTTGTGCATACACCACTTAATATAAGATTACAGTAAAGTAACTTCTATGGACATTACTTTTATTTTAGATATTTTAATAAAATTACACTCTGTGTTATCATTATTTTATTATCCAATACATTTATGTGTGAAGACGTTACTATCATTTGGAGTATGACAAAGTAAAATTTTTCCAGGAAATCATAATTATCCTTCTGTGGAAATTCCATGGGTCCCACTAGTTATTATATATATATATAATAATAGAAGTTAAATGAATGGTAAAATAGAAAACAGATATGTATATGTTTCTTAGAAGGAATTTCTTCAACCATTTTTTTTAAAAATCAATATTTGTGTCTATCTATCTATCTATCTATCTATCTATCTATCTATATATATATATATATATATATATATACTAAACAGGAAAAGTTATATATATATATATATACTAGCAGTATAGCCCGGCGTTGCTCAGGTGTAATGAAAGCTTTAAAACTAGTCCATGGTCCTGGTGCTCAGACTCTTTGAACATTGGCACAAAAGATTAAAAAGCAATAGTTGTTTCCAGTTACAGCGAAACCGTAGACTGAAAGAAAAATGAATGGATGTAAGTCAAATTTTGACTTCCTGCTATCGATATCAAATAAGTTTTTTTCGTCATAAACTGAATTTTAAAGACTAAATAAGTCCTCTGAGTAAATGGTATCATGGCTGAGACTAAGAACTACAATTATACCTACTTAGAGCCAAACCCGAAGCAAAAACTAAAATAAAAGGGCTGAAAAAAATACAGGCAGATAAACAGACACATACATACACACACACATGTTGCCTTTTATATATATATATATATATATATATAATCGATTTTCTGCACTATTGTAAGAACTGCAACCTTGAAACTTCTGAATATCGTTTCTTATGTCTTTGTCTATGAGTGTATCAAATTTGATTAAAATCCGATCACTCCTTCTATAACCTGATTTTTTCGATTATCGTTTTTTGATATTTATCGGGGGTACCTTGACACAAAACCTAGCTAAGAACACTCACAGATGCTTATAGTACAACTGTGTAAATTTTCAAGAAAATCAGTTCAGCTGTTTCGGAGTCTATAGGTAATGGACAGACACACGCACACACACAGACAAAGTTCCATTTATAAATAAGTTTATATATATATATATATATATATAATCTTTTAAAAAATAATTTCTTTCTTAAAATGGGGTTCAATAACGAATAGTTCAGTATCGAGAGGGATTTTTTTAGGTTTTTCACAGACATGAATTTGAAAGAGTATATTGAATTAATTGCTATGCCTGCAGTGAGGAAAGTTGGTTCACTGTTATAGTAGATTTTGGAGGGAAAAATTACCTATCTTACATATTTATATCAGTCTATTATTTGTCCTTGATTTGAATATTACTGTCTCAGTGCTACATCTATTCTGGTGTGAGAGATTCTTGATAAAATTCAAAGAATTTTTTATTTTTTTTTAATCATATCACCCCGAGCAAGGCGGTAACGCCACTGAAGCGCAGGGTGCTACATAGTAGTGAAAAGATTGGAAAAGAGAAAGCCGGAAACCACATCCTAAACAAGGAACAGGGGATGAACCTCTTCACCTGTTCAATAGACATGGGTGGAGTGTGAACCGGGTGATAGTTTAGTCTATCTACTCCAATTGATAGATAGATAGGATGTAAGGTTGCATATATTCATGTATTTTTGTAGAAGTGGGGGAAATCTGTCGTCATGACAGATGCAGACATATATATATATATATATATATATATATATATAGGGGTTTGTAATTTAAATAAGGTGTACTATGGTAGCAAAAACTCCCCCAAACATGCTTGATTAAACAATGCTGACAACCTCTGCCCATCAATGTTCTATTAAATTTTTCAAATTTCCAATTTAGTTGTCAAAAGGATGGTTTTTCTTTTGACACTAGTATTATTTTAACTACGTTCATTCACTAATGTTATTGGTCAGGACCTGGCATCTTGGCTTCATTCTCTTTGTCATTGCTATAATGTAGCTTCTCTGTGCCTGTTTTATAAATACTTTCATAGTAATTGTTTTTATGAACATTTCGCTAGGGTGCCTATACTTTATCTGGAGTTCAAACTCGGCTCTCTGATTTCTTGCTTTGTGGATATCAGCTTGAAACGAGAAATTGGTGAGCTGAGTTCAAATTCCAGTTGAAATCATTGTATTTACTTACTCATTACAAATATCCTTGGAAAAAGGTATTAATCCATCCTTTCTCCCTCCAGCTATGGGTTAAATGGAAGGACAGATTGGGTTCTAGAACCTTGGTTAGCAACCAGTCTACTGCAGAAAATAATGGCAACCTACTGCAGGAAAATATTTTGCCCATTTAGTCTTTTGAGACATGATCACCCAAGCATATATCACATATGGCACTTAACTGGCTGAATATAACAGTTGGAAACATAAGTAAAGCTTCTCCTAGGCATAATGTGGGGGATCAGTTTTTTACTGTTATCAAATAATAAACTGATCCCCCACTAATTAATACTTATTAATATAATAATATAATTCGTCTCTTCTCCCTCCAGCTATAGGTTAAATAGCAGAACAGGTTGGGTTCTATATCTTTGGTTGGCAATCAGTCTACTGCAGAAAGTAATGGCAACCTACTGTGGAAAAATATTCTACTTAGTCATGTCCCTTTCGAGATATGATCACCGAAGCGTGTATCACATATAGCACTTAACTAACTGACTAGATGGGCAGCAGGGTCTCATCTTTTTACCATTGAAATTGTTAGATGTAACTGTAAGTTCTGTGCTGATAGTTTCTTCTAGGGTACTTCTTGCTTGTGGAACTCTCTTCTGGATTCTTGCTTCCCAGTCAAATTTGATCTTCAAAAATTTAAATGCAATGTCAACCGTTATCTTCTGTCTTCTTAATTCATGTTCTTTTATTGTTCTCTCTAACTCAACTATGTTTTCTTCTTCTTCTCATATCATTATAAGTCCTGTGCTGACAATTTCTTCTCTCAATTGTGGAACACTCTTCTGGATTCTTGCTTCCCAGTCAATTTTGATCTTCAAAAATTTAAACACAATCTTTAACTTATTTATTCAGTAGCTAAAATCCTATTCAAACTTTTATGTAATAATAATTGTGTTTTAAAAAATTATTCTGCCTCTTCATTTTGAGTAATATAAATTATAAGCACACTAATTTCTGAAATTCTCTACACTTAATTTTATGTCCACAATCATATTACATGTAGTCTTTTCTCACAAGACAACTTTTTATACAATGTGGAATGATTTAAAAAAAATAAAGTGACAACAGAATTATAGACCATAATTTTTATTGTTAAATTCAGATCTTTGTTGTTGAAGACGTTTTTGATGAGGTTTTCCAAATGCAAATACATTTTTTTTCTGAGGTGCAGTAACTACATTTTATCTAAGAAGCACTGATTGAAACAAAAATTATATATTTTTTTACATTGCTTTCAATGGAATTTTTCTATGGAATTTGCAGAACCAATATATTACAAGTTAATATTGAAGGTAGAGGCATAGTTCATAGAATTTAAGTTCATTGCAATATACAGATTGTAAAATAACGTCTTAAATTTTGTCAATATTTATAAAATAGATGATTTTATATGAGATGAAAATTATGTAAATTACAGAACTTCAAAAATATCAAAGAGTAGATTATATTTATCTATATTTCTAAGAGGAGGTAGTGTAACTATATGCATCATTCGGAGTAAGACTGTTGTACTCATCTTTATTTATTAATAAAAATAAATTAAAAAAAATTAATAAAAGCTCTAAAAATCAGAATACGATCACCTATATTAAACATTCTAGATGCACCAGATGTCAAAATTTAAAAGCCAAGTGTCTTTGTATCTTTGTTTCAATGTAAACAGTAACCAGTGTTTGTTGTCTTTCTATCCCGCCTTTCTCCGCTATTTAAAATTCAGGACCGATCACAATGGGTGCGGCTGCAGGAAATTACTGGGGCTTGCAATATAGTCTGTATATGTTCAATTTTTCCGCATATGAGCAGGCTAGGCTCTTTAGCCAGTCTAGAGAGATAAGCCTGAATTGCTACTGAAAATAATATTGATATTGACTAGCTCTGTTTATTATTCACAAAATAGCTCAGTTCATATCAACAATACAAGACACACAGACAATACTATTTGCCATCACTCATTTAACAAAAAGTGATTGTAATTTATACATGACAGATTTATTTCTTCACAATGTTGTTTCTTCATTAGTTAAATCTGTGTATACAAAACATATGTGATATTCTCACTTTGTTTTTGTTTTTTTTTTCAATTGGAGTAGATAGACTAAACTATCGCCCGGTTCACACTCCACCCACATCTATTGAACAGGTGACGAGGCTCATCCCTTGTTTCCTGTTTAGGATGCGGTTTCCGGCTTTCTCTTTTCCAATCTTTTCACTCTTTTCCTTTTTTATTATTTTTTTTTTCAATTGGAGTAGAGAGACTAAACTATCGCCCGGTTCACACTCCACCCACATCTATTGAACAGGTGAAGAGGCTCATCCCTTGTTTCCTGTTTAGGATGCAGTTTCCGGTTTTCTCTTTTCCAATCTTTTCACTCTTTTCCTTTTTTATTATCTTTTTTTTTCAATTGGAGTAGAGAGACTAAACTATCGCCCGGTTCACACTCCACCCACATCTATTGAACGGGTGAAGAGGCTCATCCCTTGTTTCCTGTTTAGGATGTGGTTTCCGGCTTTCTCTTTTCCATTCTTTTTACCCTTACGTAGCCCCCTGCGCATCAGTGGCGTTACCGCCTTGCTTGGGGTGATATGATTAAAAAAAAAAAAAAAAAAAAAAAGGGTAAGGAATTGTGGAGCATTCTTGTTTAAAAATTAAAATCACCTAGTTCCACAAATGGCAGTAAGTGTCTGTGTTGCTCACACTACTGGAAATCAACTGATAAGGCTGGCATTTTCTGTTTATGATCTGTTAAGAAAAGAATAGAAAGAAAAGATATTCCCCTTCTTTCTTTATAGGTTATACATTTGAAAAGTGGTTTTGGTCGAAACATGGTAAAAACAATGCAATGAATGAGTTCAGTTGCCCAAAAAAAATTTTAGAGTTGTTTGTATGTGTGGAAACAGTGGTGTACCCATGGGTGTGTTCATGTGTGAGGGCTGACCTAAAACACATTCGTAATTGTTATTGCCAAAATTTTGCCTCTACCCTCCTTGCTGTGTTGCGCAACTGATGAGAATGTTAACCTGACAGAAACTTTTCCCCACCCCCACAAAATAGTTAGGTAAATTAAAAAACTTTTTCAAAATTAGTTTCATTTTCTCGCCTTCTCTTTTTCTTTTGCTTGACTCCCTTCCCTTCTCCCTTGTCTCTCTAGTCCAACCCTCTTTTCTCTCTTCCTCTCTTCTCTTTTTTTTTTTTTTTTGCTTATTTTTTCTTCTCTCTGTTTGTGTGTTACCTTCTGAGTATCTTTTCCCCTTGATTTATGAAAATTTTTTTTTGTTTCTCTATATCTCATTGCTTCCCCACTCTCCGTCTTTTTTTTTCTTCTTAATCAATTCACCTCAAGAAAGATGATAATGTCACTAAAATTCAAAGGAGTGAGAGAGAATTAAAAAAAAAAGACTTTGGAAAGAACCCAGAAATACAGTCTGAAACAGGAAAAAATGAGATAAACTTCTACACTTGTTCAAAAACTGGGGAGGTGTATGGGAAGCTATCTAGTCTCATTGAGGAAAAAATAAACCGTTGATTTTCGAAGCACCACTTAGATGTGGCACAGGGCCGAAAGTATGGGGTACCCAGTGAGGATCGAACTCACTACTCAGTTGTAATAAGTTCTAGCAAGATGAGCTTACTAACCATTATACCACATCGAGGTGTCTGAATAAAAGGTCAGAGTTTAGATGGAGACGTTAAAAGTATAGATTTGGAGACGTTAAAAGTATAGATTTGGAGACGTTAAAAGTATAGATTTGGAGACGTTAAAAGTATAGATTTGGAGACGTTAAAAGTATAGATTTGGAGTAGACTGTAGAAGCCAGAAACTCAATCCTAAAAAGGGGATAGACCTCTACTCTTGTTCAAAAAACCAGCGTGGATTGTGAACCGGATAGCAGGCAAACCTATTAATTTTTCTTCTTTTCTGTTTTTTATGTGCATTGTGGTACAGTGGATATTGGCTCAGAACGAGAAATTGGGGAGCCAAGTTCAAACTCCAGTTGAATTCATTGCATTCACTTATGCGCAAATACCCTTGGGAAAGGTATTAATCCATTTCTTCCTTCCAGTTATGGGTTAAATAACAGGACAGATTGAGTTCTATAGCCTTGGCTGGCAACCAGTCTACTGTAGAAAGCAATGGCAACCTGCTGCAGGATAATCTTCTGTCCAGTCAGTCATGTCTCTTTCAAGACATGATCGTCCAAGCGTGTTTCACATATGGCACTTAACTGACTGTCTTACTCCTCTCTTTTTTTTCTTTTTTCCTTTGTTTCTGGAATGTTTTGTTTTTCTTTGTGTTTTTTGTTTTTTCTTTCTTATTTCAATTTTTATTCTTTTATTTGATATTCTTTATTTTATTCTCTAGTTTTGTTTAATCTTCCTTCTTTCTCTTTTTAATAACTTTCTTTCTTCATAAAATCTTCATTCTCTCTTTTATTCTTCCATTGGTACCTCTATCTCTTTATCCACAACCATTGACTCATCAGGAGTAATTTGATTGGTGATGTAGATTTCAAAACAGGTATGATGAAATTCCAGACCTTTTTGTCAGCTTTTAAAAGTATGTGTATTAATGTAACTAATGTTGTTTGGTGTTTAATAGATCAATATCTTTTTCTTGTTTTTTTCCATTGGAACATATTAAAAATAAAACCTAGAGAACATGTGTTGAAGAGGCATAACCAGAAAATTCAAGTCTATAAAAGAAGAGTTGTGCAGTTTCAAGACACATAATCAGTCTTCAACTTACTACATCTCTTTATATGGCTTAAGGCCATATCCTGTTGAATACACCAGTTCTCGCTCGATCACTGAAGTTAAGCAATGTTGAGCCTGGTCAGTACTTAGATGGGTGACCGCTTGGGAATATCAGGTGCTGTAAGCGTCTAGTGATGGATGTGCATGCTTATGGCCATATCACGTTGAATACACCAGTTCTCACTCGATCATCAAAGTTAAGCAGTGTTGAGCCTGGTCAGTACTTAGATAGGTGACCACTTGGAAATACCAGGTGCTGTAAGCGTCTAGTGACAGATGTGCATGCTTACAGCCATTTCACGTTGAATACACCGGTTCTCACTCGATCATCGAAGTTAAGCAGCGTTGAGCCTGGTCAGTACTTAGATGGGTGACTGCTTGGAAATACCAGGTGCTGTAAGCGTTTAGTGACAGATGTGCGTTGTGGTGTAGTGGATATCAGCTCGGAAAGAGAAATCGGCGAGCCGAGTTCGAATTCCAGTTGAATACCCTCCATTCACTTAAAAAAGCACTGGTACCCTTGGGAAAGGTATTAATCTGTTCCTTCCCTCCAGTTATGGGTTAAATAACAGGGTAGGACTTGGGGACCCTGCCCTTAAAAACAAATCCCAATGAATCTTGATACTCAAAAAAGAAAAAAGTATTACTAGACACAAAACTTATATAAAAAACAACAATAAATTGTTGAAAGAAAAAGGTATTACCAGCAATAAATAAATAAAATTTAGTTGGCAGAGGTTGATATGCCATAAAAACAAAACAACCAACAAAAATCATCTCTTTATTCTATACTTTATTTCTTTTATAACCAGCATTTGCAAATAGATAAAATCTTATTTGCCAATCTCATTGTACTTCCCTGGACCAAAAAGGTTTATTGCCTTTTGTTATTCTTGAACTTCTACAACCTTTCCTCCTCTCACTCTTGAGGTTTATGTTATGTTCTTTTTAGTAGAGATCTTAGTCTCATATCATCTTCTTCTATGTCTGAGTCACTCCTGATATCATCCATATGCTGGTATTCTCTTACATTAGCCTGATCTGAAGAACTCATGCTTTCTTCTTTGTCAAGATCTTCCCCCACATCTTCCCTATTTTCAATTCTGGGTCTTATTTGATTAGAACGAGATATTGGATTTTTTTTTTCTTTGATGTAATGGCTGTATTATGTCCTTTTTGCATGATGAAATTTACTTTCTCAGGATTTACTACTTTGTCCTTTTTATATCACATCTTATCATTTATTGAGTAAGGTATCTTATGATGTGTCTTCCCATTTATGTAGACGGACTTTGCAATCTGTCTGTAATTGTCCTATAACTACATCCAACTTTCCCTTTACTACCTTTTTTTTACCAACCACAAAACAATACATAATATTGCACAGTGAATCCCTCATATATATATATATATATATATATATATATATATATAATCCACATAAAAGCCTGTTTTGCTGTATCATAGATCATGAGTGTGGCTAAACATCCACTTGCTTCCAGATGAGGTCAAACCTCAACCAATTTGGTGTTACACGGAGTTACACTCCCTAAGCTATCGGCACATGGCTGAGAGAGGAGGAAATTTTAGTGTGTTATATATATATATTAGTCATCCACACACACACACACACATATATATATATATATACACACATACGGTGTACATATATATATATATATACACATACGGTGTATATATATATATATATATATATATATATATATATATATATATATATATATACGGTGTATACATATGCCAGCCACAAGAACTCAGTTCATTAATGAAGAAGAGTAATGCGTAAAATGCAGGAGTAATATTGGTTTTTAAAATTTTCCTGTCTGGAGAGCTCAGTTGTAATGAGAGCATAATTTATTAGTCATCCACATACAAGCCTGTTTTGCTGTATCACAGTTCATCAGTGTGGCTAGACATCCACTTGCTTCCAGCCAGGATTGAAACTCAACCAATTTGGTGTCAGTTGGAGTGCCTACTCCCTATATAACTATTAACAGGTTCAAAAAACGAAAAATACTATCAAACTAACTTCTGTCAAGAAAATTAACTGAAATTTATAAGATAACAACGAAGATGTGTTTCCAGCATTTAAAGAATGCACCCTGAGTTTGGCTGCAGGTTTCATATTGTCAACATTAATAACAGCCTGAATACATCAATGGGTAATGTTTATTGTTTGGTCCAAGACAACAATCGCTTAAATACATATACCATAGTTTAAGTTACTCAAGATTGAAAAGGTGCTTTAACTGTGAGTAGTGCCTTGACATTAAAACTACTTTTATTTCAATACAGGCTAATACAGCAGGCCCATAAAAGTGTCGCTCGGGCAGACTATCTCTCCCTGCAGCTACACACATCTATGTAATGTATACTCATATGCCTGTACTGTGTGAGAGTGACTTACAAGTGCTTCTGCCATGTAATGTATACACAGGTAAATACAAATAGAATTTGAAATAAGACATTGGGATAATACATTCCTCATCTACTCATTCTGGATGCTCGGTTCACACTCCACCCACGTCTATTTAACCGGTGAAGAGACTCATCCCTTGTTCCCTCTTTAGGATGTGATTTCCGGCTTTCTCTTTTCCAATCTTTTCACTCTTATGTAGCCCCCTGTGCATCAGTGGCATTACCGCCTTGCTCGGGGTGATGATTAAAAACAAAAAAAAAAAAATCTTAACCCTGGACTGAGTAATAAAATCAAAGTTGAAAATGAGAAAAAAAAAAAAAGAAGTTAATTCTTTAAACCCTAAAATATTTAATAATTCAATAAGTTTTATTGAACTTAACGGAAATTATTCAGTATTAAATAGAATTATTTTTTAAGTTTTTTTATTTTGTATAAAATTTCTTACATTCATTTATGCACAAATACCCTTGGGAAAGGTATTAATCCATCTTTTCCCTCCAGTTATGGGTTAAATAATAGGACAGATTGGATTCTATGCCTTGGCTGGCAACCAATCTACTGCAGAAAGCAATGGCAATTTACTGCAGGATAATCTTCTGCCCAGTCAGTCATGTATCTTTCGAGACATGATTGCCCAAAGCGTGTATCATTCAACTGACTGACTGAAGGTAATAGTTGGAACCATTAGTAAAGCTTCTACTGGGTAAAAAGTGGGGTATCAGTTTTCTAATGTTATTAAGTAATAAACTGATCCCCCACTAATTACTACTTATTAATACAATCCGTCTCTTCTTCCTTCAGCTATAGTTTAAAGAGCAGGATAGAAAATCTTCTGCCCAGTCAGTCATGTCTCGAAAGAGACATGATTGCCCAAAGCGTGTATCATGTATGCCACTTAACTGACTGTATATAATAGTTGGAAACTAAGTAAAGCTTCTACTGGGCAAAATGGGGGATTAGTTTCCTATTGTTATTAAGTAATAAACTGATCCCCCACTAATTACTACTTATAAATATAATCCGTCTCTTCTCTCTCCACTTATGGTTTAAACAGCAGGACGGAGAAAATCTTCTGCGCAGTCAGTCATCTCACTTTCGAGACATAATTGCCCAAAGCGTGTATCATGTATGGCACTTAACTGACTAAATAAAGTAAAGCATTTACTGGGTATAAAGTGGGTGATCAGTTTTCTATTGATATTAAGTAATAAACTGATTCCCCACTAATTACTACTTATTAATACAATTCGTCTCTTCTCCGTTCAGCTATAGTTTAAAGAGCAGGATAGAAAATCTTCTGCCCAGTCAGTCATGTCTCGAAAGAGACATGATTGCCCAAAGCGTGTATCATCAATCAGAGAGCTGAGTTCAAATTCCACTCTAATTCAGTTAAACACAGTTGAGATTCCAAGAAGGGGAGATCAGAACAATTGCTATAAAAATATTTATAGAAAAGACAGAAGATAATTGTTATGGCATTGAGAATGTGACTGGAGATGCCAGATCAGGACTGATAACATAACAGACCCTTCTTTGGAGTTTGTCGAGAATCTCTAGATATAATGTTTTTCTTATCAGTCCATTTTGCATATTTATAAATCTACCATTTGTCCATGCATTGAATGCTGTTGACATATCTTGTTATGTGCTTCTGCTATTCATCTCAGGGTTCTCAATAAAATCCAAAGAATCTGCAATATAACTGGTCCTGACTTGACATCTTGACTGACGTCATTTTGTCACTAACGTGATGTGGCTTCCCTTTGTCTTTTCTATGAATATTATTATGGAAACTGCTCTGACAAGCTTTTTCCTCGGGTGTCCTAACTACATGAAATTAAGTATACTACTAGATTTGTATCCAGGTCTAACCTTTTTGCCATTTAAATAGTTAAATGTAATGTGACAAAATAAATTGAAAACAGCAACCAGTGAGTGAATTATGGCTCTCCTGGCTGGTATTCCAACCCAGAGTCGTTCTTTCTTGAGTTCTGTCTCAAAATCACACTAACAGATATTTCTACCGCCAACTGTAAATGTTGCTCCATGCACCCCGCACTGGGAAAAATTTGTTGCTTTTATATTTGTCCATATACCCATAATCCTTTGCGTCTTCATGCGATCACATAATGCATTGCATCTTTATTGTATAAAAATGCAATGCAAGTCCCCCTTATTCTTTTACGTTATCTGGCCGAGAACGGATTACGGCAGAGCGGTAAGTGCTCTGCATTGTCGTGTATGAAGGATTGGGAGTTGATGGATGGATTCTTGTGGTGATTGTGCCCATTGTAATGAATGAATGGGTCGTGATAGTGTTTAGCTAGGTATAGGATAATTCAGTGAGTAACAACCTCTCCCCCTCCCCTTTTTGGCCTTGTGCCACAATTCTGTATTTTTGCAGAATAAATAGTGTGATAGTGTTTAGCTAGGTATAGAATAGTTAAGCGAGAACCAACCTCTACCCCTCCCCTTTTCGGCTTTGTGCCACAATTTTTTGTAATTTTACGAAAAATAAATAGTGCGGTAAGTGCTCTGCATTGTGGTGTATGAAGGATTGGGAGTTGATGGATGGGTTCTTGTGGTGATTGTGCAAATTGTAATGAGTGACTGGGTCGTGATAGTGTTTAGCTAGGTATAGGATAGTTAAGCGAGAACCAACCTCTACCCCTCCCCTTTTTGGCTTTGTGCCACAATTTTTGTATTTTACAAAAATAAATAATCAGAGCGGTAGGTGCTTTTTCTTTCTCCTTCATTTTAACTGCAGTAGCTTTACATGCTAAGCAAATACAGGCTCTTTTTTGGTGGGGACAAGGCAAGTCGCAAACAGTTGTGCTCATCCCAGGTTCTATCTCATGTCTACCACATGTAATCATTACTTCGGCTCCAACAATTTTTCTTTCCTTATGGAAAACCCTTCTGTTTACTTGCTTTCTTGATAATTAACAATCTTCAAAAATTTAAAGGCAACATCAATCTCTATCTTCTTGAATCTTGTCATATTTTATCCTTTCCTCAATCCTCCCTATATCTGGTCTTTTTTCTCGCTTTCACTCTTTGTAAACCCTTGCGTATTAGAAGTATTCCTGCCTTACTTGGGGTGAAATGATTAAAAAAAATGCAGAAAGTAAGCAATGTCTAAGAGTTGATGTAAAAAAAGAAAAAACAAATCAGAAAAAACACTCAATATCAACATGGCAGTACATTATTTATTTATTTATTTTTTTTAATCATATCACCCCAAGCAAGGCGGTAATGCCACTGATGTGCAGGGGGCTGAATAAGATTAGAAAAGAGAAAACCGGAAACCGCATCCTAAACAGGAAACAAGGGATGAGCCTCTTCACCTGTTCAATAGATGTGGGTGGAGTGTGAACCGGGCGATAGTTTAGTCTATCTACTCCAATTGACAAAAAAAAAAAAAAAAACAGTGAGAAGATTAGAAAAGAGAAAACCAGAAACTGCATCCTAATCAGGAAACAAGGGACGAGCCGCTTCACCCGTTCAGTAGATGTGGGTGGAGTGTGAACCGGGCGATAGTTTAGTCTATCTACTCCAATTGACAAAAAAAAAAAAACAGTGAGAAGATTAGAAAAGAGAAAATCGGAAACCGCATCCTAATCAGGAAACAAGGGATGAGCCTCTTCACCTGTTCAATAGATGTGGCTTGAATTGTTTTTCGGTGCACATTGACCAACCACTACTAGTTTCAAGCACTTACATGCAATCTTCAGTTAGTAGGCAACTGTTTTTTGTCAAATGACTCCTATTGCTTTTCATACTATTGAGCACTTTTTCAAATTATGATTCTTCCACTGTTTCATCTTGGCCCACATGGGTATCCCCCTCAACCCTGCCTCACTGAGTTCAGTTGGTGTGTGCATATTGTGTTTACATCACTTACTTTTAATGTAACATCTTGAGCTAGCCAAATGGTTGGGGTGGGGGTATAAAATGTCCATTTCGAAAAAAAAAAAAGTTGCTGACTGCCTGATGATTGTGTGGTCGGTCAATATATGACAGAAAATAATCAATTTAATTACACATATATGAGTGGGCCTGTGCTGTCAAAAATGAGAGCTAAGTGTTTATATCTATATGCTGTCTAAAATGACGGCAACATATATATTGAGTACCTTACATTAAGACATATGAAAAAAAAAACAACAATAATTCAAACACGAGTGTGACAGGAAGGAAAATACATACAAAAATAAATGTACAGAGGTCTTTAATAGAGAAGAAATATACTAGCATTATAGCCCGGCGTTGCTCGGGTGTAATGAAAGCTTTAAAACTAATCCATGGTCATGGAGCTCAGAATCTTTGGATGTTGGCACGAAAGATTAAAAAGCAATAGTTGTTTCCAGTTAAAGCGAAACCGTAGACTGAAAGAAAAATGAATGGATGCAAGTCAAATTTTAATTTTCTGGTATCGATGACAAATAAGTCTTTTTAGTCGTAAACTGAATTTTGAAGGCTAAATAAGTCCTCCGAGTAAATGGTATCATGGTTGAGACTAAGAACTACCATTATACCTACTTAGAGCCAAACCCGAAGCAAAAACTAAAAGGGCTGATAAAACACAGACATACAGGCAGATAAACACACACACAAACATCTTGCCATAATATATATATATATATATATATATATATATATTTATATATATCGCTTTTCTGCACTGTTGTAAGAACTGCAACCTTAAAACTTCTGAATATCGTTTCTAATGTCTTTGTCTATGAGTGTATCAAATTTGATTAAAATCGGACCACTCCTTCTATAACCGGATTTTTTCGATCTTCGATATTTATTGGGGGTACCTCGACAAAAAAACCTAGCTAAGAACACTCGCAGACACTTATAGCACAACTGTGTAAATTTTCAAGAAAATCGGTTCAACCGTTTCGGAGTCTATAGGTAACGGACACCCACACAGACACACAGTTCCATTTATAAATAAGTTTAGATTATATATAACACACTACTAGACGACATAATTATTGCAAAAATAAATAAATTAAGGCACTGTCAAAGAGCAAGCACGCAGCAAGAACTTTCCTACTGGTAGTAAAGAGAATGAATTGAGACGACATTGCCTCACTATTGTTTCTCTCTTCATGAGCATGACAGGAGGGAAATATCTGCCAGAGATTGTAAATTTTTTCTTTAATAAGATTTTTCAAATATTCAGGCCAGAGACAAAAATATACTCTCTGCGTTTTGTGTTTAATAAATATATGAAGCGTTTACTCAAATACAAGCAACTATTAAAAATAACCTTTAAA
Organism: Ascarosepion bandense; assembly: GCA_037127315.1. Lineage (NCBI taxonomy): Eukaryota > Metazoa > Mollusca > Cephalopoda > Sepiida > Sepiidae > Ascarosepion > Ascarosepion bandense. The sequence continues at coordinate 1,855,870 of JBBBDQ010000688.1, read as the reverse complement.
AAGTGATTATGAGTTGATATGGATTGAAATCTGACAAGAAGATGAATAGAACAAGTAAAGAATAGGTAGGAAAAAGTGCCTTTTTAATCTTAAATGTTTTTTCTTTTAACAAGCTTCTTCAGAGATTTTTTTAAAAAAAATCATTCGTCTTTATAAAAATCTCTGAAGAATCTTGGTCAAGTGAAACATGTTGAAAACACTTTTTTCTACCTGTTCTTTAAAGAATAGGTAGGGAAAAAAAAGTACATCCATTAAATCGTTGAAGAAAAAAAAAAAAAACGGCATAGTATGAAGAAAAAAGGTCCCAAACTTATAAACACAAACTTTTTCCATCAAAATGTTTGTTATTATTAAGAGGGAAGATCGAATTATTTTTAATTTTTTTATTTAAAAAAAATTTTAAATCCTTTCTAACACGTTCGAAATTTTGCTAAAAATCTTGTTATTATTTTCGTTAGCTGGGAGCCTATTCGTAACGAGAGTTTAATGGAAAACGTAATATTACATAACTCATTTTTTCCCGGTGACAAACGCATTAATTTGGAAATTCTTTCAAAAATCAAATAATTGTCGGATTTTAATGAAACTTTTAGGTTTTATTCACAAATAATTGAGATTATTTTTTAAATGATTATTTTTAAAAAAATATTGGTAAAAGTATTTTTTTTACATCTGTTACCCTCCTCCACGTAAATTCATGAAATTTCAAAAAATTAAATTTTGTAGGCAAAATTGGTTTTATTAGTTAAACGCAGTACTCATTGGGAATGTAAATCATGTATTTTTTTTTTCAACCATTTAACCTCTCTTTCTGAAAATCTGCTCCAAATAGTAAAATAAAAAATGCCATAAAGCTATGATATTGTTTAAGCTTTTAATTACTTTAATGAATTATATAGCTTAAGGAAATTATATAGTCTGAAGAAAAAAAGTTTTCGATTAATAATTAAATTTTAAAAGAATTGTTTTCATTTTTTTTTAATTATGATAATCTATAAAGTTTCAGAAATATTTTGAAAATATTTCAAAGACTTGTAGACTTTAGGTTGGTAAATTATTAAATAAAGACTATATTTACTAATCGAAAATTGAAAAGTTTATTACAAATTATCTCGCCATCGTATTTTAAAAAATAATTTTTATTTTTATTTTTATTTTTTTTTTGTATATTTGAAGTTTTTCTTTTTTTATGGTAATTTTTGTGGGTACATTAACAAGTCATATGTTTCAGGGTTTCCCTTATAGGAAAAAAATGTATAATTATGTCAGTTTTGATTGCCATACATCTATCGCGAGGTGTCATCACATTTCGAATATGGATGAACATTCAAAAATTCTGTGTTTAAGAAATAGTTTTATTCTAAATTTCATGCTATAATTAATACTTGTAAATCAGATTAATTTAACTTTAAATTTTCTCATTTTCCAAAAAATAATGTTACGCAGATATATATTTTATTTTTGCAAGATTTTTAAAATTGAGAATTAACTTTTGTTTACAAATGTATCGATTGCTCAAAAATGGCCGAAAAATTGAAACATTAAAAAAAAAATATGAAAATTTGAAATATACCAGCAGCGTATTTTGCTTACTGGAAATAGTAAATTTAATCATTTAGCTTTCAATTAAAACTAAAATGAGTTTCTATTTTTTTTTTTTAATTCAATTTAAAAGTTAGTTATCGAAAACGAGTGGAAGTACCTTAACTGTGGAATCATTCGTGGTCGAGCGGTCTAGACTCTAGATCAATTAGACCAAATCAATTGGCGGCTTTCCCTATGTTGTTAGGGATTGCAGGGTCAAATCCTGCTGAATGACATTTTCGTAACGAAATTTTTCACAAATAATCAGGCCGGTAAAATACTTTTTAAAAATTAAAAACGAATATCTACTCAGATACGAGTATCGATAATGCATAATTACATATTGCTTATCTTTCTCTTACGTTATTTTATTAATTAATGCCTGATTTTATTTTTAAATATCATACATCAGCAGAGACATCATGTCTATGTTTTACATTTTAAAAATTTACTACTTTTAAAATGTCGGTTTTAAAGTTCAGGGTTGTCTTTTTTTTTGGATTGTATTTAAATCTTGAGTTTTCGTCTCTACTCATATCACTTAAAATCATTTTGTTTCTAAATTCTCCTCTCTGACCCTGCCGAAACATAATACTCGACCCTCAGAGTTCGTGGCTGTAAAATTCTGTCTCTCATTCATTAGGGTCGTCTTCATTTTTCCTTCTTTGTTTTCTTATTATTACTTTCTTTACCTTGATAATTGCGTGCAGGAAGGAATGAATAAGTTTTTTTTTTCTTGTTTTTTAAAAGTTATCCTCATACCTGCAATATCAACCACATACCCCCTACACCCAATCTTCATTTCTTTTACAAAATAACTTTTTCTTTCTGAGTGCATGTGTATGTTGGCGGGAAAAATCGCTGAAGGCAAGATTTAAAAAGAAAAAGCGGCCCATAAAAAACTGTTAGTACGTTCCTTAAAACATGAAAAGAATGAAAAGAAAAATGCCGTCCTGTAATCTTTGAACCAAAAACCTAATAATCGTCAGGTGTTATCTATTTTTTAGCCGTTCTTTAGGGACAATTTTTGTGTGAAGGTGTTTTCTTTTCTGTCTCTTTCTCCGGGCGCCTGTGTGTTCATTCTCTTTGGTGCGAGTGCCAGTTTCTTATTTTCTATTCTGTCGGTCCCTTTAGTTTGTGTGTGTGTGTGTGTGTGTGTCTGTCTTATGCTTTCTGCTTGTCTCTCTCTCTCTTATGCTTTCTGCTTGTCTCTCTCTCTCTCTCTTATGCTTTCTGCTTGTGTGTCTCTCTCTCTCTCTTATGCTTTCTGCTTGTGTCTCTCTCTCTCTTATGCTTTCTGCTTGTCTCTCTCTCTCTTATGCTTTCTGCTTGTCTCTCTCTCTCTCTCTTATGCTTTCTGCTTGTGTGTCTCTCTCTCTCTCTTATGCTTTCTGCTTGTGTCTCTCTCTCTCTTATGCTTTCTGCTTGTGTCTCTCTCTCTCTCTTATGCTTTCTGCTTGTGTTTCTCTCTGTGTCTCTCTCCGTCGTGCTTTCTCTGTGTGTGTGTCTCTCTCCGTCGTGCTTTCTCTGTGTGTGCGTCTCTCTCCGTCGTGCTTTCTCTGTGTGTGCGTCTCTCTCCGTCGTGCTTTCTCTGTGTGTGCGTCTCTCTCTCTCGTGCTTTCTCTGTGTGTGCGTCTCTCTCTCTCGTGCTTTCTCTGTGTCTCTCTCTCCTACACTTTCTCTGTCTGTCTGTCTGTCTGTCTCTCTCTCTCTCTCTGTGTGCCTCTTAACCTGTTCAATACCATGAAATAACGTGTCTGCCTTAATTTTTCTTATATTTGCTCTATTTATTTATATACATATATATTTAGAGCTCTCTTAGAGAGTTATCCTGCCACTGTATGTACAGGATACTCCTTTGGATTCTTCTATACCCACACTGCATGCTGATATATATATATATATAGAGAGAGAGAGAGAGAGAGAGAGATTTTGAAAAACAGTAGCTACTCTAGCATCTACACATCGTTCATTCAGCAATGAATTAGAATTAGAACACTCTCAGCTATTGGGCATGTATAATTATAATATACACGCTAAAATGTCTGCCTCCTTCTACTGAGCACCCATAGCTCAGAGGTAGAATCGCCGACTGACGCCAATTTGGACGGGTTTCAATCCTGGGTTAAGAGCAATCGGATGTCTAACTGTACTGATGAGCTGTGATACAGCGAAACAGATATGTCTGCAGATGACTGTATATATATATATATATATATATATATATATATAATCCTTGGTGACTGTAAAGATCTTATGGAACAACCAGCCAGTAATCAACTAGAATAGAAGTTGAGTCTAACTGACCAAAAACCACCAGGGCAATTTGGTAGGTGGTTTAAATAATAACCTAGGAGATTCCATTCAGTTACAGGCAAGTCCATTCTATAAGTATTGATTGGCTGATAATTTCAGTGTGTATATTGAGCTCCATAAATATTCAGCACAATATCCACACTCTTGAATGTTCACCTTCCTACAGGGAGACAAAAGAAGACAGCCATGTTGAAAGGTAAGTTATTTGACTTCTACAGTGACCAAAAGACAACTTAGTGAGAAGGCCTAATACATTAAACCAAACCTGTCAGTGGCTCGCAAGATAAATAAAATTAGTCGCAGCAAAAAAAGAAAAAAAATTGAGAGTAAAGTGCAGAATATAAAAAATCATAAGTGTTGCACAGCACTTATAAGTCATTGCTAGTTTTTCATTGACATTTTATTTTTTTTAATATAATTATATATATATATATATATATATATATATATACACAACAAGCCAACAGCAATAAAACATTATCAAATTTATGAACATACTTAACAAATTACATTAATTAAAAAAGAAATAATAATTCATCTCACAAATACAATCAAATGAAGATACAAAGAGAAATTTGAAAATGATGACGCCAACATCGTACAAAGAGCATAATGGCAAAAAACCATATTTAATATTTCAAAACATTTTTCTATAGAAGAGGCCACACTCGGTGTATATTTGTATATAAAATCAACCTTTGTAAATCGGCAAAATATGTCCAAAGATGAAGAAATAACAAAAATTAGGTTTATGCCTATTGAAAAGGTTTAATGTCTGTTACCGACTCTTCACCCACCTATAGATTGATGGTGAATATATTCATTAGCATATTGGTCTTGAAGTGTTGTGGAAAGGTTAGTCTTTTTGGGTTCTTTGTCTGTGTGCTTTTTTATACAGCTGCAGGTTCGAGCCTATTAATTGCCACTGTGTCATTTTAGCTATTTTTCTGAGCAGTAAAATGTTTGGTCCTCTTTATTAATTTATATAAATACTGTTATATTTGCTGAAATGGCTTTCTGAGAGCATCATTACATACAAGCACATATTTACTGTCAAAGAGATTTTTAGGGATGTACTATTGTCTGCTTATCAAGTAGAAAAATCTCATTAAAAAATTTCCTCTTGTTCCTATAAATGTAGAAAAGACAAAATGAAATGAGTCTTGAAATATTGACATAAATATAAAAATTCAAGCACAGTACTAGATTGGCTGTAAGGTCTCATCATTTTACAGTTGAATTATTTGATGTAGCCATAAGTTCTATGCCAACAGTTGATTCTATAATACTTCTTGCTTGTGGGACTCTCTTTTGACTTCTTGTTTTCCAGTCAACTTTGACCTTCAAAAATTTAAATGCAATATCGTTATGGTGAAACACACCTATTCTATAGCGAATAGACTTTCCCACCTAATTTAAGTAGGAGTAATAAGAGGAACGAGGGTTGGTCGCTGTTGGACGATAGTAGTCGACAGTTAGTCGAATACGAAATTGGAGTAGATAGACTAAACTATCGCCCGGTTCACGCTCCACCTTCGTCTATTGAACAGGTGAAGAGGCTCATCCCTTGTTTCCTGTTTAGGATGTGGTTTCCGGTTTTCTCTTTTCCAATCTTTTGACTTGTATGTAGCCCCCTGCACATCAGTGGCGTTACTGCCTTGCTTGGGGTGATATGATTAAAAAAAAAAAAAAAAAAAGTCAGCAACCTGGCAAGATTACACTGCGTAATGCATATTATATAAAGTTCCTAATGTTTTGTACGTCAAACCTATTAGGACCGACTTTAGCATAAATACTAGCCTCCACTGCGAAAATAACTCTACAACAAATATCAACTGTTATCTTTTGTCTGTTTAATTCCTGTTCTTTTATTGTTCTCTTTCCTTAATAATGTTTTTTTTTCTCATATTCTGTAAAACTCCTAGCATCTTAGTGGTTTTATTGTCTTGCTGGGATGAAATGATTAAAGTATATTAAGTGTGTTTAATGGTAATCAAATATTAAAATAATCTGAATGTGATGATGAAAGGCTACAAAACAGAAATAAAATGTCAAAAGATTTAATAAAGACATTTATTTTAGACGCCTCTCATCTGCATGTCTCTACTATTTTTCATGCTAATTGAACGGATAGATTAATGAATTACCATATGTTATGTCATATAACATATTTCAGAAAAATCTCAAAAAAATTAATACTTGGTCAACCTGATATACTAAAGATTAAATATTTACCATTTGTCATGTTGCTTAAAAATTTTGGTCTTAAAATATTGACTTTTACTCACAAACTGTTTTTTTTTTTTGGGGGGGGGGGGGTAATAGTAAATGTTCATCTAATACAAGACCTGAGAGCCACTCAAGGTAGAAGGTTACTGAATAAGGTTGTTATCTAACATAAGAAGAGGAAGTAGGTAGATTATGAGGATACTAGCAGTATAGCCCGGTGTTGCTTGGGTGTAATGAAAGCTTTTATATATATTATCGATTTTTCTGCACTATTGTAAGAAACTGCAACCTTGAAACTTCTGAATATCGTTTTTTATGTCTTTGTCTATGAGTGTATCAAAGTTGATTAAAATCAGACCACTCCTCCTATAACCCGATTTTTTTCGATTATCGATTTTCGATATTTATCGAGGGTACCTCGACACAAAACCTAAGAACACTCACAGACGCTTATAGTACAACTGTGTAAATTTTCAAGAAAATTGGTTCAGCCATTTCGGAGTCTATAGGTAACTGATACACACACACACACACACACACACACACACACACACAAAGTTCCATTTATAAATAAGTTTAGATTTAGATTGGGAGAACTTCCTTCCCATTGTGGAGCATTCTGTTGCTTAACCCAAAAGACCTTTTTTTTTTTTTTTTTTTTTTTAAATCATATCACCCCAAGCAAGGCGAAAACGCCACTGATGCGCAGGGGGCTACCTAAGAGAGAAAAGATTGGAAAAGAGAAAAACCAGAAACCACATCCTAAACAGGGAACAAGGGATGAGCCTCTTCACCTGTTCAATAGACTTGGGTGGAGTGTGAACCGGGCGATAGTTTAGTCTATCTACTCCAATTGAAAAAAAATTAAATAAAAAAAAAAAAGAGTGAAAAGATTGGAAAAGAGAAAAACCGGAAACCACATCCTAAACAGGAAACAAGGGATGAGCCTCTTCACCTGTTCAATAGACGTGGGTGGAGTGTGAACCGGGCTAACAAGGAAGTTTTTGTGTAGTTTGAATGAAAGAAGAAAATGAAATGTCACTTACCTTGTGGAGGGGGAGAAGAAGCTATGTTGGTTTCTTTTATAGAAAGATATTGCAGAAAGAAACAAATGGGAAGGAAGAAAAGCTATAAAGCTTGGACCAAAAATAGGGGTCCGCAGATTTTTTGTTAATTTCATACAAAGAAGAGGGGAAGGAGATTTAAGAGGAAGGAAGGGAAGAAAAAAGAGAGAGATCCTGAGAGAAGCTTTTCTTTTTATTTTTTGATCCACATATTATTCACCCAATACAAGGATTAGGATGTTTAGGATAGATAACATTAGACTTAGGATTGTTGTGATTGGGAAAAGCATCCTCACAATAGTCTGTTTCACAATGCAATGCTTCTGATGAAGAAGTTGTCTGACTAGAACTTCTTCCTCACTAACGAAATATGAAGATGAGTTGATTCTATGGATGTGGTGTAATAAATTGAGTAGCTATATAAAAATAGAAAGGGGTTTGAGACAAGGGTGCATCTTCTCTTCAGATATACTCACCCTCTACAGCTATCCCAAGGGAACTGGAGACCCTAACAGGATTTATTATAATCGGGCATAATCTTAATGCTATAAGATATGCAGATGACAGTGTTGTTGGCTGACTTGGAAAAAAATCTACAGGATTTCCTGATAGAAGAAAGAGAGAAGAAAGGACTGGACTATCAGCTGCAAGAAAACAGAAAGTGTGATTATCAGCAAGACAAAATGCCCAAGATGCTTGCTCTGTTCCTAAGTAAACAATTTATTAAATGCTTTGTGTATTGATTAGTGCTCATTTTTAAAAATGACTGAACGCTAATTATATTATTTATATTTCAGCTTTGTTCTATCAGTAATATTTGGCTTTATTATTCTTGACCATAGACAATTCCTTCCTTCCTGATTTTTTCCTTTTTAATGCATAATCTGTAGCTTTAGTGCCAATACTTTCTCACACAGTTTAATCATGACCTGTTTTTCCCTGTTGCAAAAGAGATATTTTGTTTTTGCAGAGAAAGACAAAAAATGAAGTGTGGGTGTTGATGGTAGTATAGTGGTATGGTCAGAGGACAGTAGAATTTGACACACACTATTTTGTCTAAATTCTTGATCTTAAAAAAAAAGAAATTGACTTTTATCCAATTTTAAAATTGTTCAGTGTGTGTGATTTTTTTTTTTTTACATAAATAATTTATTAAGTGCATTGCATATTGATTAGCGCTAGATTTTGAAAACTAATCAATCAAATTCAGGTAAATGAGCCTTCAATTTCATAGCACAGGAAACACGTCTTACAGTTTTTGTTTTGAGTGAATTTTCTTTCAATGTTTTTCCTTTTTAATGATTTAAAAATCAGAATTCTGGAAAACTTGGACTTTCATGCACACACACACACACACACACAAAATACAGCGTGTCTGAAGGATGATTCTTCCTTTGACACCATTAGTTTAATTACCTTCACTCTTCAGTAGTATTTTTAATTTTTTGTTATAGATGGGATGCAAAGGGATATTTCAATAGTAAAAAAATCAGATAAAATAATTACCAAAGTAGACAAGACTTGTAACCATTACCAAATCAATACAAGGTTTTATAAAAAGACAACCAACAACTGGGAAAATTAATGTCAATGATGAAGTAAGAAAATAACTACTGAACTAAAAATTGATAAGATGTACAAATTCCACAAACAACAAGCATTCATTGAAGATCATAAAGATAATTTCCTAAACAACCCACAGTGCTGATTACTCAACTCAATTTATGACCACACTCGCTTCTATACATTTATATTCTAGATTTAAGGGCTTTAACAAATGACTGAGCAGGGTTTGGGAAAAGGTGTTAAGAGCTTCAATGGATAGGGAGGGCCATGATTGTCTATGTCCTGAAGGGACATGACACATAGAAAAATAAATAAATAAATAAATCTAAAAGACATGCCTGCATAGCAAATTATTAAGAAAAGGTGGATTCGTACCTAATTAGAATTTGATAAACAAATAAGAAATTATAATGTGGATATAAAGTGGGGGACCAATTCTATATTATAATCAATATATAAAATGGTCCCTCACTTTATGATCACACTTTTTTTCTATTCACTTAAATTTTAGATTTAAGGGCTTGAGCAAATGGATGGCAGAGCGGAGTTTGGTATGGGTAACAAGAGAAACCATTAGCAAATCAATACAAAGTTTTATAAAAAGACAACCAACAACTGGGAAAATAATGTCAATGATGAAGGAAGAAAATTACTACCGAACTAAAAATTGATAAGATGTACAAATTCCACAAACAACAAGCATTCATTAAAGATAATTTTCTAAACAACCCACACTACTGATTCAGTCAGTCAGTTAAGTGCCATACGTGATACACGCTTGGGCGATCATGTCTCGAAAGAGACATGACTGACTGGGCAGAAGATTATCCCACAGTAGGTTGCCATTGCTTTCTGCGGTAGACTGGTTGCTGACCAAGGCTATAGAACCCAATCTGTCCTGTTATTTAACCCATAACTGGCGGGAAGAGACAGATTAATACGTTTCCCAAGGGTATTTGCACGTAAGTGAATGCAAGGAATTCGACTGGAATTTGAACTCGGCTTCCTGATTTCTTGTTCCGAGCTGATATCCACTGCACTGCACTGATTACTCAATCCAATTAAAAATAATATTGGTAAAATCAACAAAACCATCCTTGAAAGGGCCTGCAAATACATGAAAGAAGTTCTAAGAATGAAGCACTGGTATAAAAGAGCAAAAGCCATAAAATTATTTACTAATATAAAAAGGAAGATAGTATATGTTCATCTAATTTGATATTTGTGACTTTTACCCATCCATCTCCAAGAATCTGCTAATGTCTGCTATCAATTTAGCAAGAAATTACTGTGCTATTAGCAATCGCGAAATAAAAATCCTAAAACAAGCAAAAAACCTATATTATTTCATCTGGGAAATGTTTTAACAGAGGATGGAAAGTGCAACATTGAGATCTGAAGGTCAATTGGCATGGCCAAGGATGCATTTCAGAAGCTGAGCAGAGTATTAAGAGACAGGAAAATTTTGCCAAAAATGAAGAAGTGAGTATTGGATTGTTATGTGATGCCTGTTCTTCAATATATGTGAAGAATTAACTCAGAGATCTAAGACAATCACCACTCAGCTGCCACTTTTGTGATCAGGAGATCACTGGGGGTTGGGGGTGGAGAACTATCTCAGAGATCTAAAAGGGCTAGAGTAGTGTAGCCTAAATTTACGAACACATTGCTAGCAAGGTAGACTGTCCGAGAATTGGTTGGTTGTTTTTGTTTTTATGGCATATCAACCTCGGCAGGTCATTTATTGCCAACTAAATTTTATTTATTTATTGCTGGTAATACCTTTTTCTTTCAACAATTTTATTGTTGTTTTTATATCAGTTTTGTGTCTAGTAATACTTTTTTCTTTTACAGTATCAAGATTCATTGGGATTTGTTTTTAAGGGCAGGGTCCTCAAGTCCTACTCTTGTTATTTAACCCATAACTGGAGAGAAGGGACAGATTAATACCTTTCTCAAGGGTACCAGTGTTTAAGTGAATGCAGGGTATTCAACTGGAATTCGAACTCGGCTCACTGATTTCTCTTTCCGAGCCGATATCCACTGCACCACAACGCACATCCATCACTATACGCTTACAGCACCTGGTATTCCCAAGCGGTCAACCATCTAAGTACTGAGCAGGCTCAACGTTGCTTAACTTCGGCGATCGAGCGGGGACCGGTGTATTCAATGTGATATAGCCGTAAGCCCTGAGAATTGGTGCTGGAATGACGAGGTGCATGCATCAGTAAGTCAGATTGTGGCTGGCAGTGTACCGAATATGCATATATGGCTTGGCAAGAATGTATAAAAAAGGCAAGTTTTTGTTAAATCATCCGATGAAATGAAATTTGGGCGTTCGGCATAGTTCATGTCGGTGTGTACTAAATCAAAATACATTATGAGGGTGTTTCCAGTGTCTGTGCTACAGAATCCCAGGATTCTTGCGACAATATATGGCAGTGAATGCTGGACAATTTCCTCAAACATGAAGAAGAGACTTGAAGCAACTGAAATGTGATTCTACAGAAGGATGCTGAGGATACTATGAACCAAACATGTGAGCAACAACAAGGTTTTGAAAAAGATGGAAATGAAAAGAAAATTAATACTTAACATCAAGAAAAGACAGTTTCTAGTTCATGCAATGAGGAAGGAGGGATTGGAGAATCTAATACTCACAGGTTAGAAAGAGGGGAAAGAGAGACTGGGAAAGCAATGCATAACATACTTGATAGGCTTGAGCAAATGGATATCAGCACGGTTAGAAGGGGTAACAAGAGAAAGGATGTTAAGAGTTACAAGGGATAGGGAGATGTGGAGGGCCATGATCGCTTACATCCTGAAGGAACACAGCATATAGAAAAAGAAATAAATAAATCTAAAAGACATGCCTGTGTAGCTAATCATTATTTAAGAGGTGGATTCATACCTAATCATAATTTGATAAATAAGAAATTATAATGTGGCTATAAATTGGGGGATCATTTCTATATTGTAATCAATATATAAACTGATCACTCACTTTATGACAACACTCGCTTCTATACATTTATATTCTAGATTTAAGGGCTGTAACAAATGAATAACTGAGCAGGGTTTGGGAAAGGGTGTTAAGAGCTACAAGAGATAGGGAGATGTGGAGGGCCATGATCGTCTACGTCCTGAAGGGACATGACACATAGAAAAAGAAGAAATAACTAAATCTAAAAGACATGCCTGCGTAGCTAATTATTAAGAAAAGGTGGATTTGTACCTAATTAGAATTTGATAAACAAATAAGGAATTATAATGTGGATATAAAGTGGGGGACCAATTCTATATTATAATCAATATATAAAATGGTCCCTCACTTCATGGTCACACTTTTTTCTATTCACTTATATTTTAGATCTAAGGGCTTGAGCAAATGGATGGCAGAGCAGAGTTTGGGATGAGTAACAAGAGAAAGTGTGTTAAGAGTGACTAAGGATAGTGAAACATGGAGGGCCATGATCACCTATGTCCTGAAGGGACCTGTAGAGGCATGTGAAATTTTTGGAATCTTGTTATTGTGATGACTAAGATTTATTTTCGACATTAAGGGCACCGGATTCTATAGAGATGACAGTATAATTCTCTGCTCTAAAAACAAGTTCAAGAAATATAGACCAACTGAGAAAGAGACTGAGAAAATTTTTCAAAGACCACAAGCTAAATATTATCACAACTACCAATGCTAAAGGGATCAGCTGTCTTGATGTAACCTTGGACTTCATTACAAACCATACACCAAAGATCTATATTACCATAGTCAATAAAGATTCAAACCTCCTTCATAATGTTCTAGATAATTTGCATAAATCAGTCTAAGTTAGATTATCTACTAACTCCAGCAATAAGTAAATATTTGATAATTATTAAATTAAACATATAAAATCTTTAGAACTAAGCAACCATAAAGTAAATTTAAAGTATTTAGAAAAGCAAAACAGATAAAAATAAACAGAAACACTGTAGGCATAACATTATATATATAACACTTTTTAATCGTAATGTTCAAACGAATATCAGAATTTTCCTAAATTTAATTCAAAAGCACTTTCATCATTCACCAATACTAAAAAAGATTTTTAATAAAAATAATGTTAAGATCAGCTATATTAATGTTAACGACATCAATAAATTTATATCCCAACATAATAATATTATATTAAACATACATTTTTTTAAATTTTTTTAATCATATCACCCCAAGCAAGGCGGTAACGCCACTGATGTGCAGGGGGCTACGTGAAAGTGAAAAGATTGGAAAAGAGAAAACCGGAAACCACATCCTAAACAGGGAACAAGGGATGAGCCTCTTCACCTGTTCAATAGACGTGGGTGGAGTGTGAACCGGGCAATAGTTTAGTCTATCTACTCCAATTGAAAAAAAAAGAAGAAAAAAAGAGTGAAAAGATTGTCCAACAAAGTTCATTTTTTTTTTTTTTTAAATAAATGCAACTACCAAGAAAATATGATCTGTCTCTAAACTCTAAAATGTATGACTGATAATATTGTATACTGAGCTAGCATACATTCCAGTAACAATGTAAAATTTTACTTTGGTTTCGCTAAAAATCTTTGAAAATTTTGTTTCTACCACCATCAAATGGTTTCAGGGAATGTAAGATACATAAAGAGCACTGCTCTCCCCAAACATTCCTGGTAATTAAAGAATGTTAATAATATACCCATTATTATGTGGGATATTGTAGCTAAATCCAAGTCTTAAAATAGTAAAGACCATAGATGTAAGTTATGCTTTGTTGGAAAATTAGTTATTTTAAAACACTTACATAATCTTAGCTTATTAAATGAGAAATGAATTGATTACATGCAGGCATAAAAATAAATATCTACTGAAAAACATTGATTCAGATTAATTTCTAATGTAAATTGTTTTTATTTAAAAAAAAACGAAAAAAAAACAGTAATCTCCCTTTATACTTAACTAGCAGTATAACCCGGCGTTGCTTGGGTGTAATGAAAGCTTATATATATAATCGATTTTCTGCACTATTGTAAGAACTGCAACCTTGAAACTTCTGAATATCGTTTCTTATATCTTTGTCTATGAGTGTATCAAATTTGATTAAAATCGGATCACTCCTTCTATAACCCGATTTTTTTCGATTATCAATTTTCGATATTTATTGGGGGCACCTTGACACAAAACCTAGCTAAGCAAACTTGCAGACACTTATAGTACAACTGTGTAAATTTTCAAGAAAATCTGTTCAGCCATTTCGGAGTCTATAGGTAGCGGGTACACACACACACACACACACACACACACACAGACAAAGTTCCATTTATAAATAAATTTAGATTTAGATATAGTGGGAGATTTTGTCATCTGTAGTGTATGAGAGCCTAACTCTTCAGTTTAGAACTGAAATAGTAAATGACACATACAGATTTATTTGATTTGATCGTGGACTGAGCATACAAGCAACGACGAGGTGTTAGAAAGAATGGCAACAAAAAGGAAATTGATGCTGAGCAGGAAGAGACAACTGAAGTTCCTGGGACATGCAATGAGGAAGGAGAGCCTGGAGAACCTGATACTGACTGGACAGATAGATGGAAGGAGAGACAGAGGAAGGCAGCGGATAACATATTTGCAGGGCCTGATCAGGTGGATGATGGAACGGGGGTTGCCAGGAGCAACAAGAGCAAACATACTAAGAGCCACAAGGGATAGGGAGACGTAGAGAGCCATGATCACCTACGTCCTGAAGGGACAGGGAACATAGAAGAAGTAGTAGTGAAAGCTTGTCTAGAACCAGCCATGTCTTTCAGAAAAAGTTAAAACAGAGACAGGATGCACAGTGCGTAAGAAAGTTTTCAAGAGCCCTCTTTCAGTTTGAATTCAGCTTTCTTTCAAGACTGGTTGCCACTCAAGGCAAGAGAACCTAGTTTTCTGTGCTATTTAAATATTTCTTTTTTTTTTTTTTTTGGAATGACTCTGGAAAATGGTTTGCTGCAGTATTTATTTCCAACTGTCTTTTTTGAGAGACATTAATATATACATTAATTTCTTAAAAGATAGCAAAACATGTCTGCATATTCAGTTAATATGCACCTTCTTCTAATTCATCAAACTACATTAAAAAGAAAAACACTCCGAATGTTATACCTCCAATTTATTTCATTGGAAAATACAGCTTAATGAGCAAGTGACTGGAATGTGGCTTGTCTTATGTGTCACTGTCACCAGTATTATTCATGGTCTAACTGTCCTTATATCCACTGTTTAGACTCCATAAATTTTCGAAAATGTTTATGAAATCAGTGGGTGTAATTTTTTTTTCCTGCTTCCAAGGAAAAAAATAGAGTAGCTCTATTTTATAGGTACTTTCATTTTGAAACTTGAACTGCTACTTGGTTGCTATGTGTAACAAGGCCAAAAAAAATTATGTGTAACAGTTGGGAAGATTCATCCTCTACTACCACAGCACTCCTATCCGGGTCCTACTTTTTTGCCCAACACAATAAAAGTTATATTATTTTCAGAGCTGTGGCCATGTGTGCATGTGTATTTATACACACATACAAAATATGAGAGTGGGTCGATATATCAATAGCCTGATAAAAATTGGTGGTGAATGTTTTTTATTGTGCAACATTCAATCAAAATAATTGCTGGAAAAGGATAGGGTTCTACATTGATTAGGAAAAGATGATATTGGCTATTATTGATTCACACCACACACACATAATCAATTCACCCCAAGCAAAGTGGGACTTATATATATATATATATATATATATGTATATATATATATATACTAGCAGTATAGCCCAGCGTTACTCGGGTGTAATGAAAGCTTTAAAACTAATCCATGGTCCCGGAGCTCAGACTCTTTGGATGTTGGCACGAAAGACTAAAAAGCAATAGTTGTTTCCAGTTAAAGCGAAACCATAGAATAAAAGAAAAATGAATGGATGTAAATCAAATTTTGATTTCCTGGTATCAGTATCAAATAAGTTTTTTTTCTCGTAAACTGAATTTTAAAGGCTAAATAAGTCCTCTGAGTAAATGGTATCATGGCTGAGACTAAGAACTACAATTATACCTACTTAGAGCCAAACCTGAAACAAAAACTAAAATAAAAGGGCTGAAAAAAATACAGACATACAGGCAGATAAACAGACACATACATAAACATCTTGCCTTTTATTTATATATATATATATATATATATATATATATATGTGTGTGTGTTATTGATTTTCTGCACTATTGTAAGAACTGCAACCTTGAAACTTCTGAATATCGTTTCTTATGTCTTTGTCTATGAGTGTATCAAATTTGATTAAAATCGGACCACACCTTCTATAAGCCGATTTTTTTCGATTATTGATTTTCGATATTTATCATGGGTACCTTGACACAAAACCTAACTAAGAACACTCGCAGACGCTTATAATACAACTGTGTAAATTTTCAAAAAAATCGGTTCAGCCATTTCGGACCCTATAGGTAACGGGGACACACACACAGACTAAGTTCCATTTATAAATAAGTTTAGATAGATAGATTTAGATATAAATATATATATATAATCCTCTGCATACAGGCCTGTTTTGCTGTATCACAGCTCAGTGTGTTTGGGCAATAATCTGTCTTTTATGCAGATTTCATTAACAATGAGAGACAAGGTATTATCAAGTTTTTTTATATAATTTTTCATGTGATCTTAAGATTTTTTTTTCTTTTCAAAACTCAAATTAAATAGGAATTGTTCAAAGGATTTTCCAAGTGCTTTCAGCTATATTGTTAGCCATTATCAAGGGTGAATTTTGTTTTGCATGTAACTGAATATGTGTAGAGTTTATGTATGTAGAGTCCTGTGTACATTATATTTTGAACCCGATGAGCATATTGTTGCCGTGTTCATAATATTATTAAGTGCAACAATGTGCTTACCATGTTCATCGCTTCATCTGTGAGGATTTCATCAAACTGGGTTTGTTGACGAAGTTATGACTGCATATGCACATGAATGAGAGATGTTAGTAATTTCAATAATTCCAAAGAATTATTGGAAATAATTTTTAGTTTTTCATATCGACAGTATGATATAAAGCAACAATATATATTTTTATACATCTCAAGAGACAGTACTGAGTATATTTAAACTTTTCCCATTTTGTCTTAATACTCTGTCTTTATATATATATATATATATATATATATATATATATATATATATTTTTTTTTTAAATCATATCACCCCAAGCAAGGTGGTGACGCCACTGATGCGCATGGTGCTACTTAAGAGTAGAATGATTGGGAAAACAGAAAGCCGGGAACCACATCCTAAACAGGAAACAAGGGATGAACCTCTTCACCTGTTCAAAAGACGTGGGTGGAGTGTGAACCGGGCGATAGTTAAGTCTATCTACTTCAATTGAGAACAAAAAAAAGAGAAAAGAAAAAAAAGTGAAAGAAGATTGGGGGGGGAAAAAAAAGGAAAGAAAGCCGGGAACCACATCCTAAACAGGAAACAAGGGATGAGCTTCTTCACCCATTCAATAGATATGGGTGGAGTGTGAACCGGGCGATACTTTAGTCTATCTACTGCAATTGAGAAAAAAAGAGAGAAGAAAAAAAGTGAAAGAGGATTGGGAAAAAAAGAAAGAAAGCCGGGAACCACATCCTAAACAAGAAACAAGGGTTGAGCTTCTTCACCCGTTCAATAGAGATGGGTGGAGTTAAGTCTGTCTACTCCAATTGAGAACAAAAAAAAAGAAAAAAGTGAAAGAAGATTGGGGAAAAAAAAAAAGAAAAAGAAAAGCCGGGAACCACATCCTAAACAGGAATGATTCATATCACATGCATATATGTAAATACAGAATAAGATTTTAGTGAAGAGAAAGGACAATAAAAGCACTACTTTCAGTAAGGTAAACAACAGCAACTGGCATTACATTTTGGCTTTCGAACATTGTAGTTGGCAAGGAAGCATGAAATCAAAAGGGAGTTCTACAGTGGGAAGTGCAAGAAAAGAAACTGTTAAAGTAGAAGTTGTTGTTGCATTTGCTATTTCAACAGTAAAATGGTGAGACCTCGTTGCTAATCTAGTAGCACACTTTAATTCATGCAGTCGAGGCACCATGAAGAAAAGCTCATCAGAACAGTTTCCATTAAATATTTGTAAAAAATGACAAAAGGAAGCCATATCATGTCATTGTGAAATTGACTGAAATCAAAATGTCAGGTTAGGATCAATTACAGACCCATCTTTGGATCTTAATTAAGAATCTCAACAACTACAGCAGGACCACCAGACCTAATATGGCAGCAGTATTCATTGCATGAACAAATGATAGATATATAGATATGCATGATGGATTCTGACGACAGTGAACTGACTTTTCTTGCAGTAGACATAGGTATTGATTTCTTTTTATATAATTAAGTTCTTGACCCAACTTCTCAAAACTAAACCAGAAATCACTTGAGGCAGCAGATGTGATTCTACAGAAGAATGGAAAGAGCATGTGAACAATGAGGAAGTTTTAAGGAAACATTTGAAATTTCTGAAATGCATAATAAAGAAGGCTTGGTGAATTTGGAACTCACAGGACATACTAAATCCTATGTGGAGCAATGAGAACTGCTGAGTAATGAGTTAATGTAAACAAATGGCAGAGCAAGAATAGTCAGGAGGTACAAAGGAAGTTGTGGAGATCTATGATCGCTCATATGGATTCTGTATGTAAAACTTTACTCTTACTCTGGCACTCTCAGGAATACTTTCATGGTAGAGAAAAGATATTGAAATTTTTCATTAAACATCAAATTTTGCAATTTTGGGCTTAAAACCTGTCTGAATATTTTTCAACATAGATTTTGTTTTTTGTAGATTCCCTGTTGGTATATCACTATGAGTCCACCTACTTCTTCAGGTTATATGTAGCACGCCAGTCTGCTGAACAGGAGTTGAGGTTTATCTCTTATTAACAGTTTAGGATTGGATTTCTTGGTTCCTTCTAAAGTCTACTTCAGCTCTGTACTTCTGACATTTTCACCTAAACTTGACAATTCTATTTAATATTTATTGATCTTTCCTCAATAGGAATAGAGAGGTTCACTTATTGTCTGGTTCAAACTCCTCCTTGATCTTACCTCACTTCTCCTCATTAAAGTCTTCTCATTATCGCTAACTCTCTGTAACCCCGTGTCATAATAGCATCATTACTTTGCTTGGGGAGTGGGGGTGAAATGATTAAATATATAATACTACTTAGTGACAAACATTTTTATAAGAAAATTTCTCATAAATAACTAGGCCAGTAGAAATATATATATATATATATATATATATATATATATATACTGTTTAATTAAAAACAGAATATCTAATCAAATATGAGTATCAGTAAAAAATAATGTTCAAATAAATAAATATATCAGTTGTTAATTCCATTTTGTTAATCTCTGAAACTTTTCGTCACAGTGTTTACATTTGTTTACATTGCAATACATTTCAGGACAGAGATAATTATTTATGAAAAATCGAAAACTGTGTATATAAGGCTTGATTTAGCATTGATTAGACTGTGAAATTATTCATGGTCAAGCGGTTTAAGATGCACTAGATTGATTAGTGGCTTTTCCTATGTTGTCAGAGGTTGCAGGTTTGAATCCTGCTGAGGGACACACATTTTTGTAACAAAATTTCTTGTAAATAATCAGGCCAGTAAAAATATATATATATATATACTGTTTAATTAAAAACTGAATATCTACTTAAATACAAGTATCAATTAAAAATAATGTTCAAACAAATAAACTAAATATATATAATAAAATTTGTTTACATCACACGAGAAGAGAGCAGTCTATATGGTGGTTCAGTTGACTGACACTTTCTAGTTAAAACTAAAAGAAAAAACCAAACATATCTAAACTTATTTATAAATGGAACTTTGTCTGGTGTGTGTGTGTGTCCGTTACCTATAGACTCCGAAACAGCTGAACCGATTTTCTAGAAAATTTACACAGTTGTACTATAAGCGTCTGCAAGTGTTCTTAGCTAGGTACCCCCCGATAAATATCGAAAATCGATAATCGAAAAAATCGAGTAATAGAAGGAGTGGTCCGATTTTAATCAAATTTGATACACTCATAGACAAAGACATAAGAAACGATATTCAGAAGTTTCGAGATTGCAGTTCTTACAATAGTGCAGAAAATTTTATATCGATACCAGGAAATCAAAATTTGACTTACATCCATTCATTTTTCTTTCAGTCTACGGTTTCGCTTTAACTGGAAACAACTATTGCTTTTTAGTCTTTCATGCCAGGACCATGGATTAGTTTTAAAGCTTTCGTTGCACCCGAGCAACACCAGGCTATACTGCTAGTAACCTATATTTTCAAATTTTAAAAGTTGAACTTCATTCTGATTAGTTAAATTAAACACACACATAAATTTTTCTCTCTTCCCCCATCCATATCAATTCTTTAAATAACTGGTGTATTGTTTTATACATTCAAATGAAATCATTTTCACAACAATAAGACTACATTGCCTGATGCCGAGGTAAAATCTCGAAACATAGAAATTTCTGTGTCGCAGTGTAAATTAATTTTAAATAAAAAACAAAATTAATTATAACTATATTATGCTCTACGATATGTTGTATTGAGCACTTTTTTAAAATAGTAAATGCCAGAGAACTTGGAATTCTAAAATTGTTGGTTCTCTTCACCTGACCTGGATATAGATATAGAAGAATCCAAAGGAGTATCCTGTACATACAGTGGTAGGATAACTCTCTAAGAACTCTGTATATATTTGTATATAAATACATATAGAGCAAATATGAGAAAAAATTTAGGCAGGCACATTATTTCATGGTAAATTGGAATTATTGGCCTATTTCAGGTGAACCATCATCAGCTTTCGTCTTTATTGTACAAAAGATTTTACATGAATGAAATTAACAAAGAAAAACGGAATAAAAATAAAGATCGCTCCCTTAAAAAAAGAAAATTTAAGAAAAAATGCATCATTACATCAGTTTGGCGAATACACACACATATTAATACATAAGCATATATATACGCAACATGTAATCAAAGAGCATGCTTAAGAGCGGATGTCAACTATTATCTAAAGATACATTCAGCATGTCAGTTAGACTGCTGACCCGTAGATTTGAAATGTAAAGAAAGTGGGTTAGGTGAGAGAAAGAGAGAGAAAAAATACATCATTATATATATATATATATATATATATATATAGAACAAATATGGCAAGGTTACATATACAATA
This sequence comes from Ascarosepion bandense, assembly GCA_037127315.1. Lineage (NCBI taxonomy): Eukaryota > Metazoa > Mollusca > Cephalopoda > Sepiida > Sepiidae > Ascarosepion > Ascarosepion bandense. The sequence continues at coordinate 1,834,810 of JBBBDQ010000688.1, read as the reverse complement.
TACAGTGCTTGATGAACAATGAAAACGATGAAGAGACAATATATTGTGTTACCATAGTCACCATTTTGGTCATCTCCCAATCACCTGATGATTGTGCTACCATAGACATATTGGGGCATACAAAACTTTTTATTGTGTGAAGGTGGTAACTAAGTATTTTTCTATTTATTTATATATGTTTAAAATAAAAAAATAAAATCCAGTCCTCTGATGACACGGATCTAAACTTATAAGAAGAAAAGAATAAAAGTGTAATCGCTGTTTCTTTTCTTTCATATGCATGAATTTGTTTGGAGAGACTTCCCATTGCCTTCTGTATGGCTTTTAATTCAGACTCTCTCTTCTGTTAGACTGACAACATTTAAGGCTAGAAAGTTAAATCTATAGTTACTTAACCCATAGATGAGGGAAGGAAGACATGGAGTCTTGACTTTTCCAAGTGTGTTTGTGTAATCATGAACCCAACAAATTAAGATGATAGAAGTCAGACCATTAATAATTCTATCTTCCATACTGCACACATGTCTATTTGCATACATACATACATACATGTGTGTGTATCTAATTTATATATAATATAAATTAGATTTGTGTGTGTATTTTATTTATTTATTTATTTATTTATTTTTTTTTTTTTAAATCATATCACCCCGAGCAAGGCGGTAACGCCACTGAAGCGCATGGGGCTACATAGGAGTGAAAAGATTGGAAAAGAGAAAGCCGGAAACTACATCCTAAACAAGGAACAAGGGATGAACCTCTTCACCTGTTCAATAGACATGGGTGGAGTGTGAACCGGGTGATAGTCTAGTATATCTACTCCAATTGATAGAGAGATAGGATGTAAGGTTGCCTATATTCATGTATTTTTGTGGAAGTGGGAGAAATCTGTCGTCATGGCAGACGCAGACATATATATATATATATATATATATATAGGGGAGGTGTAATTTAAATAAGGCGTACCATGGTAGCAAAAACTCCCTCAAACATGCTTGACCAAACAATGCTGACAACCTCCACCCATCAATGTCCCATCAAATTTTTCAAATTTCCAATTTAGTTGTCAAAAGGATGGTTTTTCTTTTGACACTGCTATTATTTTAACTACGTTCATTCACTCCCTTGGCAATGTTTGCTTTAAAAAGTAATCATTAGATTTGTCATAAAACCTCAACATACAAGGAAAGTAAATTTATACGTTTTTGTTGGTTAGAATTTACAGCAAAAAAAGTTTTATCAGTAAAATCTTTTATTACTCGAATGTTAGTGGTTATACATATTAGAGTAATTGCTCTGTTTATTAAATAATATATTTATATTTATTTACATCTACTGGCCTGAATATTTGAGAAATCTTATTAGGAAAAATAAGCACTTATATATATATATCATTGCACCAAATGAGTGGATCAGTGGTTGCCACCAACGCTGGTGTGACTAGCAATTGTAGGGGACTGGTCAATATTTTTACCTTTGCCTGTGTGCACGCATTTGGGCTCCACACATTAAACTTTAACCTCATGTTGTATCTTTCTCTAGTGGAGAAGCTGGTATATATATATATTTGCCTTCACAATGTCCATCAGAAGATGAAATATGTCACTTAAGTTTTCATTTTGTTATGTGTGTGTGTGTGTATATATATATATATATATATATATATATATTGCAAAAGATAAGTTTTCATTTTGTTATGGTATGTGTGTTTCGATTGCCTACTGTTGTACCATTTGGATCTGACGAGCCACGTTAAGAACATCAAAGTGGTGAAATATGTATCCTCCAAGCCAATAATCAAAAATCCTTTATATATATATATATATATATATATTTATTTTAATCCAAGCGGAAAAAGCAGGAAGGTAAATTCCAAAAACCCGATCCTAATTAATATTAAAATTTTATTTTAATATTAAAAAATGATACAGGAAGAGAGCTCCATGTAATAAAATATTACAGAGCAAATATAAATTAAAATAGGATTAATTCAAGGATGTTGAATGACCATTTCGATATGAAAATCCCCACAGGGGATAACACATCACCTCAGCAACAAAAAAATCCTTTCAGAAACTGGAGAAAAATCAGTCTAATTTTCCTTTTTAAATAGATTTGCAAAGAAATTAAAAAAAGGAAGAAAAAGAAAAAGATAAAATAAAATCAAATAAACAAGAAAAGAAAAATTGGCATCGTCTGGGTTCGCAAAAAAGGAAAGAATTGTAACGTAAAAGGAACAGACGGCGTAACCCTGATATAAGAGAGTTGCCGAAACCGGATAAGAGTTATCTTATATCCGGGTTTTGGTATGTTGTATATACATTACCTAATTTGGGACCAGATAAAATCTCTCTTATATCCGGGTTATACTGTAACAAAAGAAAGCCTATCTTAGGTGATGTGTTTCAACACCTGATGGACTTTATGAAGGCAAACAAGTATTTATAAACAGAAGTAAAACTTAATCAGTCTGTGTTTATGTGTGTGTGTTACACTCACACACACTTCTGTATTATTATATACAAATCTTTACACTGTACACTCATTTCTGTACCTACGTGTGTAATGCATTTATATATGAAGTGTTTTTTGGTGGGGGGTTGCCCATAAAATTTTATAATTTTATGAACGAATTCAATGTTTGCAAAAAAAAAAGAAGTAACAAAAGTCAAAAGTTAGAAACATAAGATTGAATATTTAATTTCATTTGTTTGTCAGGTTACATCTGTGAGTGTATATATACCTTTGACTTTGAGTGTCACGGTAAATAAATCATAATCTCTCTCGTCATTCGATCTTGATCCCTCTGTCCACACTGTTTATATTTACATAGCTCTGTCCCGGAGTAATTTTGCTCTGTAAATATAGCATACCTTAAACACGAATCTGTGTATGAGATGGTGCTGAAAAATTCACAGCTTTTTCAAGAAATTCCAGCTTCCTTCTCTCACCCTTTCTCTCATAAGAAGGCATATTTTTTGCATTCACGATAGTTTTTCGACACACTCATATTCGTCGAAGAAAGCTCGTTGCAAGTCGTGTCCCCACCCGCTATTTTGTATTTTCTCCGTCTTACGACTCTAGAGAGAGAATATTTCAATTTCAATATCACTGACTCTCTCTCTCTCTCTCGACGGCCTACTCTCTTTATTCGATTTGTTATAAAACTTGATGAAAAAAAATGTTAAGTAAAAAAAAAAATAAAATAAAATAAAAAATGCTTGCTAAAAACGAAAAGAGAAATTTACACAAAAAACAAACAAAAAAAAGGAACAGAATAATTTACGAAACTAAAAAAAAACTATTGTTTTTAAATTGTTTTTTTTTTTTTTTAATATTTATTTTTCAAATACTGAGGAGCTTCCTTTCTAGATCCGGGATCCCTCGTTCCGTGTTGTGGACCCTACCCTACTCTACCCTACCCTACCCCGGATCTCTACCTACCTAGATCCACTTTTACATACACTATTATTTTATTATTACCTGTTGCACTAGAGTGACCGGGAAAAAAAGGGCAGAGAAAGAGCCTCTTCGAAGGTGGGCCATGCAAGTACCCCCTCTCCTGCTTAGTTGTAAGTGGGCCAACGAAAAAGGTAAGACAAGTTAGAGTTAATTAATATCGAAAAAAAAAAACAAAGTTAAAAAAAAAAGGCTCGGTATATTTTTCCATTTTTTTTCTCTAATTTTCCTGGGACTCATTAACTTTTCGTTTTTCAATTTAACAATAAAGTCGTATCTTTTCTTTTGTTTTTGTTTTTTGTCAAGTTGGAAAAAGAAAATTTCACCTGTAGTGCACAGTTGAATGGATTTTTGAAAGTTGAATTATAACAGCTTTTGTGTACTTTAACGACACTTGAGTTCATTGGAGTCTGTTTTAAAGTTTGTAGAAAGAAAAATTCTTGAAAAATCGTATCCACATTTTTTTGTCATCTTTGTGAACCTTAAAATTAAGAGTTTGCTAAATGTGGACTTCTTGATTTAAAAAAAAATCTGTTTTTTTTTTTGTTTCTTTCTCATCATACCTGCTATTTTCCCCCTCACCTGTTTCTAATTATCTCATAAAAGCTGTATATCGAGGTCTACCTGTCTGTCTCGCTCATGTCTATTGTTTTTTACCTTCTTTGGAATATAACTGACCGTTTGCTATCATCCAGTGGATTCAGGTGTTTCATTTAAAAATTTAGATTTATTTTATTACAATCAGTTTAAAAGTTTATAATTTAACCAGGAATTTTAATACAGGGTACAACATTCATACAGACCTTTTAGTTTTTAGTTTTTTTTCCTCTTTCTTTCTTTCTTTTTTTCTCTCTCTCTCTCTCTCTAATATATATATATATATATATATATATATATATATATATATATATATATATATATATATATATAATTTTATTTTTAAATAATAGTTGAATGGCTTTTATTTGTTTTTAATTCTCCTTAGTTACCTGAATTTTCCTTTCTGTTTCTTACTGATTTCCCCGCCCATAGTAAATAATAAAATATTATTGTCATTATTGTTAATAATACTTACTTGGTTTTTTATTCGTGTTTGTATTTTTTTTAACATTTTTTTTTTGTTTTGAGTCGACTAAAAATTGTTAACTACTTTTTTTCAAAATCTGAACCGTTGTCAAGTCTTTCATATTTAATTTAAAGCATACAGGTTGAAGTCTTCTTGACGTTTCCAATCAACAAAGTGTGTGACCATATACAACATGCGATGGGTAAATTGTCGTCATTTCATATTTTTATTTTTTTAATTTTGCGCAGGCGCGTTGCTTTTAATTTTGTCGACTACAGAGTATAGTAGGGTCAGTTGGGCACCATTTTTGAGAAAAAGAGCATTATGACGAAGTTCACTTCGTCAGAAATTTGGAAACGGCATGCTGTACTAATTGGCATTCATGCTGGAATTTCAGTGTTTGGGTGTCACTTTGAGAACAGTGCAGCAAAGTATTCGAAAAGAGTTGGATGTGACTGGTAATTACAACAGTAGGTTGGAAGACCCAGTCTGATTTTTGATAAGAAAAGAACTTTGTTGGTGAGGGACTCATACTCAATAATATATGAAGGCCCACATCAAGTGCCTTGAGAAGGTAGTGCTTCTGGATCAAAAGTGTGGCTGCTGGAAGACTCTGTGTCTAACAACAGGACTTTGCACCATGTCGCACTCAGGGGAACCCAGTCATGGCTGCCAGATAATTTCTGTAATCACATCACCCTTACATCTGGCCACCTAACTCCCCAGACTGCAACCCCCTTGATTATTATAGGGTGCAATTGAGTGAGAAACCAACAAAACAACTTTTAACAACAAAGATGAACTGAAGACAAGGATTATAGCAGCTTTGACCAACTTAAACAAGGAGATCATCTAGAAGAGTTGCAGGAGATTCCAAAATCGTCTGAAGGCCATGGTTGAAGCCAATGGTAATCTTATTGAATAAATTTACTCTTTAGTATTTCAAGATATTTTTGTGTAATTTTAGGAGATATATGTATTAAAATGAAATGTCAAAGGTATTTTTATTGTATGCATAATTTAAACAACAATTTATTGACCAACTTAAACAAGAAGATCATCTAGAAGAGTTGCAGGAGATTCCAAAATCGTCTGAAGGCCATGGTTGAAGCCAATGGTAATCTTATTGAATAAATTTACTCTTTAGTATTTCAAGATATTTTTGTGTAATTTTAGGAGATATATGTATTAAAATGAAATGTCAAAGGTATTTTTATTGTATGCATAATTTAAACAACAATTTATTCATCGCATTTGTGTGTGTCTATATGATTTTAAAAAGGTTCATAAAAATATATATTTTTTGAAAGTTTGCATTCACATCTCTTTCTTAATAAGTTGTCTTTCTTTTTACACCTGTACCTAATTAAGATAACATACCAGGTTGTAAGTTTATTTTTGTGTCTCTGTCAGACTAGGATTAATTTGGTGAGCCCCACACCATCCCTTTTGATTTCAAGTAAATTTATAAAAATAATATTTATGACAGGAAAAAAAATCACTTCACAGGTGTTACATAAATGAAGAGTTAATTTCTTCCACCTGGAATTAATATATTTTTGTTTGCTGATATAACGAAGTTGTATGTGTGTATATGTGACAAGGAAGAGAAAACAAGACCATACAAAGTTGTTGGTCCAGTTTGATATAAACTAAATTTCCAAAATAGTAGAATATGATTATCTGTAGTTTACACACACACACATGTGTATATTTTAAAACTGTTTACTGTTCTCAGTTATATAATGTCTTAAATTGATTGTGGTTTCCCTCTTTTTGATTTTATAAAACACCAATGACTTGAATAGGTGTGTTTATTTACATGCTTAGTTAAATCTGTGTATACAAAACATATGTGATATTCTCACTTTGTTTTTGTTTTTTCTTTCAATTGGAGTAGACTAAACTATTGCCCAGTTCACACTCCACCCACATCTATTGAACAGGTGAAGAGGCTCATCCCTTGTTCCATGTTTAGGATGCGGTTTCCGGTTTTCTCTTTTCTAATCTTCTCACTCTTATGTAGCCCCCTGCACATTAGTGGCGTTACCGCCTTGCTTGGGGTGATATGATTAAAAAAAAAATATATAAAGTTTCTGCCGCGATAAAGTGGAAAGGTTATTGAATTAATTGCTAGATTTGCTGCTATGAAAATTGGTTCAGTTTGTCATGCTAGACAGTTTTTTTCACCAAAATCTATCTTATACATTTATAAGTCTTCTACTATGTATTTAGAGATTCTTGATAAAATACTGCAATGTTATTGATCCTGACCTGGCATCTCACCTTCCATCACTTTTCCACCACCATAATATAGCTTCTCTGTGCCTTTTCTATAAATATTCTCATGGTTTTAGTTCTGGTGGTATTTCCTATTTGGTACTGAGACTTTATGAATTGAAGCACAGTACTAATTTGGCAGTTAAGTCTCATCATTTTATATTTAAAATGCCTAGATGTAAATTTAACATGTATGCTATTTTTTTCTTCTCACACTTTTCGTTTTTGAAACTCACTTCTGATCTCTTTCTTCTCAGTCAACTTTGATGTTCAAAAATTCAAATGCAATGTTGACTGTTATATTCTGTTCTCTCTCTCCCAGTGGTGTTTTTTTTTTCTGATATTCTCTCAAACTAAGTAGCCATTGCATCTGAGTAGCTTTATCATCTTTGTTGAGATGAAGTAATAAAAAAAAAGATTTTTATACCTATATTGTGTAACATATGAGTTGTTTTTGCATACTTTAAAATTCTGATGGTTAAACGAAAGGTGTGTGCACATGTATATGTGGATGTATATATATATATATATATATATATATATATATACACTACCAGCCATAATTATTAGGCCACCTCAGTGTTTTAAAAAAATGACGTATTTCATACTATTTTTTTAGTATTTATTGCCAAGTGAATAATTGTAAATGAAAATAGAATGATTCTTTTGTTAATATTGCACAATAGGGTGCATCAAATAAATTTATAAATATTTGATAATTACCTATATTGGAGTTTCAACAGTGAAAGAATGAAGAAAATTTAGGGTGATTCGGATGAGTTCATCTTTGCTTCCTTGCCTTGTAAAATTTTGCAAAGGAATAACAAAAGACCCATTCTATTTTCATTTGGCAACAAATACTAAAAATAGTATGAAATAGATCATTTCTTTTAAAAAAACTGGGATGGCTTAATCATTATAGCCAATAGTCTATATATATATATATATATATTGTAACTAAGTTGTTGAACTCGTAGGTTTATTATCACCTGAGGATGAAGCCAGCAACATAATGGGTTGGCTTCAAAACATGAAAATTTTTGTGTAGTGATACTATGAATTTATAAAAACATTGTAACAACCATTACACTATATATATATATATATATATATATATATACATGCACAACAATGTTTATTATAATATGATTGTGGAGATATATATCCTCTCTATTATATATATATATATATATATATATATATATTAAAAAAGGATTAATTCAAAGATGTTGAATGGCCATTTCGATATGAAGATCCCCACGGGGAACGACACATCACCTCAGCAACAGAAAAAAACCTTTCAGATATATATACACACACTCACACACACACAACAGTCTTTATTATAATAGAGAGGATAAATATCTTTACAATCATATATTGTCCCAAGCAAGGCATTTTACTGCCACTGTTGTGCAGGGGGTTACATAGGAGGAAAGTTATGAGAAAGAGTGACAGGTTATAGGGCGTGTCAGGAAGTGGGTAAGAGAAGGATGAGAATACTGATGAGAGTGGTGTGGATGGAGAAAGGAGCATGAGAGAGAGGATACAGGTTAGTGAGATAGGAGATGACTATTGACTTTACATTTAAATTCTTAGAGATTGTAGCTGTTGGGGAAGCAAGTAAACAGAAGGGAATTTTACAGGCAGGAAGTGTGAGAAAAGAAGCTGTTGGAGTAGAATTTGCGTTTACATTTTATTGGTTTCACAGTAAAAGGGTGGGGCCTAATTGCTAATCTTGTGGCTTGAGTAAATTCATATATAGGGGGCACCAGTGAGTTAAGTTCCTTGGAGCAGAAGTATATATATATATATATACTTTCTATTATAATAAAGACCATTGTGTATTTGTGTGCATATATATATCTTCCTGTCCTTTGAATTTCTTTTGTCATAATGTAAGGTACTCAATCATAAGTACATCAATATATATGTTGCTGTCATTTTAGCATTTAGATAACATATCGATATAAATATTTTGGCATCATGGGTCCACCCACACACACATATATATGTTTTTTTTTCATTTCGTAACTGTTATTGTAAATTGTTTGAAGATACCAAAAGGTTGAAACCTACGTTGCAGAAATAACTCATTTCTAAATGAAAAATATTCAAAAGTTCAAGAATAGAAATGTATTGAATACCTTTTAATACAACTGTGTTCTGGTCTAATTTAATTATGACCAAAAACTAACTAATTTATATATATATATATATATATATATATATATATGTTTTTATCACTCAGATATTTAGTATTGCTGGAAGAGTGCAAAGTTTCATATTCTATTTCCATTTGTGTCAGGTAAGTCTCTTCGAGACAGTCTTTGAATAAGGAAATTATCAACCACCACATATCATGCTCAGAGCACAAGACATTGTAGGCATCAAGCTTCTTGCTTAGCTTATGCTGGTTTGGTGCTGTCCTCATGACCAATTTTTTCATTAGTTGTAGTTGCTCATCACAGATGTTGTCATATTGATCGAGAAGCTCAAAGACTTTCTGTGGACTGGAAAAAGGTTCGGTAGGCTTTCATGAAATCATATATATATATATATATATATATATATATATATATATATATATACTAGCAGTATAGCCCGGCATTGCTCAGGTGTAATGAAAGCTTTAAAACAAATCCATGGTCCTGGAGCTCAGACTCAGCCTAAAGAATATTTGTGTGAAGTTTGGTGAGAATTATTGGATTTGTATGAAGGACATACAGACAAATAAACAGACACACACACACAAACATCTTGCCTTTTATATATATTATTGATTTTCTGCACTATTTTAAGAACTGCAACCTTGAAACTTCTGAATATTGTTTCTTATGTCTTTGTCTATGAGTGTATCAAATTTGATTAAAATCGGACCACTCCTTCTATAACCCGATTTTTTCGATTATCGATTTTCGATATTTATCGGGGGTACCTTGACACAAAACCTAGCTAAGAACACTTGCAGATGCTTATAATACAACTGTCTAAATGAGGTTTTTATCAAGCCTATATAACACAAGTTTTGATCCATCGTAAACAAACATATCTGCTCTGAAATGTATCGTAATGTCAACAACACTGGAGGCTATTTGTGGTCGAGAGGTCTAAGACATTACCAGATCAAATGGTAGCTTCCCCTATATAGATAGGGGTCGCAGGTTCGAATCCTGCCAAATGGCACACATTTCGTAATAAAAATTTATCGTAAATAATCAGGCCGGTAGAAATAAATATATAATACTGTTTCATTAAAAACAAAATATCAATTTAAATACGAGTATCCAGATAAAAAATAATGTTCAAACAATTCATTTCAAATTGTTGGTTGCTTATCACCAAGTTTCGTTAAAATTTGTTGATTTTCGTAACATGTTTTTATATATATATACATTTTGTTTAGAAAAAATTTTAGATATTCTACAATTTCATGGGTAATATGTAGTCAGACTCAAATGATACAAGAGTTAATCTTCAAAATATTCCAGAAAATAATTACACATAGACGCTCACATCATTTAGACATTTGTAATGGTAATCTACAAAAAACAATTCCTTGCTCATTCAAAAAAACCTCAAAGAGAGAAAGAAAAGGAAAAATACAGACAATTGATAAATGGAAAGAAGAAAAAGAAAAATGAAAAGAAAGTGAACAGTATACAGAGAAATTAAAGCTAACATCATAGCTCGACGCCAGCGTCTATTGCAGTCCATTTGCTTTCTTACAAAAACATGACATGGAAATTTAACATTAAAATTTACTTTTAAATATTGGAGTAGATAGACTAACCTATCGCCCGGTTCACACTCCACCCACATTTATTGAACAGGTGAAGAGGCTCATCCCTTGTTTCCTGTTTAGGATGCGGTTTCCGGTTTTCTCTTTTCCAATCTTTTCACTCTTTTCCTTTTTTATTTTTATTTTTATTTTTTTTATTTTTTTTTTTCAATTGGAGTAGATAGACTAAACTATCGCCCGGTTCACACTCCACCCACATTTATTGAACAGGTGAAGAGGCTCGTCCCTTGTTTCCTGTTTAGGATGTGGTTTCCGGCTTTCTCTTTTCCATTCTTTTTACCCTTACGTAGCCCCCTGCGCATCAGTGGCGTTCCCGCCTTGCTTGGGGTGATATGATTAAAAAAAAAAAAAAAAAATATAATGAGATATATTTATGGTAAAAAATAAATTGTAAATCATAATTTTTAATACTTCTTAATATATATCCACTATATTATATGGTCGATTCATCAGGAAAGTGACTTATTGATGTTATCAGTCTGGAGGAGGTGATCCCAGCATGCGGCATCTTTGGAAAGTGCTTGAAAACCATACCATGGGTTGACCCAACCCTTGTGAGTGAAATTGGGTAGAGAGCACTCTTTTAGAAGTTGTCGATGGTTGTGCTAGCTTGAAGTCACAAGTCATTGTGACCGAGGGTTTGAGCGTCCTGACATTGTTCAGACTAGATAACGCACTCTCTCCCAGAAACTGTAACTAAGGTTCACTCAACATAGTTGCAGTATAAACCACAAGTGGTCTCTGTGGGTGTTGAACAAGTGTGCCTGAGCAGGCATCTGCGATGGGGATTAGGTAGCTGTTCTGGTAGACAGGTATCTTTGAATATGAGTTGCCATCCATTATTTATATAAAATTAATACAAGTAAAAGGTCTGTCACTTTGCTGATTGATGTTATTTTCACACACTCTGTCTACTTATCAGCTGTTATAAGCAATTGACTGCTTATACTGCTCTTTTTTTGTTTTTCTTTTTTCACTAGCAGTATAGCCCGGCGTTGCTCGGGTGTAATGAAAGCTTTAAAACTAATCCATGGTCCTGGAGCTCAGACTCTTTGGACGTTGGCACGAAACACTAGAAAGCAATAGTTGTTTCCAGTTAATGCGAAACCGTAGACTGAAAGAAAAATGAAATCAAATTTTGATTTCCTGGTATCGATATCAAATAAGTTTTTTTCTCGTAAACTGAATTTTGAAGGCTAAATAAGTTCTCTGAGTAAATAGTATCATGGCTGAGACTAAGAACTACAATTATACCTAATTAAAGCCAAACCCGAAGCAAAAACTAAAATAAAAGGGCTGAAAAAAATACATACAGGTAGATAAACAGACACACACACACAAACATCTTGCCTTTTATATACATATATATATTATCGATTTTCTGCACTATTGTAAGAACTGCAACATTGAAACTTCTGAATATCGTTTCTTGTGTCTTTGTCTATGAGTGTATCAAATTTGATTAAAATTGGACCACTCCTTCTATAAGCCGATTTTTTCGATTATCGATTTTCGATATTTATCGGGGGTACCTCGATACAAAACCTAGCTAAGAAAATCGGTTCAACCGTTTCAGAGTCTATAGGTAACGGACACACACACACACAGACAAAGTTCCATTTATAAATTAAATAAGTTTAGATTTAGATTGGTGCAAGATTTTGTTGTTTTTTTTATATAGTGTGTGTTTGTTTGTCTATGCTTCAATCTGCGCATATGTGTAAAATGTTGAGATTATTCGTCCTTTTTTTTTCAGTTTAACACCCACTTCCTTAAGCTTTTTCTTCATTTTCTCTTCTTTTTTCTCGTTTTCTTTCAATTGTTTTCATTTGACTTCCAGTTTTATGAATGTTGTCATTGTTATGGATGTGTGCTGTGGTGCAGTGGATATCAACTTGGAACGACAAATTGGGGAGCCAAGTTCAAATTTCAGTTAAATTCCTTGCATTCACTTACGCACAAATACCATTGGGAAAGGTATTAATCCATCTCTTCCCTCCAGTTATGGGTTGAATAATAGGACAGATTGGATTCTATAGCCTTGGGTGGCAACCAGTCTACTGCAAAAAGCAATGGCAACCTACTGTGGGATTATCTTCTACCGTGTCAGTCATGTCTCTTTTGAGACATGATCGCCCAAAGCGTGTATCACGTATGGCACTTAACTGACTGACTGTCATTGTTAATTTTTGAGCATTTTCTAGTCATTTAATGTGTTTTTTTTTGTTTTTGTTTTTGTTTTTTTTTTAAATCAAAATTAGAATTTGATTTACTAGCGAAAAATGGATTTTATCAAATTTTGCACCTTTTTTAACTCTTCTTGTACTTCTTGTACGTACTTCAATTAGGCGATTGAAGGACAGAAATCCCTCGAAAAAATGTGCTGAAATTTTTATACCAAAATTAAAATTCGATTTTAGTGCATGCACTCCCTAATTGGTAAAAAAAAAAGTTATCTTTAGTAAACTTTTTAGTTTAAACTTTAAATTGAAAATAATTGTTACCGATCAATTAAAATTTTCTAATATTTAAAAATGGAAAATTGGTAACTAGATATTTTTTGTCAATATTCTTGTTTATATTCCATTATTTAAATGAAATGCGTATCTTTAAATTACGGCGTACGTACTTGAATCTAAGAAGGAATCAGTTGATTTGAAAATTTGGATGTACAAAAAAAATTTAGTCGCACGAATCGAAGGATTCCTGTTACGTACTATAACTTAATTTTAAACCATTTTATTATGTTAAAATTTAATAATGAAAAGAAAAAGTTATCCACCGTTCATAAACAAAAAAGTGGCGGTTTTATAATTTTTTTATTTTATTTTTAAAACTACCACTTATTTTTGATTTAAAAAAATAAGCAAAAATATTTTTTTGAATAATGGGTTGAAAAATACAGAATCATTTTAAAATAAATGAAAAGTTATAAAAAGAAAACAAAATGTGCCAAGGCAAAACATTATTTTGTTATTGAAAAGAAAACTTTTAAAACGGGAATACTTTCACTTTTTCCTTTTTATTTTAAGCGATCAGTAACGAATTCAAATTATTTAACTTTACAAAACTTTGCATTTTTATTTATAACTTTTATTTATATTTTCTACATTCACGTCTATTTATTTCGACCATAATGAGGTCATATGGGAATCAATGAAAGCATAAAATATTTTTTGCTTTTAACCCCAGGCTAAAAAAAATATTTACTTGTATAACAAACTAACACTAAGTCACTAACAGTCACTTATAGTCATACAATAAGATTTTTTACCTGCGTTATGGCTAAAATCACTTAATAAAATTAAAATACATTAAATTTGTATTTCTAGTAAAATCTACTGTATTCATTCAAGTAGCTTCTTAACCTAAATAGAATTGCTGTTTCTTATGATGTAACAGTTTTATTTTTTGTTTGAATATCAGCAATCTAGTTAGTATCTCTATAAGTAAATAAATAAAATAAAGCCGAATAAACATACTTTTATAAAAAAATTCCCGAAATGCATTTAAAAATATTGGAATTATGCTTTAATTAAATGAAGATAATTTATTCTTTATCTGATTTCACATTTCCAAAGCCGACAGGTATCCTCCATTCACTTTTACACACGCAACAGATGAAAAAAAATCGTCTAAAATTTATAGGATTAAAATTCGTTAAAGCTTAATGTTCCAGATTTTATCTACACTTAACGCATGGTTCAATTTTTGTAGAAAATGCTGTATTTTTAAAAAATGTTGTTAGGTAATCGAAACATTTTTGGTAAGAAACCGCCATTTTTACTGAAGAAAAATCAGGTAGAAAAAAAAGTCATTAAAAGAAAGACTTTGCTTTGTTTTGGTAGGAAAGTGCCACAGAAGAAATATGTAATATTTTATTTTAAAACAGGTTTTATTTTTTTGTTAGATAATAAGTTATTAAAATATTTTACATTTATAAGCGATATTTTATTTTTTATTTTCTAGATAAATACGTCATTTCTCATTTAATTTTCACTAATGAAATAGTAATATTTTTAATAAACTAGTTACTAGTTTATTAAAACTATTTAATAAAATTAAATATTCCCTTTATTTTCTTATTAAAGCAATTTGTTATTGTGATGAAAATATTTTTTCCTATTCAAAGCCTAACTTATACAACTGCTTTAAACAAGGTTTTTAATAATTTTCAACACTTTTTTAAAGACTAAATTTCTTTATAGTTGTTTAATAGGGCTTACACAAGAAAGAGGCATTTTTAATCAGACTTGTTTAAATTAAATTATAAGTTTCTAAACCAAATAGTTAAGGATTTTCACTTAAGTTTTTAATCTAATGGATTTTTTATTTTTTTATTTTTTTTTTTTTGTGAATTTGTCTTTATGTTGCTATTTGAAGTGACAAGCCCATTTTTGCGTATAAATATTTCGTGCGCTGGTTTCCTTTTTGATGAATTGAAATGGAGGTATACAATTTTAAAAACAAAACGAGAAGTTTAATTCTGTGTCACGTATTTTGATGCTTGAACCACTTTAAAAAGCAATTTTAGTTTATTTGCCTTAATCTTTCTTTACTTTTTTTTCCACTTTCTTTTTTTTTTTTTCCAATTGTTTCACCTCCAGCAAAGCAAAATAACCACTATGACACAAAAAAAGGGTTACTGAGTGTGAGAAAATATGAGAAAAAGAAAACATTATTAAGAAGAGAGAACAATAAAAGAACAGGAATTAAAAAGAAGATTCACATTGCGTTTAATTTTTTGAAGATCAAAAAAGTGACTGAAAAAAGTGAAAAGCCAGAAGTCAGTGTGTTCCACAAGCGAGAGCTGTTAGGACTTTGAGAAGAGGAAAACATAATTAAGGAGAGAGAACAATAAAAGAATAGAAATATAAAGACAGAAGATTGATATTGCATTAAAATTTTTGAAGATCAAAGTTGACTGGGAAACAAGAAGGCGGAAGAGAGTTCCACAAGCGAGAGAAGAAACTGTTAGCATAGGACTTATGAGAAGAAAATAAAGCATTGTTCGAAACTGGACAACGTGGTAGTAATTTGAAAGTGGAGTCACCATTGTAGACTGGTTATCCAATCCACTAGATTAATAATAAAAATAACTCATAGAACAATATAACAAGAATAATAACAATGTATTAAACATAGTTACAGAACTGATTATTTTGTGCATGTAAGATATAGTAAAGAAAGTTCTCTCTTGGATGTTGAAGAAAATGCATCAATGTTCATACTGGAAGAGTTCCTGAAAAAAAGGAAATATGATGTTCGTACTAATCAGTAGTTGAATATATATGTAGTGAAGTATGCTTTTAAGAGAAAGAGAAATATTTTTGGTGTAACTAATTGCTAAACGCAATTAGCGCAGTATGTGAGTTGGAAAGGAACTAACGGCATTCGGACTGTTAGCTCCGAAAGACAGATTCCAACTGGTCTATACACGTATGGAAATCAGCTTATATATTTCTGAATGAAGCACAGGAAAAAGAGGTTTCACGTGCAGTACTAATGTAAGAGTATGTGCGTATATGTGTGTTTACGTGCATGCATGGCGATATGTGTATAAATATGTACATGCATGTAGAAGTGATTCTACAGCATAATTAAGGAGAACAAGAAAAGAAGAAGGATTACGACAGGACATAATGACTGGCATTGAATTTTTTGTAAAGCAAAAAACCTGGAAGAGATTTCCCAAAGCAAGAAGAGATTGTTAGCAAAGAACTTTCAATCATATCTAGCCATTTTAACTTTAAAATGATGAGACCTAGCTTCCAATCCAGCACTGTACTTAAATTCATAAAGTCTAGGTGTAATAAAGGAAAGTTCATCAGAATAATTACCACAAAATTATTTATAGAAAAGGCACAGGGAAATTATTATAGCGATGGAAGAGTCACTGAAGCTGAGATGCCATATCAAGATTAATAATGTTACAAATGCTTTGTATTTTAGCTAGAATATCTAAATATATAGCAGAAGCACCAAAATAGATGTGACAGTTAAATGCATGAATGAATAGTAGACTTATAAATATGTAAGATAGATTCTAGATAGGAAAATTGTCTAGCACAACACTGAACCAACTTTTCTAGCACCAAGTGGTTCTTGGATCTTGTACAGGGTGAACATCATTGTAAAATAAAAAAATTATAGAGTGGTATAAATCATTATCAAAATTAAAACAAAGACTGTTGCTTTCACTTTTGCACTAATACCCTTGGAAAGGCATGAGTCCACCTCTTCTCCACCCAGCTAGGGGTTAATTAGTAAAACTTATATCACTAAATCATTATCTACCCAAAATTTTTTCCAATATAAAAATATTTTTTGGCTTTAAATAACCTGCAAATGGTTGATAAGTAGTAGAAAATCAATCAAGCAATCAATTAATAAATGCCCCCCAAACACTTGAGGTGATGGATTACAGAGTAAGAAGCACAGTATATGGGATATGTGGGAAAGAAAAGTTAAAGATTTTGACAGCTTAAGACTGTAGTGATCAGGGAAGCATCCTTTTGGGGGTCAGTCAATTTGCATCTAGCCAGTGGAATATGAAAAGAATGAGGGGTGGTTTGCTACAATATGTGTGGCTTGGCAGGTAAAGGTTAGAATGGATGGAATTTGTCTAAACACTTTCTATGGAAATAGTGATAGTGCAGTTTGAGGTTCGCAATGTTTCAGCTGTGCAGAAAAAGGTTGTAAAGTGGAAAACTAGCACCCATAATGTTGGAAATTGTTTTTGGACTCTAAGACTGGAAAGTGAAGAAGCTGCTTATATATGGCATAAGTACTTCATTTTCAGGATGTGTGGTGTGGTGAAGTGAATATCGACTCAGAACAACAAAATGAGGAGCCAAGTTTGAATTCCAGTTGAATTCTTTGCATTCACTTATGCACAAATACTCATGGGAAAGGTATTAATCTGTCTCTTCCCTCCAGTTATGGGTTAAATAATAGGACAGATTGGGTTCTATAGCCTTGGCTGGCAACCAGTCTACCACAGAAAGCAATGGCAAACTACTTCAGGAAAATCTTTTGCCCAGCCAGTCATGTCTCTTTCGAGACATGATTACCCAAAGTGTGTATCACATATGGCGCTTAAGTGACTTCATTTTCAACCTGATCTGGCAAATATAGAAGATAGCAGGAACAGTCAGGAGTGGTACGGGAAATCAACCTTTTTTTCCACTATATTTAGCAGTTAATTCTATGTACATGTTCCATTTGGCAACTGGGGGAAGCTGAAATCCCAATAGGTGCTCAAGGTGCAGGGTCTCCCTTTGAGAACACCTATACGTTGTGATAGGTGAAAATTCAGGGTCAGCTTGGTGATGCAATATCACTAGTTTGTTTTTCAAGATATTCAATGTGGCCAGCCAGTTTTTCACCCACTGAGCTATTAGAGCTTGATCAGAGGAGAGATCAGCTGCCAATCTCTGGTTATCTCGGGTTTTGGAGGTGCACCCATAGACTGTTGTATCATCAACCTAGATATTCACAAATATACACAAGTATACTCATAGGCAGATCATTTAAGTAAAGAAGAAACAGGTTGAGAAGCAAGTCTTAAGGCAAAATTTGCATTGTTCACTTATGTCTTAGAGAACTGGTGTTAAAACTACCTTTAAGAAGGAATTGATAATTGAGAAGATTCTTTTAGTGATTCTATAGCTGGAGAGCTTGTGTAGCAACCCTCTATGCTGCACTTTGTCAAAGGCTTTTGAAATATCTTATGCAATCATCCTTGAGATGTATTTGCTGTCTAGGACCTCACTGATTTTGTGAGTAATGGCAGTTAGAATATCAGCAGTAGACTCAATCAATCAATATCCATACTGCTTGTTGCTTAAAAGGTTGTTACTATGTAGGTAATCAACAACCTTCTTGTTGATTATAGCTTGAAAAAGTTTGACACTGTTAGGTTTATACTTGCATTCTTGGAAGAAAGGCATACACTTGACACTGTCCACAGATATGGGAAGGATTTCTCCTTGAAGGAGTGGTTAGTTTCACTAAGATAAGGGATAACCTGGGTTTAATGTTTTAAGGACAACCACGGGGATTTTACCTGGATTGATAGCCTTCTTAGGATAAAAGCTTTTGAGAAGTTTTGAAAGTTGTGATAAAAAAATATTATTGAGATCGTGCTCTGTGAGATGGGGAAAGTTGGGATGGTGATGGCCTTTGTCATCTAACATGGAATTTTGAACTCACTATCTGCAGAGCTAACTATTACATTATCTGCATGTCCTTTAGCAGTGGATATCTCAAATGTTAGCTGAGTGATGATTTGAACGGAACAATCTCCTTTAATTATCTAACCTTATCTAGACAGTTACAAGAAAAAGAAAAGGTGTTGCCCTCTTAACCGATCTTGGCAAGGAAAAAAACACTTTACTAGAAACAAGTAAAAGAATACTAAACTGTTATGTGATAGTTTTCTTTCTGTATGGCAGGGAGTGCTGGACAATCTCCTCAATGATGAAGAACAGACTTGGTTGAAATAACAGAAGTGTGGTGAGGATACCATGGACTGATTATCTGAACAGCAATAAAATTTTTGTGAAAATAGAAGCAAAAAGAAAACTTATATTTAAGATCAGGAAGAGATATTTGAAATTTCTATGGCATATGAAGAAAGAGGACTTGGAAAATCTGATACTCACAGGACAAAGGGACAGAGAAAAATAATGTTAGTGAGATTGAATAAAATGAATAGCAGAGCAGGGTTTAGAAGAAATAAGAAGAGAACAAAATTTATTAAGATCTAGAAAGGACAGAGATGTGTGTGGGTTGTGATATCAGCTTGGAATGACAAATCAGAGATCCAAGTTTGAATTCCGGTTGAATTCATTGCATTCATTTACATACAAATACAAATAGGAAAAGAATTAATCCATCTCTTCTCCCTCTAGTTATGGGGTTAAATAGCAGGACAGATTGGGTTCTATAGCCTTGGCTGGCAACCAGTCTACCACACACAGAGGATAAAGGGGTTTGCCTAGAGTCAATATACCTACCTGTATAAAAAAAAAAAAGAGACAAGTTACAGAAGCATCGATGACCCCCTTCTCAATGGCAAATAATTGTTGATACTCCACTGGAAGCAATGTTGTTTAGGGGACAAAGGACAGGAAGATGTGAAGAGAAATGATCTCTTACAAGTTGTCTTCTTTGTGTGGTGTGTCCAGTCAAAAAAATAAGATTTTATTTTGTCAGAAGTGTGGGGTGCCTTGATAAATATCCAAAAGGATGGTCCCAAGTGGAATGTGTTGACGTATGTGCTGACGTATTTGCACTAATATCGTGATCCTTGTCCCTAGTGTTTTCATCACATACAGAAATAAAACAAGCAAATGAATTTAGAATTGAAATGGTTTATTTTAAAAGGAATTTATTTAAAAATTGGAATTCATAATGAAATAAATTAATTTATTTTTTCTGTTCAATTGGGACTATCCTTCAGGGAAAATAAATTACACATTAATTTTACAATGAAAAAAATTGGGTTGTAGCATCAGCACACACGTCACCAGATTTCACTTGGGACCAAATTTATATTAGTCATGACACAGGCTTACTCACTATTGGTCTATGACACACACTTGATTTATTAATTTAAACTTATTTATAAATGGAACTTTGTCTGTGTCTGTGTGTGTGTGTGTGTGTGTGTGTCTGTTACCTATAGACTCCGAAACGGCTGAACCAATTTTCTTGAAAATTTACACAGTTGTATTATAAGCATCTGCAAGTGTTCTTAGCTAGGTTTTGTGTCAAGGTACCCCCGATAAATATCGATAATTGAAAAAATCGGGTTATAGAAGGAGTGGTCCGATTTTAATCAAATTTGATACACTCATAGACAAAGACATAAGAAACGATATTCAGAAGTTTCAAGGTTGCAGTTCTTACAATAGTGCAGAAAATTGATAATATATATATGTATATAAAAGGCAAGATGTTTGTGTGTATGTCTGTTTACCTGCTTGTATGTCTGTATTTACCATTTACTCAGAGGACTTATTTAGCCTTCAAAATTCAGTTTACGACAAAAAAAACTTATTTGGTATCGATACCGTGCAATCAAAATTTGACTTACATCCATTCATTTTTCTTTTAGTCTACAGTTTTGCTTTAAGTAGAAACAACTATTGCTTTTTAGTCTTTTGTGCCAATGTTCAAAGAGTCTGAGCTCCAAGACCATGGATTAGTTTTAGAGCTTTCATTACACCCGAGTAACGCCAGGCTATACTGCTAGTTATTTATAAACCTTGTTGCAAACATCGATATTATCGGCAGCAGATTTTGGCATAGTTGGCTTTTTTGGTTAATATGGTGACCTTTTAGATGATTTACATAAACTGTCATTGACGAAATTTCCAAGATTGCATATTAGTTAGCAAATCAGAGTGAGTACATCTTTGAAGATCATGCTTGAGTTAGTCATTGTCCCTTAGAAAGTGACTCCGTTCTTTATGAAATAGTTTTTTTTTTTTTAAATCATATCACCCCAAGCAAGGCGGTAACGCCACTGAAGTGCAGGCGGCTGTGTAGGAGTGAAAAGATTTGGAAAAGAGAAAAACCGGAAACCACATCCTAAACATGGAACAAGGGATGAGCCTCTTCATCTGTTCAATAGACGTGGGTGGAGTGTGAACCGGGCGATAGTTTAGTCTATCTACTCCAATTGAAAAAAAAAGGAAAGAAAAAAAGATTGGAAAAGAGAAAGCCAG
This sequence comes from Ascarosepion bandense, assembly GCA_037127315.1. Classification (NCBI taxonomy): domain Eukaryota; kingdom Metazoa; phylum Mollusca; class Cephalopoda; order Sepiida; family Sepiidae; genus Ascarosepion; species Ascarosepion bandense. Next base: position 1,813,467 of record JBBBDQ010000688.1, on the reverse strand, counting down.
AAACCACATCCTAAACACGAAACAAGGGATGAGCCTCTTCACCTGTTCAATAGATGTGGGTGGAGTGTGAACTGGGCAATAGTTTAGTCTATCTACTCCAATTGAAAACAAAAGGAAAGAAAAAAAGATTGGAAAAGAGAAAGCCGGAAACCACATCCTGAACAAGGGATGAGCCGCTTCACCTGTTCAATAGACGTGGGTGGAGTGTGAACCGGGTGATAGTTTAGTCTATCTACTCCAATCTTTCTAATGTTGCACATCCATGTGCTGTGTGTTTGGTTTACCATTCAGGTTCTCCTCAAAACTCTTCTTAACAGAGTCCTTATTTCTCCATAGAAAAGTTGTTTGGAATCCTGTTATCCCTCTTTATTATCGGCATTTGGTCAGGATTATTATTGTTTTAATGCTGTTGCATTCATATCTTTGAAGGACAACAGTTTCTGAAATCAAAGACTGCCATTTTATGTCAAGGAAGCAGGTTGGGCATTATTGATGGAATCACTCAAGCCTTTTTATATTCCTCTGGTATGTTTTCTGGGTCTTAAAAGAGTACAATGGGGACATTAAAATCCAGACTGTATGCACACTTACCTTAGTCATGAGGGTAATGCCCCTGTCTGGCCAAACTCTATTTTCCAATTTACCAAACTTAACACTTCATAACAAGTTTATATATAAATATACAGGCATGTCTTTAAAAAAAATTGGAATCCTGTGGAGAAATTCCTTTTTTCTTTTCCATAATTTAATTCAGAAAGTGACACTTCATATATTTTAGAGTTATCTCCCATAAAGTGAAATATTTTAAGCCTTTTTTTATTTCAATTTTGATGAGTTCAGTTTCTATCTCAAAATATTACAATATTCCATAAGACTAATTTAAAAAAATCAAACCTTTTTTATTTGTTCTAATATATTACTATAACAGGTGCACAAAATATATTACTAAATTCTAATTCTCCTCTTTGTTAATTTTATTCAATCTCTTTCAGAATTGAACTGAAGGCATTATATGGCCTTCACCTTGAACATGAAAATGTATAATTTAAAATATTTTATAAGATTAATGAACAAAAAAAATTCTAAGACGAAATTGTCAAACATGCACTCAGTGCTTAGTTAGGGCTCCTTTTGCACAAACTACCACACCAATGTAGTGTGTCATGAGGCAATCAGCTAGTAGCACTATCTTGAGTGTTAAGGCAGTGGTTTCATGACCTGTCTCACATTTCTCTTTTTTCTCTGTCTCACATTTTTAGAATGTAAATTTGCTTGTGCCTCACTAAATTTTGTGATAAAAAGTATATTAAAGAATAAAAGAAAACACAGAGAGAGAGAGAGAGTAAGTGTTAAAAGGAGATAACTGTGGATTCAAACTATTCAAATTATCATTGATAACTCTCTCCTCCATTTGCAGACACTAGTAAGTAAATTCTTAATACTTGATATAATGCAAAAATGTCACAATGATAAAATTGGTCAATAATTATTTATAACTATTTATATTGGGACTTATACATGCAATTACAAATATTATAATATTATTTTCATTTACACAATATTACTCACAATATTATTTTTATTTTTGAAATCATATTTATTCTTGGCATATAAACTTTTTAAAACTGTTTTTAAATTTTTGATTGTCTTTTAATCATTCTACCTCAGTTGCTGTTGGTCCTGGGTATAACAATAAACTGCATCCGGCAGCAAGGCCTCTGATTATGAGATTTTGAGAAGCATGGAACCATTTCTTAATTGTTCCCAAGTCCACTCTGATCCAGGGTGGTAGCACCTGTTAGGGTCCCAGCTATGGGCGAATAGTTACCCACCCCCACCCCAAGTCAGTGTCAAAACTCTATGAAAGAATAAAAATATATTTTTATAACTAAAATTCCAGAAATACATTTTTGAAGAGGAAAATATTACCAGCAATTTTTTAAAAAGATATATAAGCAATACTGTCAACAAAACCCTCTTTACAAATATACATCAATAAAACCTGATCTACAAACTGCTTTTCAAAAATACAAAGCCAGAAGTCATCTTGAGTCCTTAAAAAAAGAAAAGATTTTTCATCAAAATCTGACTAAACCAAACTATAACCAAACATTTTAAAAAAATAAAATACCCTAAAACCCCACATTTTTGGTATTAAATAACCCTTAGAAGTTGATATGCCATTAAACAAAACTCAAACTCACTTGCTACCCTCTTCTACCACACCTATGAGGCCACCACCCTGTTTGGGAACTAGCGTGTTAAGGAAACCCAGCTTTTTGGGTAGTGGCATTCAGCTCATGTATTGTTGGGTCTAATGTCTCTCATCTTTCTCTTACTAATATCTTACAAATTTTCTATGGGTCCAAGTGGACTGGCTAATTAATCACAATAATATGATCAACAAGTCTACTACCAATAATTTTGACACTATGGGCAGGTGTCAAATTTTACTAGAAAAGAAAATCATTATCTCTATAAATCTTGTCAGCAAATATAAACAAGAAATGCTTCAAAATATTTTTGCAGACGACTGCCTTGGCTTTGGACTTTATAAAACACAGTGAATCAACACCAACAGATGATCTACTATCCTAAATCATAGCTAACTGTGATGGAATAAAGCAAAAGACAAAGTAGGAAACATTTCTTAATCTAATATGTTTCACTTTTATTAAAGTTTCTTCAGAGATCAAGATAAAAATGACAAATTTTATACAAAGAGATAGTATTCTTGAATGTTGTGATTTGGGGGTTGATTCTTATCGGTCAGATATAAGTCATGCGTGTCTTGTGGTGCAATGGATATCGGCTTGGAATAAGAAAGTGGAGAGCCATGTTTGAATTATAGTTGAACTAGCAATGTAGCCCGGCGTTGCTCGGATGTAATGAAAGCTTTAAAACTAATCCATGGTCCTGGAGCTCAGACTCTTTGGATGTTGGCGCAAAAGACTAAAATGCAATAGTTGTTTCGAAAATGTAAACTGAAAGAAAAATGAATGGATGTAAGTCAAATTTTGATTGCACGGTATTGATATCAAATAAGTTTTTTTCGTCGTAAACTGAATTTTGAAGGCTAAATAAGTCCTCTGAGTAAATGGTATCATGGCTGAGACTAAGAACTACAATTATACCTGCTTAGAGCCAAACCTGTAGCAAAAACTAAAATAAAAGGGCTGAAAAATACAGACATACAGGCAGATAAACTGACACACACACAAACATCTTGCCTTTTATATATATATATATATATATATATATATATAGCTTTTCTGCACTATTGTAAGAACTGCAACCTTGAAACTTCTGAATATCATTTCTTATGTCTTTGTCTATGAGTGTATCGAATTTGATTAAAATCGGACCACTACTTCTATAACCCGATTATTTCGATTTTCGATTTATCGGGGGTACCTCAACACAAAACTTAGCTAAGAACACTCGCAGACGCTTATAGTACAACTGTGTAAATTTTCAAGAAAATTGGTTCAGCCGTTTCAAAGTCTATAGGTAACAGACGCTCACACACACACACACACAGAGAAAAAATTTTCATTTATAAATAAGTTTAGATTTAGATTTATTGCATTCACTTATGCACAAATATCTTTAGGAAAAGTATGAATCCATCTCTTCTCTCTCCAGCTATGGATTACATAGCAGGACTGATTGGGTTCTATAGCCTTGGTTGGCAACCAGTCTATTGCAAAAAGAAATGGCAAACTACTGTGGGAAAATATCCTGCCTAGTAAGTTATGCATTGAAAAAGACATAAGCATGTATCACATATCGTACTTAACTGACTGATATGTCACATGTTTTAAAGCAATAGATAATTATTTTTAAAGGTAGGTATATATGTATGTATATGTATAGAATATTTTGTATGTGTATGTATTTATAGAAAAGCTTCTTTGTTTACATGTATGTGTGTCAAATGTATTTAAACAATGGACAATTTTTTTAAATATATCTGTAAGAAAACTTACGGATGCTAAAGTGTATGAATGTGTGTGTGTTTGTTGATTGGTAATGCTAGTTAATATAAGTGTGTGTGTATAACTAACTGTAAAAATTTGATACTGGACTTAACTCGAGAGAACTAACCATGGGTATATAGTCAGTCAGTTAAGTGCCATACGTGATACACGCTTGGGCGGTCATGACTCAAAAGAGACATGACTGACTGGGCAGAAGATTATCCCGCAGTAGGTTGCCATTGCTTTCTGCGGTAGACTGGTTGCTGACCAAGGCTATAGAACCCAGTCTGTCCTGCTATTTAACCCATAATTGGAAGGAATGGACGGATTAATACCTTTCCCAAGGGTATTTGCGCGTAAGTGAATACAATGGATTCAACTGGAATTCAAACTCAGCTCCCCGGTTTCTCGTTCCGAGCCTATATCCACTGTACCACAACGCACATAGTACGCAGCCCAAATGAAACCATTTTAATCACAATTTAATTAAAATGTTTAGTACTTGATTTTCTTACCTAGATAATGTTTTTCAGTTCCTATTAATGATAATTCAAAGTACAAATTTTGAAGTGCCTGCATGTAAAATATTTCAAATAAAGATTTATATTTAATATTTTTTTGATATTTTCAAAACCGGGTATGATATACCCATGGTTAATATTGGCGTAACTTTAATTGATGGTTAGTGTTCCAGGGTTAAGCAGCTTGGATTCTGTACTTTTCGATTCTTTTTCTTGACTCTGGGGCCTCAAATGAAATGTCAAATTTACTTTGACTTTGACTCACTGATTAAGGGTCTCTTTTTTTTTTTTTTATCTTAGCTTAAGTAATATGCTTCCAACATTGTCACTGGTTCAGGAGTGGCTTGACTCTAAAAGTGCAACACCTGTTGCCTATTTTTCTGCTCCTGGTGCACTAACAACACCTTGAGTCCACTCCTTGTGAAGCCACCCCACCTTGAATTGGTTTTGCATGACAATCCTCTCAAGTTTGCAGCCATCCCTCTTGTACACAGACATGACAGAATTTAATAGATGCTCACAAAAACCGTTTGTTTTATTAAACAAGTAATTTATACAAATGAAGTAATTATAAATGATCATAAATTTAATAACTAATACTTGGTTGACATCCCCTTTGCTTTTTTTTAATGCAAGGACCCTTCTAGGCATGCTAGCGATGAGTTCACGAATATCATCTTGAGGGATTTCTTGCCATGTTTCATGTAATAATCCTAAAAGTTCGGGCTTAGAAGATGGCTTCCTGTATTTTTTGTGGAGTTTTCGATCTAATATGCCCCAAAGGTGTTCAATAGGGTTAATATCCGGGGACTGACTTGGCCATGAAAGTTTATTGATCCCATTTTGAGCAATTATATCTCGAAAGAGACATGACTGACTGGGCAGAAGATTATCTCGCACTAGGTTGCCATTGCTTTCTGCAGTAGACTGGTTGCCAACCAAGGCTATAGAACCCAATCTGTCCTATTATTTAACCCATAACTGGAGGGAAGAGACGGATTAATACCTTTCCCAAGGGTATTTGCCTGCAAGTGAATGCTAGGAATTCAACTGGAATTTGAACTCGGCTCCACCAATTTGTTGTTCCGAGTTGATATTTGTTGCACCACAACACACATCCCTCATTGTATAAGTACCTGTTCCTGAATATAATTTCTATATTTGCCATGATAAAATTTTTCAAGAAGGATTTTGTAGCTTATGTAATAGATCTTTTTTATGTCATGTCCTTCATAACATAAACAATCATGACTCTCCACATCTTCCATCCCTTGTAGTCCTTAATATATTTTATCTTGTTATTTCTCTCAAACCCTGCTCTGCCATCCATTTGCTTAAGCCCATCAAGTATGCCATGCACTGTTTTCTCCTGTTCCTCTTTGCCTGGATCCACCATGTGAATATTAGATTCTTTAAGCCTTCCTTCCTCATTGCATATTCCAGAAACTTCAACTGTCACTTCCTGATGTTAAGTATGTTTCTTTTTTGTTTCTATTCTCTCCAAAACTTCATTGTTGTTCACATGTTTGGTCCATGATATCCGCAGTCTCCTTCTGTAGAACTGCATTTATGTGGCTTCTAATCTCTTCTTCATCTTTGAAGAGATTGTTATGGATAGTAGCTTAAAATAAGAAAACAGATAGCCGAGTTCAAATTCGAGTCGATTTCATTACATTCACTTATGCAAAAATACTCTTCAGGAAGGTATAAATCCATTCTTCTCCTCAGTTATGGATCAAATAGTTGAACTTGTATCTGAAAAAAATCATTATCTCCAAAAACTTGTTAAAGCAATAGCCACACACACACACACACAAAAAAAAAATATTTCTACACTTCAAAATATATTTGAGCTTCAAATAATACACAAAAGGTTGATAAACTGTCAAAAATCCTAAACAATCAATTACATGTGTGCATAGTTTCATAGACATGAGAAAAGTTGTAGATATAGTGGTTAGAACATTGAGAAGAGACCTGAGTTCGAATTTCACCATTGTCGATTTATCAAGACAGTGACTTCTTAATAAAATCAGCCTGGTGGGGGGAGATGATCTCAGGGTGTGATACCATTGGTCTGAAAATCATATTACAAGTTGATCCAGACCTTGTGAGTGAGATTGAATAGATGAAACTGTTCAAAAGCTATTGATGGTTGGGCTAACACAAAGTCACAAGTCTTTGTGACCGTGGATTTGAGCATTGTTCAAACTGGGAGGTCACACAAGATTATGTGCTCTCTCTCCTCCAAACTGTAACTAAAGACTGCTCAGCTACAGTATAAACCACAGGTAAGATCTATGGTGCTGAACAAACAAATGTGTCTGAACAGGTGTCTGCAATAGGGATTAGCTAGCCAGCCAGGAATACGAGATTATCAGTATTCAAGCTTAAGTAAAAGCTGATTGAATTGATTCATTAGGCAAACCCTTTCCAAGAGCAAGATGGCGTCTTTCTACTTCCCTAATTTTTTTTGCTTTATATGTTTAATAATTTCTGTTCCAGATATCGACTTGGACCAAAAAATGGGGAGCTGAGTTCGAATCCCACTTAAATTTCTTGCATTTACTTATGCACAAATGCCCTTGGGAAAGGTATTAATCTGTCTTTTCCCTCCAGTTATGGATTAAATAACAGGATAGATTGGGTTATATAGCCATGGCTAGCAACCAGTCTACTGCAGAAAGCAATGGCAACCTACTGCTGGATAATCTTTTGTCCAGTCATTCATGTCTCTTTTGAGACCTGATTGCCCAAAGCATGTATCACATATGGCACTTAACTGACCGATATTTAATAAAAGGAAGTTATGTTGTTGGTATTGAGTATACTTTTTCAAGATTTATGTATTCAATTAAAATTAAGTTTTAATGTATTGAAAATGTGTGCATGCTAATACTTATAAAAAAAAACATTTTAAAAATACATAAAAATTTATATATATTAAAGCAACTTTTTGTTGTAAAGCTCAGTCACTGGATACATAAAAATAATGAGTGAAATCTTTTTCATGTTGTTCCTTATGCAAGAATTCCTACCCAAATTCTTAAAACGTTCTCAAAATAAGGAAACGCCCTTATCTTTCTGCTACTTAAAATTTTGTGTAAGATAATCGTCTTTAGATAAGTCAGCCAAAAAGAAATAAGTCTTAATTAGTAATTTCTGATATTAACATAAGACTTTTGTAAGCATTACTATGGAACCATATCTTCAACTTCTTTATTTTTCAAATACCAAACTCTTTTTTTTTTTTTTATTATTACAGCTCAATCAAGGCAATAATGCCACTAAGATGCTAAGGGTTATTGGGAGTGAAAGAGAATGAAATTTAAGTGAAGAAAAGGAATAATAAAAGAACAGGATTCAGGAAAACAGAAGCTGGCAGTTGACATTGTAATTTAATTTTTGAATATCATACATGGCAGGGATGCATGAGATCAAAACAGAGTTCCTGAGGCGAGAAGTGTGAGAAAAGAAATTATTAAAATAGAACTTACAGTTACATTTCTTTCTTTCTTTCAAGTAGGAGTAAATAATTTAAGGCCTATAAAAAGGATCTGCAGAAGGAGCTCAGATCTCGAGTTCATTATTGTGATTTGAAGGCTATCTGCTAATTCTTGCTCGTTGTGATTTTTATCCTTTTGACACAAGGAAGATGATAATAGCAATGAAGTGCAAAGAGTCACAGGAAGTGAAAAAAATGAAAAAGTCTTTATTGAGGAGAAAGATATATTTTAAGATTGTAGGTGGCAAGGAAGGAAGAAACTAGAAAAAGAACTATTAGAAAATAAACTATTAGAATAGAACTTACGGTTACAAGTTGAAGCAAGTTTTACTGCTGTATGCCCTTACTCACACCAACCAGTTTAGGAGACTGGAAACAGTGTTTTTTTTATCAAGACACTATCTCTAAGAAGATTACCTACCAAGGTTTGAGAGTTAAGTCTACCCTATTATATACAGAGCAGGTGTAGAGGTTTTTATATCAGAAATTTCCTTGTCTTAAACAAGTTGCTATCCAAAGCTAAAGACTCTTACTCAGCCTACATTGCATTAAAAAAAAACATTATGGAAGAAAACCATAAAACAACTAGCTGGTTTACTATTTGCTAAAAATGTTTTATATTAGTTGAATGAATACTGGAATAAAGTTTTGTTGTTCTGATAAAATAAAAAGTAAACTTTTAGGATGTAACACATGTGAGGTTTTATATAGAACTCCTGATTCTAGCAAGCAGAAAATCGAGATGAGTTAATACCCTTGGCATAGTTTGAGAATTGGTCAAGACCTGTGAAGAATTATTAAAATAGAACTTACAGTTGCATTTCTTTCTTTCTTTCAAGTAGGAGTAAATAATTTAAGGCCTATAAAAAGGTCTGCAGAAGGAGCTCAGATCTCGAGTTCATTATTGTGATTTGAAGGCTATCTGCTAATTCTTGCTCGTTGTGATTTTTATCCTTTTGACACAAGGAAGATGATTATAGCAATGAAGTGCAAAGAGTCACAGGAAGTGAAAAAAAATGAAAAAGTCTTTATTGAGGAGAAAGATATATTTTAAGACTGTAGGTGGCAAGGAAGGAAGAAACTAGAAAAAAACTATTAGAAAATAAACTATTAGAATAGAACTTACGGTTACAAGTTGAAGCAAGTTTTACTGCTGTATGCCCTTACTCACACCAACCAGTTTAGGAGACTGGAAACAGTGTTTTTTTATCAAGACACTATCTCTAAGAAGATTACCTACCAAAGTTAGAGCGTTCAGCCTCCCCTATTCGACACAATGGGTGTAGAGGTTTTATTTCAGCAATTTCCTTCTTTTAGACAAGTTGCTATCCAAAGCTAAAGACTCTTATACAGCCTAACTTTTTCTTTTTCTCTTAAATGACCCCATTTTGGGGGTTAACTATTTTCCCATAGCTAGCACCCTAACAGGTGCTACCACCCAGGGTCAAGGTGAACCTAGGAACAACAACAATTAATTTCAGAGATTTCAAGTAAAAGCTAATTGAATTGATTCTTTAGGCAAGCCCTTTCCAAGGGCAAGATGGCATCTTCCTACTTCCCTAATTTTTTTTTTTTTGCTTTTTATATTTAATAAAAGGAAGCAATGTTGTTGCCGTTGAGTATAATTTTCCAAGATTTATGCATTATGCATTACTATACCATGAAATTCACAAGACATTGCTTTTATTTGAGTTTGAGCTTTGTTTAATTGCATATCAACCTCTGTGAGACATTAATTGTGAGTTCAATCCTTGATTTATTTATTTATTTATTAAAGAAGTAAATAATTGACCTAAGACCTGTAAAATGTTTGTGAAAGGAAGGCAAGAAAAAAACAAGATTCAGGAAAACAGAAGATGGCGATTAATTTTGTATTTAAATATTTGAAGATTTTAAGTGTCAGTGAAGCAAGAAACCGGAAGATTCCACAAGCAAGAAGTATGAGAAAAGAAATTATTAGAATAGAACTTATAGTTGCATAGTAAAATAGTTCAATAGTAAAACAATAAGATTGTCAGTCTAGTAGTACGCTTAAATTCATGCAGTTGGAACACCAAGCTCATTAAAGCAACTGCCATGAAAATATTTATAGAAAAGGCATAGAGAAGCCATGTCACCATAGTGGGAAAGTTACTGGAGTCATGATGTCAGGTCAGGACTGATAATATTACAGATCAATCTTTGGATTTTGTCGAGTATCTTGAGATATATAGCCAGATCTCAGACCAAATAGGGCAGCAGTATTCAATGCATAGACAGTTGGTATATTTGTGAATAGGCCAGATGGATTCTGACAAGAGAAATTTTTTGTCATGACAGTGAATCTTTGTGGTAGCAGGCCAATCACTCCACTTCACAGTAACTGTTTCTGCTCTGCTGGCATAGTAATTGCGAGTTCCTATCCCTCTGCCGATTAGTGTGTAATTGGACTCAGTGGTAACAGTATAAACAATAACTGAACAGTACTAAAAGTAATTGGTTGCATTCACTTATGCACAAATATCCTTGGGAAAAGTATCAATGCATCTCTTCCTTCCAGCTATGGGTTAAATAACAGTGCCATATGTGATACATAATTGAGTGATCATGTCTTGAAAGAGACATGACTGACTGGGCAGAAGATTTTTTCACAGTAGGTTGCCATTTCTTTCTGTGGTAGATTGGTTGCCAACCAAGGCTATACAATGCAATCTATCTTGTTGTTTAATCCATAGCTGGAGGAAGAAGAGATAAGTTCATTCCTTTCTCAAGAGTATTTTCACATAAATGAATGTAATGAATTCAGCTAGCATTAGAACTAGGCTCTCCGATTTCTCATTCCGAGGCGATATCCGTTGCAACACAATGCAAAACTGAGAATCCAACGGAAATTTAAGATATTGAAAAAGTATGAAGTGTATATAAGTCGATCATATGTTCTTAATTTTCAGTGTTTTTTTTTTCTCTGAGGAAGTTTTAATAAAAGCGAAACATTTTAGAATAGGGCCTTCTCAGATATCAAAATATAGATTATAGCATAAAAATAAATACAATATGGGTTCTATTAATAAATAAAGAGAAGCAGACAAGCATAAGAACAAGAGCAGGCAGATAATAAGCACATTAGGCTTCAAGTTTGGAATTGATTTTCAACGACGATAATAAATAAAAGCAGTGGTCTTGGGTATGACAGTAAACTGCATCCAGCAGCAAAGCCTCTGATTGGGAGGTTTTGAGGAGCATGGAACCACCTCTTAATTGCTGTTGTTTCCAGGTTCACCCTGAACCACAGTGGTAGCACCTGTTAGGGTCCCAGCTATGGGCAAATAGTTAACCCCAAAACTGGGGTTAAAATACTATAAAAGTATAAAAATAGACTTTTATAGAAATATATACATTTTTGAAGGAAAAATATTACCAACAATTCAATGAAAAAAAATTATTACCATCACACATTTTTGAAGGAAATAAAAATTGTTATAATACATTTTTGAACAAAAAAAAATTACCAGCAATACATTTTCGATTACAAAACTAGAAGACAGCTTCAGTTTTCTAAAATAAAGAAAAAAATTTTTAACATTTTTCCTCAAAATCTGACTAAATCAACTCTATCAGTCAGTTTAGGTGCCATATGTGATACACGCTTGGGCAGAAGATTATCCCGCAGTAGGTTGCCATTGCTTTCTGCGGTAGACTGGTTGCTGACCAAGGCTATAGAACCCAATCTGTCCTGCTATTTAACCCATAACTGGAAGGAAGAGACGGATTAATACCTTTCCCAAGGGTATTTGCGCGTAAGTGAATACAATGGATTCAGCTGGAATTCGAACTCGGCTCCCCGGTTTCTCGTTCCGAGCCGATATCCACTGTACCACAACGCACATCCACTATAACCAAATATTAAAAAAAATACTTTAAAATCCCACCTTTTTGGCATTAAATAACCCATAGAGGTTGATATGCCATTAAACAAAGCTCTAACTAAAATAAAAGCAGTGTCTTGTGAATTTCATGGCTTAGTAATTGTGAGTTCAATCCTTGAGCAGACTCAGACAATGGAAACAGGTCTGGCAATAACTGAGCTAGTCAGGTTATGATGATACAGACATTAATTAATCGAGTTGTTTTGTCATCTACTGACAACTGAACATGGCCTGAGTATCAGTCAGGTAAGTGTCATACTATTGTGACCTGTTAGGGTCCAGAAGAAAGACATGAAATGAAGAAGGTAAGTTGAACCAGCGTATTGGAATAACAGAACATATATACAAAATAAGAGTGTTATTAGTCAGCAGATAGAAGTGTCCATCAAGTTATAATGCATCTTGACTGCCTCCCTTAGGAAGTCTCGCAGGTTAGTATTTATGAAGGAGGAAAAGTTCATTCTAATGGAGATAGTGCACCATAACACCCCCCTCCTAAAATCTTAACTCTGCAGGAGTCTAAAGAAAAAAAAATTATTTTTTTTATTTTAAAGTTCTGAGGCTGTAATGTAGTTGTAAAAAAAAAGTTTTACAAAAATTAATCCAGAGCAATATTTTTATAGAAAGTTTACCAACTTTTGCGTGGTTTTCCTCTGCTTGACTTGTTTAATTTACAGAGAAAAACAAGCATTTCTTTTTTTTACAACTGGCTAGGTATTTAAAACTTGGCTGACTTGTTTTACCAAGTCCACAGTAGAACAACTTTAAAAACTTTTATTGTTTGTGGTCTCAGTACTTTTTACTTTTAGGATTGACAACTATTAAATCAGTTACTTCTCTTAGAAAAGAACATTTTGGGGGCCGCTAGAGGGTTTGGGATATTGAAAGTGTCACATATGACATCCATAACTGTTTCCTCAGGAAGCTTACTATCAGCTTCGTCAGTTAGGCGTTTCTTAAGTTGATTGAGGTCTCATTTATGCATAAATTATGGACCCTTTATCATATATACCAAATGGATTCACTTACGCGCAAATACCCTTGGGAAAGGTATTAAGCCGTCTCTTCCTTCCAGTTATGGGTTAAATAGCAGGACAGATTGAGTTCTATAGCCTTGGTAGGCAACCAGTCTACCACAGAAAGCAATGGCAACCTACTGTGGGATAATCTTCTGCCCAGTCAGTCATGTCTCTTTCGAGACATGGTCGCCCAAGCGTATATCACGTATGGCACTTAACTGACTGACTGACCCATCTCAAAAAAAAATATTTTTTGCCTTTGAAAATTCTGAAAAAAACTTTTTCTCTGGGTTTATATCATCTTGTAGGTATAGTGCTTGTTCTTCGAGGCTTCATCTGTTTCGGGAGTAATTTATCGTAAACTGACTGTATCCAATGTGCGTACATCACCTCGGCTGGAGATTGTGAAACTGGTGTTTTGTTATTAGGTGTAATCTGTATACTTGAAGAAATTGCTGAAGGGCTTTTTTCAGTTGGTGTAACCCTAGCTTTTTTCAAAGCTCTCTTCAACATATCCACAAATCTCTCAGCCTGTCTGTTAGACCTCAGATCATACGGAGTGGTAGTGATCTAATCTGATATGTTTCACAGAAGTCTCTAAATTCTCCAGGCATAAACTGACTTCTATTATCAGACACTAAGGTGTCTACTACTCTAAATCTGGTGAACAGCCCATGTAGAAATTTTATAACGATTTCTGTAGTTGGGTTTTTGCATTTGTGTACTTCAGGCCACTTCAAGAAACTGTTGACTACAAGGGGGTAGTAATATCCTTCTAGAGGACCCGCAAAATCAATGTGAATTCTAGACTAAGGTAGGTTCGTTTTTGGGCTAGGGACTGAATTTAATAGTAGGTGCCTTTGCTGCCAAAGCACAGCCTTTACATGATTTGACAGTGTTTTCTATATCTTTGTTCATATTTTTCCAATAGACATAGCTACATATCAAACTTTTCATTTTAGTACTCTTTGGATGGCCAGTGTGAAAATCTTTTAAAATATGTTTTTGAAGTATTACCAGAATCACAATGCATTCCCTGTATATTAACACCTCGTCACATATGGAGAAAACGTCCATGGTTCGCTGGTCTCTTTCAACAATTTTTGCTTTTGTTTGCTTGATATACTCATTGTGGAGAGCTTCTTGTTTTATTTGTTCATATGTCACTAGAAGTTCCATTACTATATTACAAAGGGTAGTTTTTAATTCTCCTTCAGATTAAAGGAAGGCAAGCACTGTATCTTCCAGTGGTTCTTTCTACTTGGGAATTAGTCTTGACAATTCATCCACATGGCTGAATTTTTTTTTTTTTTTTGATAACACGTATTCCATTTTAAAGTTGTAATTTAGCAGGATTGTACTCTACCTTTGATAGAACTTCACTTTTTACTAATCTGTCAAGTTCCTCATTAATTTTTTTCAACAAGACAAGAGGCATATTTCACTTTTTTTTTAACACTGGCTGGACATCATCTTATAGTTCAATTTTTGCCATCATCTTGGTACACCTGCCTAACCCACCAGAAAAAATTCCTGGATAGGCTTCCTTCAGTTTTTTTTTCAGCTTCAGCATCACTTTCTTCCACTCTGCTTCTCCAAGAGTTTTGTGAAGATTTCAATATGAACATTCTTTCTGACAAATTGGCTGGAAGAACAGGAGTTGATTCTGGACTGGATAACCGAACATCCCTGTCAGGACTTGGGCTTGCACTGTTGCTTGGTTTTAACAGGTGCTTTTTCCAATCCTCTTCCCCACTCTTTCCTAGTTAGATTAAAACATTTCCATCACTTATGAAAAAGAGATTTCTTTGGACTGAAAAGCTCTATGAGTACTTCCACTGCTTTGGTGAATGTCAACTTGCTAGTCTTTTGTGGCAGAATGTAGTTTATGAATTTTGTATGCTCAGTTGTGCTAACTTTCTTCTTCAGAAGACATACTTTTTTCGAGTCACTCCAATTTGCACAATCTGTAGTATATATATATCCTCATATCTCCTAAAGTATTATGCAAGGGTTATGTTTTCCTCAGGAGTGTATGAAAAATTCTCTATCATGCTTCAAATGGTGTTTTGTGAAAAAGAAAATTCGTTTTCTATAGGATTACTACTGCTTGTCAGTTCAAAAACTTGCTTTTGAAATTCGAGCTGTCTCTCTCAATTTTCCTTTTGAAATTTGAGCTGTCTCTTTTGATTTACCTTTTGAAATTCTAGCTGTCACTCTTGATTTTCCTTCTGGGTTTGCAGAAATAAATTTTCCATTTATTCCTGTTAAGAGAGAGGTTGTTTTTGCCACTTATCTTGCTGTGCATTCTGGTATTTTACAAGATCTAATAAAATACTTTTGAAATCCTCCATGATAAGTGTCTTTTTATTTTTTCGGTTTTATTTTTCTGGTTTTTTTTATAGATGCCTTTCAAATGAAAAAACTGTGATAAAAAAATAAAAAAATTTCTCATACTTCCACTGTTAAACAAATTGGCAATTACACATAGTTCTTTTACGAAAATTCATTGCTCGTGTTTTAAGAGAGTTTCTTTTTAATCCTGATAGTCCTCACAAATCCTCATCACTAAGTTGTTGTGGCCTGTTAGGGCCAGGAAGAAAGACACACAAAATGAAAAAGGTAGGTTGAACCAGTGTATTGGAATAACAAAACATATATACAAAATAAGAGTGTTATGAGTCAGCAGATAGAAGTGTCCGTCCGAACTGTCAAGTTACACTGTGTCTCGACTGCCTCTTCTAGGAAGTCTCACAGGTCAGTATTTATAAAGGAGGAAGAGTTCATTCCAATGTAGATAGGGCACCATAACACATATGTGATACATGCTTGGGCAATCATGTCTCTTTCAAGACATGGATGACTTGGCAGAAGATTTTCCTTCTGTAGTTTGCCATTACTTTCTGTGGTAGACAGGTTGCCAACCAAGGCTGTAGAACCCAATCTGTCTTGCTATTTAACCCATAACTGGAGGGAGAAGAGAGGGATTAATACCTTTTTTAAGGGTATTTGCACATAAGTGAATGCAACGAATTTGACTTGAATTCGAACTCGGCTCTCCAGTTTCTTATTCTGAGTCGATATGCACTGCACCACAGCGCACATCTTTCATCAGAGTATACTTGGTCAGAACATTGTATCCATGGTAAGCAGCATAAAATAAACTTCTGTTTACTGAATGGCATAAAATCAATAATACCAATGTATATGCATTTATTACAGTTGGTGTGTGCAGACGTTTGGTGATGCCAGTATCCACTCTTTGATTGTATGCCCCTAAAACTCAAATAGGTGGGGACTATATGGCCTAGTCCTTAGGAATTTGAGAAAGGAAAACATTTTCAATTTGTAAAAACAGGTGAAACATGAAATAAACACTTTATTCAAATTAAATATAAACTAAATTATTTCACTTTTTGATTGGATAACCATGTGAGTTCAAATTCCAGTTGAATTCCTTGCATTAACTTGCACACAAATACCCTTGGGAAAGGTATTAATCGGTCTCTTCCCTCCAGTTATGGGATAAATAACAAGACAGATTGGGTTCTATAGTTTTGGCTGGCAACCAGTCTACCACAGAAAGCAATGGCAACCTACTGCAGGATAATCTTCTGCCCAGTCAGTCATGTCTCTTTTGAGACATGATTGCCCAAAGCATGTATCACGTATGGCACTTAACTGACCCAGGGTCATTGCACCCTCTTCGCCTCCCACTTGTACATGCTACTGATTGCAATTAAACATTATCACAATGGGTCATGGTGGACTGTGCAGCAAATAAATACTAAATAAACACGGGACTGTTCTTGTACCACTGATGCCACATGGATTTGTGAAGATGGTATGTGAACAATGTTACATGCTGGATTCTTTTCTTGTACAACTTCTGCAAAAGACATAACAGATCTGTTGCTTCTGTGGCAACCTGAGATTAGCAAAGAATAAATCATCTGGCATTTGAATGATGTTTACATGATTTACAAAATAGCAATGAACCATCTGCTACATTTTAATAACCCAAATGGCCAGTTGAAATATAGGCCATTAAAATGAGCTGTTGGTTGGTTGGTTTTGTTTTTTATGGCATATCAACCTTGGCAGGTCATTTAATGCCAACTAAATTTTATTTATTTTATTGCTGGTAATACCTTTTTCTTTTTCAACAATTTATTGTTGTTTTTATATAAGTTTTGTGTCTAGTAATACTTTTTTTCTTTTCGAGTATCAAGATTCATTGGGATTTGTTTTCTTAAGAGCAGGGTCCCCAAGTCCTACCCTTGTTATTTAACCCATAACTGGAAGGAAGGGACGGATTAATACCTTTCCCAAGGGTACCAGTGCTTAAGTGAATGCAGAGTATTCAACTGGAATTTGAACTTTGCTCACCAATTTCTCTTTCCGAGCCGATATCCACTGCACCACAACGCACATCCATCACTAAATGCTTACAGCACCTGGTATTCCCAAGCAGTCACCCATCTAAGTACTGACCAGGCTCAACGTTGCTTAACCTCAGTGATTGAGCGAGAACCGGTGTATTCAACGTGATAGGCCATAAACCAAAATGAGCTGTTGTTATGCTAATCAATGCAGTATAATTATAAACTTCTTAAGATGATTGCTGATATATTGAATTAATTGTTGGGCCTACTCTTAAGAATGTTGTTTGACTGTGTTGTGCTAGACAATTTTTATCTCTTGAATTTCTGGGTCTTGGGCATGATGGCAAACTACATCCGGCAACAAGGCCTCTGATTTCAAGGTTGCAAGGAGCATAGAATTATGTTTTGTTTGCCATTGTTCACAGATCCACCCTGACCTGGGATGGTAGCACCTGTTAGGGGTCCCAGTTATGGGCAAATAGTTATCCCTCCAAACAGGGGTCAAATCACTATGAAAGTGTAAAATATATACATGAAAATATTTGAAGGAAAAATGTTACCAACAAAAATATATTTTTGAAAGAAAAATGTTACCAACAAAAATACGTTTTTGAAGGAACTAATCTTTCGGCATTAAATGACCTCAAGGGGTTGATATGCTGTAAAACAAATCAAACCAAGCCAAACCAAATCACCTGAATTTTTTACATATTTATATGTCTACTATTTGTCCATGCCTCGAATATTTCTGCCACATTGTTTTCATTTGAGATTCATAAAATCTTTCACTTAAAACAATTTTTTAGGAAATTAGCTTCCTGATGCCCCTTCTACAAGAATTTACTCGAGTAACCAAACTGGCAGGAAGAGCCCACCCTTACAGTCAAATGCAACCATTACTTCTACTCTTGTAATATAGCAATCTAGCCCCCACCCGAAGAAGGTTGATGCAATCGATGATATTTCCCGTCGATGAAGGGGTCAGCGAACGACAAGACAGGTGTTTGAGAAATACATCCTGTCGGCGTCTGGAGCGGATGTCGCAGGGTTATGAGTCGGGCTCGTTTGACCTTATTTCCGACAGCGGCGGAAATGACTACGGAAGTAAACAAAACAGGTGTCTCTTGGAATTACGTGGGCGTTGCGTAGGCGAGACAAAACCGGAAGGAAAAGTCCCGGTTCTAGAAGACTATAAAAAGAAATCGACACACAGATTCGCCAGCAGAGAATGGCCAGTGGAAGCAGAGAGACACCACAGGCAAGACTTACACTCCCGTCGACTCATTCTATGCGCGCTCTCTCTCTTCCATTCTCTGTTCCACACAGGCTCGTCGTCAGAAATAGAAATATAATCTTATATTTTTATATATGCATGTTCTCGTTGTTTGTCGTCGTACAGTGATATATAACACTCTGTCAGCTTCTTTTCTCGCACTTCCCGCCTGTGAAACTCCCTTTCATATACTTGCTTCTGTGATAGCTACAATCTCCAGTAGTTTAAATGCAATGTCAATTGCCATATTTTATCTCCTTGACTCCCATCCTTATCTTTTCTTTGACACCCCCCCATATCCTATTCTTCTCCCATTCCACTCTACTCTCATGTAATTCTCTTCACACCAGCTCTCCTCTTATGTAGCGCCCTGTGCACCAGTGACAGTACAGCTTTGCTTGTGCTGAAATGATTATGAAAAAAAGGAATATATTTCTTAAGTCCAGTAACTGTTATAGCCCTTTCTAGTAATGATGAGGGTTTCCTTCCTAACATTCATTTAAAATTGCTTGAAATACTGAGATAAAAACTTACTAAGAGCTACAAAGAATAGAAAATTGTGGAGAGCCTTAATCACCCACATCTTGTAGAAGAATATACTGTGTACTCTTTGCAGTATATATGGATGGCCTAAGTCATGCTATGAGACATATGCAAAGGAAGTTGAATAGTAATGGTCATATTTGCCGGTTCCATACAAGGAAACATTTTGCATTCTTTAACTGAGCAGCCAGTACTAATTTCAGTTGAAATTTATAAAATCTTTCTCTTAAATCAATTGTTCAGAAAGCAGGTTTCTTATGTCCGGTCGCTGTCATAGTTATTTCCAGTATTGATGTCCAGTCGCTGTTATTGTTCTTTCCAGTATTGATGTCCAGTCGCTGTCATAGTTCTTTCCAGTATTGATGTCCAGTTGCTGTCATAGTTCTTTCCAGTATTGATGTCCAGTCGCTGTTATAGTTCTTTCCAGTATTGAAGAGGATTTCCTTCCTACCTTTTTATTTGAAATAGTGTGGAATGTCAATGTTTTGATCATGCCATTATTTTCTCTTCAAGTTGTTAGTCTACAAGTGATGTTGCTTCCATTATTTAGTACAATTCTTTGTTCATGATTCAGTGATGTCTGTCCACATTGTTAAAAGAAGAATGACCTTTGCCAAGATCCACCAAGTTTACTCACTCAAAGCTTTTTTTCACCATTAATCTTAGGAAGTGGTTTGACAGTTTAGATATTTCTGGGGGTGTTTGGCGCCATGCACAGCTTCCATATGAAAGTCTCAATCTGGTGAGACTATTTAAGAACATGACTTGAATTTTCAAGTTCATGCTTTGGCTTCATAGCAATTAGCACTTTGTGGATAGGAGCCCAAATAAGCAAGAAATAAGATCAGCAATTTCTCATCAAATTTTTGTCTGAATTAAAAGAATCATTTAATCCCAAGCAAAGCAACAATGCCACTAAGACATGGGGTTTCTGAATGTGAAAAAATATGGGAAAGTAAAACATTTTTATTTTATAATCATTTCACCCCATGCAAAGGGAGTCCGCCACTAGTGCGCAATTGGTTACAGTGAGAGAAAAATCAAGGTACAGGGAGTGTCGAAGAAAGGATAAAGATGAATGGGATTCAAGGAGATAGAAGATGGCAAATGGCATTGCATTTAAACCTTTAGAAATTATAACTATCGGAAAAGCAAGCAAACAGAAGGAAGTTCCACAAATGGGGAGTGGGAGAAAAAAACTATTAGAGTAGAAGAGATGATTACATTTAACTGTTTTGATGGTAAAAAGGTGGAACCTTGATGCCAATCTGTTAGCGTGTGTAAATATATGTAGTCGGAGAACCAAGGTTAAAAGTTCATCAGAGCAGTTGCCATGAAAATACTTGTAGAAAAGACAGAGGAAAGTCATATCGTGTCAGTGAGAAAGTGACTGAAGGTGGGCTGCCAAGTCAGGATCAATTATATTTCAGATACACTTTTGGATTTTGTTGAGGCATTATTAAAGACTTGTAGAAATCAAATAACTTGCTTTCTAACATGGCTGCCTGCTTTTTGTCCCTTTGAAGTAATCTACCTCATTCATAGGAGAGTATCTAATTCAGCGGGTAGGTTAGTATAATGGACCTGGCCAACACATTTGCATGAGTAGATTCTATTCACTCATATATATCTCTCCATTAGATCACTCAAAAAGTTTTCCTTTCATTTGGAGTGACTACACCAATCTATTTGTGTATTAAATCACTTGCTATTAACCAATATCCAATACTACTGAACTATAAAAGACAGAAATTAAGAAGTCATATCTGGAAAGTAAGTAGCGGGAAGAGAGAATTGTGAGAACAAGAAAATGTTAGCAAAGAACTTATAATTACATCTAACCAATTCGACTGTAAAATGATGAGACTTATTTTCTAATCTAGCACTGTGCTTAGATTCATAAAGTTTAGCTACTGTAGAAGAAAGTTAATCTGAACAATTACCATGATAGTATTTACAGAAAGGGAACAGGGAAGCTACAGTGATGGGAAAGTGACTGAAACTGGGATGTCAGGTTAGGACCAATAACACTGCAGATTCTTCTTTGTATTTTATCAAGAATCTCTCTCATATATATATATATATATATATATATATATATATACACACACATGAAATACATCATTCTTTTAAAACATTGGGGTGTCCTAATAATTATGGCCAGTAGTGTGTGTGTGTGTGTGTGTGTATATATATATATATATATATACACACACACACACACACACACACACCGGCCATAATTATTAGGCCACCCCAGTTTTTTTAAAAGAAATTATGCATTTCATATTATTTTTAGTATTTATTGCCAAGTGGATAATTCTAAATGAAAATAGAATGTTTTTTTTGTTATTACCACTTTGCAAAATTTTACAAGGCAAGGAAGCAAAGATGAACTTGTCCGAATCACCCTAAACTTTTTTCATTCTTTCATTGATGAAACTGCAATATAGGTAATTATTTAACATTTATAAATTCATTTGATGCACATGTTATTGTGCAGTATTAACAAAAGAACCATTCTTTTTTCACTTACAATTATTTACAATTATTCACTTAGCAATAAATACTGAAAAATATTCTTTTAAAACATTGGGGTGTCCTAATAATTATGGCCAGTCGTGTATATATATATATATATATATATATATATATATATATATATATATATTGTAGTTTGCACATGTTCCAACATTATAATTAATAATAAATATTCATTGCTCTATTTTTATATTGAACACTATTTTAAATTACAGTTTTGAACATTGCTATTATTTTCTTCATTCTTATTCATTTGGAGATATGTATATATATATATATAGAGAGAGAGAGAGAAAGAGAGAGAGTTAGTTATGTAAATTACTATATATATGAGGGTACACACACACACATACACATTATTATTATTATTCAGGTGTTAATAAAACAGTGCTCAATGTAGTATGAACAGAAATATATATATTGTCCTACGTCAATGGCATGGCTTGGAGTTTAATGCATTAATGCCATCATCAGGTGCATATTACAAACTGACAAATAGGACTTTTAAATAGGAGTAAATATTTATCCCTTGTTTCCTGATAAGGATTGGGTTTCTGGTTCCTTCCAAAGTTTACTTCAACTCTATACTTCTAAAATCTCTGTCGAAAACTCTGTAGTAATATATTTTTTTCTTTAATAGCAAAAGATAGGTTAGCCTATTATCTCGTTAATGCTTCTCACTAGTCTCTTGAACAGGAGTAGAGGTTTATCTCTTGTTACCTATTTAGGATTGGATTTCTGGTTCCCTCTAAACTCTTTTTCTTCTTTTGCTACCCCTTGCATCTTAACAGTATTATCAACTTGCTTGGGGTGAAGTCCCTTACTTGGTAACCTTCTTCCTACATTGGCTCTTGGGCCTTGTACAGGGTGAACATCATTGTAAAAAAAAAAAAAGTAAAAGAAAGCAGCACCAGACCATATGTGGCAGCAATATTCAATTTCATTTCATGTATATATAAAATTGATATTCAAATACAAATAAAACAGTTACCCATTTTTTTTTCTATAAGTATAGTCATCTCTCCTTCATTTCATAAATTGATAGCTTTTATTTGTTTATTTAATTTTCTTTCTTTTTTTTTTTTTGAGTCGGCTTGTGCCTAACTCTGACCCTACCCATGTACCACATACCTCACATATTTCTCATTCTTCTTGTTTACTGATGTCAGCACGCTTCTGCTCGTGTACAGAGTGATGCCGCCTGTAGGACTGCAAGTCTTGGGAAATGCCAGAACCATAGAAACTTAAGTCTCCAAATCCTCTAGGGTGAAACCTGATTTTTTCAGTACAGCTCAGGCACGTGCCCACATGTCAACAATATGTGATGCTGACAGTGGCTGGTTGGTGGCTTGTAGTGGTTGTAGACATTTGAGAGCCTAAAAAAAGGTTACATGCATAAACACATACATCGTGTTTTTTAGATAAGTTTTATATCTTAATTTGTGTATGTGTGTTTGTATTTTTATTATATATATATATATATATATACACACACACACACATACATACACACCCAAGTATATATATATTTATATATACACACACACACGCACACCTATGTATAGATGGAATAAAATTTTGTCTCCAAAAAACACTATTCTTAAAAAAGTGCTCAATACAAAGTAGAGCAAATAATATTTATTTAGAAATTATAACATAAATGTTATAATATCACAACAAAATTAGCCATTTTATTTCGACACTACTTATATCTTCTCAAAAGATGGCCCTGATTTCAAATTGAAGAGTTTTAAAAGATTTGAAACTAGCCAAACCCTCTCAATTAGGGAAACAGTTTTACATAGTTTGGGGTGAACAATCAAAATACAATATATATATATATATATATATATGTTGCAAAGGATAATCTGTTGGCATTTTATATTTTTAATTTCACGCATATGTGTTTTTTGTTTTTTATTTTGTCAACTGCACAGTATAGTGGGGTCAGTTGAGCAGTAACTGTGAGAAAAAGTAAACCATAACACAAATTTGGAAATGGTAATCTCTACTGCTTTCTATTCATGCCAGAAGCTCCAATGGGAATATTTCAGAATGTTTGGGTGTAAATCTGAGGACAGTGCTGAGAATTTGAAAAAGAGTCTAATAGTGATTATAAAGGTACAGGAGCTCATAAAGTTACCCTGATAATTTTTGTTGGTGAGGGTCTCATACTCAACATATAGGCCTACATCAAGTTCCTTTAGGAGATAGTGTTGCCCTGGATTAGGACAGTGACAGCTGAAAGACCATATGTCTGACAGTAGGACTCTGCACCATGCCACAAGCAGGAGACCCCAATCATGTCTATCAGAATTTCTCCCATCACCCCTTATATCTGGCCACCTAAAACCCCAGACTGCAACCTCCTTGATTATTATGTGTGGTTGAGTGAGAGACCAACAAAACTCCTTGTAATACCAAAGATGAAAGGAGATTATGGCAGCATTCACCAACTTAAAGAAGAAGACTATCCAGAAGAGTTGCAAGAGATTCCAAAATGTTTTGCAGGCAGCGGTTGAAGCCAATAGCAATTTTTTATATATTTTTTTTTATAATAAATATACACTTAGGTATTTAAGAGTATTTTTGTATAATTTTTGTAAATATATGTTAAAATGAGATGTCAGTGTTATTTCCATTTTTGTGTAATTTATATGACAAATTATCCATTGCGCCTTGTGTGTGTGTGTGTGTGTGTATATATATAAATATATATATATATATATATATATATAAATAAGACAGAAAATCTAAGCAAGAGCCAACAAGCGTGGTCGGTTGTTGGCTCTTGCTTAGATTTTCTGTCTTTGTTTGCTCTACTTTCGTATTGAGCACTTTAGTGTTAGGGTTTTCGTCTTGGGGTTTTTTTCTTTCTTATGAGTGCTTGACATTTTGTTCATGTATTTCGTTTGTTTCTTTTTTTGCTTCTGAGTTCTCAGTGGGTTATACAAGATGATTCAAATTATAGCCTGATTAATACTAGTTTTACTATTAGTATAGTTGTTGCTATAGTTAGTATTATACACACACACACTCACATACTGATGTGGTCACAGAAATTGTCTGGTAGCCATGGCTGGGTTCTACTGCTTGTGTAACATGGTGCAGAGTATTATTTCCTTGGCACAGGGTAGCACTACCTCTGCAAGACACTTGATGAAGACCTCCGTGTTGAGTCTGAGACCCTCACCATTGAATTCAGGGGTTCTTTTTTTAAGAGAATGATCTGAGTGAGTTTCCAAGCTGCTGTACTTTCGTGATCACCATTAAATTCATCCAACTCTTTCCGAATCTTCTGCACTGTCCTCAGATTGATATCCAGACACTCTAAAATGTTTGTATTGGAGCTTTTGATGCAAATGCCAAGCAGTATAGAGTGCTGTTTACAAATTTCTGGTGGAGTAAATTGCATCATAGTGCTCTTTTTCTTCTAGACAGTGCCCAACTGACCCTACTATACTGTACAGTTGACAAAACCAAAAACAATGCACATGCATGAAACTAAAAATATAAAATGATGGCAATTTATCCGGTGCATACTGTGTGTGTGTGTGTTTGCATATATATATATATTGGGAACAATGAAAATGTATACAATCTACTCAACATAGATTTTTAAACATTATCTCCTTTGTCAATGCATTTCATTTGGTCCAGATGCTCACATGCCTTCAATGTTATGTAGAAAATGTTTAGAAATTCTAAGTAATGTCAGTTTGAAAACTTTTTGATGCACCCTAGTTTGTTTATATATAAACACACTACCAGCCATAATTATTAGGCCACCCCAGTGTCTTAAAAAGATGATGTATTTTATACTATTTTTTAGTATTTATTGCCAAGTGAATAATTGTAAATGAAAATAGAATAGTTCTTTTGTTAATATTGCACAATAACATGTGCATCAAATGAATTTATAAATATTTCATAATTACCTATATTGCAGTTTCCTCAATGAAAGAGTTAAGAAAATTTAGGGTGATTCGGACGAGTTCATCTTTGCTTTTTTGCCTTGTAAAATTTTGCAAAGTAATAATAATAAAAGAAGCATTCTATTTT
Organism: Ascarosepion bandense; assembly: GCA_037127315.1. Classification (NCBI taxonomy): domain Eukaryota; kingdom Metazoa; phylum Mollusca; class Cephalopoda; order Sepiida; family Sepiidae; genus Ascarosepion; species Ascarosepion bandense. The sequence goes on along the minus strand of JBBBDQ010000688.1, from coordinate 1,787,733 downwards.
CATTTAGAATTATCCACTTAAAAATAGTATGAAAAAATAGTTTTTAAAAAAACCCGGGTGGCCTAATAATTATAGCTGGTAGTGTGTGTGTGTGTATATATATATATATATATATATGCACACACATAGTTATACGTACATATGTGTATCTGATTTCTGTCATCTCAGTTAGGATGATTTACTATTTTACTACCCCCACAATCCTCATCTCTTAAGAATTTAATAACCACCCCTTATCTCTTCCTCATACCACTGCCCAGAATTTTATAATTTTTAAAAATTCCTTTATTCCATATTCATGGTTTTAGGTGTCTTTGAAGTGGATAATTTTCAGAAATTAAGACTATGTGTCTGGGTTGACTGTTTGCATGTGAATACTGATAAGCATCTCTTAACTTTAAAAATTTTCAAAAACTAACAATCTTTGTAGTTTTATCATAAAACTCCCTTGCAACATGCATCAAGCCAGCATGGAAGAGATGGTTCATGAAATTAGCATGAACAAGCGAATTAACTGTTTTACAAAAAAGGTTATAGAATTTAAGCCAAGTTAAGTTTTGGTAGTCTGTGGCGTTTGGGTCAACATTAGCTTACCAGATATCCCAACTTCACACATAACTTCCTATTTACATCTGTTACCATAGAATCATCATGCTTAAGCAGTGTTGAACTTGGTCAGTATCTAGATGGGTGACTGCATGCAGATATCAGGTACCATGAGCTTGGGTGTGCAGTTGGTATAATGGATAATGTCTCAGAAGTGTTAATCGAAGAGGCTTGTTCCAATTCTAATTGGATTCATCATATACACCTACAACCATATATCTTTGTGAAAAGTATGAATCCACATTTTCTTCTCCTGCTATGGGTGAATTATTAAAACTTCTTTTCCTAAAACCATCATTTTAAGGAAATAAAAATAAGTAAAATTGCTTGCAAAATCTTTAGATTTCGGCATTAAATAACTTATAGAGATGATAACATGCTGTTAAACCTAAGCAACCAATCAACCAGTTTAGAAAGTGCTGATTGGCCAGATACTTAAACTTTGAATAAAATGCCCAGAAGATATTTGGTAGCATATAAAACCCTCCCTATTAAAAAACAAAAACAAAAAAAAAAACAATTAAAAACATATTTGGCAGTGCCCAACTTCTCCCCAAATTACATATGACAAGATTAGAAAGCTCTTGGTCATCTTTTGCTGACGACAAGAATATGAGAACTGGTAAAAAAAAATAAAAGATTTTTCAAATCAAAATAAAGGTGTGTAAGTGTGTAGGGGGAGAGAAGTGGATTGTAACCCAATCATAAGAATTTACAGATTGTATTTCAGCATCAACATGACCACCACCGGCCACCTCTACCCTGAGTATATCCAATTCTTGTAGATACCCCTTCCTCAGGAAGTGCCTTTTTTTACCCTAACCCAACCTATTTGGTAGAAGGGTGGGGATTTCTCACTCCTAACAGCTGATTTCTTTGTTTGAGAATTTCAACAGAAGTAGACTATATATTTATTATTTATTCACTCCTATTAAAACAAGCATTTGACATTCTGAGCCGTACACTCAAACCTGTAATAACAGGGAGCAACATTGTTTCTTTTTTTCTCCAAGAACCAATCCTTGCTGTTCTGTGAGTATATCTATGGCAAAATCCATTTATATCTTTTTATCTGAAATTTTGAGGTTAATTGCTATAAATATATTGTTTTAAATTAGTTTATGTATTTTTGTGTTCATCACAATTTTCTGCAGCTATACCTAAAAATATGATCTGCCTAAATTACTGAAGAAAGGTTCTTACATTGTTTCATGCAAACATCTTCCCTTATCTTTGTATTGATCCATTCATGCTGCTAGACCGTCTACTCTTATTTTATATAAATTTCTAGTATGCACATGTTGTACTAATATACATCGATTCATTAAAACCCCTTTCGTCATCTTTATTGTTTTTATTGCTACAATCCTCTTGCTCCAAACTTCAGGCTTCATTTTGCCTAAATGTCAGGTATGTGTTGGCCTTACTATTATACATTGATTTATTAAAAAACCCTTTCCTCATCTTTATTGTCTTTATTGCTTCATTCCACTTGCTCCACCCTCTCATTTTCTTTTTGCGCAAATGTCTGGTATATGATAATTTTACTATTATACATTGATTTATTAAAAACCTTTTCCACATCTTTGTCTTTATTGCTTCATTCCACTTGCTCCACCCTCTCATGTTCTTTTTGTGCAAATGTCTGGTATATGATAATTTTACTATTATACATTGATTTATTAAAAACCCTTTCCTCATCTTTATTGTCTTTATTGCTTCATTCCACTTGCTCCACCCTCTCATGTTCTTTTTGTGCAAATGTCTGGTATATGATAATTTTACTATTATACATTGATTTATTAAAAAAACCTTTCCTCATCTTTGTCTTTATTGCTTCATTCCACTTGCTCCATCCTCTCATTTTCTTTTTGCGCAAATGTCTGGTATATGATAATTTTACTATTATACATTGATTTATTAAAAACCTTTTCCACATCTTTGTCTTTATTGCTTCATTCCACTTGCTCCACCCTCTCATTTTCTTTTTGTGCAAATGTCTGGTATATGATAATTTTACTATTATACATTGATTTATTAAAAACCCTTTCCTCATCTTTATTGTCTTTATTGCTTCATTCCACTTGCTCTACCCTCTCATTTTCTTTTTGTGCAAATGTCTGGTATATGATAATTTTACTATTATACATTGATTTATTAAAAACCTTTTCCTCATCTTTATTGTCTTTATTGCTTCATTCCACTTGCTCCACCCTCTCATTTTCTTTTTGTGCAAATGTCTGGTATATGATAATTTTACTATTATACATTGATTTATTAAAAACCTTTTCCTCATCTTTATTGTCTTTATTGCTTCATTCCACTTGCTCCACCCTCTCATTTTCTTTTTGTGCAAATGTCTGGTATATGATAATTTTACTATAATACATTGATTTATTAAAAAACCTTTCCTCATCTTTATTGTCTTTATTGCTTCATTCCACTTGCTCCATCCTCTCATTTTCTTTTTGTGCAAATGTCTGGTATATGATAATTTTACTATTATACATTGAATTATTAAAAACCTTTTCCACATCTTTGTCTTTATTGCTTCATTCCACTTGCTCCACCCTCTCATTTTCTTTTTGTGCAAATGTCTGGTATATGATAATTTTACTATAATACATTGATTTATTAAAAACCCTTTCCTCATCTTTATTGTCTTTATTGCTTCATTCCACTTGCTCCACCCTCTCATTTTCTTTTTGTGCAAATGTCTGGTATATGATAATTTTACTATAATACATTGATTTATTAAAAACCCTTTCCTCATCTTTATTGTCTTTATTGCTTCATTCCACTTGCTCCACCCTCTCATTTTCTTTTTGTGCAAATGTCTGGTATATGATAATTTTACTATTATACATTGATTTATTAAAAACCCTTTCCTCATCTTTATTGTCTTTATTACTTCATTCCACTTGCTCCATCCTCTCATTTCCTTTTTGTGCAAATGTCTGGTATATGATAATTTTACTATTATACATTGATTTATTAAAAACGTTTTCCACATCTTTGTCTTTATTGCTTCATTCCACTTGCTCCACCCTCTCATGTTCTTTTTGCGCAAATGTCTGGTATATGATAATTTTACTATTATACATTGATTTATTAATAACCCTTTCCATATCTTTGTCTTTATTGCTTCATTCCACTTGCTCCACCCTCTCATTTTCTTTTTGTGCAAATGTCTGGTATATGATAATTTTACTATAATACATTGATTTATTAAAAACCCTTTCCTCATCTTTATTGTCTTTATTGCTTCATTCCACTTGCTCCACCCTCTCATTTTCTTTTTGTGCAAATGTCTGGTATATGATAATTTTACTATTATACATTGATTTATTAAAAACCCTTTCCTCATCTTTATTGTCTTTATTACTTCATTCCACTTGCTCCATCCTCTCATTTTCTTTTTGTGCAAATGTCTGGTATATGATAATTTTACTATTATACATTGATTTATTAAAAACCCTTTCCTCATCTTTATTGTCTTTATTGCTTCGTTCCACTTGCTCCACCCTCTCATTTTCTTTTTGTGCAAATGTCTGGTATATGATAATTTTACTATTATACATTGATTTATTAAAAACACTTTCCTCATCTTTATTGTCTTTATTGCTTCATTCCACTTGCTCCACCCTCTCATTTTCTTTTTGTGCAAATGTCTGGTATATGATAATTTTACTATTATACATTGATTTATTAAAAACCCTTTCCTCATCTTTATTGTCTTTATTGCTTCATTCCACTTGCTCCATCCTCTCATTTTCTTTTTGTGCAAATGTCTGGTATATGATAATTTTACTATTATACATTGATTTATTAAAAACCCTTTCCTCATCTTTATTGTCTTTATTGCTTCATTCCACTTGCTCCACCCTCTCATTTTCTTTTTGTGCAAATGTCTGGTATATGATAATTTTACTATTATACATTGATTTATTAAAAACCCTTTCCTCATCTTTATTGTCTTTATTGCTTCATTCCACTTGCTCCACCCTCTCATTTTCTTTTTGTGCAAATGTCTGGTATATGATAATTTTACTATTATACATTGATTTATTAAAAACCCTTTCCTCATCTTTATTGTCTTTATTGCTTCATTCCACTTGCTCCACCCTCTCATTTCCTTTTTGTGCAAATGTCTGGTATATGATAATTTTACTATTATACATTGATTTATTAAAAACCCTTTCCTCATCTTTATTGTCTTTATTGCTTCATTCCACTTGCTCCACACTCTCATGTTCTTTTTGTGCAAATGTCTGGTATATGGTAATTTTACTATTATACATTGATTTATTAAAAACCCTTTCCTCATCTTTATTGTCTTTATTGCTTCATTCCACTTGCTCCACCCTCTCATTTTCTTTTTGTGCAAATGTCTGGTATATGATAATTTTACTATTATACATTGATTTATTAAAAACCCTTTCCTCATCTTTATTGTCTTTATTGCTTCATTCCACTTGCTCCACACTCTCATGTTCTTTTTGTGCAAATGTCTGGTATATGATAATTTTACTATTATACATTGATTTATTAAAAACCCTTTCCTCATCTTTATTGTCTTTATTGCTTCATTCCACTTGCTCCACCCTCTCATTTTCTTTTTGTGCAAATGTCTGGTATATGATAATTTTACTATTATACATTGATTTATTAAAAACCCTTTCCTCATCTTTATTGTCTTTATTGCTTCATTCCACTTGCTCCACCCTCTCATTTCCTTTTTGTGCAAATGTCTGGTATATGATAATTTTACTATTATACATTGATTTATTAAAAACCCTTTCCTCATCTTTATTGTCTTTATTGCTTCATTCCACTTGCTCCACACTCTCATGTTCTTTTTGTGCAAATGTCTGGTATATGATAATTTTACTATTATACATTGATTTATTAAAAACCCTTTCCTCATCGTTATTGTCTTTATTGCTTCATTCCACTTGCTCCACCCTCTTATTTTCTTTTTGTGCAAATGTCTGGTATATGATAATTTTACTATTATACATTGATTTATTAAAAACCCTTTTCCTCATCTTTATTGTCTTTATTGCTTCATTCCACTTGCTCCACCCTCTCATTTCCTTTTTGTGCAAATGTCTGGTATATGATAATTTTACTATTATACATTGATTTATTAAAAACCCTTTCCTCATCTTTATTGCCTTTATTGCTTCATTCCACTTGCTCCACACTCTCATGTTCTTTTTGTGCAAATGTCTGGTATATGATAATTTTACTATTATACATTGATTTATTAAAAACCCTTTCCTCATCTTTATTGTCTTTATTGCTTCATTCCACTTGCTCCACACTCTCATGTTCTTTTTGTGCAAATGTCTGGTATATGATAATTTTACTATTATACATTGATTTATTAAAAACCCTTTCCTCATCTTTATTGTCTTTATTGCTTCATTCCACTTGCTCCACCCTCTCATTTTCTTTTTGTGCAAATGTCTGGTATATGATAATTTTACTATTATACATTGATTTATTAAAAACCTTTTCCTCATCTTTATTGTCTTTATTGCTTCATTCCACTTGCTCCACCCTCTCATTTTCTTTTTGTGCAAATGTCTGGTATATGATAATTTTACTATTATACATTTATTAATTCAAATTCTTTTCTTGTTCTTTGTTGTGTTTATTGCTTTATTCCTTTTGCTCCACCCTCTAGTCTTCTTTTTATGTAAATGTCTGTTATATGATAATCTTATTCCTTTTGTTTCGCCCTCCATTATTGTTTTGGCTTCTATTTCTTGGATTAACTCTTCTTATTCTGAATTATTTTTTTTATTTCTTTTATGTTTTTTTTATTCTATTTATATATTGTACTTCCATCAATTAATCTTTTCACCGTGACAAATAGAATTTCTTGTCTCATTATGTTTTTTATATTTGGTGGTGTTTTGAAGAAATTTCAAAACCTATAGCTATAAGTTTTTTTTTTCTTCCATTGTGCAGAAGTACATTGTTTGCTTTTCTTATTCATGTGCTATGTCTCTTCAAGATGTGGGTGATCATGGCTCTTGACAGATACTTTTCTTTTTAATTCTAACCAGTGATTGTCCATTTACCATCTTTCCTAGTCCCTGTTTAAATATATATATTTCCATTAACTTCTTTTTTTTACATTAACTCTGTACGAAATAACAGAAACCATATCACTTGAAGATTTACTGAAACAGCAACAATTGAAATGCATAAAAGATTTAGGTGAAAACAATTACAATCAAAATATTGATGTTCCACAATAAAAGCCTAAAACAGTCAGTTCTTTTGGATCTGTCCTTCCCTTGAGCAAAGTGTACATTCTTGCCATTCTAACTTAAAAAAAGACAAAATCTTCTGTTTGATATTCTCAAAAGTTTACTAAAAACAATGGACACTTGAGCAAAACCAGAAGGCACAAAAGACAAAATATTTTGATAAATGAACGACAATGAAACCAGTAAGGAAAAGTCCAGAGAGTACACCAACCAAAAAGTCATAAAAATACCCAAGAAACACCAAGATTTGTTGAGAGGGGATTAAATCAATGTGTAATACTAACTAAACTGAAATATATTGTCTTCTTACAGTTCATGGTTAATTTTTTTTAGTTTCTTTTATTACCTTGTGTCAGCATTTTGGCAGTTTATTCTCATATCTGCCATCAAAATAGTGTCATTGGTTTATCTTAAAATTGTGTCCATCAATAGCAAATTCTGGGAGATCTTTTTCATTCACTCAATACAGCATTCATTGTCAAAATTTCTGGAATAGGTTTCCCATTTTTATGTGATTATTCTTTCAGGCCTCATTTTTGCTGATTATTTTTTTAGGCCTCATTTTTGCTGATTATTTTTTCAGGCTCTATTTTTTGCTGATTATTTTTTTGAGGCTCCATTTTTTGCTGATTATTTTTTCAGGCTCCATTTTTTGCTGATTATTTTTTCAGGCCTCATTTTTTGCTGATTATTTTTTCAGGCTCCATTTTTTGCTGATTATTATTTCAGGTCGCATTGCTGATTTTTTGTCAGACCTCATTTTTGTTTTTTTGTTTTTTTTGTTTTTTTTTTTTTCAGGCCTCAATTTTTGCTGATTATTCTTTTAGGCCTCTTTTTTGCTGGTTATTTTTTTCAGACCTCTTTTGTGTTGTCCTGACGAAGCTTTGTGGTTGGTGAAGAGTGTTGTCCTGAAAAATACACTTTATTGCATATCATTGGCAAGGGTGTCTAGAATGGAAAGTCTGTTAGGGTAGCAGGAGCTGGAGGCCTATGAGATATGGCTGAAATGATAAGGCTGGATGCCTACTGGAGTGAGGACGAATGCCAAGTTAGAGATGATGATGGCTAGCTATCTGGAACTGTTGCTGATGGCTGGAACTGTCAGCTGGAAAAGATACTACACTGTGGTCCTAATGTTTAGTGATACAAAAGTACAAAATGTGCCACAAGGGAAAGATAAAAAATGTAGATTGTAAAATGTAGACCATAACTTGCTCATCTCACTTACTTAGAATTATCCTTTCACCATAACATTTTTTTTTTTCAATTGGAGTAGATAGATCTATCTATCGCCTGGTTCACACTCTACCCATGTCTATTGAACAGGTTAAGAGGCTCATCCTTTGTTCCCTGTTTAGGATATGGTTTCCGGCTTTCTCTTTTCCAATCTTCTCACTTTGTGTTTTTTTTTTTTTTTGCAATTGGAGTAGATAGATCTATCTATCGCCCGGTTCACACTCCACCCACGTCTATTGAACAGGTTAAGAGGCTCATCCCTTGTTCCCTGTTTAGGATGTGGTTTCTGGCTTTCTCTTTTCCAATCTTCTCACTTTGTTTTTTTTGTTTTTTTTTTTCAATTGGAGTAGATAGATCTATCTATCACCCGGTTCACACTCCACCCATGTCTATTGAACAGGTTAAGAGGCTCATCCTTTGTTCCCTGTTTAGGATGTGGTTTCCGGCTTTATCTTTTCCATCAGTGGCGTTTTCCAATCTTCTCACTTTGTTTTTTTTGTTTTTTTTTTTCAATTGGAGTAGATAGATCTATCTATCACCCGGTTCACACTCCACCCATGTCTATTGAACAGGTTAAGAGGCTCATCCTTTGTTCCCTGTTTAGGATGTGGTTTCCGGCTTTATCTTTTCCATCAGTGGCGTTACCACCTTGCTCGGGGTGATACGATAAAAAAAAAAAAATAACAAAATATTTACACTTAGCTTTCACACTGTAGACAGCAAAATACCTATTTACTCAATAAAAGTTCTCGCATGAAATTTATTTGCTTTTGAGGCCTCTTTATATCCTGAATCAGTCTTAGAACAATGTTGGTTAAGCCTTTTCTTCCAGTTGTTTTTAAAACGTAGTAGGGCTGACAGGATACAACAATATATTGTATAGGTCAGTATTCTTTTTTATGTGCTTTTGAGTTGCATTTTTGTTTTTTCCCCTGAACAAGAGTAGGTAACTTTTTTTGTGATTGAACTCACAACAGCCAATGCTTTAATCCACTTGACTATGTGTTTGAAAATCCAATTGATTAAAACATTGCTTAAAACATATTAGATTCCAAGGTAGTTGAAATTATAACAAACAAGAATAGCATATTGGTCCAAATAGCAGAAAGTCCAATGGTTTAAAACATTGGTTAAAACATATTAGATTCCCTGGTAGTTGAAATTATAACAAAGAAGAGCATATTGGTTCAAATAATAAAACATATAATTCCTTATCTAAAAGAAAACAACATAATAAATTTATGATAATATTAAAATCATTTTATTTCATGGATTCTGCTCTGAAGAACTTAATCCACTGGTGCCCCTCCACAAAAACTTACTTGGGTAACCAGATTGGGATCACTGTCCTACCCTTTTACAGTTAGATCAACCAAATGCGGGTGACAATTCTACTCTATCAGCTTCTTTTTTTGTGCTTCCCGCCTGTGGAACTTAATTCTATATACTTGCTTTCCTGATGGCTATAACCTCCAAGGATTGAAATGTAAAGTCAATTCCCATCTCTTATCCACTTAACTTCAGCCCTTTCCACATCACCCCGTGTATCTTGTTCTTTTCTTTTCTCTCTACCTTCGTAACTGTCTTCACTCCTGTGTTCACATCCTTCTCTTGCCCTTTCTCTTTATTTCCATGTAGCGGGTTCGTTTTTGTCTTCACTCTTTTTCTGTCTAAAACTTTGACTCTCTTATGTAGCGCCCTGTACATCAGCAGTGGTACCGCCTTGCTTGGGGTGAAATGATTAAAAAAAAAAGTATTACATGAAAAACACTTGTTTTTTGTTCTTTAATCATAAATTAATATACTTAATATATATTTGTGTTTCCTTCTCTTTAATGCAAATTATTAAGTTTAAAATTTTGCTTGTTCTCCATTTTTGTTGTTTTTATAAGGAGAAAGAAATGAAAACAATTTTTTTAATGTCACAGACACTTGATTTAATCTATGTATGTATAATCTGCATGTACACTTGTAGATCTGTTGAAATAACTTTTAAATTATCTTGTATATTAATTTGTAAACAAATCCTCTTAAATGTTAGCTTTTGATTTTAGATTATCAAATGATCATTTTTTGTTTTTTATAGGAAGTTCAATAGTCTGAGGATTACTCACTGACTTACCAATGCTTACCAATGCTTACCAATGCTTAAATTCGAATTAACTTAATTTTATTGTTAGCATAATGATAATCTTTTCACAGCATGGACTGTAGAACATAGTTATAGAGTCAGTTTTTTTTTAATCATATCACCCGAGCAAGGCGGTAACGCCACTGAAGCGCAGGGGGCTACATAGGAGTGAAAAGATTGGAACAGAGAAAGCCGGAGACTACATCCTAAACAAGGAACAAGGGATGAGCCTCTTCACCTGTTCAATAGATGTGGGTGGAGTGTGATTGGAATCTGAAGCAATTAAGTGGTCACTGGAGTTGGTATAGTTTCACCGACTCTGACTCCAGTTGAATTTACACTTTATATAGCCCTAGTTTAGAGCAGTTTTATTTTTATCAACAAAGCTATATATATATATATAAAAAGTCTTACATTATGAAATTTTTATCGTTATTTCTTCTAGTGTGAACTTACTAAATCTTTTAAAGAAATTCATGTCAAATTCCTTTTTTAAAGTCAGTAAAAAATCTTACAATTTTAGAATTTTTTTTTTTTATAATCGTGTCGCCCCAAGCAAGGTATTTTATTGCTACTGTTGTGCAGGGGGTTACATAGGAGGAAAGTTATAAGAAAGAGTGACAGGTTACAGAGGGTGTCAGGAAGAGGGTAAGAGAAAGATGAGAATACTGATGAGAGTGGGGTGGATGGAGAAAGGAACATGGGAGAAAGGATGCAAGTTAGTGAGACAGGAGATGACTATTAACTTTACATTTGAATTCTTGAAGATTGTAGCTGTTGGGAAAGCAAGTAAATAGAAGGGAATTTTTATTTTTGTTATGTCTTATATTTTGTAAAAGATTATATTTCAACTTCTGTTATAAATTGGTTTTATTTTTGTTTTGTACTTATTTCTTACTAGCAATATAGCCCGGCGTTGCCCGGGTTTAATGAAAGATTTAAAAATAATCCATAGTCCTGGAGCTCAGACTCTTTGGACATTGGCACGAAAGGCTAAACAGCAATAGTAGTTTCCAGTTAAAGCGAAACCGTAGACTGAAAGAAAAATGAATGGATGTAAGTCAAACTTTGATTTCCTGGTATTGATTTATATATATTATCGATTTTCAGCACTATTGTAGGAACTGCAATGTGGAAACTTCTGGATATCGTTTCTTATGTCTTTGTCTATGAGTGTATCAAATTTCATTAAAATCGGACCACTCCTTCTATAACCCGATTTTTTTCGACAATCAATTATCAATTTTTATCAGAGGTACCTCGACACGAAATCTAGCTAAGAACACTCGCAGATGCTTATAGTACAACTGTGTAAATTTTCAAGAAAATCGGTTCAGCCGTTTCGGAGTCTATAGGTAGCGGATACACACGCACACAGACAAAGTTCCATTTATAAATAAGTTTAGATTTGCAAAGATATATATATATATATCTCCAAGTATAGGGTAGGTGTGGATGGAATAAAATTCCATATCCCAAAAAAAAAAAAATCCTATTCTTAAAAAAGTGCTCAATACAAAGTAGAGCAAATAATATTCATTTAGAATTTATAACAAAAATGTTATAATATCACTACAAAAGTAGCCATTTTGTTTTGACACTGTCCTATCAAGTGATGAGGTTTATTTCAAGTTGAAGAGTTTTAAAAAGTTCAAAACTTGTCAAAACCCCTTAATCAGGGAGGCATTGTTACATTGAAATGGCTATTTTTGTAGTGATATAACATATTTATGTTATAAATTCTAAATATATATATATATATATATATATATATATATATATATATATTCAAATAGCTCTATCACTGATGTTGAGCACTTTCAAATAAGTACCGCACATATATAATATATAAATAATATAATATATATAACAAATTGCATATATATAAATATATATACACATTTCACAAATATATATATTTATATATATAATTATATGGTTATGTCAATTTTACATTGTGACATGGAAATTTCTATGTTTCTCATCATCAGGCAATGCTCGTGTGGTTGTGCAGATGATTTACATTTAAATGACAAATTCTTTTGGTTTACTGTGAATGTATGTGGGTGTTTTATTTTTTTTTTTTGTGTGTGTGTGTGGCTAATCAGAATGGAGATTGACTTTGGGGTTGACACCGAAGAATTTTTGTGCTAACCAACTCTTTTCCTCCTCTTTTTCTTATATATATATATATATATATATATATATATATATATATGTGTGTGTATATATATATATATATATATATATATATATATATATATATATATCATTTGACATATATATATATATATATATGTATGTATGTATGTGCGTGTGTTAAGTCTTACATTATAGCATTTCTATTTTTATTATTATTTCTTCTATATATTTTCAAAGATTTTGTCTCTAATTTTGTTAGAAAATATAAAAGAATGAACAGGTATGATATAAAATGACATTATCTTTATTCTTTGATATAAACCAATTATAATGATGTAGGTCATAATCATTTAATTACATAAAGTGGAATTGTGGTTGGAGGTGGCAGAAATAGTGAAGTCAGAGCCAGAGGTTTTCTGTTCCAACTCCACAGCCTTGGATGAAAGTGTGACAATCAAAAACTATTATAGAAAACAAAATACATTCATAGACAGATCTCTAAAATCACAAGAGTCAAAGCAGAATTTGCAGCTAGACAAAGCTGAATTAAGTTATTTCATTATAAAAAAAATCAGCAAAGTATCTACACAAATATGAGTATCCATTAAGAATAATGATTAAACAAATAAATTAAAAATATGTCGGAGTTAATCCATTTTGTAAAATAAAATTGTCTTTGCTTACATTAGGATATGAAAACAGATCAGATATGATTATTACAAAAATCAGGAAAGTGTGTGTTTAAAAGGCTTTATTCGTCTTTGTCTAACTGCAGCTCCTTTGTGGTCAAGCAGTCTAAGATATATCAGATCAATTGACAGTTTCTTCTAAGGGATGCAGGTTCAAATCCTACTGGAGGACATGTATTTTCTTAATAAGATTTCTTGATTATTCAGGGTGGTAGATATATTACTTAAAAAGAAGTTGATGGTGCCAGAAATAGAGGAATCGGAGTCAAAGGTTTTGTGTTCCGACTCCACAGCCCTTCTGCAGAACACTTGTTTTTTGTTGCTTTTGAGGTTTCTTTATGTTCTGAATTAGTATTACTACAAAACTTTTTAAGCTTTTTCTTTCAGTTGTTTTTAAAAAATGTGAAAGTACCAACAGTATATGACATTCTCGCTTGAAATAATCCACAACGAATTTAGTCAGTTAAGTGCCATATGTGATACATGTTTGGGTGATCATGTCTCTTTTGATCCATAACTGACGAGGCAGGAGAATTTCCTGTACTAGCTTGCTATTTCTTTGTACAATATACTGCTTGCCAACCAAGGCTGTAGAACCCAGTCTGTTCTACTATTCAACCTATAGCTGGAGAGAGAAAAGATGGATTAATACCTTTCCCAAGGATATTTGTGTGTAAGGGAATGTAATGAAATCAAGCTCAGCTCTCCAATTTCTCATTTTGAACCAATATCTGTTACACCACAATGCACATCCAATGGGTTATTAAACTGTAAAAAGTCAAAATTAGTGAAACAATTTCCAGTCTTCGTCAAGTGCTTGTAACCTTTAGGGAATTTTGAACTGAACCCTTTATGTAATCTACAAGAGTAGATTGTTCTTGTTCAGCTAACTCTGTTCAGAAATATCTCGTCTGGTTCTTATTTAGTACTGGTCAGTTATTTTTTGTCTTGCTTTCATTGAGTCTAAGTCTATACTACCCAGCCCAGAAATTGAACCCTTACATGCTTTTTATTGTCACTTCTTATTTCTGTGATATTAAAAAATCTTTTCTGATCTATCATTATTTGTCCTGGGTATGACCATAAACTGCGTCCAGTAGCAAGGGAGTAGACTGGGAAATTGGAGGTTTTGAGGAGCGTGGAATCACCTTTTAACTGCTGTTGTCCCCAGATCCATCCTAACCTGGGACGGTACCTCTTTTTACAGTTCCAGCTATGGGTAAATAGTGAACCCCCAAGCAAAAATCGACAGTACATTTCTATTGCAAAATGACCAGCTATGAAATACTAAAAAAGTAAAAAGTATATCTTTATACTAAAAAATTACCAGCAATATTTTTTTTTACAAGAAATTATCAACAATACATTTTATGATCTACAAACTTAGTTAAGTACTATATGTGACACACACTTGGGCGATCATGTTTCAAAGAAGACATGACTGACTGGGCTGAAAATTTTCTCACAGTAGGTTGCCATTACTTTCTACAGTAGACTAGTTGCCAACCAAGGCTACAGAACTCAATCTGTTTTGTCATTTAACCCAGGAGGGATTAATATCATTCCGAGGGTATTTGTGTGAAAGTGAATGTGATGAATTCAACTGGAATTCAAATTCAGCACTTCTATTTCTTGTTCTGAGCTGATATCCACCCCTATGCATGTCTGATTAACTATCTAAAAAACTGATATATCCCAAGAAGGAATACTGTATAAAAAGATCATTTGAAGAATGGAACTCCACACCAGGAATACAATATACCAGATTGATTGTACTAAGGTACAATTAACAATAATACACATATAGGCAAGCCACGGGTTGGAGCTGAATCGACTATTGAATAGTGAATGCCTTCGCCTAAGACCTTTCCCATCTTCATACCGCTCGTTACCGTCTTTTATGAAGTAGAGCATTCTATTCTCGGGAATGGTAGGACGTTCCACTATAACACCCTGAAAGTACAAAATATCTATAATTGAAAGCATAAAATTACAAAATATTTAGATTTCAGCATTAAATAACCCACAGAGATATTGCCCCCAAAAAAAATCAACCAACCAAATCAATCATTATTTATTTTTTGTTTGTTCTTACAGATTCCCATGTAGCATCACACACAGACTCACAAGAAACTAGCCATCGACATGCTCCGTCTACAGGTAAGAAAAATCACACCTTGATGTTTTTTTATTTTATTTTATTTGTTTTTTTAATCGTGTCGCCCTAAGCAAGGCATTTTACTGCCACTGTTGTGCAGGGGGTTACATAGGAGGAATGTTATGAAGAGTGAGAGATTGCAGGGGGTGTCAAGAAGAGAGTAGGAGAGGGAAGAGAGTACTGATGAGAGGGGTGGACAACGACGAATGTTATTAGGAGTGAGAGGTTGCAGGCAGTGTCAGGAAGAGAGTAGGAAAGGGAAGAGATTACTGATGAGAGTGGGGTGGATGTAGAAAAGCATGAGAGAGAGGATGTAAGTTAGTGTGGCAGGAGATGACTGTTGACTTTACATTTAAATTCTTGGAGATTGTAATTGTCAGGAAAGCAAGTATGCGGAAGAGAATTCCATAGGCGGGAAGTTCGAGAAAAGAAGCTGCTGGAGTAGAATTTGCGTTTACAATTTATTGGCTTCAGAGTAAAAGGGTGGGACCTAGTTGTTAATCTTGTGGCTCGAGGAAATTCATATATAGGGGGTACCAGTGAGCTAAGTTCATTGGAGCAGAAGCCATGAAAGTATTTCTAGAAGAGACACAGGGAATCCACACTGTGTCAATGTTTGCATATCTTTCTCTGTTTGATAAATGCAAATTTAATCAGTGTAAGGTTCAGTTTGAATTTTAATTTATGATGACAACTGCTATTGTGTGTTTCATCTGTTTCTTCTTCTTCTATGTGCCTTGTCCATTCAGGAGGTAGGCAATCATGGCCTTCCACGTTTCAATAT
The DNA here is from genome assembly GCA_037127315.1 of Ascarosepion bandense. Classification (NCBI taxonomy): domain Eukaryota; kingdom Metazoa; phylum Mollusca; class Cephalopoda; order Sepiida; family Sepiidae; genus Ascarosepion; species Ascarosepion bandense. The sequence goes on along the minus strand of JBBBDQ010000688.1, from coordinate 1,771,703 downwards.
CCCTGGTGGCTCTTAGCACGCTTTCTCCTGCAACACCATGCAACCCTCGTTTTGTCATCCACCTGCTCAGGCCCTTCAAATATGTTATCCGCTGCTTTCCTCTGTCTCTTTTTGCCTCTATCTGGCCTGTTAGTATCAAGTTCTCCAGACCCTCCTTCCTCATTGCATATCCCAGGAACTTTATCTGTCTCTTCCTGATATTCAATATTAATTTCCTTTTCATTTCCATTCTTTTTAACACCTCGACATTGCTCACATGCTTGGTCCATGATATCTGCAGCATCCTTCTGTAGAACCACATCTCAGCTGCTTCAAGCTTTTCCTTCATCTTTGTTGATATTGTCCAACATTCACTGCCATATTGAAGAACTGACATCACATAGCAATCCAGTACTCTCTTCTTTGTTTCTAGTGAAAGTTTCCTGTGTCCTAATACTTTATTCAGCTTCTGGAATGTGTCCTTCGCCATGCCAATTCGCCTTTGGATCTCTGTGTCACACTTTCCGTCTTCAGTTAGAACACTTCCCAGATATTTAAATTTTCATACCTACTTGATTTTAACATCCCCCACCTGTATTTGGGACTTTGGATTGCTCTTTTTGCTGATGACCATGTATTCGGTTTTCTTGCAGTTTATTTGTAGTCCCTTCTTGTCACTCTCTTCAGCTATCTTCTGCAGGTGGTCCTGCAGTTTCCTTTCCGTATCTGCAATCAGCATTGTCTGCGTATCTTATGTTGTTCAGATTGTGGCCTCTGATGACAAATCCTGGCATAATATTTAGGGTCCGCAAAATATTCTCACTGTACAAGTTAAATAGATCTGGTGAAAATACAGATCCCTGTCTTACGTCCCTTTCTATCTTTGTATATCTGCTGAATTCGTTAACCTGTTTGTATGCAGTCAGTTTGCTGCCAGTAGAGATTCCTAATTACCCTAATGTCTTTCCCAAATATGTTGAGGCTGCTGAGCATCTCCATCAATTCTTTGTGGCGTATTTTGTCGAACGCTTTTACATAATCAATAAAGCACAGATATAAGTCCTTCTTCATTTGTATTGCCCTTTCAGAGAGCATCCTAATCATAAATATGGCATTTCTTGTCCCAGTGTCTTTTAATATTTCCGGTCCATCCTCATCTTTGCGTATTATCGGTTGCTCTGTCTTGTTGTGGAAAAGATCTTCTATATATATATATATATATTCATATCTTTTTCTCCAGTATTATCGTTCCATCCTTGGCTTTTATACATCCTGTTGAGGAGCAGGTTTTTGTCCTGTTAATTTTCTTATCTCTTTATGCATGTCTGCTTTATTAGTCCTGCTCAGTCTCTCTACCTCTGTGCATTTGTCATTGAGTCATTCCTTTTTTTCCTGTCTGCATTTGTTTCTTATTTCCTTGTGCAGTTTCCTGTATTCTCTTCCATGTTTTGGCGTCAGTTTCCATCTCCTTTGCATCATGTCAAGAATCTCTTCAGTTATCCACTTGTTTTTTCTTCTGTGTTTGATTTCCTTTGGGGCAACATTGTTTGCTGATGTCACCATCACTTCCTTTAGTGAATCCCATTTTGAATGTCCTTGTCCAATTTTTTCTTCGTATTTGTTTTTCATGCTGTTAGTGTATTCTTTTTGCAGGTTGAGGTCATTCATGGGCATGTTGTATTTCAGTCTCAGTGCCATGCTAGGCTTCTTCATTCTCCGAAGTTTTACCCTTACTACTTTGCAGATGACTGGGATGTGGTCGCTCCCACAGTCGGCGCCTGGGTAGGTTTTGCATTGTACCACTGCATTTCTGAACCTTCTGTTTATGGTTATGTAGTCTATTTGGTTCTTCATCTCACCTCCTGGGCTTCTCCATGTCCATAGACGTTGTGAGTGTTCTTGAAACCAGGTGTTAGTTATTACCTGGTCATTTTCTATGCACCATTGGACCCATTTTTCTCCTTGTTCGTTGCGAGCTCCTAATCCAAAGTTGCCGGTCGTGTCTCCTTCCTCTCTTTGCCTACTTTGGCATTCAAGTCACCCATTATTATTCTGATTTCTTGGCTTTTGCACTGAGCCTTGACATTGTCCAGTATAGAGTAGAATGTTTCTATCTCTTCCTCAGTGCTTTGCATTGTTGGTGCATAAGCTACTATGATAGATATGTTGAAGGGTCTTCCTCTCAGTTTAACCAAGAGAACTCTCTCTGAAAGCTGGTAGTATTCAAGAACGCATTTTTTCACTTTGTCCAGAATTATGCCGACTCCTTTTTCGTTGCTTTTGCCTCCTGCGTAAATTATCCTGTGGTCGTTGCTGCTGAGGTCTCCATTGTTTGGCCATCTGGTTTCGCATATGCCCAGGATATTGATCTTCAGTCTGTCCATCTCCTGTTTCACATTTTCTAGTTGTCCACAGTTGTTGAGTATCCTAACATTCCATGTCTCTAAGGTAAGTCTTTCTCTGTTGCACACAGTCGCAGGGTAACAGCCCAGAAACACCTGTTGCTCATGTCGTTCCTTCCCAGGCAAGGGTCTAATTTTGGAATAAAATGTCTCCTTTGTGCCTTTTGTTTAATACATACATAGAAATTCTCAGAGAAGGACAACTCTTAATTCAAAACCATGGTGGGGGTGCAAACGAAAACCATTTCACTATCTTTTTTAAGAACTCCTAGAAAATCACTTTTTTTTTAAGTTCACTTTACAAGAGCCACTCATGGTAGAGTTACTGAACATGATTAAATATGTAAGGGAGTGGGAAGTAAGAAGTGCATATTATGAAGATGTATAGGATATTTGTTGACCCTAGATTTGAAAAGGTTAAAATTGTAGTATTTAAAGAAGCAGCATTTTGGGTGTCTGTTCTAAAAAGTAACAATTCTGGGGAAGAAGCTGTTTGAGCAGAACATACTCCTCATCAAAAGAATACAAGAGGAATTTGAATGATTTTTACACTATGATCATGGTATAGCTGGTCTAGTCCATGAAGTTCTGCCATTTAAGCGACATCCAAAATACTACTACTACTACTTGGTTTTTCTTCCATGTCTTCCGCGTGTCCGAGGGTTGGAAGTTCTGCCATGTCGTCCAGGTCTGATGTTCATTTGCCACCACTCCCGATCCATTGATTTTTACACTATGATCATGGTATAGCTGGTCTAGTCCATGAAGTTCTGCCATTTAAGCGACATCCAAAATACTACTACTACTTGGTTTTTCTTCCTTGTCTTCCCCGTGTCCGAGGGTTGGAAGTTCTGCCATGTCGTCCAGGTCTGATGTTCATTTGCCACCACTCCCAATCCATTGCTTGCTCAGGTTTGAGGCTGGTGCTTTTCAGATCCTCATTGAAGCAGTCGGTCCATCTTTTCCGTGGGCGACCTCTAGGGTAGGAGCCCGGGATGACAATGCTCTCAACTTTTCTAGGCCACACATCTTGGTCCATGTGCTGAAGGTGGCCATACCAGTGCAGTCTGTTCCACCGAAGAACCTCCTCCACACTAGCCAGACCCAGTCTAGACCTCAATGAATGTAAGGGGTCCCTGTCAGAGAGTTTCGAGGCACAGATCCAGCTGATCATGGCATGATCACTACGGGCTAATCTGGCTATATCCTCAGCCGTAACAGGCCATGTCTCACTAGTGTGGAGAAGAACGCACCTCACACACAAATTGTAAACATGGCCCCCGTTGTGCAGAGAGATGCCACGACATGTAAGGATGGGGAGGAGCTCTCTAAATTTTTTCCATGCCGATCTTAACCTGGCAGTTGTGGCGTCATAGTTATTGCCAAATGGAAATAGAATGGTTTTTTGTTATTATTACTTTGCAAAATTTTACAAGGCAAGGAAGTAAAGATGTACTCGTTCGAATCACCCTAAATTTTCTTCATTCTTTCATTGATGAAACTGCAACATAGGTAATTATTAAATATTCATAAATTCATTTGATGCACATGTTATTGTGCAATATTAACAAAAGAACCATTCTATTTTCATTTACAATTATTCACTTGGCAATAAATACTAAAAAATAGTATGAAATATATAATTTTTTTAAAAACTGGGGTGGCCTAATAATGATGGCCAATAGTGTATTTATTGATCTGGGTAACCTACTGAGAATTTTGAACTCAACGTTTGATTTAATCTGTGTTGGTAGATTGTTCTAATTCTACAGTCACTGTCTAGAGATATCTCATCTTATTTCATTACTGCTAAGTTATTACCCTGTTTCCACCGTGCCCAAGTATACACTGCCCTGACCCAAGGATTGAGCTCATAGTTACAGCATCACAAAATGCACACACCAATGTTTATTTCACTAGGCTATTGACCATATATAAATAATGATAACTTTTTACCCCAGAAATTCAGATAGAAAATCCAAAATATATTTTGGATTTAGATAATTGCTAAATCATAAAAACAAAAATAGAAACTTTACTGACACATTTCATCCTCTGATCGCAAATTTAAGGCTTTTATTTCACAACATGTATTTGTAAACAGGAGTGAAAATATATAGCTAAGTTTTCAAACTTTTAAAATTTAAATCAGTCAGTCAGTTAAATGCCATACATGATACACACTTTGGATGATCTTATCTCGAAAGAGATATGGCTGACTGGGCAGAAGATTATCCCGCAGTAGGTTGCCATTGCTTTCTGTGTAGACTGGTTACCAGCCAAGGCTATAGAACCTAATCTGTCCTATTATTTAACCCATAATTGGAAGGAAATGATGGATTAATATCTTTCCCAAGGGTATTTGTGCATAAGTGAATGCAAGGAATTCAACTGGAATGCGAACTTGGCTCCCTGATTTGTTGTTCTGAGTTCATATTCCAGTTGGAACTTTAAAATTTAAATACATGTCCATAAATATGTTGGTAAAGGTATTTTCTTTGGTCTTTATTCATATTGTTTTTTACAGATATATTTTATTTATATCTGAATTTTTACATATCTATTTCATTCAGCTCATCTATCTATCTACTTATGTGCAAATACCCTTGGGCAAGGTATGAATCCATTACCTCCTATGGGTTAAATAGTAGAACTTGTATCTGAAAATATCACTGTTATTCTCACAAAAGAAAGTTAATACAATATTCACTAAAAAAAAATGTATTCTTATAACCCAAAATATATTTTGTTTTTAAATAACCAAAGAAAAAAAAAGATCAATCAACACATAGAAATCTTCAAAATTATTGATTTTTTGTTATACTCTACTGACAAATTTATACTGTATTATGATGAGCTTTTTCTTTTGGTATTTAGACTTTATGAATTTAAGCATAATACTAGATTGGCAGTTAGGTCTCATCATTTTGCAATTGAAATGGCTACATTTAACCATAAGTTCTATGGAAATAGTTTCTTCTCTCATACTTTTCACTTGTGAAGCTCTCTTCAACTTCTTGCTTAAATCTCATGTCCATTTATTGTCTCAAAATAGATGAAAGTTGATTCACTGTGTCATACTAGACAATTTTTCTCAACAGAATTTATCTTGTATATTTATAAGTGTCTGTAGAAATTTCCCTATCACATCGTTAAATATCTGACCTCAACAACTTTAATAAAACATTACAATAACAGTCATGAATATAAATGCTTGTTGTTATTTTAAGAAATAGACGATAAAAAGATTTCACTCATATAGCCATTAAACACATTTATCTTTCCTTCTTTTGTTTTGTTATTGAAATCAAGTAGTTTCTGTCCTGGGTATGACAATAAACTACATCTGGCAGCAAAGTCTCTGATTGAGAGAATTTGGGAAGCATGGAACCACCTCTTAATTTTTTTTTTTTCCAGAACAATGGTAGTAGCACCTGTTAGGGTCCCGGCTATGGGTAAATAGTTAACCAGCAAACTGGGGCCAAAACACTATAAAAATAGATTTTTATATTAAAACTACCAGCCATACATTTTCAGTCAGTTAAGTGCCATATGTGAAACACGCTTGGGTGATCATGTCTCAAAAGAGACATGACTGACTGGGCAGAAGATTATCCCGCAGTAGGTTGCCATTGCTTTCTGCAGTAGACTGGTTGCCGACCAAAGCTATAGAACCCAATCTGTCCTGTTATTTAACCCATAACTGGAAGGAAGAGACGGATTAATACCTTTCCCAAGGGTATTTGCGTAAAAGTGAATACAATGAATTCAACTGGAATTTGAACTTGGCTCCCTGATTTCTCGTTACGAGCTAATATTCACTGCACCACAATGCACATCCCCCATACATTTTAGGGATGCAAAAAATATTATCAGCAATATATTTGACCCTCAACAAAAACCCTCTTCACAAAAATATATCAATGAAACCTTATTTATAAAATAATTTCTTATAAAGAATACATATTCTTTTCATACAAATCTTTCCTAAAAATCTTTTTCTTCTATGTGCTCTGTCCTTTCAGGATGTAGACGATCATGGCCTTCCACGTCTTCCTATCCCTGATGCCTTTTAGCACACATTCCCCTGTTACAAAACGCAACCCCCGTTCTGTCATCCACCTGCTCAGGCCCTTCAAATATGTTATTCGCTGCTTTCCTTTGCCTCTTTTTCCCTCTATCTGGCCTGTTAGTATCAGGTTCTCCAAACCCTCCTTCCTCATCGCATGTTTCAGGAACTTCAGTTGTCTCTTCCTGATGTTCACTATTAATTTCCTTTTCGTTTCCATTCTTTCCAATACCTCGCTGTTACTCACATGCTCGGTCCATGATATCAGCAGCATCCTTCTGTAGAACCACATTTCAGCTGCTTCAAGTTTTTTCTTGATCTTTGATGATATTGTCCAACATTCACTGCCATATTGAAGAACTGACATTACATAGCAATCCAGTACTCTCTTCTTTGTTTCTAGTGAAAGTTTCCTGTGTCTTAATACTTTACTCAGCTTCTGGAATGCGTCCTTCCCATGCCAATTCACCTTCCGATTTTTGTGTCACACTAATCAGCATTAAATAACCCATTGAAGGTAATATGGCATAAAACAAAATAAACCAAATGAAGTAGTGCCACCAATACTTACCCACCCACCTGCTTTCCGATCAAAATGAAATAACCCATTATTTAAAAGGTATTTGCAGGGCATAATGGTTGTGCAAACCAAAAATACGACAGGGACATGCACAATTATGACAGAATCATTTTTTTTTAAATTTCTCTTCCAGCTGATATTTAAATATAATTTTTATCATTTACTTACAGCTGGGTATTTTGTTTGTTTGTTTTGAGCTTTAATGACCTATCAATCATTATGGGATCATTTTTTTAAGGTCATAACCAATGATTTTGGGTAAGGTTATTTACAACATTTTTCTTTTCGAGTATCAAGATTCATTGGGATTTGTTTTTAAGAGCAGGGTCCCCAAGTCCTACCCTTGTTATTTAACCCATAAGTAAATGCAGGGTATTCAACTGGAATTCAAACTCGGCTCACTGATTTCTGTTTCTGAGCCGATATCCACTGCACCACAACGCACATCCGTCACTATACGCTTACAGCACCTGGTATTCCCAAGTGGTCACCCATCTAAGTACTGACCAGGCTCAATGTTGCTTAACTTCAGTGATCAAGCGAGAATCGGTGTATTCAACATGGTAGGCCGTAAGCCACAGCTGGGTATAATTGTTAGTTCATGCAACTTATGAATAATAAAATGTACTAAATTTACTTATAATTTGGTATTATTACTCTATTATACTCTCTTTTTTTATTCAGGCTTAGTTGTTGCAAATCACCTGGTACGTTTATTTACTGAAAGTTAAAAATACTTAGCCATTTGATCCCATTTATTCTAGCTAAGAAAAGTAGGGATTGTGGCTTGTCAATTCAAGACAAGTTCTCATTTAATTGGTTGAAATTGCTCATTAATCATCCCTAATAAGCTGTGGGGGCTCAATTATCTGGGACGGGTAAGTGGTTGATTGTAGCTGAATGACAAATTGCTCAAAACAAAACAGAACATTAGAACTGCCATTACTGTTAAAACGCCCGGAAGACTTTGATTTTCATTGGATCTTGCATCTTTTTACCAAGCTATGTTAATGTTGGTTGTCAGCAAGAAGAACAAGCCAAGATACAAGCTATAAATTGTAAACGTCAAAATTGAGTACGTTCGTAGATTTAAATAATTGGGAAGTGCTTTAACAGATGATGTAGAATGTGACATCGAAATCTGAAGGCACATTAGAATAATGAAAGATGCTTTTCAAAAGCTAAACAAAGTATTAAGTAAAAGGATCATTTTGTTCGAAACAAAGCAAAAAGTGTTGGACTCTTTTGTAATATCAGTCCTACTATATAGCAGTGAATACTGGACAATTTCCTCACAGATGATGAGACATGAAGTAAGAAGAACAAAAAAGAGTATTGAACTGCTATGTGCTATCAATCCTCCTATATGGTGGCAAATGATGAACAATTTTCTCAGGAGATTTGAGGCACGCAGAACAAAGAAAAAAGTGCTGAAATACTATGGGGTATCAATCTTCCTATATGGCAGTAAATGCTGGACAATTTCTTCACAGATGAAGAGGAGATTTGAGGCACGCAGAACAAAGAAAAAAGTGCTGAAATACTATGGGGTATCAATCTTCCTATATGGCAGTAAATGCTGGACAATTTCTTCACAGATGAAGAGGAGATTTGAGGCAATAAAAACAAAGAAAAGAATGCTGAAATGCCATGTGATATTAATCCTATATGGATTAAAAAAAATGTTATATTTATATTTTCCTTCTACAGCATATATATATATATATATATATATAATTCCATCAGTAAGAACATCATTTTAATCTTCTAAGTCACTCTAAAGGACAAAAAGTGTGGCATGGAAGTTTTATCCATATTGCCATTCAGTTACTCAACATCGTTCACACACACACACACACACACACGCGCGTGTGTGTGTGTGTGAACGATGTGAACACACGTATGTACGTATGGATGTGTGTGTGTGTGTGTGAATGATGTGAACACACGTATGTACGTATGGATGTGTGTGTATGTGTGTGTGAATGGTGTGAACACACGTGTGTGTGTGTGTGAACGATGTGAACACACATATATATGTATGTATGTGTGTGTGTGTGAACGGTGTGAACACACACGCATATATATATATATATACATACATATAAATGATTTGTTTGAACATTATTTTTACTTGATACACATATTTGAGTAGATATTCTGTTGTTAATTAAACAGTATATTTATATATTTATTTCTACCGGCCTGATTATTTACAATAAAGTTTGTATGAAAATTGTGTCATTCAGCAGGATTCAAACCAACAACCCCTATCAATATAGGGAAAGCCACCAATTGATCTGGTTTGTCTTAGACCACTCGACCACGAATGATACCACAGTCTAAATGGATTCAAATCAAGCTTATATAACACAATTTTCGATTCTATGCAAATAATCATCTCTGCTCTGAAATGTATCAATGTCAACAAATGTAAACATACAATGTTATGGAAAATCCCGAAGATCAACAAAATGGTTTTAACAATTGACATATTGATTAAAAATAATGTTCAAAAAAATAATTTCAATACTTATATTTGAGTAGATATTCTGTTTTTAATCAAACAGTATATTTACAAATTTATTTTTACCAGCCTGATTATTTACAAAAAATTTTGTTATGAAATTATTCGTAATAAAATTTATTGTAAATAATCAAGCTGTTAAAAATAAAATTATAAATATACTGTTTGATTAAAAACAGAATATCTACTCAAATACAAGTATTGATTGAAAATAATATTCAAATAAATAAATTAAATATGTTGGTTGTTAAATCAATTTTGTTATTCTTGGAAACTTTCCATAATATATACATTTATTTTATCTGTAAATTCAAATCATATTTAGGGTGCTAGCTATTTCAACATGTCAGTTGAAGATATGCATTGTCAACTATGGAATGGAGAAAAACTCTTGTACTGGAAACAAGGGTTAGTAAAAGAAGGGGGTGAGGAATGTTGGTTAGGAAAGGGTCATGCAGAGGAGAAAATAGTAGTAATCTTTCTTTGGTAGTGGAAGGCAGGTAATTTGCCCATTGGGTCAAGGGTCAGTCAGTTAAGTGCCATATGTGATACATGCTTGGGCGATCATGTCTCAATAGAGACATGACTGACTGGGCAGAAGGTTACCCCGCAGTAGGTTGCCATTACTTTCTGTGATAGATTGGTTGCTGATCAAGGCTATAGAACCCAATCCATCCTGTTATTTAACCCATAACTGAAGGGAAGCGACAGATTAATACCTTTCCCAAGGGTATTTGTGTGTAAGTGAGTAGTAAGTTGGAAAAAGCTTCATTCACCAAATTTAAATTCTAATTGTAAGAGGTAAAATATTCTGAATAAATGGAAGGAGAGGATAATTAATGAAGTTTAAATTTACTATGGGGATGACATTTGTTAATTAATTTATGTTTATTAAGAAGTACATTCTCATATTGGAATGAAAGGATTTAAAAAAAATAAACTCTTTTTCATTTTAATAAAATAATATCTAGAGTGTGCTGTATCTAACTCTAAGGACCTTCCATTGATTTCTGTTTTAATTTCTGTTCTTGCCCCTTAATGTTTTCTTTTTCTTACATTCTTTGACACTCAGTAACCTGTTGTATCTTAAAGGCTTTGTTGCCTTGCTTGGGGTGAAATAATTTTAAAAATATATATATATAATTCCAAGTGAAGAGGACTCAAGGTTTTTTTTTATATTTTGAGTTCTCTGGCATTTATTTTATTATGAACAGTGCTCAATACAATGAGTATTATAGAGCTTAATATAATATAATATAATTATATGGTTATGTCAATTTTTCATGAAATATTCCCCTTTGTTCGTGTTGGGTATATTTTTTAATTAGATTCCGAAATCTGTTTTCTCCATTTTTTTTTTTTTTTTTTTTTCCGAAAAACTTGAAAATAAAACAAATGTGTACAGTGCTCTACATGTATGGGAGCGAAATAATTCCATGTGAAGAGGACTCGAGGTTTTTTTTATATTTTGAGTTCTCTGGCATTTATTTTATTATGAACAGTGCTCAATATAATGAGTATTATAGAGCTTAATATAATATAATATAATATAATTATATGGTTATGTCAATTTTTCATTGCTACATGGAAATTTCTATGTTTCGAGATTAATTCTCATCATCAGGAAATGCTGGTGTGGTTATGCAGACGATTTACATTTAAATGACAAATACTTTCAGTTTACTGTGAATGTATGTGGGTGTTTTTTTTTTTTGTGTGTGTGTGTGTACGGCTAATCAGAATGGAGATTCACTTAAGGGTTTGACCTCGAGGAATTTACATGCTAACAAACTATCAATTAAAAACATTATTTTTAATCAATACTCATATATTGGGTAGATATTCTGTTTTTAATCAAACAGTATATTTATATATTTATTTCTACTGGCCTGATTATTTACAAGAAATTTTGTTACGAAATTTTATACACACAATATTGTAACAAAATTTATTGTAAATAATCAGGCCAGTAAAAATAAATTTATAAATATTCTGTTTGATTAAAAACAGAATATCTACTCAAATATGAGCATCGATTAAAAATAATGTTCAAACAAATAATTTCAATATGTCAGTTGTTAAAACCATTTTGTTAATCTTCGGGATTTTCCTTAACAATATATATATATATATATATATATATATATATATATATATATATCTTTTTTCTTTTTTTCAGATAATATCTCTCCATCCAGTACAGCAACTAAAACTTACACAAAACTCATCCCTGCCTACAAATATGAGCTGAACAGTCCTACTTACCTTCAGCCGTGCTCAAACAGTGCAAACAACAATGACAGCAGTAACAATGAGTGCCACTCTGTTAAAAGCAAACACTCTGATTTTCACTTTCCGCCCAAAGGTAACCTTTCCCAACAGAATAAAGAGTATAGGTTAAGCATTAACGGAGATAACAGAGTCCTTGACCGACAAAGGAACTACGAAGCACTAAAGATGCAATACGAACATGCAGTGACCGAACTTCAGACTATAAAAAGACAACATGTTGATTCCATCAAAGAGGAGACATATCGGGCCAGCTATGTGTCCACTCGGAACCATGTCCCACAAAAGTGTGATAATATTGACAGCTTCAAAAACCAAAGCCTCAACGTGAACCCACCAGTCGAACGGTTAGATTTTACTGAAAAGCCGGACATCTTAGAAATGCGCAAGCAACAACAGCAGCAGCAGCAACAACAACAGCAGCAGCAGGCGGATTTGATTTCTGAGCGTGGATCGACTGAGGTTATTGGTAAAATGTCCGAGAATTCAATCCGGACAAAATATGAGCTGTTGAAAAAGAATCATGAGATCCTGCATCAGAGATATTCTGACTTGTTGACTCAACATGCTGTCACATGCAGTGATTTAGATAAGATCAGTTTGGAAATTGGGCAGACACAGAAGAATTATAATGAGGCATGTTCTGATCGTGATAATGCCCTTAGCGAACGGAATAGTTTGCAGCAACAGTGCACCACTGCTCTCCGAAATTGGAATGCTTCCATTCATGAAATTAGTGATCTCAAAGACACGCTCGATCTGTTGACGCTGCAACAAGAGAAACAGAAGAAAGAGTCACAACAAACAATTACAATGCACTTGCAAACAAAGAAAGATCTTGAGAATGTTTCTCGAGAAAGGGATGCTGCTCTTCGAGAATATGCGCTCATCATGTCCGAGAGAGCTTCTGTCCATAAGGAGATTGAGCAGCAGCAGGAGAAGATCACTGAAACTACAAAGAGGCTTGAAGCTGTTGAAAATGAGAAAAAAACTCTGGAGGGCAATGTTAAAAAGCTCCAGTCCCAGGCAGCTGAGTTGCTTGAAGATCGAAACAAAGCCGTCAAAGATTATGCCGACCTTTACCAAAAATACGCTGACCTTGTTGCTAAGCAAGAACAAGCTAACACTCACGGTGAATTTTGTTCTGATTACCCCATGCTGACGCGGGAACATCGAGACTTTGGCCAATGTCAGCCACTTGCCGAGCGTGATTTGCTTTTACGAGACAGCTATGAACATATGAAAATCGAACAGGTTGATGAAATTGATCAAGGTGTCCGTGAAGTTGATACTTTGAAAAAGCATGTTGAGAAACTACAACACGAGTTGAATGGTAAGTAGTTTTTTGTTTTTCTTTAAAATGTAAGAATTTGTTAAAATACAAGGCGGGGTCTTTTCACTTTGGTTTTTGGTGGAGATGCCGGCACCTAGGTCATTTCTCTTGGTTTTTATATGTATAAAGATGGATTAATTTGCATATACAGTGGATGGACAAAATAATAGAAACACCTAATATCATAATTTGGAAAAGCTTGTCTATTTTTATATTTGTTGAGTTAATATTAGTAGTAATTAATTAATTTTACTTCATTTATTTATTTTTTTGCTAAAATTGTTGCTTTTGTACAGATATTATTTAAATAAGTTCATTAAATTCAACAGTCAGGGCTATTTAAGAATTTCAAGTGATAAACTTTATCATATGGTCCAGGAACTGTTTCCAGAGAGAAATGCTATCTTTTCATACTGCTAAAGTTGTAGCTGAATGGCATGAGGAACATTCTAGTGAAGTAGAACATCTTATCTGGCCACCAAAGTCCCCAGACCTCAACATCATTGAATATTTATGGTTCTTTTTAGAAAAACAAGTAAGGAGTCAATATTCTCTATCATCATCATTGGAAGAAATGAATATTGTTTTAGCTGAAGAGCGAATAAAATTTCTGCTGGAAATTCAAACTTTGTCCAAGTTGACCCCATGCAGAATTCAAGCTGTAATTACTGCCAAAGGTGATCCTGCAACATATTAAAATAAATTTGCTTGAAATTTCAAGGTGTTTTCATTATTTTGTCCACCCTCTGTATGTCCAAGACCATCTGAGACTGAGAGTGTACCAACCCTGATTTTGTGTGATGTGATTGCGATTCACTTGGACCAAGACTTCCTTTAAGGCTTCTTGATGTGAGAGAATTTGAACTACCATTGTTTTTCTTGTTTTAGAGTCAGTTAAGTACCATACGTGATACTCGCTTAGGAGATCATGTCTCTTTTGATCCCTGACCGACTAAACAGATGATTTTCCCGCAGTAGACTGGTTGCCAACCAAAGCTGTAAAGCCCAATCTGTCCTGCTATTCAACCTATAGCTGGAGGGAGAACTGATGGATTAATACCTTTTTCAAGGGTATTTGCGTATAAGTGAATGCAAGAATTTCCACTGGAATTTGAACTCAGCTCTATGATTTTACATTCTGAGCCAATATATATTACACCACAGTACACCACTTACATATAACTCTGTAGCAAACTTATTCAGTGATATTTGATTGATTGATTTTCTACAGCTTATGAACCCTTTGCAGGTTATTTAAAACCAGAAAATATTTTTAGAATGTCAGAATCTTTTATTTATTTATTTATTTATTGTTTTTTTAGATAACAATGGTTTAGTGATATACATCTTAATAATTAACCCATAGATGGAGGGAGAAGATGTGGATTAATACCTTACCCAAGGTTGTCTGCACATAAGTGAATATAATAAACCCAACTGGAATTGGAACTTGGCTCACTGATTCCAAGCCATTATCTATTACACCACCTGTATATCCAAGTGGTCACTCATCTTGGTACTGACCAGATTCAACGTTGCTTAATTATGGTGTTTTAAAATGATGTGGCTACCAAAGAGGAATTAGAGAAGTATGAAGTGGTATTCATTTATGAGAAGGGCGATCAGGATTCTGATCAGCTGTGATTAGATGAGCTACAGAAAGGTGTTTGATGATGAAAGAGCCAAAAACCTTGAGCAAATGAATTTAATGATTAAGTTTAGGTTCAAAATTGCAGCTTTGTAAATTTATTCTGGTGATCAGTGAAAACCTTATAAAATTTATAATTGAATATACAGTTGGTGTGTATATCTTCAATTTGATCCAAAGAATAAAGCAAACGTTGACTGAAATAAAGAATGTCTGAAATAAAGAATGTTGCATTAAAGAATTTGGAGCACAATAGTTTTGTCTTACTTCCAGAAAATATTATTTTCTTAATGTTGGGTGAATTGGAGGAGAGAGAAGAAGCTATAAAAGAAATTTGTTCATTAGATAAGTAAACATTCCTTCATGTAATTTGGTTAGTTAAGTGCCATATGTGAAAACTGCTTGGGTGATCATGTCTCAAAAGAGATATGACTGACTGGGCAGATTATTTTCATGCAGTATGTTACCATTACTTTCTGCACTAGACTGGTTGCCAGCCAAGCCTATAGAACCCAATCTGTCCTGCTATTTAATCCATAGAGGAAGAAGTGATGGATTAAGACCTTTCCCAAGTTTATTTGTGCATAAGAGAATGCAACAAATTTGAACTTGGTTCTTCAGTTTCTTGTTCTGAGCCAATATCCACTACACCACAATGCATATTATTAGTTATGTCAGTTTCCCTGACTAATTTTAAAATTTAATTCAAATTACATCACAAAAATATAACCAAGTATCTCTAAATTTTCCAATAAAAACATTTGTTTGCTTCAAAAGTAGCAAGCCACCAAAGAAGAGATTAAAAGTTAGATTCATCAACTCTAAAGTGCCACAATGGTTAAATTTGATTAAATTCTCATAAAATAGAATTTATGAATCTGTTCTTAAAGAAGAATTATTTAAATAATGAACTGCAAAAAATTTTAATGAATGCAATGTCATTGGTGTTGCCAAATTTACCTGCATATTTGCAAGGTGTGGAAACCTTGTACCTTGCTTTTTTTTCTATATACAATTTGTGAAGTAAATAGTTAACTTAACCATTTGTTAAATTAACTATCAGTAGTCAATACTCGTTTACCCATGCCAGAATATTTTTTTAAGTTCTTAATAAGATTAAGTTTTTATGTGACTTTGCAAATATATTCTTTCTAATTATACAGGGTGGGGCATGGCAACTTTTTTATTTGTAATAACAAATAAAACAAAAGTAATGCAGATATACACATAATTCTTTAAACAGCATCAATTACAACATGTAAATTTTATGTTTTACAAGCTTTAAAGATGACATCAGTCAGATGGCGTCCATTCAGCTCAATACACTGGGTTAATCATACTCTGAAGTTTCGGTCAACTCTTTCCAGCATATCGGTGGGTATGTTGGCAACAGCATGATGAATGTTGTTCTTCAGGTGAGCCCTGGTGTTAGGACGATCATTGTAAACAATTGACTTCAGGTAGCCCCATAGAAAATAGACACAGGGTGATAAATCAGGGGACCGTGCTGGCCAATGAGATGTCCTGAAAATTCTGCTGCAAAACTGTTATTGACATGCACACTGTGTGTGCACCATGGCACTGTCCTACTGGAACAAACTTTAAATCCCCACACTCTCAAGTAAGCCCCTCCCCACTATTCTCAGAGCAACCATCACTTCAGGGCACCAAATTCAAATAAGCCAGTAGCTCTACTCCACCCTGTATTAATATGTAGTAATTCTAGAGGAGTCAGCTTATTACCTGATAATAACATAAAACCGGTCCCCCACTTTATGCCCACTAGAATCTTATATTAATACTAGCTTACTCATGCTGGAATATTTTAAGTCCTTAATATGATTAAATTTTTACATGACTTTTCAAATATATTCTTTTTAATTATATTAATATAAAGTCATTCTAGAAGGTTGGGTATCAGTTTATTCCTTGAAAACAATAAAAAAAACCGATCCCCCACTTTATGCCCAGTAGCATCTTATATTAATACTAGTTTACTTATGCCAGAATATTTTTATTTTAATTTTTAAAAAATCTTTCTTCACAAATTGTACATGGAAAAAATGCAAGGTGATGGATGTGCATTGTGGTGCTATGGATGTGCATTGTGGTGCAGTGGATATCAACTTGGAACGATAAATTAGGGTGCCGAGTTTGAATTCAAGTTGAATTCCTTGCATTCACTTATGCACAAATACTCTTGGGAAAGGTATTAATCCGTTTCTTCCCTCCAGTAATAGGTTAAATAATAGTATAGATTGCAGTAGACTGGCAACTAGTCTACTGCAGAAAGCAATGGCAACCTACTGTGGGATAATCTTCTGCCCAGTCAACCATGTCTCTTTCGAGACATGATCGCCCAAAGCGTGTATCACGTATGGCACTTAACTGACAAGCATTTTATTACTAAATAATTGTGCCATCAAATAAAACCTTCATTTAATTTAAAAGGAAATTACACTGAAGAATTTATCTATATTGAGATGTAATATGTATACAATGCAGTAATTTTAGTGTAATTTTTCTATAAACAAATCAAATTTTTAAAAATGTTGTCTTATAATTCTACCTAGCAGTATTATGGTGATATACACTTTTATCTATTTTTTGGTTTTATTATGATCTAAAAAATTAGGTAAAATCTCAATCAGTGATTCACCATTTTTGTAATTTTTACAGTTTTCACTTATCAAATACAGTTATAAATTGCATATTTTGCTTGTAGTGATTCATAATTATAATTCTTGTTTCAATATATTTTCCATTCATATATGTAATGCAAGATATATCAACTTTATTTGGATTATTCTTGGAATAGCAAAAGTGAGTTTGTAAGAAAAAACCCTGCTGAAATTTGGTATTGCTGTCCATTTATTTTTTTCAGAGGATCTTTAAAACTAAATGCTCAAAAATTAGCAAAAGCAATAAATCTAATTGTCTACGGCTATATCATGTTGACTACACCTGTTCCTGTCCAATCATCAAAGTTAAGCAACATCGAGCCTGGTCAGTACTTAAATGGATGACCATTTGGGAATACAAGGTGCTGTAAACGTAAGGACCAAGAATGGTCCATCGGTCCTCCAGGTTTGGGGGTTGGGTGCAGGGCTAACAACCCTGCCCCGTAAAAAACAGTTTGTTACAGAAACAGCAACAAAACGTTGCTGCCCTATGCACCATCTGGGTGTGATGATGGATAAATGATGATGATGATAAATCTAATTATTGGTATCTTCGTCTATCGCATCAAACCCCAGTTTTCACACCAAGTGCAAGGTTGTTTTTCTAAAAAAAAAAAAAGTGACAATGAGAATTTTTGATTGGTTTTCTCCCTAATTTTGTTTGATTTGGCAAAATTTGCGCCACCATTGTTTCTACTTGTTTTGACGTATGCCTCTTAAATAAACTTTATCAAAGACCTTTTGACATAACGATATTTGACCTACCATTGTTTATTCCCTTATTTTGTTTTACAACTGCCAGTGACTGGTAGATGGTGGTTTTGTTACCTTATTAGTATTTAATTTAAGAATTAATCTCTTTGATTAGTTTTTTTACCTGAATTTTGTTTGATATGGCAGAATTTGTGCTGACATTTTTTTTCTGATTTTGGATACGCCACTCAAACATGGCGGATGTGCGTTGTGGTGCAGTGGATATCGGCTCGGAACGAGAAATTGGGGAGCTGAGTTCGAATTCCAGTTGAATTCGATGCATTCACTTACGCACAAATACCCTTGGGAAAGGTATTAATCCGTCTCTTCCCTCCAGTTATGGGTTAAATAACAGGGCAGATTGGGTTCTCTATCCTTGGCCGGCAACCAGTCTACCACAGAAAGCAATGGCAACCTACTGCAGGATAACCTTCTGCCCAGTCAGTCATGTCTGTTTCGAGACACGATCGCTCAAAGCGTGTATCACGTATGGCAACTAACTGACTGACTGACTCAAACATGGCATCATCCAAGACATTGTTTGTCATTGGCAGTATTTTTTTTA
Organism: Ascarosepion bandense; assembly: GCA_037127315.1. Classification (NCBI taxonomy): domain Eukaryota; kingdom Metazoa; phylum Mollusca; class Cephalopoda; order Sepiida; family Sepiidae; genus Ascarosepion; species Ascarosepion bandense. The sequence goes on along the minus strand of JBBBDQ010000688.1, from coordinate 1,752,877 downwards.
TCTATTTATTTGATCCCCCCCCCCCGCCCCTGTGAGGCAGTACTGCCACTAGTGCACGGGAGGTTACAAGAGAGAAGAGTGAAAAGAAAATGGAACAAGATACAGGGGTGGGGGTTTGGGGAAAGGTTAAAAGAAAGATGGGAATCAAAGGGATAAGAGATGGTAATTGATGTTGCACTTAAATGTTTGGAGATTGTATCTATCAGGGAAGAAAGTGTACGGAAGGTAGTTCCAAAGATGGGAAGTGCGAGAAAAGAGACTGATGGAGTAGAAGTGGCAGTTACTCTTGTGGAGTTATTTTCACCATGGAGGCTAGTATTTCTGCTAAAGTCGGTCCTAATAGGTTTGATGTACAAAATGTTAGGAACTTGATATAATATGTATTACGTAGTGTAATCTTGCCAGGTTGCTGACTACTTTTGTATTCGACTAACTGTTGACTACTATCGTCCAACATCGACTGACCCTCGTTCCTCTTACTACTCTTACTTAAATTAAGTGGAAGAGTCTATTCACTATAGAATAGGTGTGTTTCACTATAACAGTTACATTTGACTGTTTTCACTGTAAAAGGGAGAGACCTAGTTTACCACTCTAGTAGCACTAGTAAATTCCTGTCAAAAGGGTGCCAGAGAGATAAGATCATCAGAGAAGAAGCTATGAAACTATTTGTAAAAAAGACAGAGGGAAGCCACATTTTGTTGGTGAGAAAATGACTGAAAAATCATTAGTTTTCTTTCTCCCTTTATTTTGGATTAGTCATCTTTCTTTTACAAGGTCTTTTAAGAACTCACCTTCAGGTCATTGAAAAGTTACTACCTCCCCACTTTATAGATATGATCAGAACCAAAAATACTCATAACAATAATAATTCTGAAACAGTTATATATAAAATAAAGACTTTCAGGAGTACAAGGAGGAATGTTAAATTCCTGTTCCCATTTGAAATATTGCTAAAGTTTGCCTCCTTATTTTGAGGTAGCGTCAATTCCTAACCAAAATTTATTTTTCTTTTTGAGATCGGTGGTCATGGAGAGATAGTTAAAGCTACTATAAAAAATGATATATGTGCAAAAGATTCAAGGATTCTCTATTTTGAAAGCAAGAGAAAAACACAATAGAGAACCATTTTGTTTTTTTTTTCATATATACTGGGAAACTTTTCCACACTGCTTAAATTTATTCCATTTGTTTTTTTTTTCTTCAGATTTTTCTTTTTAAAGCTTTTTTTGTTTGACAAACAATTTTTATGTCAGTTAATGTTTTCAAATTGGTTTAGTGTATGCAAAATGTTCAGGATATATTTACATTTAGATATTAACTAGCAGTATAGGCGGCGTTGCTCAGGTGTAATGAAAGCTTTAAAACTAATCCATGGTCCTGGAGCTCAGACTCTTTGGACATTGGCACGAAAGACTAAAAAGCAATCGTTGTTTCCAGTTAAAGCAAAACTGTAGACGGAAAGAAAAATGAATGGATGTAAGTTAAATTTTGATTTCCTGGTATCGATATCAAATAAGCTTTTTTTTGTCGTAAACTGAATTTTGAAGGCTAAATAAGTCCTCTGAGTAAATGGTATCAATGCTGAGACTAAGAACTACACTTATACTTACTTAGAGCCAAACTCGAAGCAAAAACTAAAATAAAAGGGCTGAAAAAAATACAGACATACAGGCAGATAAACACTCACACACACACACAAACATCTTGCCTTTTATATATATATATATATATATATATATATTATTGATTTCCTGCACTATTGTAAGAACTGCAACCTTGAAACTTCTGAATGTTGTTTCTTATGTCTTTGTCTATGAGTGTATCAAATTTGATTAAAATCGGACCACTCCTTCTATAACCCGATTTTTTTGATTATCGATTTTCGATATTTATTGGGGGTACCTTGACACAAAACTTAGCTAAGAACACTTGCACACACTTATAGTACAACTGTGTAAATTTTCAAGAAAATCAGTTAAGCCATTTCGGAGTCTATAGGTAACGGACACACACACACACACACACAGAGACAAAGTTCCGTTTATAAATAAGTTTAGATATAAGATTCTACTGGACATGAAATAAGGGATTGGTTTTCTATTGCTATCAAGTAATAAACTGATATCCTACTATATCTTAATATAATTAGAAAAAATATATTTAAAAAGTCACATATGAAAAATCTAATCATATTAAGGACTTTAAAAAGATATTCTGGCATGGGTAAACTTGTATTAATATAAGATGCTTCTGTGCATAAAGTGGGGGATCAGTTTTCTATTGTTTTCAAGTAATAAACTGATACCCCACCCCTTAAAATGACTACGTATAAATAGAATTAAAAAGAATATGTTTGAAAAATCACATAAAAACGTAATCATATTTAGAACTTAAAAAAATATTCTGGCATGGGTAAAATAGTATTAATATAAGATTCTACCTGTCATAATGTGGAGGATTGTTTTTTTTATTGTTATCAAGTAATGAACTGATTCATTTAGGAATTACTCCACTATGTCAGATTTTATGCAAGTCAATTTTTCAAATTGGTCTTAACCAACTAATGCAAACAAAACTGTTATGATTTATTTACATTACATATTAATACAAGTTTCTACTTCACATAGTGACTGAACCGGTTTTCTATTGTTATTAAATACTAAGCTGATCTCACATAGAATTACTACATTATGTCAGATTTTATTATATAAATTAATGTTTTGACAATCAAATTGATATTAACCAACTGTTATTGGTAAAATTTTTAGGATGTATCTATATTTTTATGAGTAATATACTGTTTCAGCTTATCAAATATGTCCTTATTAAAAATGCTGATAACATTTTTTGCAGAGATAGGTGTCAGGTTTTATGCTAAGTGCAACATAATTTTTTATAAATATGTTCATAAAAAAGTTCAGTTTTTTGAGTAAATTTACATTTTCTACATTGTTCAGACTATTGTCCTTATCTTTATTGCCACGTTTACTACATTTCAGCCAATGTACACTCCGGCCTTCATCCAGTGCTAGAAATTTTGAACTAAACCCTTTATTTTGATCACTGGGGTATATAATTCTCATTCCATGTGCAATGCTACTTCTGCTATTGTCCTTATCTTTATTGCCACGTTTACTACATTTCAGCCAATGTCCACTCCGGCCTTCATCCAGTGCTAGAAATTTTGAACTAAACCCTTTATTTTGATCACTGGGGTATATAATTCTCATTCCATGTGCAATGCTACTTCTGGTAGCTCTGTAGTTATCTCACTTTTGGTTTTCCCAAGCCCCTCCTTCCACATAACAAACAAATTGTTTCATGATGTTTAAAAATCTGTAATGTGATTGGTCCCAACCTGGCAGCTCAACTCCAGCCACTTTCTCATTGTTGGGATGTGGCTTCCCTCTGTCTCTTCTAAAAATATTTTCATGGCTTCTGCTCTGACAAAACTTGTGTCACTGGTGCCCCCTCCACAAGAATTTACGATAAATTTTGGTTTTAGGTCCTGAAGGCTTTTATCCCTTCAGATTTCTCCAAAATAGCCTTGTTTCCGTGCAAATTTATATGCCAAACTCCAATCAACAATTAGATATTGAAGAAACCTACCTTTTTTGACGTTAACAACCAGAAAAAAAATCGAACTTCTTCTCACTCTTTTTGTCACCCACAACCATCTAAATCAGAAGACATTTGCTGCAGAATCACTTTAGGCATAGAAAGCTAATTTTGGCCTATTTACTTCCTTTAATGAAAAGTCTATAAAGAAATTACTACGTTATTTATTTTTTTTTGGTACTCAATTTCAGCAGAAAGTTGCGTGTATTTGCGTGTGGATTTTTTCCTTTTTTTTTTTGTTGGTAATTAATTTAAGAAAGTTGCGTGTACTTAATTTCAGAAGAAAGTTAACTTTCAAAGATATGAAAATAAGTGATAAGTGTAGTTTTACTTAACCTTCAAACATATGAAAATATATTTGCATGTTTTTTTCCTTTTTTTTTTTTGTTGGTAATTAATTTAAGAAAATTGTGTGAACTTAATTTGAGAAGAAAGTTAATTTTCAAATATATGACAATAAATGATAATTGAAGTTTTACTTAATTTTTTCAGACAAAAGTTAACTTTCAAATATATGAAAATATAGAATTTTTTTAAGGAAGTTAACTTTAACGTTAAGTAAAACTACACTTATCACTTATTTTCATATATTTGAAAGTTAACTTTCTTCTGAAATTAAGTACCAAAAAAAAAAAGAAAAAAACATGTAAATACACACAACTTTCTGAAATCTACTGCATTTTTTAAAATTGTCAATGTCATTTTTTCAATTTTTTAACTTTAACTTCCTTTACAATTGATGTAATTATTGTTTTATTTTCAATGTTAAGTATAAAAACATGCTTTACTGTACTAATTTTGTTCTTTATAATTTATAAGTATTTTCATATTTTCGAAGGTTAAATACAACTACACTTATCACTTATTTTCATATATTTGAAAGTTAACTTTCTTCTGAAATTAAGTACCAAAAAAAAAAATAGTGTAGTAATTTATGGTAAAGGAAGCAAAAAGGCCGAAATTAGCTTCCTACACCTAAAGTCATTCTGCAGTGAATAACATATGAAAATGATGGTTGTGGGTGACAAAAAGAGAAAAAAAAAAGTTTGATTTTTTTTTTTTTCTGGTCGTTAACATCAAAAAAGGTAGGTTTCTTCAATATCTAATTGTTGATTGAAATTCAGCATATACATTTGCATGGAAATAAGGCTATTTTTGACAAATTTGAAGGGATAAAAGCCTTTGGGATCTAAATCCAAAATTTACCGAATTTACTTGGGCAAACAGACTAGCAACAAGGTCTCACCCTTTTACAGTTAGATCAACCAAATGCAAGTGACAATTCTATTCCAGTAGCTTCTTTTGTCATGCTTCCCGCCTGTGGAACTCTCTTCCATGTACTTGCTTTTCTGATGGCTATAACCTTCAGGAATTTAAATGCAAAGTCAATTCCCATCTCTTATCCACTTAACTCCAGCCCTTTCTACAACACCCCGTGTATTTTGTTCTTTTCCTTTCTTTCTACCTTCACAATTGTCTTTACTCCTGTGTTCACATCCTTCTCTTGCCCTTTGTCTTTCACCCCCTGTAGCTGGTTCGTCTTTGTCTTTGCTTTCCTCCTGCCTACAACTTTAACTCTCTTATGTAACTCCAACCCTTTCTACATCTCCCTGTGTATCTTGTTATTTTCCTTTCTCTTTACCTTCACAACTGTTTTCACTCCTGTGTTCACATTCTTCTTTTGCCCTTTCTCTTTCACCCCCTGTAGCTGGTTGGTCTTTGTCTTTGCTTTCCTCCTGCCTACAACTTTAACTCTCTTATGTAACTCCAACCCTTTCTACATCTCCCTGTGTATCTTGTTATTTTCCTTTCTCTTTACCTTCACAACTGTTTTCACTCCTGTGTTCACATTCTTCTTTTGCCCTTTCTCTTTCACCCCCTGTAATTGGTTCGTCTTTGTCTTCACTCTCCTCCTGCCTAATACTTCAACTCTTTTATGTAAGCCCCTGCACATCAGTTGCTTGGGGTAAGATGATTGAAAAAAAAAAATTAAATTGCTTCATGTTTTGAGTTGTGCCTAGACCAGAACGGACATCAGTTTGAAAACAGGCATTGACAAAACAATAAAATAATGTCGAGATTATCTTTAATTTTGAAAATGATATTTATTTTAATAAACCATGACTTTATGAGTGTATATACATTTGGGGGGGGGGGGGGGCATCCTGTACATATTCTTTTACATGCTGTAACTTATGTTAGCCAACACATTTCATCCTCTGATGGACCTTATTTAGGCAAATGTGAGGATTTTATTATGCAACAAGTATTTTTAAACAAAAGTGTAAGCATTTAAAATTTTTCAAAATCTTTAAATTTAAGAGACACTTAACGGAAAAGTTAAAAAATTACGAACCTCCCAAAGATTATTATTACCCCCACCTACACCTAAGAGTAGACAGATATAGACAAATAGACAAAGTGAACAAAAGATTCAACTCTGTGACTGTCAGTTTCATGTCCAAGTGGTTAGCTAGAGCAGGAAATAGATTGTAAATCTTAATTCCTCCAAAACAAAACTTCTCTTCGTTAACCAGTATAGAGAAACTTTCCTGTCTGCCATCAGCATGGCTAATGCTAGTCACCTGGAGAACAACACACCCCACCTTCTTGAAAAGGAACAGTGACATCAAATCAATACCTGCATCTGCTGCAACAAAGTTGGATCACTGTGTTGACCCAGAAGATTTCTCTTATCAGAGTCCATCTTGCACATTTATAAATCTACCATTCACCTGTGTAATGAATGCTACCGACATATCTGATTTGGTGTTCCTGCTATTCATCTCGAGATTCATGACAATATGTTATAGTAGAATATCCTGCCATCTCCGAGAATGGAATGCTCTAGACTATAAAGGATGGTGACAAGCGGTACAAGAGAGCCCAATGTCTTAGGTGAAGGCGTTCTTTATTTGATAGTTTATTCTGCTCCTACTCGTTGATTGCTTATCTGTATCTTATTGTTAATTGTACAGTAGTACAATAAATCCGTTATATCGTATTCCTGTGTCGAGTACCATTCTTCCACTAATCTTTACACTGATATTTCTTTCCGGGATATATCACAATATCCAAAGAATGATCTGCAATATAATCAATCCTGACTTGGCATCTCGACTTCAGTCACATTCTCACCGGGCTTACGGCCATATCACATTCTCACTCGATCCCCAAAGTTAAGCAGCATTGAGCCTGGTCAGTACTTAGATAGGAGACCGCTTGGAAATACCAGGTGCTGTAAGCGTTTAGTGACGTATGTGTGTTGTAGTGCAGTGGATATTGGCTCAAATTCCAGTTGAATACCCTGCATTCACTTAAGCACTGGTACCCTTGGGAAAGGTATTAATCCGTCCCTTCCCTCCAGTTATGGGTTAAATAACAGGGTAGGACTTGGGGACCCTGCCCTTAAAAGCAAATCTCAATGAATCTGATACTTGAAAAGAAAAAAAATATTACTAGACACAAAACTTATATAAAAACAACAATAAATTGTTGAAAGAAAAAGGTATTACCAGCAATAAATAAATAAAATTTAGTTAGCAATAAATGACTCGCCGAGGTTGATATGCCATAAAAACAAAACAACCAACCAACCAACATTCTCACAGGTATCACGTGGCTTCCTTTGACTTTTCTACAAATATTTTCGTGGAAACTGCTATGACAAGCTTTCTTCTTTAGTGTTCTGACTACATAAATTTAAGCATGTTATAAAATTGGCATCTTAGGTCCAACTCTTATATTGTTTAAATAATTAAATGTAACTGCCTCTTTTATTCTAAGAGTTCCTTTTTTTTTATACTTCCCACATGTGGAACTCTCCGTTGGAGTAGATAGACTAAACTATCGCCCGGTTCACACTCCACCCACATATATTGAACAGGATGAAGAGGCTCATCTCTTGTTCCCTGTTTAGGATGTGGTTTCTGGCTTTCTCTTTCCCAATCTTTTCACTCTTCTCTTTTTTCTTTTTCAATTGGAGTAGATACACTAAAATATCACCCGGTTCACACTCCACCCCCGTATATTGAACAGGATGAAGAGGCTCATCTCTTGTTCCCTGTTTAGGATGTGGTTTCCAGCTTTCTCTTTTTCGATCTTTTCACTATTACATAGCCCCTTGCACATCAGTGGCATTACCATCTTGCTCAGGGTGATATGATTAAAAAAAAAAAAAAACTCTCATCCATTTACTTGTTTCCCTGATAACTGCACTTTTCAAAATTTTAAATGAGTCAATCCCTGTCTTCTATTTTGTTGAATCCCATTCATTTTTTTATTATTTTCTTGATCCTCCCTAAATTCAGTCTATTCTCTCTCTTTCACTCTCAGTATCCCCGTGCGTACTAGTAGCATTTTTACCTTGATTGGGGTGAAATGATTGCAAAAAAAAAGGGCAATCTCCAGACCATATATATTTGTGTGTATGTGCAGTTGTACACTGATTGAATGCAAGTAACATCCTCATCCAACACACATGGCCTTTGACCTTTCTTTTGTCTGCACATGTCACTGGAAAAATATTTATCAAAATGCCAGTGATGCTCTCGATTTTTGAGGAAGCAATTTCTTCCTCGTGCCGTTCTGCTTTTAAAGGTCACCAGATTTTGGTGAAGACACTTTTCCACAATTCCATCCCCAGACCTGAACCAGCAAAAATCCACTGTATACCAAACACCTAAATTGGTTTATTTCCTCTCTACATCAACACAGTCATCCTGTTCTTGAGAGGATAGATTAAGATCTGCACATTTTCTGCTCAAATGTTGTTATATTAGGAAAAAAATTTTTATTCTTATAATTTTTTTTTCAGAATGAGCTGATTTCTTTATTTCTCATGGTTAGTTATCTGAAAATTTTAATCTAATAATAATTTTAATCTGAAATTTATCTGCAGTTATCTGAAAATTTTAATCTGAAATTTATCTGCAGTTATCTGAAAATTTTAATCTGAAATTTATCTGCAGTTATCTGAAAATTTTAATCTAAAATTTATCTGCAGTTAATTTTATTCTATAAATACATGCTAAAGTAGTTTTACTTTTACAACGCAATAAATGACTTCCAGTACTTTATAAATATAGCTTGACCATCATTTAAAATTTTTTTTTCATTATTTCACCCCCAGCATGATGATAATGCTACTGAGATGCAAAGAATTTATGGGAGTGGAGGAGAATGAAAAGAGTTTAATGAGGAGAAAGAACAATAAAAGAACAGGTTTCAGGGAGACAGAAGATGGTGATTGACATTGCACTTAAATTTTTGAAGATCATGGGTAGCAGGGAAGTAAGAAATTGGAAGGATGTTCTACAGGTGAGAAAGAAAGAAAACAAACTATTGGAATACTAGCAGAATAGCCCAGCGTTGATCGGGTGTTATGAAAGCTTTAAAACTAATCCATGGTCCTGGAGCTCAGACTCTTTGGACTTTGGCATGAAAGACTAAAAAGCAATAATTGTTTCCAGTTAAAGTGAAACTGTAGACTGAAAGAAAAATGAATGGAGGTAAATCAAATTTTGATTTCCTGGTATCGATATCAAATAAGTTTTTTTTCATCATAAACTGAATTTTGAAGGCTAAATAAGTTCTCTGAGTAAATGGTATCATGGCTGAGACTAAGAACTACAATTATAGCTACTTAGAGCCAAACTCGAAGCAAAAACTAAAATAAAAGGGCTGAAAAACTGATTTTGATCAGACCCGGTAGGATATCGGGGTATAGATTTCCAATATCGGAGTCAAATAAGTCATCCAAGGATAGAACTGCAACCTTGAAACTTCTGAATATCGTTTCTTATGTCTTTCTTTATGAATGTATCAAATTTGATTAAAATCAGACCACTCCTTCTAAAACATGATTTTTTTCGATTATCGATTTTCGATATTTATCAGGGGTACCTCTACACAAAACCTAGCTAAGAACACTCACAGACACTTGTAGTACAACTGTGTAAATTTTCAAGAAAATTGGTTCAGCCATTTCGGAGTCTATAGGTAATGGACACACACACACACAAAGTTCCATTTATAAATAAGTTTAGATAGATAACTTATGGTTACCTCTAACTAATTCAACAGTAAAACTGTGAGACCTTGTTGCCAATCTAGTGGTACACTTAAATTAGTTAATGTTACCAAGATGCAAGGGGTTACTAGAAATGGAAAAGAATGAGGAGACTTGAATGAGAAGAAAGGACAATAAAAGAACAGACAAGAGGCCTTGCATTTATATTTTGAAAGATTATTCATGGTAGGGAAACAAGAAATCAGAAAATTTCCAAAAGTGAGAAGTGTGAGAAAAGAAAATATTAAAATAAAACTTACAGTTGCATCGAGCTGTTTCATTTGTAAAACTGGTAGCACCTGTTAGGGTCCCAGTTATGGGCAAATAGTTAACCCCCAAACTGGTAAAAACAATATGAAAGTATCAAAAATAAAATAAAACTTTATAATAATATACACAGAAAAATAGACTTTTATAAAAAAAAATATACTTTTTTGAAAGAAAAATATTACCAACAAAAAAAGAATTATTACCACAACCTTCTATAAAAATATGTATATTCACAGCAAAATTTTTATGAATACAAAACTGGAAGACTTTTTCAGTTTTCTAAAAAAAAAAAAAAAAAAATTTCATTAAAATCTAACTGGATTAGCCTTCTCTTCTTCTTCTATGTGCCCTGTCCCTTCAGGACGTAGGCGATCATGGCTCTCCACGTCTCCCTTTCCCTTGTGGCTCTTAGTATGTTTGCTCCTGTTGCTCCTGGCAACCCCCGTTCCGTCATCCACCTGATCAGTCCCTGCAAATATGTTATCCGCTGCCTTCCTCTGTCTCTCCTTCCTTCTATCTGTCCAGTCAGTATCAGGTTCTCCAGGCTCTCCTTCCTCATTGCATGTCCCAGGAACTTCAGTTGTCTCTTCCTGATGCTCAGCATCAATTTCCTTTTTGTTGCCATTCTTTCTAACACCTCGTCGTTGCTTGTATGCTCAGTCCACGATATCCGTAGCATCCTTCTGTAGAATCACATTTCGGCCGCTTCCAGTTTTGTCCTCATTTTTGATAACCAAAAAAAAAAACAAACAAACCACAAAACCCCACCCTTTTGGCATTAAATAACCCACAGAGGTTGATATGCCGTTAAACAAAACTCAAAATCGTTTGTAAAACAATGAGAGAGGTGGCCAATTTAGCAGTACACGTAAATTCATACAGTCAAGTTACAAATGAGGAGCATTTATTAGAATAATTCCCATGAAAATATTTATATAAAATTTATATAAAAAACAGAATCGCCACATTATTGCAGTGGGAAAATGGCTACAATTGAGCAACATCAGTTGCCATCTTCTATCTTCTTGAAACCCATTCATCTTTTATACTTTCTTCAATACCCCCTGTTCCCAGTCTTTTCTCTCACTGTAGCCCCCTGCAAACTAGTGATGATCTTGCTTTGCTTGGGGTGAAATGTTTAAATAAAAAAATTTAAAAAGAAAAAAGTCTCTATTTTCCCTTTAGCGTTACAGAACTGTGACTCGATAATGTTTCCCCTCTCCCAGCAAGCTTAAGTCACACATGGGGATTCATCAGCCCATGACAATGTACAGTGTTGGAAATTCTTCAGTTGAGTGAGTTGCACCTTCTGTCGCAGAGAGAGAAAATTACAATACACATAGGTTGCATCTTTACAATAATAAGAGAACAAATTTTAGCAATTACATTTAAAATTATGAAATTTATATGTTTTTTAAAATGTATCAAATACTCTACACAAATTTAAAGACAAATAATTTAATACTGTAATTAATTATGTCAATAGCCAGACATATAAGTTCAGCAATATTGAGTTTGTTCAGTACCTAGATGGTTAACCGTTTCAGAATACCAGATGCTGTAAGCTTGTATGTTGGTGTGGCATGATATATAATCAGAATGAGAAAATGGAGAACCGAGTTCAAATTCTAGTCAAGTTCATTATTTACTTAAGTCCAAATATCTCTGGAAAAGGTATGAATTTATCTTTTCCCTCACCAGCTATCTTAGGCTCAACTAAGTTTGAGAGCTTACTCTGATGAATTCCAATTTAAATCTCCTTCAACAGATCCATCTCTTCTCTCACCAGCTATCTTAGGTTTGATCATGTTTGGGAGGTTACTCTGATTAATTCCAATTTTAATCTCCTTCAACAGATTTTACTGAGAGCTGAGTTTGAATTCCAGTTGAGTTCATTACATTCTTTTACGCAGAAACACCATTGGGGAAATATATGAATCCATCTCTTCTCTCACCAGCTATTTTAGGTTTGATCATGTTTGGGAGGTTACTCTGAACTCCTGTTTTAACCCCCTTTGACAGATATTCAACAGAATTTAGGTCAAGTAACTGAGAGTTGAGTTCAAATTCCAGTCAGGTTCATTACATTCACTTACGCACAAATAAACTTAGGAAAGGTATGAATCCATTTCTTCTTCTATCTATGTGTAAATAGCAGAACAGATTGGGTCCTATAGCCTTCATTGTCAGTCAGTCCAAGAGAAGGAAAACTCTTAAGCCAAACCAGTCTGGAGAGGGTTGGTATCTGTCGACCCAGGTAACTTTCAGAGCAGGCAGGATAGAAGAATATTAGGTCTATGGCTCCGAGTTCTAGACTTTGGATTGTTCCACGGTTTAATCAGGAAGAGACAATTCAGCACCAGAAAAACAAAACTTTTTTTTATAACCAAATAAAAGTAATTTATTAAAGATTAAAATTTTCATTAGTGAATATTTTACTTCAAATAAAGCATTTAAAAAGGCATTATGTAAAAATATGAACCAGTTTTTTGTTTTAAATTATTTTTGACGATGAAGCAGAGTAGGACAAAAGCCAGATAAGGATTAAAACAGAGTACTGCTGCTTTTGGGATGTGTGGCATGGTGCAGTGGATATCGGCTCGGAAGGAGAAATCAGGGAGCCAAGTTTGAATTCCAGTTGAATTCGTTGCATTCACTTATGTGCAAATACCCTTTGAAAAAGGTATTAATCCATCTCTTCCCTCCAGTTATGGGTTAAATAACAAGACAGATTGGGTCCTATTGCCTTGACTGGCAACCAGTCTACTGCAGAAAGTAATAGCCACCTACTGCGGGATAATCTTCTGCCCAATCAGTCATGTCTCTTTTGAGACACGATCGCCCAAGTGTGTATCACATATGGCACTTTACTGACTGCTGCTGTATTTGGGCAGGAGATGTTTTGTCCTACTGTTCAGTCTTGAGAGAGTCAAATGACGTCACCATGTGGGTGACAAATTATTTTCCACCCTGAAACCCTTCTCTCACAGATGAAATGTAGCAAGCTTCTCACTGCTCTATCAAAACTTTCATAGAAAGTGCCAGTTCTAACCTTCATAACTTGCACCCACCAAGCCACCCAGTTTAACAAGCTACCTTCCTTTCCGCTGTATTCCATTAGGGAGAAGCAAGTTTCACTCGAGCAGCTTCTTCTTACAAACCACTGCCATGTGGAACCAACTCCCATTAGGATGCTTTCCTGGTCATTACAATCTTAACCTGTTTATGTCTATAGTTAACCATTATCTTCCCCAACTATTTGCATAAACTGTCCCTCTAACTCAAGTAGTCCACAGGATTTGTACAGAGTGGACCTCACTCCATTAAAAAAAAAAAAAAAACAGTTCAAGGAACGGACTGTTTTTTTCAGTGTCTCTAGCAGTGGATCATAGATATAAGTTTCATTTGAGGAGTAGATAGGATTACCTCTCACTTTGTTTGCACTCCTCCCAATGTTTATTGAACTGGAGTAGAGGTTTGTTTCCCATTTAGGATTGAATTTCCAGTTCCTTTTAAAGTCTACTCATTCTCTTTTACTCTCAGTAACCCCTTGCATATTAGTAGCATTATAGCCTTGCCAGGAGTGAAAGGATTAACAAAAAAAAGTTAGTCGTTAACTGCAGGTAAAGAAGGAATAGTAATTGTGCTTTTCAAAATTTTCAATCACTAACAAAAATTTTTATTAAGATGATTATTTTTTCAATATTGTACTTCTCCCCTACATGAGATTTGTAATAGAAATATAAGAAGAAAAAAAACAAATCTGTGTGCCAACACAAAGTTCAGTCGTAAATCTAGTGTGAACAGTCCAACAGGCAATGTAGTAACAAAAACAGGGTCAGAAATCCAACCTTCCCAACAGCGAAAATCACACTTTTGCTTACCAAGCTCAAAGATTGTACCATCTCTCACCAAGCTCAAAAATTATACCATCTCTCAGCAAGCTCAAAAATTATACCATCTCTCAGCAAGCTCAAAAATTATACCATCTCTCAACAAGCTCAAAAATTATACCATCTCTCAGCAAGCTCAAAAATTGTACCATCCCTCAGCAAGCTCAAAAATCGTACCATCTCTCAGCAAGCTCAAAAATCGTACCATCCCTCAGCAAGCTCAAAAATCGTACCATCCCTCAGCAAGCTCAAAAATCGTACCATCCCTCAGCAAGCTCAAAAATTATACCATCTCTCAGCAAGCTCAAAAATTATACCATCTCTCAACAAGCTCAAAAATTATACCATCTCTCAGCAAGCTCAAAAATTGTACCATCCCTCAGCAAGCTCCAAAATTATACCATCTCTCAGCAAGCTTAAAAATTATACCATCTCTCAGCAAGCTCCAAAATTATACCATCTCTCAGCAAGCTCAAAAATCGTACCATCTCTCAGCAAGCTCAAAATTCAGTCTCCCCTTAGTAAGTAAATAACAACGTTCTTTATTTACCAAGTTATTTTTCTGATTGGCCATGCCAGATGAAGAGGAAAGAAAATAAGCTGTAGTATTGTATGCAAATTAATAGATAAGTATCAGTCAGTCAGTTAAGTGCCATATGTGATACACACTTGGGCGATCATGTCTCTTTCGAGACATGACTGACTGGACAGAAAATTTTCTATCCTGCTCTTTAAATTATAGCTGAAGGAAGAGACAGATTGTATTAATAAGTAATAATTTGTGGCGGATCAGTTTATTACTAAATAACAATAGAAAACTGATCCCCCACTTTTTGCCCAGTAGAAGCTTTACTTGTGTTTCAAACTATTATCTTCAGTCAGTCAGTTAAGTGTCATACATGATACACACTTGGGCTATCATGTCGCAAAAGAGACATGACTGACTGGGCAGAAGATTATCCCACAGTAGGTTGCCATTACTTTCTGCAGTAGACTGGTTGCCAGCCAAGGCTATAAAACCAAATCTTAATAATTTTTGCTAGTTTTTCTCCTGCATCAGATTAAATGACCTGTTCTTTTGGTAATTGTTTTTTTGTTTTTTTCCCCCCATTTGCATATATACAGATTCCCTCCAGGAAGCTGAGCTTGCCAAGAAGACACGTGACCGGGCATTTGATGAACGTAACAAGATTGTCCAGGAACGAGAGAGTATAAAAAATCTTTGTGATAGTTTGCGACGTGACCGTGACAGAGCTGTTAGTGACTTGGCTCAGGCATTGCGGGATTCAGATGAACTCAAGAAACAGAAGAATGAAGCCTGTCGAGAGTTTAAAGAACTTAAGTAAGATATTTTTTTTCCTCATTTTCGTTTTCCTTTTTTTCCACTTTTCTCTTTCATTTTTTCTCTCTTGTTTTTGTTTTTCTTTTCTTTTTTCTTAGTTTTCTCTGTGTTTTCTTTATTTTATCTTTTTAAAAATCAAATATTACTCAACATTGGGTTCAGTACATTTTCGCAACCCTTAATATTGTATCTAGCAAAATATAATACCCACTCTGTATTTTGCAAATGACTCAAAAATCTTTCACGGTCTTATATATGAAGTTTAAGTATCTAAGTTAATATTTACCCAAGTACCATAGCTCTTGGGTACTTGTACCTCACCTTCATCCATAATGATGTCATATATCCTTAGTACAAAGTAGGAATTATTCTGGTACGTCACATTAAGGGCCAAGTAGATACTTTTTGAACTCTATTAAAATTGGTAAGTGAGGACGTTTTAGCTTCTGGCCATATATGACAACAGTACTCTACTTAGCACCTTTTATCTACGATATTCATTTTTGTTATATAAAAAATGTGGCACAATGCTAAAAAATGGGGCTTGGGAGAAGGCTGGTCTGTCTTATATTAAATAACTTAGTGAGACACAATCACTGACCCAAACAAACTATACAATATTCCTTGTACTAAGACATTACATTCTTACTTAATGTTTTTACTACAAACACCATAATACCCAAAAGTCTCTCTGAAGTCAATCTAGTCCCATAAATAGAATTTGTATAAAAGGGTGTGGGAAATAAAATAGAAACTTTAAAAATGAAAATCCTGATGAATATTTACACAAGGCATAATAATATTTACAAATAACTAAACAAAATAGTGTTAGTAATAAAAACAAAACAACAACAAAAACAATCCTTAATGGTGACAGAAATATCAGTTGACTGGATGAATATAATGTTTAATAAATATAAGGATCGTCTACTCAAATATGAGTATCCATTAAAAATAAATCTAAGTATTAAAACCTTTGGTTTAATGAATATAAAATCCATCACTTTATTATAGATTGAAATAAAATCTTTTGAATTTTATTTCCATTTATTTCCTTGTAAATACTCATTGACAGCAAAATGATAAAATTTCATCTCTAAATTCTTCGGCTATTTAAGATACTACATTTAGTAGAAAATATAATCGGTTTCAATTCTATATTCAGGAGTCAGAAATGACCACTCTTTTCTTTTTTGATAGATTTACAGTCTCTTTTAGATCGGGTGTGGATGGAGGTTGGTGTCTTCGCATGTATATTTTAGTTCAACGACAATATTTATTTCTGTAAAATACAAAAAAAAAGTGGCACAAGCCCCAAAAATGGGGCTGGGGAGAAGGCTGGTCTGTCTTATATTAAATAACTTAGTGAGACACAATCACTGACCCAAACAAACTATAAAATATTCTTTGTACTAAGACATTACATTCTTACTTAACGTTCTTACTACAAACACCATAATACCCCAAAGATTCTATGAAGTCAATCTAGTCCCATAAATGCAATTTGTGTGAGGGAAGCAGGAAATAAAATAACCACTTTAAAAATGAAATCAGAATAATAGTTAACATAATAATTTAATTAGTATTTTACTAACAATAGTCATTTAACTAATTAACTCGTTTGCCAGATGATTTAGAAACTGGTAATTAATACCTGATTTTTTTTTTTAATCAGTAATTAATACCTGATTTTTTTAAAAATCAGTAATTAATACCTGATTTTTTTAAAAATCAGTAATTAATACCTGATTTTTTAAAAACCAGTAATTAATACCTGAGTCTTTCAGAAACCATTATTTAATACCTGATTTTTTTAGAAACTTGTAATTTATAACGTTATGATGACCATAAATGGATTCATTGATTATTTATGTATATTGCATTTTGAGTTTATCATTAAGTGCCTCCATTATTTCAGAATCGTTTCACTAATCATTGAAAAAAGAAAAAAAAATAACAGTCATTGTTACCATTTGGAGAAGACTAATTTGTTGGTTTGTTTTTGCAGAGAGAAATATGATACTCTTTTGGAAAAAGATGCACGAAAGAGCCAGTTAAATTCTGTTGGACACAACCACAGCCGAGATTCTGCAATTGATGCGGACATGTTGGAATGGGAAACAGAAACACTTCAAATAGACATTGTATGTTGCAATTTGTAAAAAACAGCCTGTCATGTTTGCTTTTGTTTGTTTTTTAACTTATTGCTTTTAAAAATGCTACATTTTTGTTACCTTTCTCAAAGATTTAGGAAATGTTTGACATGTAACCTTTCAAAAAGATTTTTTTCCTAGAGTAGCTTTTCAGATATAACACAAGAAATTTATCCTTATTCTTCTTTGTTCTTAGACTTCTTACTCTGGCAATAAATTCGATAATGATTCAAAATTGTAGATGATAATGAATGCAGAGAAAACAGGGATTCTTCTGGAGCAGTTGATGATATATTTCACATGAACATTTTTTTTTTGTTCTGGGTCTTCTTACTCTGACAGTGAATTGAATAGTGATTCAAAATTGTAGATGATAATGCATGCAGAGAAAGAATACCATACTCAACATTGAAGTGTGACAGCCCATTGCCATTTGCATATGGTCTTGTCTGGGCAGCAGCACAAGGGACCCAAGATTAGAGGAATCTTCAAGGACCCTCTACTCTTGGGCCTCCTTTGAATTAATTTGAAACAATTTAGATCATCTGGGCCCTATTTGTTAGAGTGGATCTTTTAAATTTTATGGGGTCTCTTTAGACTTTGCCACAGCCATTTTATGTACGTATAGATTTTGATGAAGCAAGGCTGTAGCAACACAGAACTTTCCTTTTCAAGCATCTTTGTTTTTAGCATGCTTTGTTGGTGAATGTGAATCCTAAAATTTCAACATAATACAAGCCCTTCATTCTAGAGACATTTCTGTAGGCTGTGAAGTTAAAATAAAAAATATGAATTTGTTAATAAAATAAATTGGATGAGTTCAAAAGATTTTAGTTGAAATGTTTCATATCATACACCAAAAAAGCCCCATCTAAAAATATATCTTTTTAAAGACATGAAAGGTGAATACACATAATGAAGGGGCCCCCAAATTCTATTAGCCAAAGAGCCTCTTAAGGCATAAATCACTGAGTTAGCAGTTGTAAAATGTGAGGACAACTTGAAATGCAAACTACACAAAAATTAGAACAAAGCATTTGAAAATGGTGTTTGATGATAAATTAGTTTTAGCAAACAACTTTTTTCTAAAATAAATTATTGACAAATAATTATCTGGAATTTTGAATTATCCAAACATATTTTTTCAACTTGTGTTCTAAAATCTCCACATAAATGTGTAAGTACTGCATAAAGGTTGGTCGGATCAGATAAGCTCTCCTTTATATTCTTAAACTATTGGTTAAAGAAAATGCATTTTTAGACATAAATAACAAATTCTTGATTATTGTACAGCTGGTTTTCTGTATTTCTTAAAGTCTGGATAATCAAGTAAGTACTACATGAAGGTTAGATCAGATAAGCTGTTTTTTCAGTCTTTCTGATTGAGCCATGAATATAAGACAATTATTTCTTTTCAAACTTGAACAATATATCTTGAAAATATTAATTGCTATGGAAACAACACAAGTAACCCTGTAACTCTTTGATGTAGTGTACAAGTCTAAAAGATAAGAGAAGGTAGAAAAATTTTGTTTTCTTATTTATTTAAAAAACAAAACAAACATTTAGTCATTTCACTCAAGCAAGGCAATAAAGCCACTCAGATGACAAAGGTTACTGTGAAAGAATATGAGCAAAAGAAAAAGATTATTAAAGAGAGAACAATTAACGTATAAGAATTAAAAAAAAGATAGGATAATGATTGGCATTACATTTACATTTTTGAAGATTAAAGTTGATTGAAAAGCAAAAAGCCGGAAGAGAGTTCTGCAAATGAGAAGGACCATAGAAGAAAGTATTGGCATAGAAGTTACAGTTACGTTTTGCCAATTCAACTGTAAAATGATGCGATTTCTATGGAAACAAGAAGCTTGAAGAGAGTTCCACAAGAGAGAAGTGCGATAGAAGAAACTATTGGCATAGATGTTACAGTTAAATCAAGCCATTTCAACTGTAAAATGATGAAACCTTTCCATGTAAGCAAGAAGCTAGAAAACAGTTCCACACGGGAGAAGGGTGATAGAGGAAACTATTGGCATGGAAGTTACAATTACATCTAGCCATCCCAACTGTAAAATGATGAGATATTTCCATGTAGGCAAGAAGCCGGAAAACAGTTCCACACGCGAGAAGGGTGATAGAGGAAACTATTGGCATGGAAGTTACAATTACATCTAGACATCCCGACTGGAAAATGATGAGACATTTCCATGTAAGCAAGAAGCTAGAAAACAGTTCCACACGGGAGAAGGGTGATATAGGAAACTATTGGCATGGAAGTTACAATTACATCTAGCCATTACAACTGTAAAATGATGAGACCTTTCCAGGTAAGCAAGAAGCCGGAAAACAGTTCCGCAAGCAAGAAGGGTGATAGAGGAAACTATTGGCATGGAAGTTACAATTACATCTAGCCATCCCAACTATAAAATGATGAGACCTTTCCAGGTAAGCAAGAAGCCAGAAGAGAGTTCCACATGTGAGCATGGCGAAGAGGAATCTATTAGCATAGAAGTTACAATTATATCTAGCCATCGCAACTGTAAAATGATGAGACATTTCTATGGAAGCAAGAAGCCGAAAGAGATTTCCACAAGCGAGAAGGGCGATAGAAGAAACTATTGGCATAGAAGATACAGTTACATTTAGCCATTTCAACTCCAAAATGATGAGACATTTCCAGGTTAGGAAGAAGCCAGAAGAGAGTTCCACAAACAAGAAGGGTAATAAAAAGAACTATTAGCATAGAATTTCGTTTACATCTAGCCATCTCAACTGTAAAATGATGAGACTTTGCCAGGGAAGCCAGAAGCCGGAAGAGTGATCCACAAGTGAGAAGAGCAATAGAAGAAACTATTAGCATAGAAGTTACAGTTACATCTAGCCATCTCAACTATAAAATGATGAGACATTTCCAGGGAAGCCAGAAGCCGGAAGAGTGATCCACAAGTGAGAAGAGCAATAGAAGAAACTATTGGCATAGAAGTTGCAGTTACATCTAGCCATCTCAACTGTAAAATGATGAGACTTTGCCAGGGAAGCCAGAAGCCGGAAGAGTGATCCACAAGTGAGAAGGGCAATAGAAGAAACAGTTACAACACAAGCAAGCAGCACATTTGTATCCCTTCCAACTTGCATTTACAAATAAACTAAATATAAACTGGTTAAAATTTATCTTTCTCACTTTAATTTCTGGTGCCTGGAGGACTTTTGCCACTTTGACTTCCAATGTTTAGATAGTATTCAGGCTGTAATTAATTCCTACTGGATTTTTTGTTGATCACATACCCTTTTCAAGGGTATTTGTGCAAAATTGAATGCAATGAACTCAACCAGAATTCAAACACATTTCACAGTTCGTCAGTTTTTTTCTGATGTGTTGTCTGTTCTTTAATATGGCAGCGAATGCTGGACAATATCATTGAAGATGAAGGAAAATCTTGAAGCAACTGAAATGTGGTTCTACAGAAGGATGTTGAGGATATGGATTGAGAATGCGAGCAATGATGAGGTTTTGGAAAGGATGAAAAGGAAATTAATACTGAGCATTCAGAAAAGACAGCTAAAGTTCCTTGGACATATGATGAGAAAGGAAGGCTTGAAGAATCTGATACTCACAGGTCAGATAAAGGGAAAAGGAGACAGGGGAAAGCAGCAGATAACATATTTGATGGGCCCGAGCAGGTGGATGGCAGAGTGGGCTTTGGGTGGGGTAACAGGAGAAAGTGTGCTAAGAGCCACCAGGGACAGAGAGACATGGAAGGCTATCACCTACGTACTGAAGGGACATGGCGCATAGAAAAAGAACCATTATTGCTATTTGTACATTCACTAGGGTATATGCCAAAGATGTCTCATTTTAGGAATATACCAATTGTATCAATCAAATCATTATACCAATTGGCTCAATCAAAACAACAAGTATTCTTAATTCTTCACAGGATGATAAGTTTTATCTCACCATGTTGAATGTGTACATAGCAGAAAAGAAATGAATGATAGAGGAAAGGATTAGAGTTTTCTCCCTTATTTTTAGAGAGTTCATAACTTCCTTTAAAACAAACATATAGGCAATTAGTATGATTTATGCAGTATCATATTCATCAGGATCTATGGAACCATTATGATACTGTACAGAATCATGTCATACAGAATATTAAAAGCCAATAGATATTGATTTTTTTTCTATGACCTGAAATAAAAAGTGGTTTTATCAGGACTACCTAAGCTCTGTCCATGTTTTCACAATTCTTGACTGTAATAGACTTAGCTCTTTCCGACATGTCACAATTTCTGAATCCAAACTGAAAACCTACTGTGACTGATTTTTGCTTTGTTTGCATTTTTAATTTTAGAGTGGCTTGGATACAAACAACCTTGGCTTTGAGTTGACCGGTGGTACTGATGACCCTCAGTTTCCGAATGATTCGTCCATTTTCATTAGTCATGTCAGCAAAGGCAGTGCAGCTGAAGGAAAATTGAAGTCAGTGTTGTAGAATTATTTAATTTATTTTGTCATGTTCTTGTGTGTATTTTTTATTTTACCAATAGCTGTCTGCCATTTTCATCACAGTGTCAGTGTCTTACATGTTTTCTGTCCCAGTTTTGCATTCCAAGCAGCTCAACTCTGTCATAACTTGAGAAAACACACAAAAATCCTTGTCCTGATGTTGGTTGTGTTGTACCTGTATAAATGTTTTACAAAAATAAGCTACAAAATCATGAATGCAACAAATGATTTTATTGGATCAAGAACACAATCATTGAAAAACATGACAAGGTTGAAAATAAATATCTTGTACTTCCAGAGTTATGAGAGAATAGTATTTTGTCTACCATTCTCTTCCCTGTCAGCCATTTTTCTGTGTATGTGTGTAAGGGGTTCTGAAAAATTTTATGTTTGATTCTTCGGCTAGATTTTTGGAATTGAGTTGTGCAAGGAACTGTTCAGCTTTCTTTCATACAATTATATAGTCAAAAGTAGAAAAGTAAAAACAATTAGGATTAGTTGTCTTATAAGACATTAACTAGCAATGATAGCCTGCATTTTCTTTGTTTCTTCTATATATTATTAAAAATCTCTACATTGCTAATGTCCCAAGCTGTGATCTAAATGCTAAGGTGGTTACCACTTTCAAGGCAAAAACATTGCTGTATTTGAATAACTAAGCAATTTAATTATAAAAGCCTACAAAACAAAAATTTAGAAAAATCAAAAAAGATTGGAGAAGAAAGAAATGACAAAATAATTATGTAAAATTTGATTGCACAGATAAATATGCAAATCATTTAGCTTCATTTAGCAAGAACTGCTAAGTTAGGCAAGATATAAGACATATGCTAGTAGGTATAAATAATAAAATAAATATTTGAAGTCATAGTTTATAGTTAATATTCAGGGTTTAAAGCAAACACAAACATACAAAGTTTATATATTAAATGTTGGATGTGCGTTGTTGTGCAGTGGATATCAGCTTGATATCCACTGCACAACAACGCACACATTTCACAACTATGTACATATTTCACAACAACGCACACATTTCACAACAATGTACATATTTCACAACAATGCAACGATATTTCTTGCATTCACTTATGCAAAAATACCCTTGGGGAAGGTATTAATCTGTCTCTTCCCTCCAGTTATCAGTTAAATAACAAAACATTGGGTTCTAAATCCTTGGTTGGCACCCAGTTTACTACAGAACGTATTGGCAACCTACTGCAGGATAATCTTCTTCCCAGTCAGTCATGTCTCTTTTGAGACATGATTGCCCAAGCATGTATCACATATGGCACTTAACTGACTGACTGATATTGAATGTTGAAAAATTCAAAAAAAGTGTAAATTTTTGTCTACTTTAATTTTTTCTCACAAATGAAAATAAAATTTTTTAAAAATCAATCTCAATTATAAAACGAAGAGCTGATGCCATGTCACGTACTGTCTGCATGTGACTTTATCTGCTTGTATGCAATATATATATATATATATATATATTGTCATCTGCAGACAGATCTGTTTCACTGTATCACAGCTCATCAGTACAGTTAGACTCCGATTGCTTTTTAACCTAGAATTTTTAACCCGACCGAATTTTAACCCGACCGAATTGGCGTCAGTCGGCGATTCTACCTCTGGGCTATGGGTGTTCAGTGGAAGAAGGCAGACTTTTTTAACATATATATTATCACTATACACGCCCAATAGCTAGAGTGCTCTAATTCATTTTACTGAATGAGCGATGCGTACACGCCAGAGTAGCTACTGTTTTTCAAAGTCTACCATTCATCAGGGTATGAGAGCATAAATATTGTATGTATATATATATATATATATATATATATATATATATATATATATATATAAACAAATTCTTTTTCCTCCCACACCAAAATATAATTACTTAAAATAGAATCAGTTTATTAAGATAAATACAAAGGTATCTCGCTTAAAAGAAAATTTAGGCACCTTTCGGCCAACACATCCTCAGAATAGAAATCGTGGTAAAATTAAAACAGAAGTTGCTAAGAAACATTTTTAACAATGACTGAAGTTCAGAAAAAAAAAATTTGTATATTACTTATGTTGGGTGGTAGTGTCAGCCAAAAGGCACCTAAAATCTTTTCTTTTAAGCGAGATACCTTTGTATTCATAATAATCATAAAATGATCCTATTTAAATTAATTATATATATATATATAGTATGCGGTGTAGATATAGAAGAATCCAAAGTAGTGTCCTGTACATACAGTGGCAGGATAACTCTCTAAGAGAGCTCTAAGAATATATTTATATTAATACATATAGAGCAAATATAAGAAAAAAATTAGACAGACATGTTATTTCATGGTAAATCAGACGTATAGGCCTATTTCAGGCGAACCATCATCAGATTTCGTCTTTATTGTACAGAAGATTTTACATGAATGAAATTCACAAAGACCTTGAAAAAAAACGGAATAAAAATAAAGATTGCTCCCTTAAAAAATACATCATTACATCAGTTTGGTGAATACACACACACATTCATACATAAGCATATATATACGCATCATATAATCAAGGAGCACGCATAAGAGTGGATGTCAACTTAAACTTAAAGATAAATTCACAACACAGATATAGATATATGTGTGTTATGAATGAGTAATTTACACATGCTTGTGCCATTTAATGTACACATAAGTCAATGCACACACATATGCATGCACAATTTAACCAAGTTTGAAATAAAACATTGGAATAACACATTTCCCTTACCCTCAGTCTGGACAACCCGTAACTTTGGTTGAGTAATAAAATCAAAGTTAGAGACAAAGAAAAAAATTTTAACTTTTTTTAAAACCCTAATATATCAAATAATTATAAGCTTTGATTAAGCATTTTGGAAATTATTTGGTAGGAAATAAAAAAGCATTTTCTTTTATAAAATTTTGTAGGGATATTTTTAAGTCTGTCATTAAATTAAAATATACACCCGTGCGTACAACATACGTATACTCACACACACTTTGAATGAAATTGAGGTAGATGTCTCCATCAGGAGGGTTTCCTGTCTGGCAACAAGCAGTCCTTTGAAGTCATTTTTCTGATATATTTTTTAACAAACAGTATTTTTAATGCACAAATAATTTCGATTTGAAATTTGATCACCTTCCCATTGGCGACCCGATCAAGTCATTTTTATGATTTCCTCAGTATTTAAACTGAACATATTTTCTAATAAATGTGTATTTTAAGTGGATAAATAATTTATATCTGAAATGTGATCAACTTGCCATCAGCAACCTTACAAATTTATTTTTATAATTCCTTCAGTATTTAACTGAATATATTTTCAAATGTGGTATTTTAAATGGAAAGAGGATTAAGATTTTCATTTTGATCATCTTGCCATCAATGAAGCAGCAATGAATACCAAACTAGTAATTATAACTTTTGCTCATATTGATAATTTAGTATGACACAAGGCTATCTGGTACAGTAAATGTAAGTATGAACACTGTGTTGCACCGACCTTCCAAACAGATGCTTGCATACCTTGAAAATCAACATTAAAAATTCTGATTTTATTAAATGTGCTCAAACACTTGGCACTTTTGGAAAATATGCAACTACTTTGGCCACTGAGCAGATAATGTTTTTTGTCTTGTTGTCTACAATGAATAATATTAACAATGAGGAAGCAATAAAAAAAATTGTTTATTTTGCGATCACCTTTTAATTAACCTTGTCAGTGTTTTTGGTGTTTTTTTTAATTTAGGGTCAATGATGTTGTGGTTCGTGTAAATAACATAGATGTAACTAATGTTGAACGCAAAGTGCCCCTAGAAGCCATTTTCAACACCACTGGAGTCATCAACATGGTATGTTTTAATTAAATGGAATTATTTTGCTTCTCTTATTTATTTTTATGTATGTCACTATTGAGATACCTTGTGTGTGTGTGTGTGTGTGTGTGTGTGTGTGTGTGTGTCTATAAAGTTGGGAAGATCAGCCAATTATGCTACCATGGTTTTCACCTTTTCAGTTTTGTCAGGTGATTTGTACTGACTGATGACTTAATGGTTAATGCTTTTATAATTCACAACCGGAAGTTCAAAATAAGGGAGTGGCTTTTTATTGAAAATCCTTTCATCTGGGTTTGTATGAGCCTAAAAGATATTTTCTAATGTGTCTGCATCTGGACATTATTTCAGATCTTTTATTTAGTATGTTTTGTCATTCTAGAAATAATACTATAGCCAACTTTTCTTCTTAGCACAATCTGCAGATATCATTTTTGCAAAATTTAGCTTCTTTTAATATTTTCCAGGCTGCATGGGGGTTTTAACTGTTTTTTTACTTTTAATTTCCATATATAGTCGGATAGCTTAGTGCTATTTTAAAGTTTTTTTAATCTAAATGTTGACTTGGGATTATTCCATCGTGTTTTAAAACTGCCTTTAGTATATCCCAAGTATATTTTATCTTTGACTTCTACTTTGTAAGTAACTTCTTTGGTTTTACAAACTCCTTCAAGCAGACATTTGTTTTTATTTCTGCAGTTAAATTTTTTATTAATGGTATTCTGCTGCACATTGTTTTTTTAAATTTTTAGTATTTTGTCTCTTTATGTGATTTTCTAAATTAGAAGTACAGCTGTAACTTAATGTAGCTGTATTTCTATTAAATATTTTGTGTAGCTTGAAGCTTTTAGGGAAGTGTTTATTAAGTAGTTCAAAAAAATTTTCCCTATTTTAGATTTTACTTCTAAATCAAAAGGAGGATTAAACCAAATGATATCACATTTTCTTGTATTATTCTTTTCTTTGTTCATTTATTTGGGACTTATATTCTAAATTATTTTTATGTCCATTTTCTTCCAAAGCTTTCTTATAATCTTTTTTCCTCTTATCAAAAATTGTTTTATAAGAGGAATTTTTAGACAGTCCATGTTCTATTCCTTTAGGGATGTGTTTGAAGATATTGGTAAGGTGATTTGATCTGGTGTTTACATATCTTAATTTTGTGTTTGGTTTTATGGAGAGAGAGTGCCAGTTTGTAGATTGAGTTCCATGTCCAAATATTGGGCAACTTTTTTATTCATTTTGACCTCTGTGTCAAAATAAAGACTTTTGAAGAGTTTAA
The DNA here is from genome assembly GCA_037127315.1 of Ascarosepion bandense. NCBI lineage: Eukaryota > Metazoa > Mollusca > Cephalopoda > Sepiida > Sepiidae > Ascarosepion > Ascarosepion bandense. The sequence continues at coordinate 1,725,891 of JBBBDQ010000688.1, read as the reverse complement.
AAAGCACTTTTCTTACTTTGTTGTTTGATCTTTTGTTGTCTGTCAATATTATCAGTCCGTTATCGTCTATGTGGACTATTTTGTTTATTTTGTGTAAGAGAAATAAACCCATTAGTTTGGAAACATCGGCTCTAATGAACAAACCTTGTGGTACATCAAAGGCGCCCTTTTTAGGATGTTTTTATCTATATTTCACCATTGTGGAATAGCATGGATTTGCGACAATGTAAAATTATTTTTTGTGTGTTCTAATGGTATATTTGTAAAATCTTTAACAAAATCTAAAGCTTCAAGTAACCTTTTTTCACAAATTGATGGGTAAAAGTTTTTAATGTCATATTTCATGAAAACATTTTTCCTTTGTTTTTAAATAACTAAAAGCTCTACATATTAAAGCTTCATTTTCTTTCCAACATGTATTGATAACTTTCTGATACAACTGTTTACTGATCTAATTTAAATCCAATTTAAATCTGACCTATAACTGTTTATATATATCTAAACTTATTTATAAATGTAACTTTGTCTGTGTGTGTCAGTTACCTATAGACTCTGAAACGGCTGAACCGATTTTCTTGAAAATTTACACAGTTGTACTATAAGCATTTGCGAATGTTCTTGGCTAGGTTTTGTGTCAACGTACCCCCAATAAATATCGATAATCGAAAAAATCGGGTTATAGAAGGAGTGGTCCGATTTGAATCAAATTTCATACACTCATAGACAAAGACATAAGAAACGATATTTAGAAGTTTCAAGGTTGCAGTTCCTACAATAGTGCAGAAAATCAATAATATATATATATATATAAAAGGCAAGATGTTTGTGTGTGTGTGTGTCTGTTTATCTGCCTGTATGTCTGTATTTTTTTCAGCCCTTTTTTTTTAGTTTTTGCTTCGGGTTTGGCTCTAAGTAGGTATAATTGTAGTTCTTAGTCTCAGCCATGATACCATTTATTCAGAGGACTTATTTAACCTTCAAAATTCAGTTTATGACAAAAAAAACTTATTTGATATCAATACCAGGAAAACAAAATTTAACTTACATCCATTCATTTTTCTTTCAGTTTATGGTTTCGCTTTAACTGGAAACAAATATTGCTTTTTAGTCATTCATGCCAATGTCCAAAGAGTCTGAGCTCCAGGACCATGGATTAGTTTTAAAGCTTTCATTACATCTGAGCAACGCCAGGCTATACTGCTAGTATATATATATATATATATATATATATATAGAGAGAGAGAGAGAGAGAGAGAGAGAGAGACTTGGTCATACATGCACCAGACCCTCTTGCGGATTGACTTGTCACTTGTTAAAATTCAGTTCAATCCATGCACACATTGATCAGCATATCATGAACAACCAGAATACAACTATCAACATTAGACAAATATTAGTAGGAAATACCAAAATACTCTACACCACAAAGAGAAAAGATTAAACACCAATAGAAAGATTAAACTCTAAAAGATATCGTTATAAAAAAATAAAGAGCTCATATTAAATAAAATTCACTAAAGGAGATGGTATTTTGAAGTGCATATGATATAATTAATGTGCCCATATATTAGTATTAAAAGTAATTTAAATGGTTAAATTGCATTCTTTTTGAGCAGCCTTATTCCCAATAGTTGTTACACGTGACATCAGGCTAGACATCCATCTTCCCAAAGAATACCAGGATGTAAACAGAGGAATTCTAACTAAAGCACGGACACCACATTGGTTCTTGATAATGACTGTAGCAGTCATATGATATAATTAATGTGCCCATATATTAGTATTAAAATAATTTGAAAAATATAACAGACTGACCTTGTCAGTTCTTTTTAATCAAACTTGTTTGGATAGATGAATACTTGCTGCTTAAATATATCTTATTCATAAATATATATATATTGAGAAAAAACTCAACACATAATTAAATGGTTTTAAATCCACAATTTGATGTACATTGAGCTCTCTGTCTATATCTAATTGATATTTTATATTAATTAGATGAAATCTTTTGGATTATCCTCTTCGTCTTCATGGGTTGCCATTCTCTAATATCTAAATCTAAATCTAAACTTATTTATAAATGGAACTTAATCTGTGCCTGTGTTTATCCATGACCTATAGACTCCGAAACGGCTGAACCGATTTTCTTGAAAATTTACACAGTTGTACTATAGGAGTCTGTGAGTGTTTTTAGTTAGGGTTTGTGTTGAGGTACCCCTGATAAATATCGAAAATCGATAATCGAAAAAAATCGGGTTCTAGAAGGAGTGGTTCGATTTTAATCAAATTTGATACACTCATAGACAAAGACATAAGAAACGATATTCAGAAATTTCAAGGTTGCAGTTTTTACAATAGTGCAGAAAATCGATAGTATATATATATAAAAGCTTTCAATACACCCGAGCAACGCCGGGCTATACTGCTAGTATATGTATATATGTGAAAAGTGTATGTATATAATTACAAATATCAATATGTATATATATGCAATTTGTTATATATATTATATTATTTATATATTATATATGCGTGGTAGTTATTTGAAAGCACTCAATATCAGTGATAGAGCTAACATATTCATATAGATAGGTGTGAGTTTGTAACCCTGGGTTTCACGCTCTTGTGATCATCAGACAAACTCAAACTTGTTTGTCTGATGATCGCAAGAGCGTGAAACCCAGGGTTACAAACTCACACCTATCTATATGAATAAATAAATAAATATATATATATATATATATATATATATATATATATATATATATATATATCCAGTCATTCTTTTCAAATCACATAATGAAGATAGTAGTGAATGGGCATGCTTCCAGATACTATCATACGAACACAGGGGGTCCCTCAAGGCTTTATTCTAAGTTCTATCCTTTTTCTGATCTTCATCAATGATCTCCCAAGTAGACATCTATACTGACATCAACTCTATTTACTCCTGCCTTGATAAGAAATTTGTCAAGGCTGACAAAGTAAACTTCACTGCTGATCTTAAAAAGACCTCCAATCTGTGGTAGACTGGGGCAAAAAATGACTTGTAAATTTTAGTGTTTCCAAAATGAAGCTTCTATCCTTTAACCACCATAGACAATCACTGCTGCTTCCCATCAGCATGGATCAGGCTAGTTACCCTGAAAGCAAAACACTGCGACTCCTCGGGCTAAATCTCTCGGCTGACCTCAAGTGGAATGACTACATTGATTCCATAGCCGCTAGGAAGGTCGGTTCACTGTGTAGGGCCAGGATGTTTTCTCATCTGAATCCATCTTGCACATGTATAAATCTACCATCTGCCATGCATGCCGTTCATTGAATAATGCTATCACATCTGGTCTGGTTCCCCTGCTATTCATCTGAGGGTTCTTGACAAAAATGGAGAATCTGTAATGTAACTGATCCTGACCTGGTAGTTCAACTCCAGTTTCTTTCTCACAGATGTAATATGGCTTCCATCTATCTCTCTTACAAATACTTTCATGGCTTCTATTCTGATGAGCTTAGCTCCCTGGTGCCCTCTCTGCATAAATTTACTCAAGCTACTAAACTGGCAACTAGGTTCCACCATTTTAGAGTGAAACCAATCAAATGTAACCACAACTTCTACTCTACAGCTTCTTTTCTCGCACTTCCTGCCTGTGAAATTCCTTTCTGTATACTTGCTTCCCTAACAGCTACAAAGTCCAAGAATTTAAAAGTGGCCTCATTCCCAACACATTCCATTAGGTTAGACTTCCATCTTCCCCAAAAATACCAGGATATAGATAAAGAAATTCTAACTCTAACACAGACACCACATTGGTTCTTGATAATGACTGTAGTGGTTGAAAATACTTGAACAAAACAAAAACAAAATATGAAGGACTGAGTTTTTCAAGTGAAAATCTCTGTAAAATTTTACAAGTCATTTCATCTTTTATCTTCTGAATTTTACAGGTTGTTCGGCGACGCCGTTCCATGACAAGACTGTGGCAACCAATTCAACTAACTGTGTCAACATTAAAAGGTAAAATATCTCTTCATGTGGCGAAATGGCATGTGGTTCCATTAACAGCTTCATTAATGGAACATTTGGGCAGGATGTTCCAAATCATTTCACTGTCAACACAAAAGCAAATTAGATCAGGTCTTTGTATGACTCATATGGAAGATAATATGTCAAAAGATGCTCTATAAATTGTATTATATGAAAAGTTATTATGTAGCTGATAATTTCTGATTAGAACAAGTTCAACAATTTTTCTTTTTTTTGAAAGACCAATATATATTGATTTTTCAAAGAGTAATTGATATTAATTAATTTTTTCCAAATGCCAATCAGTTCAGAATTCCCTGTGGCAGATAATATAAAGATGAAACTAGCCACCACCTTAAAATATGGAATATCGAAAAAGCCATAGTGACAGATGAGACAATGAAATCAAGTATGTTTGATCATATATAGAGGAAAAGGTAGTCATCAGCTCCTGTGGAATGAAGTGAAAATACTGGACAATAAAAAGTTAGACATCTGAAAGAATCATGAAGCTATGAGGACCTTCTTAGTAGGCCTAGCATAGAAATAAATACAATATGGGAGCCATTAATAATGAAAAACAAATGACAGGAAGTATTCAACTGCAGCAGCCATTTTTTGTGTGCCACATTAATTCAATAGCAGTATATTGTGATAAACTCTAGAATTTTAGTCATGCAGGAATGCAGCAGAAATACCTCCCATGTATACCTCCAAGAAATGTCTCTCACATAATTGGAAGACATTAGTGGCAATGATGTCTTCATCTAGCTCATGTCTTACCTTTATATGAAAGGTATTTCTGTTGCACTTTGTATCAGCTGTGGGGGGGGGGGGTTGCAGATCATAGCATTTTCAATGCACCTTTAAGTGAATTAATTTCAGTTTAACATCTGCTTATATTTCTGAGATGAGCAATTGTAACTACACTATTCAAACTGTTGTCTTCATCTTTATTGTCATATCTATGATATTTCAAATGTTGTACACTCCTTCTTCAGGTGATATACGTTGGATTACTTAGGCCGGTGCTTTTATCCACTTTCGGATTATTTCAACCAACAAAAGTATTAGTTGAAATAATCCAAAAGTGACTTGACTCAAAAAATTGTGAGTTCAATACCTGGCCACAGCAGAGGTCAAAAAAAAAATTAGAGAGTTGAGTTATGAAAGGGAATTAACTGAAACTGAGACATCCAAAAAAAGGCATGGCATGTGGAACTAGAACAATCTCTCTTCTGCTCCATGAACTAAAATTTTAACACATATCACCTAAAGATGGCTGGAGACTACAATGGCTGAAATGTTGTAGATATGACAAAAGATGAGAACAACTGCCCAAAGAGTGTAAATAATTCAATTTAAAAAAAAACAACACTATTTCCCAGGTCAAAATTAGAAACATGAATGTTTTGGTGGCGTATCACTGCATTGTTGTGTTTCATTACAGGTCTCTTTTGCATTTTATATCAGTCAGTCAAGTGCTATACATGATACACGCTTGGGCAATCATGTCTAGAAAGAGACATGACTGACTGGACAAAAGATTTTCTCACAGTAGGTTGCCATTACTTTCTGTGGTAGACTGGTTGCCAAACAAGGCTATAGGACCCAATCTCTCCTGCTATTTAACCCATATCTGGAGGGAGAAGAGATGGATTCATACCTTTCCCAATGGTATTTGTGCATATGTGAATGCCACAAATTTACTTGAATTTCAACTCGGCTCTTTGATTTTTCATTCTGAGCTGATATCAACTGCACCAGAACGCTCATACTTTTCTTTAACTTTGAGGATGTTTTACTGATGTAGTTCACTGCTCCTAGAAATACATTGGTGAAATTTAAAGAAAAATTGTACAAATATAAAAAGAACTTGAAATTAAACATCATACTAAATACACTGGTATGCCACAGGAACCTTCAACTTTTAAAATTTTTTATCAGGCTATTTCTTAAGTTTTGTAAAAGTAAGAAATTGTTCAGATATTTCTGTTTTTTTTTTAAATGTGTACCTTGGAAGAAGTTGACGTGGGGATGAAAATTTGTCCTTGTGAAAATATTCAACTCCTACACAAAGAAACAAATGAAAGGAAGTCAGTCAGTTAAGTGCCATACATGATACACGCTTGGGCGATCATGTCTCGATAGAGACATGACTGACTGGGCAGAAGATTATCCCGCAGTAGGTTGCCATTGCTTTCTGCGATAGATTGGTTGCCGACCAAGGCTATAGAACCCAATCTGTCCTGTTATTTAACCCATAACTGGAAGGAAGTGACGGATTAATACCTTTCCCAAGGGTATTTGCGCGTAAGTGAATGCAATGAATTCAACTGGAATTTGAACTCGGCTCTCCGATTTGTCGTTCCGAGTTGATATCCACTGCACCAAAGGAAGCTTATGAAGAGAAAATCTATGATTTTGTAATTGAGAATTGTTGAGGTGAATTTTATAAAAAGTGTTCCTATTTCCTTTTCTTTTTAGTCCAGGTTTCTTTTTATGAAGACAAATTTTGTACAATGGAGAATAGACGAGATACAGGAAGATTTCTTAATGACTCCTTTCTTTGTCTCCTTTCTTTCTCTTTTCCTTTTCCTTTAGGTTTCTTCATCATCAGTTGCTTTCTCTGCACTGTTTCAGATTGAGCAACCACATGACATACTCTTATGTTAATTTTTTGAGCCTACTATTCCATGCTGGCTCAAGGCTTGTTGGAAAAGAGCACTTGGAGATATTCCCACAGTAGATCGCCAGTTCTTTCTGCAGCAGACTGGTTACCAACTAAGATAATATAACCCAGTCTGTCCTGCTATTAACCTCCTAAACTGGTTGCCACCCAAGGCTATAGAACTCAGTCTGCCCTGCTATTTTCTTATAACTGGGGGAAGAAGAGATGGATTCATGTCTTTCCCAGGGGTATTAGCTTATAAGTAAATGCAATGATTTTTGACTCAGCTCCTTGATTCCTCAATTCAAACCACTACTCATTATTCTACCATGCCTCTAAAGTGGAGTTTCTTCTTATGAAGACAGATTTCATACAACAGGAAATAGACTAGATACATGGCGGTTTCTTAATGACTCCTCTTACTACTATAACTCTGTCTTTCACCTGGTCTGGTGCTCCTGCTATATATTTTAAGACTCTTGATAAAATTCCAAGAAGAATCTGCAATATTACTGGTTCTGACCCAATATATTAGCTTCAATCACTTTCCCATTTCCGTTACATATCTTCCCTGTGCCTTTTCTATAAATATTTTTAAGCTTATTGTTCTGATGAACTTTCTTTTATGGTATCTAGATTCCAGGAATTTAAGTGCTCTTATTGTTTTAGTCCAGTTTTTTTCTTTTGAAGACAGATTCCATACAACAGGAAATAGACAAGATACATGGAGGTTTCTTAATGACTCCTCTTACTACTATAACTCTGTCTTTCACCTGGTCTGGTGCTCCTGCTATATATTTTAAGACCCTTGATAAAATTCCAAGAAGAAATCTAGATTCCAGGAATTTAAGTGCTCTTATTGTTTTAGTCCAGTTTTTTCTTTTGAAGACAGATTCCATACAACAGGAAATAGACAAGATACATGGAGGTTTCTTAATGACTCCTCTTACTACTATAACTCTGTCTTTCACCTGGTCTGGTGCTCCTGCTATATATTTTAAGACCCTTGATAAAATTCTAAGAAGAAATCTAGATTCCAGGAATTTAAGTGCTCTTATTGTTTTAGTCCAGTTTTTTCTTTTGAAAACAAATTTTGTACAACAGGAATTAAACTAGACACATGAGGGTTCTTAATGACTCTTCTTACTACTCCAACTTGGACTGTTACATGGTCTGTTACTCAGACTGACTATGGAATATGTTTGTTTTATTTATACATGGTGCTTGGACAAATTATTAAACACAAAAATAGATATTACTCATTTTAAATACTTAACTTTATTAATATTTAATAATGTTGATCTGAAATGCTCATTGTATAGTTTTCAGTATATATTAGCAATATCTACCACTGGTTTAAGTGCATTAACAAGGAAGATGACGATTTACAAGAATTTTTTTTTTATTCATAAACACTGCAACCATTTCTTTATTTACTTTTTTTTAATTTTTGAAGCTAGTGAGAATTAAATTATTGTTTTTATACCAGGTCAACACAAAAAAAGCACTATTTAATCTCTTCCACTCTTCCTTGCCTTCTGTTTCAGATACAGGAATACAAGTTGAAAATGGCTTGTTTATCAGCCGTATTTCTGCTGGTTCAGTGATAGCCAAGGATGGCACATTAGTCGTTGGTGATCGCATCAACAATGTAAGTTCTCATTCAAGAATCAGTTGTTTTTGCTTTTTCTCCAGTGAATTTATTTCAGCTTTTTTATGAAAGAATTCTGAAGGAGGACAGACAGGAAATATCGAAGCCCTGTAATTTTCCAAAACCACATTTTTCATATTAGATTCAAGCAAATTCAAATTTAATTTGGAAGCCAAGAAAATGTTACAGCCATTGTTCCCAGAGAAAATACCGTCTGTTAATCTGGATAAACATCATGGAATTTCAAAACAAAATTTTTTTTTAAATCTGGGGTGGGGTGGGGAGCAATTATTCTTGGAATATCTTCACTTGTTTTCTCATTAGTCTCTCTCCCTTTCAAGTTTCATACAAAATGAATATATGTAGTGGACTGGACAACTTCGGTATCAATTTGCAGTAGACTGACCGTCGGGGTAGTGATTTCAACAGTGAAGAAAAGGTTGGTTGTCCAAACCACCACAATTATGAATAAAATAACTCAAAGCATAATGTAACGAATATAACAACATTGTATTAAGTAAGGTTACAGAACTGAATAATTCGTGAATGTAAGATGTCGTGAAAAGAGTTCTTTCTTAGATATTAAAGATATTGTCTCAATATTCATGATATCAGAGTCCCTGAAAGGAAATATGTTTGTACTGAATAGTAGTGAATATAATTATACACGTATTTTATGTGGCTAATTGCTGAATGCAATTAGCGGTTTGTGTGAGTTGGAAGAGATGAACGGTATTTGGTCTAAACGCTCCGAAAAACATCTTCCAACTGGTTAGACACGTGTGGGAATCAGTTTATATATTTCTTAATAAACGCAGGAAAAAAGTAAGTTCACGTGCAATCCTTACGTAAGAGTGTGTGGGTATATGCGTATGAACGTGTGTGCATGGCGATGTATATGTAGGTATGTACTTGCATGTGGAAATGATTCTACATATATATAAATGATTCTACATATATATATCTGAGACAAGGTATTAAAAGTATTTGCACTATTTAGCTATTTAGATTGTGTGGACTGTTGTCCTCATCTTTACTGTCATATTCATGGAATTTCAACTATTGTAACTCTAGCCTTGTTCAGATGAAAAAACAATTGGCAAGTTACTAACTCACACTAATGTATCATATAATACTTGTAAACTATTCTTAATTGCAGATTAATGGACAGACTGTAAGTTGTAAAACAGCGTCTGAAGTGATGAAGATGTTACAGAATTGTGAAGAAAATGTGGTTCTTGATATTTGGCGCCAGACTACCTCTCCAGCCAATTCAACTGGTTCCTCTCCAACTCCAACCTGCCAGCCAATGATTCAATCACTTCATGAACAATCTGTAATTTCAGCAGCCATGTCTGATCGATCTTGCAATGAGGCTGACAAAGATCATCTCTGGGATAGTGGTATGGAGGAGAGCAAAGATAGCAAGACTGTCCGACACAATGGGTCACAGACAGACAGTCTAGATAGTCCGCGGCCGTATCACCGCAAGAACAACAAATCGTCCAATCAGAAGGAATCTGAGAACCGAAGCCGGTACAGCACTTCAGACAAGTTCTTAGAAAAGGCCTGGGAATTTTTAAAAAAAGGACGACACACCAAATATTCTGACCGTCCCGAGTATAATTCCTCTCAAATCGAAGAAGATAAAGTCATTGCAGAATTCAATGCTGTCATCAGCCTTCATGATGATTATCCTTGCGAGAAGAAGAAGGAACTCGATCATGAAAATAGTGGCACTTGGCCGAAGTACCGAGGAATGCAAACAAATGTTTCCAATCCAGGAACTGTCATATCAATGTCGTCCCAAAAACGAAAGGACCGTCCACCCCTCTCTGCCATTCTCAATGACACTTCAGTACCAGTGTCTTCGTCGTCATCCCCTCCACCTTTATTGCAATCAGTCTTGTATAATAAATCCCCATCCATACTCCCAGAACGGACAAATTCATCTTTTGCTGCTTCTACACAGCACAGTCCACAAAACTCTGGTGTTATCTGTCTACGGCAGACCCCAACCAACCAACTGTTGAACACAAACACAATTTCTTCTTTAAATCCTCATCTAGCCAAATCAGTTCCTTCCACTTCGGCCAAAGAGCATTTACTAATAAACGTCCCTGATACTAGAACTTTACTCACACACAGTGTACCGGTGCATCCCCCACCATCCACCCTCGATCGAACACTTGGGGAAGGATACTCTAAAGGCATGCATCCAAAATTGGCCCCAAATAAATACGAAAAACGGTTCCATCCACCTCAGCATGGGATTCATCAAATTGCTAATCCCCAGCTGAACCCAACCAACTCAAATAATTCCAACACTGGCAACAATTTGGAACCGCACTCATTTCGCATGCCTCAATCAGCCTGGTCTTTTGCACCCTCTCTCTCATCTTCAATTTCGCCCACTACAGACTCTGCACCGGTCAACAAGTACCGGTTATCCCCTGTGGGGGTCACACCTTCAACCCGGCCACAATCCAGTTATTCTAACAGGTAAGAAATCTGTTTGTGTTTTGTCCCCTCCACTCACCCTAAAATTTATCTCCCCCCCCCCCGAAAATTTCTTTCCCCCCAATTTTTGTGCCTCCCCTTCCTGCCCAAAAAATACAAAAAAATCATAATTATAGAAATTTTATTTGAAAGCAAAAGTGGAAGGCCATGGATTAGTGATTTTTTGGGTTTTTTTTATTTTACTAGAATTCACCAAATGAAAGGCCTGAGAGGCACTCAAGTTAGATTTACTGTTAAAATGATGATATATAAATATATAATATTGAATAATATAGACATATTGTGTCTACTTATTTTTATCCTGATTTTTTACAGTTGGCTAATAAGTTTCTTGATGTTAAAATAAAATTCATGAAGGATGACACCATAGTGTTTTTTTTTCTTTTTTAGCCCAAGTACTGTCAAACTTTTCTAAGATTATCTTCAGGGGTAAATTACAAAAACAAACTTATCAAACTGCAATAAAATCTGCATTCTGTTGCATTCATGATTTTTAAAAAGACATGCAAACACACTCTGTCATGGTTATTTTAGAATTTTTAAATTTATCCATTGTAGTTATGGAATTTTTGCAAATGCATTTAAATATAAAGCAGTTGACCAAAAATTAGTAGAAATGTAAAATGGCATTAAATGTGTTTACATTATTTACATTGTTCAGATTGTTGACTTCCTCTTCATTGCCATATTCACAGTGTTTCAGCCATTGCAGGATTTGGACTTCTTCAGGTGATTGAAATTTTGAAATGAAACCTTTATTCCATCCACTGGAGTAAATTGTTCTAATGGATAAAAGCGTTGGTTTAATCTAATGACTTGACCTAAAGAGTGGTAAGTTTAAAAACTTGGTGAATTGAGTTAAAGGGAGATAGCTGATATTTAGACATCAGGAAGAGGCACAGTTCAACAAAGATGAGGACAACAGTCCAAACAATGTAAATAATTGCAATACTTCTCAGAAACATAGTCAAGTATTGGCATTAAATGTTATATACACTTTAATATTTTGTTGCCATATTCATAATAAATTTTATTGAGTGTTGCTTGGTTGATTTTGATATAGAGAGCTTCAAGAATTTGAAGATTTTTTAATTATTTTTGTAATGCAGTATACTGATATTGTCAGCAAGCATTTTCTTATATTGTGAAGGTGGACAGGAATCTCTTTTTAGATGTTGTGCAACATTATCAAGGCATCTTACACTTTGTTGTTGGGTAAATATTTGTGATTTTGATACTTGAAGAATTGTAGCAGAGGTTTATAAACAATCTCATAAGTTTGAAAAGAGCTTTTTTCACTGATTATTGGATCTTCTGTGCTGTTTCAATTATTTCCTTTTACAAGTCAGCTTTTTCTATAAAAAATCGAACACAGCATGTAATTGAGATTAAGGGAATGATATACCCTAATGAGGCACCCAGTCTTGGGTTGTATTTCATCTGAGGACCTTTCTATCAAGCAGAGGTTTATATGTACAATCAGTCTTAATGCATCTGTCTATTTCAAACCCCAGTCAACAACGGATAATGCACATTTCATTTTGATGTTTGTTTTATGTCCACTAAAAGAAAAGGAAATTAATCAAAATAAATTTACAATATTTGTTGGAAATGAAATCATCCAAACATATTTGTTGCTTTGAAATTAATTACGTGTCTTATTTTTTAAAATTTTCATGAATTGCATATTAACTTAAGAGTACTTAAAAATGAATACAAATATATGGTGTGAACACAAAGGTCCTTGTGTTTGAACAAAAGTACCTGATGTGGGCAGAAAAGTCCTTGGGTTTTGAACAAAAGTACCTGGTGTAGGAACAAAATTCTTTGGGTTTTGAACAAAAGTACCTGGTGTAGGAACAAAATTCTTTGGGTTTTGAATAAAAGTACCTGGTTTAAGAACAAAATTCCTTGAGTTTTGATTTAAAATAACTGCTTTGACTAAAAGTACGTAGAGTGTGAATATAAGCACCTGGGACTTAAATAAATATACCTGTGATTTGAAAAATATTGTTTGGGTCATTAAATTTTGAGTAAAAGTTCTTATAATTTGATTGATAAAATTAAATTAATTTAAACAGTTTCCAATAATATGTATGAATATATTAAGCCATTTATCATTATTTTAAAATCAATGAGGTTTTTGTTTTCTTAAAGTACTTCTCTTGCATAAAAGTACTTAAGTTTTGATTAAGAAATTTTATCAGTTTGATAAATATTGTATTTATTGGAATAGCAAAAGATGTCTCCCAAATCCTAAGCAAAGTATTAAGAAACAGAAAAATTTTGTTAGAACCAAAAAAGAAAGAAAAGTGTTGAAATGTTACATAATATTGGTTCACCTTTATGACAGTGAATGCTGGACAATCTACTCATAGATGAAGTTAAGACTTGAAGTGGCAGAAATGTGGTTCTACAGAAGGATGCTGAGAATACTATGAACTGAACATGTGAGCAACAACTAAGTTTTAGAGAAAATGGAAACAAAATGGACACTTATACTTAACATCAGAAAGAGAGAAAGTTGAAATTTTTAGGGCACATAAAGAGGAAATAAGGCTTGGAAAATCTGATATTCACAGGACATATTAAAGGCAAGAGTGACAGAGACAAAAAAATATTGCATACCTATTAAGCTCAAGTAAATTAATACCAGAGCAATGTTTAGGAGAGATGACAAAAAGACATTGTGGAGAGCCATAAAAGCCAATATTCTGAATAGACACCGTACATAAAAAAAGATATTTTGACACATATGTCAAATATAATTTCAACCCTTTCATATCTGTAACTCATTTTTAAATATAATTTATTTGCTTTTACCTTTTTTCAAACTAATTTTTTCTTGTTTATTTCTTTTATAGTTTACCTTCTCAAATGACAGCAGTACTTTGTCAACCTAGTCAAGGGCAAGTCTACCAGGTGAGCAGCCAACGTGTCCCCCCACAAGGGCAAGGTCTGAGTAATGTCACCAGTCCAACACCAGTCAGCTCCCACCTCCAGTCCTTGTCCCCTCGGCATAATTCTCCATCTTATATGACATCGTCCATCCCTGAAATGGAACCAGATTGCACGCCATATCACTTGCACAGTAAAGATTTTCAATCCAACACCCTCTCACCTCCCCTCATGCATCCGGTAAGTTAAAGACAGAAATCTATAAATAAAAAATATGTTTAGGTCTATTCTCTGTGCAGCTTTTGGGTGAGTCTTAAACCTTCTCAGCCGTAAGAGTTTTCAATTATTAAATTCCTGGAGTTCTGAGCAAATGGTTGAAAATTTTTTTGTATCTGTTGTTAGTCTTATTTTTTTAAGTCATTTCACTCCAAGCAAAGTGGAAATGCAAGTAGTATGCCTGGGTTTACATGGAGTGAAAGTGAAAGAAAAGACTGAGTATAGGAAGAATAAAGGGAAGAACAAAAGATGAAAAAGATTCAAGAAAATGGTGATTGATGTTGCATTTAAATTTTTTAAGTTTGTATCTATCAGGGAAGCAAGTTGAGGCCGTAGGGAGATGGTTAATGTTTCTTTTATTCGGCCTTGTGTCATACTTAACTGAACTCCCTACAGCTTACAGATTTTATTTGTCATTTTCAGAAGGTTATTTTCATTATCATTATCAGAAGGTTGTAGATTGGAATGTGTGGAACAGTGTAGAATAGTGGAAGAATAAAAATATATATTTTTCATGTTTAAATAGAAATTTATTAAAAGAATAGGGTAACAAGAATAGGTAGTAGTTAAAAGTTCATTAACAAATATTATTAAGAAGTTAAGGGTAGAGTTTGTAGTAATAATTTGTTGAAAAAAGTTTATGCATACGTACATGTGTATGTATGAGTGTTTGTTTGGTAGGAATGTCTTTGAATGGAGAAGTAAAAGGAATCAGCACACAAGAAAGAAAGAGAAAGAGGACGAATGTTCAGGCAGACTTGAAGCTTCTATAGTCAACTAGATTTTTTGCACTGGATTGCTAAGTCCCTTTTGGTCTTGCAAATTGATTCCATTGGTTAGAAAATCAATTTAACATCTACTTGCAAAGTCTGGTTTTGACTTTTTCTTTAAACACATGGTCAATCCTTTTTCTATTTGGGAAAAACCAGAATTCGTATGTCATTGTGAATTTTTGTAAAAGTGAAGAAGAAGGTTGATTTTAATTCTTAATTTCTTATCTACTACAAAGTAAACAGAAAGGGATTTCACAGGCAGTAAGTGTAAGAAAAGAAACTTAGTAGAAGTGGCAGTTGTATTTAGGTTTTTCAACAGTAAAGGGATGTTACCTAGATGTTAATCTAGTATTAAGCTTAAATTCATGTAGTGAGGGTACCAGGAAAAATAGCCCATCAAAGCAGTTGCCATTAATACATTTATAGAAAAGACAGAGGGAAGCCATGATATCTCAGGGAGAAAGTGACTGAAGTCAAGATTAATGAATTTTTTTTTTATAATTATTTCATCCCAAGCAAGGCAGTACCACCACTGATGTGCAGGGGACTACATAAGAGTAAAAGTTTAGGCAGGAGAAGAGTGAAGAGAAAGACAAACCAGTTAAAGAGGGTGTCAGTGAAAGGGCTAGAGAAGGATGGGAATACAGGTGTGAAGAAGGTAGAGAGGAAAAGAACAAGATACACAGGGTGCTGTAAAAAGAACTGGAGTCAAGTGGCTAAGAGATGGGAATTGATATTGCATTTAAATTCCTGGAGGTCGTAGCTATCAGGAAAGCAAGTATATGGAAAGGAGTTCCACAGGCAGGAAGTGCGAGAAAAGAAGCTGCTGGAGTAGAATTGTTGGTTGTGTTTGGTTGATCTAGCTGTGAGTGGGATCTTGTTACCATTCTGGTTGCACGAGTAAATTCTTGTGGTGGGGGTCACCAGTGACTTACATACATTGGAGCAGAAGCTATGTATATATTTGTAGAATAGACAGAGGTAAGCCACATCCCATCAGTGAGAAAGTGGCTGGAGTTGAACTGCCAAGTCCGTACCTATCACATTATAGATTCTCTTTTGGAGCCTGTCAAGAACACTGAGATGAACAGCAGGGGCACCTGACCATATATGACAACAGTATTCTATGCATGGACAGATGCTTGATTTGTAAAATTGATATATTTCGAAAGTTGTTGAAAGTCAAGTATCACAAGTTGATTTTATACAGGGTACGGCAGAAACACCTCCCACATTACCTCCCAGAAATACCTCCCACATAATGGGAAGACCGAAGCTAGATGAAGGTACCATTGCGGCTATTGTCTTACTATTATGTGGGAGATATTTCTGGGAGGTATTTTAGCTGCACCCTGTATAAAAGTAAATTAATTCCAAATCAAATGAGGTCAAATTTATACTCCTTGGTATTACTGGTTATGAGATATGGTATGTCTAGTTAATCATTTGAATGATATTAATGTTGTGCAATGAAATACAAGGTTACTTGATTACATGGTTTTGGGTTTTTTTTACAAAAGCTTTTGAAACCTGAAGGTGCATTTGGATACTTGCAGCCTTAAACTGTTCATTCTGCCCATTTTATCTGCTGGCAAATCTAAGATTTTTTATTTTCATAGTACATGGGGAAAAGGGAGATAATCTAAGCAGAAGTTTGTGTATGTATGAGAAAAACAAAATGCACTATCTGAGCCTGCATCTTGGCTGGGATAGTTACCTATCTACTCCTAGTGCCAGTCATCAGTGTTCAAGCTGAAAGTGTTTTGGGATAGCAAAAGATGCCTTCCAAAAGCTAAGTGAAGGTATAAAGAAATTTTACAGAAAAAGTGTAACAAAAAGGACATTTATACTCAAGCTTTTAAAAGTTGATTTTAGATGAAAGTAAATAAATTTCTCTTTTAAATGAGACTAAATTCAGCCTCTCTAGTATTACTGGTTATGAGATATGGTTTGGGAAATCTATAAGGTTTACAAAAATATAGATTTCTGGCATGTGACGAGTGTCAATGTTGTGTATAGAAATACAGTGTTACCTGATTGCGGGTGTTGCTTGAGTGTAAGCGTTTGAAACTTGAAGCTGCATTTGGGCATTTTTAGCCTTAGACTGTTCATTCTACTCTTATTATCTTCAGGCAAATCCAAAGATTTTCTACTTTTATAGCAACAAGGTGAAAAAGGGAGAGAATTTAAGCAGCAATTTGTGTATATATATATATATATATATATGAGAAAAATAAAATCCACTATCTGGGCCTCCTCTTGGCTGGTATATCTATTTGCATATTTATCCTTGGTGTCAATAGTCAGTGTTCAAGCCCAGATAACTCCAATGATTGTGTTCTTATTCATTAAGAATATAAACGCCAATTTAAAATAACAGGTGGACTAACGAAAAACCCACTGTTTTATCTTTTCAAATTTGTTTTTAATGATTCAGTATTATTCTAACTTACTCCATTTGCCATATCTTAAAGAATATTTTTCTCAGTGATAATCGTTAATTGATGATCTGTAATTGCAGAAGAGCATGCTTTACCCTCTTCGGATTACATACCCCCACTTTCTTTCTCTCTGCTATGTAATTTTTAAAAACCCAGATGCTGAGCAGAATCAAACTTTTATTCACCATCCAGGGTGATGGGTAATGCTTTAAAGAGTTCCAGAAGAATTTTGCAAGAAAATTTATTTTTTCATACTGTTATTTTGCAATTTTATTTCATGTTCTCCCTATGCAATACAATGCACTCAATTTACCACCACTCTTACCATCAAAATAATTAACTGTAAAACTCTCTTCTACTATAACAGCTTCTTATTTTGCACTTCCTGCTTGTGGAACTTCCTTCCATTTGCTTGCTTCCCTGATAGCTACAATCTCCAAAAGTTTAAATGCAACATCTATCACCAATGTCAATTGCCTCTCATATCTCCTTGGTTCCCATCCTTCTCTTATTCTTTCGTATTACTGCCAACATATATATATATATATAAAAAATGGATTCTTTTCACTAAAAATCTTTGATAAAATCAAGAGTTTCTTTAAATGACACTTTAAAGTAAATGAATATATAAACAAAATGAGTTTAAATTAGTAAAAAAATAATTTAGAAAAACAATACAGTTGGAGTTTCTCTCTCTCTCTCTCTCTCCTTTGTAATTCTTGAAAACCCAGATTCTGTGCAGAATCAGACTTTCATTCACTACCCAGTATTTTGGGTAATGCTTTAAACAGTTCCAGAAGAATTTTGTTATTTTGCAAATTCTTTTTTCATGTTCACCCTGTACAATACAATTTTGGAATTGTGGTATTACACTCAATTTACTACCCAATTTTACCATCAAAATAGTTAAATGTAACTTCCACTTCAACTCAAACAGTTTCTTTTCTCGTACTTCCGGTTTGTGGAACTCCCTTTCATTTGCTTGCTTCCCTGATAGCTGCAATCTCCAAAAGTTTAAATGCAATGTCAATTGCAATCTTCTATCTCCTTGATTCCCATCTTTCTCTTGTTCTTTCTTTGACATCACCTGTACCTTGTTTTTTCTCTCACTGTAAACCCATGTGCACCAGTGGCAGTCTTAACTTGCTTGGAATTAAATGATTATAAGAAATGAATTTTAAAAAATTGAAAGTGGGGGTTTGATATGAAAAATAATGGAAAAAATTTTTTTTTCCAAGTCATTACCATTTTTTAAGAAAACTGGTTTAATGATTAAGTTTAGATTCTTAATTGTGGCATTGGAATTTAATTTCGGTGGTAAGTGAAAGCCTTGTAGTACAGCTTTATAAAATTCATGATTTTCTAATGTTTTATAAATTGTACATGGACAAGATGCATAGTACAATACATTTTACTAAATCATTATGCCATTAAATAAGACCTTCATTTACTTCAAAGTAAATTCTGAACAATTTAGCGATATTACAATATAATATGCTATACTGTGCAGTAGTTTTGGTGCCATTTTTAATAATGCAAAATTAAAACATTTATCTTATGATTTGTGCCCTGCAGTATTATGGTGTAATATACACTTTTATCTAGCTTTTGTTTTTATAAATTATGATCTAACAAATTTTATTAAGTAGCCTTTTTTGTAATCTTTAACAATTTTGTTAGATATTTTTTGTTTGTTGAACACAGAAAAAAAACTGCACATTTTCTTGTAGTGATTCATTATTAGAATTCTGGTTTGAATATATTTTCCATTCAATATGTCTCTAATACCAAAAACTAGAACTTTATTTGGATTTATCCTTGAAATAGTAAAAATTTTTAAGTTAATTTGAAAGCAAAAGTTTATAGAAATTACGTATTTTTGCATATTTTTCAAACTAAACCTAACACTCAAAAATTGGTGAAGCTATGAATCTAAATTTTGGTGTCAATACTTATCACATCGTACCCCTGCTTTCACATAGAGTGTAATGTTTACTTTAACAAAAAAAAGGAGAAAAATCAACCTGGCCCATGAGCTGCCTGAGGTAGAGTGACAAGCACAGTTTATCCGAATATGTGTTGAAGATAATGGTTAACTCTAGATTTGAACAGGTTAAAATTGTAGTGATCAGGGAAGCATCTATTGGGAGTTGGTTACCCAAAGCAGCAGTTCATGGAAGAAGCTGCTCAAATGAAACTTATATCTCACTAATAATATATGAGAGGAATGAGGGTGGGTCACTACAATATATATATATATTTTTTTTTTATAATCATATCACCCCAAGCAAGGCATTATACTGCCACTGTTGTGCAGGGGGTTACATAGGAGGAAAGTTATGAAAAGGAGTGACAGATTACAGGGGGTGTCAGGAAGAGGGTAGGAGAGGGATGAGAATACTGCAGAAATGAGATGAGATCATGAGAGAGAGGATGCAAGTTAGTAAGACAGGAGATGACTATTACTTTACATTTAAATTCTTGGAGATTCTAGCTGTCAGGGAAACAGGGGGCACCAGTGAGCTAAGTCCATCAGAGCAGAGGCCGTGAAAGTACTTGTAGAAGAGGCACAGGGAAGCCACACTGCGCCAGTAAGAAAGTGACTGTATCTGAGCTGCCAAGTTGTGATCAATCACATTGTAAATTCTCCGTTGAATTTTGTTAAGTACCCCTAGGTGGATAGCAGGAGCACCTGACCAGATATGGCAGCAGGATATGCTTGGCATGTTGAGTCTTAGTCATGAATGGTGGTGGAACTAAGGAATATAGTTTGAGCACTTTCCATGGAAATAGCTATAGAGTAGCAAGAGGCTTGCTATGTTTCATCTGTGGAGAAGGTGTTGTAGGTTGGAAAATAATTTGTCACCCACAAAAACTCTTTTGGATTCTATTGAGACTGGAAAGTGAAGACTGGATACTTCCTGCCTATATATGGTAGCAGTACTCCATTTTCAGCCTGATCTGACTCTTGTTAGGTCAGCAGGAGGTTCAGGTATTTACTAGATTAGTAGCCATATTTCCAGCATCTTTTATGATGGATTGTATGTTCAAGTTCCCATTGAAGTCTTGGTTGAATTTAAGTCCCAATAGGGGCACAAGGCATTGGGCTGCCTTGAGAGAATATCGAAGAAGTAAATTACTGAAAAGTAATTGAAACTCATCTGAAGTGAGCTGAATGTGTAATGCTCCTCATGCCAATAACATTTCCACCGAGCTTCTCTACGGCATATGATTTAATTTAATTTATTGTAAATAATCATTTATCATGATCAGTGAAAGTTCCAGGTCTGGTTAGTAATGATAGAACTTCACTAGTTTTTTTTCAAGGCATTGAATGTAACCAACTAGTTTTTCACCCACTGAGCTGTTAGAGCAAGATCAGAGGAGAAATCAGCTGCCAGTCTCTGGTCATCTATAGTTTTGGTGGTGCACCCATATGCTGTTATATATAGCATATATATTCACAAATAATCAGAGTATACTCTTCAGCCAATCATTTAAGTAGAGGGTTGTACTGAGAAGTGAACCTTGTAAGATGCCTGTGTTGATCACTTGGGCCTTAGAAGACTGGTTATTAACAACTACCTTCAGAGACCTAGCTGTTAAGGACTTGATAATTGAGAAGATTCTTCCAGTGATTTCATGGCTAGAGAGCTTGCACAATAGCCCTTTTAAGCCACACCTTGTCAAAGGCCTTTGAAATATCTAATGTAATCATCCTTGTTGTCTAGTACCTTGCTGATTCTGTGAGTAATGGCAGTTAGGATATCAGCAGTGGACTGAGCCAATCAAAACCTGTACTGTTTGTTGCTCAAGATTAGAAAAATGTTAAACATTAACAAATATAAGAAAACATTTTCACTTTCACAAAAGAGCTAATATGGCTAAATAGAAAACTTGAATATTTTAAATTCGTCATTATTTTCATAACATACGTGTTTATTTACCTTTACTCGTATTTTGTAAATTAAAATTAATATGAATTGGAGTATTATGATTTTTTTATTTAAAAGTTTTGCCTTGACTTATAAAGCAAGATTAACAAAAAATCAAATATTAAGTAGTGGACTTTGAAACTAAAATGGTTTGTATGTAAGTACGTCAATAAGTCTATAGCCTAATAATGAAAAAACACTTATTTTACATTATATATATTTTTCAACATGCACACTTTTTTAAATGCCCTTAACATAACAGTTATCTGTTAATCACCCAGAACATTATACAGTGAAAATTTCAGATCAGGCTATGGACTTATTGATTCACTTCTGTATTTAAAAGGTTTGTAAATATTTGTTTTTTTATTTAATTTTTTCCCAGAGAGAAATCTTTTATTTTTGGATATGTACATGATTATTTTGTGTGCTTCAGACAAAAATTAACACTTGCATGGATTTATTTTATTTGTGTAAAAATTATTATATCACTGAAAAAAAAAAATGAAAATAGTTTTTTTTTTTGTTTATATACGTACATACAATAAAACCTCGATTTAACACCCTTTAGATTTAAGAAACCACTTGAGAATCATGTTGGTCTAACTTTTTATTTTTACTGAACAAAGGTAGAGACTAGAGAAAATGGCTTAGCTCCAGGCCAAAAATGAATTGTGACATACATGAATATAAAATAAAATAAAGTTAGCTTCAGTACTTTGTTAAATCTGATAAATCTTCATCTTGTAAAGAAGAATCAAATTCTGTGAAACCCCCTGAGAGCCACTGAATATAAAATATATAATAAATATATTTAGATAAAATATCCCCAAAAAGAAAATGGCAGATTTACAAGATTTATAAAAAAAGATAGATCTCAAAGTCAGATAGACTTTCACAAGAATCTCCTTTTAAAATATGTAAATTTTAACTGTTGATCAATTTACGAAAAGTGTTTAAAGAGGTAACAGAAAAAAGTGTGACTACTGTGGTGAATAGGAGTCAATGTCTTGGATTGTTTGGCCTAAGTTCATACTACTACTCTGTTGGTAGAAGGAGATGAATTCCAGAAATTTATACTAAGCCAGAAAAAAACTGACTACATAAATACTAGAACAAATCATTAAGTCCTTGTTAAGTTACAAGGTACATGTCAGCCATTATAACTTCGGTTTGCAGGCTTATGGCCTATCACGTTGAATACACCGGTTCTCACTTGATCACCGAAGTTAAGCAACGTTGAGCCTGGTCAGTACTAAGATGGGTGACTGTTTGGAAACACCAGGTGCTGTAAGCGTATAGTGACGGATGTACGTTGTGGTGCAGTGCATATCGGCTCGAAAAGAGAATTCAGTGAGCCGAGTTCGAATTCCAGTTGAACACACTGCATTCACTTAAGCACTGGTATCTTTTGGAAAGGTATTAATCCGTCCCTTTCAGTTATGGGTTAAATAACAACGGTAGGACTTGGGGACCCTGCCTTTAAAAACAAATCCCAATGAATCTTGATACTCAAAAAGAAAAATGTATTACTAGACACAAAACTTACATAAAAAACAACAATAAATTGTTGAAAGAAAAAAGGTATTACCAGCAATAAATAAATAAAGTTTACTTGGCAATAAATGACCCGCCGAGGGTGATATGCCATAAAAACAAGTAAAAACTCTTGCTGATTTCAGCTAAAAATAGTTTTTACTATAAATATAAAACCCTTTTTGGCAACAATATGTGAGAAAGAGAGAGAGGGAGAGAGGGGGTAAGTGAAACGGAGGCCCATCTCAATGATTTGGTGTGTTTAATACGTAGGATCTGTGTTGTGGTGCAATGAATAGCAGCTCAGAATGAGAAATCAGAGAGCCAAGTTCAAATTCCAGTTGAATTCATTGCATTCACTTATGCACAATTACCCTTGGTAAAGATATTAATCCAACCATTTTCTCTCTAGCTATGGGTTGAATAGCAGAACAGATTTGGTTCTGTAACCTTGGTTGACAACCAGTCTACCACAGAAAGTAATGGCAACCTACTGGGAGAAAAACTTCTGCCCAGTCAGTCATGTCTCTTTCGAGATATAACTGCCTAAATGTGTATGGCACTTAACTAACTGACTGAATGTGTAACCAATGTCACTTTGCTTATTATAAATGACTGCTTTTCAGTGGCTCTTAGGTGAGTTCACATAATTTGTTTCTTTACAAGATGAGGGATTTATCAAATTTAAGGAAGTACTGAAGAAACTAACTTATTTTTACTGAACAAAGTTAGATAAATACGAGAACAAATTATTCATTGAGTCCATGTTAAGTTACTATGTACATGTGTACCTTATTAACGATAGATTTAGCTTGACGTGAAATATTTTTCCAATTTGAGCTAAAAATGTTTTTCATTATAAACTCTATTTCACAACAATGTCTGTGAGTGAAAGAGACACCCATCTCAATGTTTTGGGTTGTGTAATGTGTAGCCAATGTCACTTGCTTATTTTAAATGACTTCTCTTGATGGCTCTTGGTGCATTTGTCTTAGAGATTTAATAGATTCAAGAAACTGGTGGATTTACGGAAAACCTTCTCCCTTCCAGTTAGTTTTTCAACATTTAGCACGCTGCATCATTTATAAATATCACTTTCCCTTTTACTCAAAATATTGCGTTTTATATATTAGTTCTATATATTCAAAATTACAGTCACCTGGCTATCAATTTCAGTCAAGATTGTTTTTTAGATGTTGCCATAGAAGGATATGATTGCACAACCAAGAAATTGAAATTCAACTTGCATTAGTAGGACTAACATTATCTACAGAGTGCTAAAGGTTAAATCGAGGTTTTATTGTAAGAACACAGGAAAAAAATACAACAAATCCTATGGCATTGTAGCCAATCAAACTGTTTAAAAGATTTGTAGAAAATATCTTTTAATTCTTTCCAAAACAGAAAGAAATGCCGAACTCGCGGCCTAATAGAATGATCCTACACAGGCCGGGCCTTGGCACTAATTCAATAATGAAGCATCATAGAACAATTCAGTCAGTTAAGAACGTGGAAAAATGGCTGAGTAACATTTCTGTAAGTGTTCGTCCGTACAAGACATCTACGGCTGAAATTTATTTACTCTCTGCATGCTGAGATGATTTATTAATTTGTTTTCAATTGAATGATTCTAATTTTAGGATCATCTTCTGGCAATGTACTCTCTGAAACTACTGTAGGAGATTTTTTTTAAAATGTCATTTCCTCAGAATATATTGCTCTTCACAGCTTCCCTTTAGAAAAATCTCTGATGATATTTGTTAGCTAAGATTTCATTTAACAAATCTGGTAAAGAAAATTTCAGTAAAACTAAATTGAATTTCAGAAACTTTTTTTTTTTACTTTTTGGATAATTTGTATAAAGTACTAACAATACTAATCTTGGCTGATTGTTTTTTTTTTAATATTATTTAATGTTTTGTCCCTTTCTTGAGGGATAATGGTGTTTTTATTTCGGTAGGGGGTCACTTTTTTTTCATTTTTCTTTTATTTTTTTGTTTTGTTTTTTCATGCTTTTCTTTTCACAGACTTGGCATTGGTTATGTTGTTCTTTGATTCTTAACCAATTAGATGTTGGTATCATATTTGTATGATGAAATGGAGATATAATCACAACATTCTACACACACATACACGAAAAAGCAACCTTACACCAATAAAAAGTGTACAAGTTATTTCTTAAGTTAAATAATAAATGAGAAAATTGACAAACAATTACTAACACTTTTTGATGAATGGAGGAAATAAATATATATATATAGTCATCTGCGACAGATATGTTTTGGTGTATCACAGCTCATCAGTGTGAGGAGTGTGAAACCCCAACTTTTAATTTACTATTGTTCTCAGGTTCATTCCAAACCAGGGTGGTAGTACCTGTTAGGGTCCCAGCTATGGGTAAATAGTGAACTTTCAAACAAAAATAGACACTATAAAAGTATTAAAATACATTTTTATAGTAAAAATATGAGCAATACATTTTTATATAAAATAATAACTAAGAATACAGAAGTGTCTGATAGCTCCTGATGAGTGGACCAAATGATTACAAAAATGTTTCTCTACGAAACTCTGGAGTCAGGATGCTGAATATAACATCAATCAGCTAAGTGACAAATTTCTTATTTGTATTCATGCTATATATATATATATACTAGCAGTATAGCCTGGCGTTGCTCGGGTGTAATGAAAGCATTAAAACTAATCCATGGTGCTGGAGCACAGACTCAACCTAAAGAATATTTGTGTGATGTTTGGTGAGAATTGAATAAAAATTCTGGATTTGTATAAAGGACATACAGACAGATAAACAGACACACACACAAACATCTTGCTTTATATATATATATATATATATATATATATATATAATCGATGTTCTGCACTATTGTAAAAACTGCAACCTTGAAACTTCTGAATATCATTTCTTATGTCTTTGTCTATGAGTGTATCAAATTTGATTAAAATCGGACCACTCTTTCTATAACCCGATTTTTTTGATTATTGATTTTCGATATTTATCAATGGTACCTCGACACAAAACCTAGCTAAGAACACTCGCAGACGCTTATAGTACGACTGTGTCAAGAAAATCGGTTCAGCCGTTTCGGAGTCTATAGGTAATGGACACACACACACACAAAGTTCCATTTATAAATAAGTTTATATATATATATATATATAGTCATCCACAGACAGATATGTTTTGGTGTATCACAGCTCATCAGTACGGTTAGACATCTGATTGCTTTTAGCCAGGATTGAAACACGACCGAATTGACATCAGTCGGCGATTCTACCTCTGAGCTATTGGCACTTGGTAGAAGAAGGCAGACTTTTAGCATGTGATATACCATGCAAACATACGCTAGTAACTGAGAGTGTTCTAATTCATTGCTGAATGAAGGATACGTAGATGCTAGAGTAGCTACTGTTTTTTCAAAGTATACTATTCTTCCAGAGTGCTCAATCAGGGTGTGATCTCCAAATGAAGAAGAATGAAGAATAAAATTCCAACATTCAAAACATTAATTTAAAACAGTGCTCAATATAAAAATGGAGCAATGAATATTTATTATTCATTATTACATTAGAACATGTGAAAAACTACTACAAAATTGTACATTGAAAGAATGATGTCTTATCAGGTAGTTAACAATGATGACTATGAGACATTATTCTTTCAATGTGGAAATAGAATGTACAATTTTATAGCAATTTTTCATGTGTTCTAATACAATATATATATATATATATATATATATATATATATATATATAAGAAAAATTAAGGCAGATACGTTATTTCATGGTAAATCAGAAGTATAGGCTTATTTCAGGTGAATCATCATCAGCTTCCATCTTTAATTTACAAAGGATTTTGCACGATTCATGTAAATAGGCCTATACTCCCGATTTACCATGAAATAACGTGTCTGCCTTAATTTTTCTTATATTTGCTCTATATATATTTATATACATATATATTTAGAGCTCTCTTAGAGAGTTATCCTACCACTGTATGTACAGGATACTCCTTTGAATTCTTCTATACCCACACTGCATGCTGACATATATATATATATAGTTGCAAAGAGTTTGTCTTATTAGCAGAGCAGTTTATGCCGACTTTGAAGTTTTGTGAGGACACCATTATGATTTTCTCAGGGCCAATGAGCGAGAACATTATAATGGTGTCCTCAAAAAAAGTTTGAAGTTGACATGAATCTGCTCTTTGTACCTATTAATGCAACAATGCTCTGTCTACACCCTGATATCGAGCACCTTATGATTAAATACCTGCTTGCCAAAGTACATTTTATCAGTGAAACCACTAAAAAACAAAAAAAAAAATCTAAATAAGCCTCTGATCATCAATCTCCTACAAAGAATCAACCTCATCACCCAAAACAAAAACATTATTTTATGCTGGATTCCCAGCCACATTGGTCTCAGAGGAAACGAAAAAGTAGACATAGCAGCTAAAAGATCATTAAACATCAACATTAGTGATACAAAAGTACCCCACACAGATTCAGTCAGTTAAGTGCCATACGTGATACACGCTTGGGCGATCATGTCTCAAAAGAGACATGACTGACTGGGCAGAATATTATCCCGCAGTAGGTTGCCATTGCTTTCTGCGGTAGACTGGTTGCTGACTGGTTACCGACCAAGGCTATAGAACCCAATCTGTCCTGTTATTTAACCCATAACTGGAAGGAATAGACAGATTAATACCTTTCCCAAAGGTATTTGCGCGTAAGTGAATGCAGTGATGAATTCAGCTGGAATTCGAACTCGGCTCCCCGATTTCTCGTTCTGAGCCGATATCCATTGCACCACAACGCACATCGAACCTCTAATCTACAACTTCATTACGACCAAATGTCAAGAGTTGTGGAACTCCTGCAAAAATAACAAACTCTACAAAATGAAACCCATCCTCAAAAAATGGATAAAAGTTAAAATTTTCAATAGGAAAATGTCAAAAAGAGAAGAAGTAGTAATGACTAGACTTCAAATAGGCCACACCGCTGTCAGCCATTCACACCTACTAAAAGGTGAGGAGGCACCAATTTGCATTCCATGTCAGGAGCTCTACACAGTGAAACATATACTAACAAGCTACATAGATCTTGAACAAATGCAATTAAGATACTATCAAGAAAACAATCAAAGACATTTTCAACAAAGCTGACCCAAATGACCTTTTAGAATTTCTAAAAGCAACAAAATTATATAACAAAATATAGTTGCAAAAGAAGATAGCATATAACCATCACACATCAAATCACAACACCTCTACTTATATCTTAACAGCAATAGATTCACAAAAGATCAACAAGCAGTAAACAAAAACCTAACAAATTATTCATCATTAATTGACCCAAAAGGGTAGATATGCTGGTAAAACAAATAACTAAACACTGAAAAACAACAAATTTGGCAGTAAACATTATCACAATTAAACTCTATATATGGAGTCATCATCATCATTTATCCATCATCACACCCAGATGGTGCATAGGGCAGCAACTTTTTGTTGCTGTTTCTGTAACAAACTGTTTTTTACGGGACAGGGTTGTTAGCCCTGCACCCAACCCCCAAATCCAGAGGACCAGTGGACCATTCTTGGTCCTTACATTTACAGCACCTGGTATTCCCAAATGGTCACCCAGGCTTGATGTTGCTTAACTTCGGTGATCAGACAGGAACCAGTGTATTCGACATGATATAGCCGTAGACTATATGAAGTGTGATGGGTAAATTATTGCCATATTGTATTTTTAATTTTGCACATACACATTGTTCTTGATTTTGTTGACTGCACAATATAGTAGGGTCAGTTGGGCACCATCTATGAGAAAAAACTACCATGACACAATTCACTCAACCATAAATTTGGAAGTGGCATGCTGCACTGCTTGACATTCTAGCCTGAAGCTCCAATACAAACATTTCAGAATATTTAAGTGGCATTCTGGAGAAGACAGTGCAGAAGATTCGGAAAGAGTTGGGTGATATATCTATTTATTCTAACAGTCACTAGATGACGGTCAGGTGACGACTGTTGCACATGTCACTCTTTACCAGTGAGGAGTTAATTCCCTTAGACTTAACCGTCTTCATGCCGTTAACTTTCATATTTTGTTTGATAATTGCCATGATGTTTCTTAGGATTAATAGTGGAGTGGTTTCCCGTTACCTTTTCCATGGTGGTTTATTGAAGCACCACTTCTAATCAGCTGGCTGTTGACTCATCTAAAGTTCTTCTGGTAAAAAGACATGTCCTTCCTTGAGAAAACCAAGCTTCAGACAAAAAAACACAAATTTATTAAAAGGGGCAAAGAGCATGTAAACCTGCTAAGAGCTGAGGATATACTTCGATGCACTCATTGCTATCATAGATTAATAGTTATGGGGCACTTTGACATGGCGTAATGATTAGCAAGCTTGTCTTGCTAGAACGTTTATGACTAAGTAGTGAGGTTCAATCCTCACTGGGTGTCCGATACTTTCAGAGATTTATAACAACCTAGTGAAATTAGAAATATATGTTGTTTTAGTATGGCTACCAGGCCAGGTTGGCATAAAGTTTAAGAAAGTAGCAAACAAAAAAAATCTCCATACTGACTAATATAAAAATTCTGTATTAAGATTTTACAAAAAAAAAAAAAATTTATAAAGAGCAAGTAACAAGCATTAAACTAAAATTCCTCTCAAACCACTCAGAAAGCCGCTGATTCACTACAGAAAAAAAAAAAAGAAATTTTTCGATTCTTTAACTTATTTCATTTCACTCTGACGACTGCAGCTTCTGATCTGAGCACGATTTGCTTGTTCGTCTCTGTGAATGAATACAGTATTCATTTATTTGATATGGTATTCTGTTTTTAGTTAAGTTTCCTGAAAGAAATCTAATTTTATTTTCCCTCTTATAACATGTATACATCTTTTATTTAATAAATGTTTGTCCATAATATATTTTTTAAAAAATTGTTAGGAACTTCTTGTTTAAAAGGACTTATTTCTTTTTGGATTTGTTGACCTCGCACCACATCTTGGATGACTGCAAATCAGCCCATTGATACATTAGTCTAAAACACGCTATTCCTTTATCTGATCATTATCAGAAAACACCAACCAAGCATCAGACAGGAAAACAAAAAACTACTAAAAGGGGAGGGAGAAAGGATACTATATTAACTAGAATTCGTATTGGATATACAAGACTAACTCATGTACGTCCGAAGAACTGAAGATGTACCACGATGTACTAATTGCAATCAAAGACTGACAGCTTAGCACATTCTGATTGAATGTAAAAGACTAGACTTAGTAAATATTAAAATGTCCCAGTTATAAAAGATTAGTCAAACATGTTACCCTGGCTGGAATTTTTAAAGTTCCTTCAAAAATTGTTTATGTATCAATATGTAAGAAGGATGTGCGTTGTCGTGCAATGGATATCGGTGTGCAATGAGAAATCATAGAACCAAGTTCAAATTCCAGATGAATTCATCTCTTCTCCCTCCAGCTATGGGTTGAATAGCAAGACAGATTAGGTTCTGACAACCAGTCTACCACAGAAGGAAATAGTAACCTAATGTGGGATAATCTTCTGCCTAGTCAATCATGGATCAAAAGAGACATTATCGCCAAAATGTGTATAACTTATGGCACTTAAATAACAGATATAAGAAGGACTAGTTTAAACAGTTCAAATTGACAGAATAAACAATCTATTTAAAATAAATTGCAGCTACCAAACTGAGCCCTCCTCCAGCTATTAGGATAAAGGAAAGGTATATATGTGTATATGTAATATATGTATTCACCTGGTTGGCGTAAAATGACCCATTAGCATTTAATGACATTAAACAAAATCTAACCAACCAATTTTGCTTGGGAAAGAGGGTAGGTGACTGAAAATAAAATATTTTATATTTTGAAAATAAAAAATAAGAAAAAAATAAAATTAAAAAAAAGTTTTTTAAATGAGGAAAAAAATGAATTAAGAAAAAATATAAAATAAGAAAAAAATAAGAAAAAGACAAATACAATTTTGATTTAGGCTTCCAAGAGCATGCTACATCAGCGAGAATGGCATTTATAAAATAAGTGAATTTTAGAAAATAAACAACCAAATCTGTTGCCTGAAGATGGTTCTTCTTATTTCCAGATAATGAATTTCTGACAAAGTCTTAAGTTAATAGAAATCTTCCTTTTGACTCATTTATTTCAAATTTCTCACTTGAAAGTGCGACTTCTACCCCATTTTTCTGTCTCTTTCTTATCTTCTTTGAATTCACTTTCTTGTGCTAGTATTGTTATCTTTCTTTTCGGTTGTAAATAAATTTTATGTTTTCTTTATTTCTATTGTTTGTTTATAGAACAGCAGCAGCAATGTTGACCGCAACACCCCAACTCCCAGTGAGGATTTCCCTTACAACCGACTTCATTCTCGTTATCCCTTACACTCTCGGGAGATCCAAGAACTCAATGGTTGTTCCACTTTTCCAAAACATGGCCATGAAAGAATAAGAATCCCATCCAATACGAGTGTTGCTACAAAATCTTCGGCAGGGAGGATATCGACAAGCTCGGCTGAAGTTGGTAAGTTGAGAGATTTATTTTCAAAACTATTTTGTTATTTATCATTTCAGCTCTAGCAAGGTAAGAAAGCCACTAAGATACAAGGAGTTACTTAGTGTTAAAGAATATGAGAAAGAAATATAAAAAAAAAGAAAAAATTTAAAAATAAGGTGAAAAATAAGAAAAATGTAAATCAAGAAAAAATTCTTTAAATAATGAAAAAAATTGTGATAAAATAAAAATGAGGAAAAAATAAAATTAAGAAATTTTTTTAAATGAGGAAAAAAGTTTTAAAAAAGAAAAGGAAAAAAATTAAGAAAAAATATAAAATAAGAAAAAATTAAAAAATAAGAGAAAAGACAAAAACAATTTTTTTTTAAATAAGAAAAAGGTTAACAAAAATATGTTCTTTAAAATAGAACTCAGTCCTGCTATTCAACCCATAGCTGGAGGGAAACGAAATGGATTCACACCTTTCTTGAAAGTATTTGTGCATAAGTGAATATAACAAATTTGGCTCTCCAATCTCTCATTTCGAGTCGTTATCCATCACACCACCTTGCATTTGCCTTAATAAAATCTCTCGGTGGGCCCTAGAAGTTTTGCCTCTATAAGGCAGTGGCCTTTAGCAGCCTAAAAAAGTGGACCGCTCATTAAACATTAAGCCACAAGCATTCAACTAAAAAAAGCTGCACCGTGTGAATGAACCTGGTGTCTACTCTGAACTGAAATGATACATCATGAACTTGTTTTCTCATTTTAACCTTTAAACTCTTCGCACATCCAAGCTGACAGCAGCTGGTATTTCAGAGTGGTCACCTATCTAGATAGCAACCAGGCTCAATGTTGCTTAACTTCAGTGATCAAATGAGAACCAGTGTTTCAATTTGATGTAGCCATACTACCCACACATCCAAGCTTACAGCACCTGGTATTCCAGAGTGGTTACTCATCTAGATACTGACCAGGCTCAATGTTGCTTAACTCTGGTGATCAGACAAGAACTTGTGTTTCAACTTGATATGGCCATAAGTTATATATAAGATAAAGTATATCTGTAAAACAACAATATGAAAAAAAAAAGAGACAAAATGAAAACTTATTGTTATGGTGCCCTTCTACAAGGAATGGACTCTTCCTTTTACTATATATAATTACCGGTTTAGCTAGGATGCAGTTAAGAACACAGATAGTACACAGTTAAAACTAGCTGCTAGTCAGGCAATAAGCAGCATAATCGTTCGGACTTAATTATTTTTTTTTTTTAATCATTTCACCCCAAGCAAGGCATTCCACTGCCACTATTGCGCATGGGGCTACATAGGGGAAAGTAAAGAGAAAGAGTGGTTAGATATAGGAAATGTTAGAAGGAGGGTGATAGATGAGTAAGGATACTGAGGCTGGGGGTTGGGTAGATGGGAAGAGTGTTTGAAAGAATGAATGCGAAGTAGTGTGTTAGGAGGTATCTATTGACCTTACATTTAAACTCCTGGAGATTGTAGCTGTTGGGAAAGCAATCATGTGGAAGGGAATTCCACAGTCGGGAAGTGCGAGAAAAGAAACTGTTGGAGAGTAGAAATTGCATTTTATCGGTTTCACTGTAAAAGGGTGGGATCTAGTTGCTTTCTATTTACTGATTATAAACACTTACTATGTATATATGTTCTTGTTGTTCTTCTAAAACACTGTTTTGAACCTACTTTCTGTTTTCTGTGTCTTACTTCTGGCCAAACCTGTTGTTACAACTTGCAGCAAAGTTTTGTCAAAACAACTCCACAATACTTATCTTATCTGACATTTATTTTGATAAAGTCCCTTCAGAGGATGAAACACATCAGCTAAGATGTTTTTCTTTTTGTCTTTATTCTCAGTAACATTTGTATACTTTTATACTTCCCTCCAGAAATAGTTTTTGAACTTCTGTTCATTCCAATTCATCCTGATATTCTTACCATTTAATGCAAACCTAAATTATTCAGCTTTTCATCCATAAGACCAGCTTATTGTACACACTGTACTATTTGAATGATTTTATTATTGCTTTTGTTTCTTTCAGTGTCTGAACGTAGCAGTCCTATGTCACCAATAATCTTTCCATTTGAGCGCAGTTCTACACCGTCCCTTCTACCCCCTCCGAGTCTCTGGGTACACCCAAAGCCAGGAAACAAGTAAGTTACACCATTCACTCACTTGATCTAAACTTATTTATAAATGGAACTTTGTGTGTGTGTGTGTGCCCGTTACCTTTTGACTCCAAAACGGCTGAACCGATTTTCTTGAAAATTTACACAGTTGTACTATAAGCGTCTGCAAGTGTTCTTAGCTAGGTTTTGTGTCGAGGTACCCCCGATAAATATCAAAAATCGATAATTGAAAAAATCAGGTTATAGAAGGAGTGGTCCGATTTTAATCAAATTTGATACACTCATAGACAAAGACATAAAAAATGACATTCAGAAGTTTCAAGGTTGCAGTTCTTACAATAGTGCAAAAAATCGATTATATATATATAAGGTGAGATGTTTGTGTGTGTGTGTCTGTTTATCTGCCTGTATGTCTGTATTTTTTTCAGCCCTTTTATTTTAGCTTTTGCTTCAGGTTTGGCTCTAAGTAGGTATAATTGTAGTTTTTAGTCTCAACCATGATACCATTTACTCAGAGGACTTATTTAGCCTTCAAAATTCAGTTTACAATGAAAAAAACTTATTTGATATCGATACCAGGAAATCAAAATTTGACTTACATCCATTCATTTTTCTTTCAGTCTACAGTTTCACTTTAACTGGAAACGACTATTGCTTTTTAGTCTTTCATGCCAATGTCCAAAGAGTCTGAGCAGCTCCAGGACCATGGATTAGTTTTAAAGCTTTCATTACACCTGAGCAACGCCAGGCTATACTGCTAGTTTATTTATAATTTAATTCAAGTTTAACATGAGAAAAAGAAAAGTAAGAATTATAATTTCGATGCTTTGCCAAGAATGTCAAGTAACTCCTGAAACTTGATGCTTTTAAAGATGGAGACATATTTTTGTATTGTCACAGATACCATTACAAGTGTACAAATGTGGATATTATAATATGCTGGAGTGAAATGAAAGATCTAATAACCGTTCCACAACAAGAAAGTAAAGAAAACTAAAATCAACAAGTAATTCAAATATATTTCAATAACTAGAGATATTTATTAAAGTGGTAAATACTGTTTATGAAGTTTTTTTGTGGTTGTTTGTCAGAGGCCAATCAACATATTTTTACCTATTGACCTTTTGCTGTTCATCTTGAGGTTTTTGAAAAAATTCAAAGAATGATCTGCAATGTAATTGGTCTTGATTTAGTATCTTAACTTCATTTACTTTCTTACTGATGTGATGTGGCTTCCCTCTGTCTTTTCTACAAATATTTTCATGGCTTCTGCTCTGAGAAGCTTTTTTTCCTTGGTGCTTTTAATGCATAAATTTGAGCATACTAAATTTGATACAGTTCTTTGTTTCAGATTCTGTAGCACCAGTCCATGAAGTTTGAAAAAGGATGGTCCTCACTAAGACCTACAGGTTTCTCAAAGCCATTTTAACCATTGATTTGAAAAAGCAGTTGTATACAGCTGATAGTTTAAATATATCTGTACAAGTTTGGTTCTGTTACAGACATCATTACAAGAGTAAAAGTGTAGTTATTATGACATATTGGAGTGCAATAAAAGTACTAATGACCGTTACACAACATAAAAGAAAGTGGAAATCAACATGAAATTCAAAGATATATCCAAATGAGATATTTAAATTGGTCTGCCCTTCTGTATTGCAGCTAATATTGGACAATCTCTTCAAGAGGCTCGAGGCAGCAGAGATGTGGTTCTACAGGAGGATGCTGAGGATGCAATAGATCAAACATGTGAGCAATGATGAGATGTTGGAGAGGATGCAAACAAGACGAAAACTCATACTTAACATCAGAAAGAGACAGCTGTGGATCGTGGGACACATAACGAGGAATTAGGGTCTAAAGAATTTAATACACTTAGGATGGACAGAAAGATATAGAGACAAGGGAAAAAGACATATTTGATAAGCTTGTTTAGCAGTGACTTACCTCGGAGACCCAAAAGGGCTAGAGTCGTGTGTATTGCAAGGAAGCGTAGAGACAGTGAATCGACAAGCTTTGGATGGATGGTAAATCAGACAGCACTTTGTGCTGACAGTGGTGGTGGTGTCGCTTGTAGCCACATTCATTGGCTAAGTGGTAGCTAGGTTGAGTGTATAAAACATGGTATGCTCATTTAAGGAGGGTTGAGTTTGTTGTTTGTGAGGGTGAGCGGTATATTGGAGATCAAGAGAGAAGTGTGAATTTGGTTTGCCTAGTGAACGTATTGAATTTATAATACTTTATTTTTTTTTTTTTGTGCAACAACTTGAGCAAATAGATGGTGAATCAGGGCTAAAGAGATGCCAAGAGAAAAATATTAAGAGCAACAAGGGACAGGGGCAAGTGGAAGTCCATGATTGCCTACATCTTGAAAGGATATGGAAAAGAAGAAAATGACTCAATATTTGGGAAGTTTCCATGTGGTTGTTTGTCACAGGCCAGATCGACACATTTTCACCTGTCACCTGTCAGTAGTCAAAAGGGGAAGTTTTTTAATTGTCTATCAAAATGGAAATGAATTGATCAATCAGAGGACTTGTTACATGCCAGTTACAACAATACCATAAAAGATATCTTTGGATTGGCTACTTCCTTTAAATCCTGATGAGGAACCATTACAGTATCTTGATTTACACTTTCCTTCTTGTAAAAGTTTAAAAATCTGTATTTCTATCTCTTTCTTTCATATAATTTTTCTACAAAACGTTGTAGGTGATGAATCATTTTTCACTCTGTCTCACTTCTATACAATCTTCTTGCTTCATTGATTACTATTTCCATGGCAAATGTTCAAACAAGCTACATTTCTTAGTTCGGCTATTTCAGACCTTTACAGCTAAGCCTGTAGCTACTCTGTCGCTATTTCCATGGCAAATGTTCAGATATGCTACATTTCTAAATTCCACCAGTTCAGATCTTTAGATCTAAGCCTCTCGTTACGCTATCGCTATTTCCATGGCAAATGTTCAGACAAGCTACATTCCTTCGTTCCACCAGTTCAGACCTTTAGATCTAAGCCTCTTGCTACTCTATCGATAGGTTCTGGGCATGACTGTAAATTGCATTCAGCAGCAAGGCCTCTGATTGGGAGATTGTGAGGAGCATGGAACCACCTCTTAATTGCTGTTGTTCTCAGGTTCACCCTGACCTGGAGTAGTAGCACCTGTTAGGGTCCCAGCTATGGGCAAATAATTAACCCTCTAAACAGTGGTCAAAACACTATGAAAGTATAAAAACAGACTTTTATGAAATATATACATAAAAAGTTTTTAAGGAAAAATATTACCAACAGAACTTTTTAAAGCAAAGTTGTTACCAACAAAAATGTGTTTTTGAAGAGAAAATGTTACCAACAAAAATACATTTTTTGAAGGAAAAATGTTACCAACAAAAATACGTTTTTGAAAGAACTAATGCTTCGGCATTAAATGATCCCAATGGGTTGATATGCCAAAAACCAAACCAAACTGTATCAATATTTCCATAGCAAATGTTCGGATGGTCTACATCACTTTCTTTCATCATTTCAGCCCTTTACAGCTAAGGCCTGCCATGCAACATACATTGTCTTAAATCATTGTTTTTCCTTTTGTATTTCATTGGTAAGAAGAAAATTCCACTTAAACAGCTTCTTCCCAAGAACTGCTACTTTATGGAACATACTTCTGAGAGGATGCTTCCCCAATCAAAACAATTTTAATCTTGGTCAACTATTATCTATCATTCTTTTTTTTTAATCGATCCCACCCCATGCAAGGCAGTAAAGCCACTAAGACTCAAGGGGTTACACAGTATTGAAAAATTAGGAACCCAAACATTACTTCATCTTCTTCTATGTGCTGTGCCCCTTCAGGATATAAGCGATCATAGCCTTCCACATCTCCCTATCCCTTGCAGCTCTTAATACCCCTTCTCCTGTTATATCACTCAAC
Organism: Ascarosepion bandense; assembly: GCA_037127315.1. Lineage (NCBI taxonomy): Eukaryota > Metazoa > Mollusca > Cephalopoda > Sepiida > Sepiidae > Ascarosepion > Ascarosepion bandense. The sequence goes on along the minus strand of JBBBDQ010000688.1, from coordinate 1,688,493 downwards.
CCCCTCTCTAATATCCATCTGCTCAAATCCATCAAGTATGTCATGCATTGCTTTCCCTTGTCTCTCCTTCCTTCTATCTGTTCCATGAGCATCAAACTCTCCATGCCTTCTTTCCTTATTACATGTCTCAAAAATTTCAGCTGTCTTTTCCTCAATTGTTATGGGATGTGTGTCTTTCAATATGGTAATGAATGCTGGACCATCCCATCAAGATGAAAGAAAGACTTGAAGCAACCAAAATGTGGTTCTACAGAAAGATGTTGAGGATGCCATGGGCTGAGCATATGAGCAACATCGAGGTTTTGGAGAGGATGGACATGAAGAGGAAACTGAGATTTAACATCAGGAAAAGACATCAGAAGTTTTTGGGAAACATTACTATTGAGCAGGAAAAGAAAAACAGTAAACAGGAAGACAATAGATAGTGATTGACACTGCATTTAAATTTTTGCAGATTAAAGTTGGTCAGAAAACATGGAGCCAGAAAGAAGTTCCATAAGCTAGAAGTATACTGATATAATCTGTGCTTCTTAGCATTTCTTCTTACATCCATGCAAAACCTCATCCAGTAATCCCCTACTTTTATTTTTATTTTTTTTTTTAATCGTATCACCCCGAGCAAGGCGGTAACACCACTGATGTGCAGGGGGCTACGTAATAGTGAAAAGATTGGAAATGAGAAGGCTGGAAACCACATCCTAAACAGGGAACAAGGAATGAGCCTCTTAACCTGTTCAGTAGATGTGGGTGGAGTGTGAACCGGGCGATAGATAGATCTATCTACTCCAGTTGAAAAGAAAGAAGAAAAAAAAAGTAAAAATATTGGAAAAGAGAAAACCGGAAACCACATCCTAACCAGGGAACAAGGGATGAGCCTCTTCACCTGTTCAATAGACATGGGTGGAGTGCTTTGAGTGACTCTTGTGCATTGGATACATGGCTCTTTAATTTGTGCATTTACTGATGTGTTGTTTTTTTCTTTATACTGGAGTTCATCTTATATAAAGCTAGAAAGCTATGCAAAATAAAGAGTTACTGAATGAAGCGTGTTGTAGGAAGTGAAAATTATGATAATAACAAGGAAAGATTAAGCCTTGACTTGAAGAGATCAAAATTGTACTTATCAGGGAAGCATCCATATGGAAGTCTGTTCCATAAAGTAGCAGTTTTGGTGGAGGTAAGCTGTCTGAGTGAATATTTCTCCTTACAATATGGAGGAAATGAGGGTGATTTGACTCCATGGAAGTAGCAGGACATGTCCTAGCTGTAAAAATTTATTAATTCTTTTGGTAGAACTGTGAACATGAAAGGGAGACTAGCGGCGGCTCTGGAAAAAAGAGGGTTCGTTTGTGTCTGGCGTGCAGGGCAGTAATAGGTTCCAAAGAAAGAAGCACCGCCATCATATAGAAAAGAAAAAAAAAAAATACTCACCGCTGTCTTAATAATCCACCTTCAGCCCATTCTAAAGGAAAAAAGAGAGGGGGCCCCTGAGTGGAATTTTTATAGACTGAGGAAATGGATTATGGGTAGAGTGTCATAGATAAAACCAACCGACCTATTCACCCCCGGGGGGGGGGGGTCAGTGGCGTCAATTTCTTGGCGAGAAGCTGAAGCAGAGAGAAACAGTGAAAAGGTGGAAGGAGGAAAGTGGGAGGAGGAAGATGAAGAGGCGTAGCAAGAAACCAGCTGGGAGAGCTTTGGATTGAAATCCAACGGTCCCTGGTTCAATCCCTGGCTCAGCACTCATTAGAAGAAAGTGTGCAACAAGAACTAAAGAATAGAGCTCATTTGAACATTTGCCATTGAAATAGTGATTAAGCAGTGACAGATTTACCATGTTTCATTTGTGGGAATGAGGATGGAGAATAATTCTTTACAAGAACGTGTAAAGAATTTGAAGTCTGGAAAGTTAAGACTGAGTGTCTCTGGTATGGTTAAAACTCCATTTTTGGTCTTATCTGACTCTTAACGATAAAGTATAGCAAGTGGTATCAGATACTTCCTGAAGAAGTAGAATGAGTGGAAACATGAGTTCAACTTGAGATCTGGAGTGAAATTGAAATGCAAGTGATGTTCTAAATAATAAACAATATATGAGTTCTGCTTGAGATCTGGAGTGAAGCTGAGACCAAAAAGATGTTCAAAACAATAAACTCAATATATGATTTTCACTTGAGATTTGGAGAGAATTTAAGACCCAAGAGATGTTCAAAGTATGAAACTGCATTAATATTGGAATAAATTTTGATTACCTAAATAAGACTAAAAATTTAATTAATACTGAAATTGCAATGTTTGGAATTATTAATAATATATCATCCTTAACTAACTCCTTGTGACTTCCAACTTTAAAAAAATATTGCAGTTAAAAGTAGTTGCCACACTCTAGAAATGAAAATCTCAACAAGGCAATGTCGAACAACATGGTAAATAGGAACAACACTTCCTTCTTGATTTTCCCAAAGGTTTTTGAGGATCTGTAAAAGTGAGTTGCAACTTTCAAATTTGTGGAGTGGGTAGCCAAGGTTAAGTTGTTAAATAAATAGCAGAATTGCTCAACAAACAGATTCAACAAAGCTTTCATTAAATTATTACAAGAAAAGAGACAAAAATAATATAAAACAAGCAAACAACATATGCAAGGCAAATTAACAGTAATAAGGCAAAGTTACAGTCAGTAAAGTGCCATACGTAATACACATTTAGGCAATCAGGTCTCAAAAGAGAGATGACAAACTGATCAGAAGGTCTTCCTGCAGTAGGTTTCCATTTTTTTCTGCAGCAGACTGGTTGCCAACCAAGGCTATGGAAACTAATCTATCCTGCTATTCAACTTATAGCTGGAGGGAGAAGAGATGGATTAATACCAAGGGTATTTGAGCATAAGTGAATGCAATGAATTCGACTGGAGTTGAACTCTACTCTTCCGATTTCTCATTCCGAGCCAATATCCATTGCACCACAACAGATATCCGTAAGAAAAATAAGATGAAAGAAATACTAGTCAAGAATTAATAAGAACTCACAAGGCTTCATCTAAGAAATTCAGACAATTAAAGATCATTGCAACTGAAGTCTATTAGTACCAATTACAAGTTCTGTGTTGATTAGTCATTTTTTTTTTTAATCATATCACCCTGAGCAAGGCGGTAATTCCACTGATGTGCAGGGGGCTACGTAATAGTGAAAAGATTGGAAAAGAGAAAGCCGGAAAGCACATCCTAAACAGGCAACAAGGGATGAGCCTCTTAACCTGTTCAATAGACGTGGGTGGAGTGTGAACCGGGCGATAGATAGATCTATCTACTCCAATTTATTTTAATAAGTCATGCTGGTGGCTTTCAAAATGTAATGAAATATCTAAATCTAAATCTACTCTAAACTTATTTATAAATGGAATTTGTTTCTCTGTGTGTCTGTATATATGTGTGTGTGTGTGTGTGTGTGTGTGTGTGTGTGTGTGTCTGTTACCTATAGACTCCGAAACGGCTGAACTGATTTTCTTAAAAATTTACACAGTGATACTATAAGCGTCTGCAAGTGTTCTTAGCTAGGTTTTATGTTGAGGTACACCCGATAAATATCAACAATCGATAAAATTGAGTTATAGAAGGAGTGGTCCAATTTTAATCAAATTTGATACACTCATAGACAAAGATATAAGAAACGATATTCAGAAGTTTCAAGGTTGCAGTTCTTACTATAGGGCAGAAAATCGAAAATATATATATATATATATATATATAAAAGGCAAGATGTTTGTGTGTGTGTCTGTTTATCTGCCTGTATGTCTGTATTGTTTTCAGCCCATTTATTTTAATTTTTGCTTTGGGATTGGCTCTAAGTAGGTATAATTGTAGTTCTTAGTCTCAGCCATGATACCATTTACTCAGAGGACTTATTTAGCCTTCAAAATTCAGTTTACCACAAAAAAAACTTATTTGATGCCGATACCAGGAAATCAAAATTTGACTTACATTCATTCATTTTTCTTTCAGTCTACGGTTTTGCTTTTACTGGAAACAATTATTGCTTTTTAGTCTTTTGTGCCAACGTCCAATGAGTCTGAGCTCTAGGATCATGGATTAGTTTTAAAGCTTTCATTACACTCAAGCAACGCCAGGTTATACTACTAGTATATATATATATATATATATATGTATTTGTTTTTTTTAGGCCAAATATTGGTGACACTCGGCGTATTAATATAGAGATGACTTCGGAACCTGTTGGTTTTAAAATTGATTCAACAACATCAGGGGGCATTTTTGTATCATCTGTTAGCGAGAACAGTTTAGCCTGTGAACATGGCCTTTGTGTTGGGGATCAATTGCTTGAGGTAAACCTCTTTTTCTTTTATCTCTAATATTTTAATTGTTTCTTGCAGCCGAAGGTGGAAAAGCGAAGTTGTATGAAATTTTACATGTTTACCTGTTGTCTTAAGTGCCAAATTAAAAATGGTTAGCTTTTAATAATTAGTGAGGAGTCAGAGTTTTTCAACATGCAATAAATGTGGGGAAGGGAATAAAAGTGGGGCTCAGAAAATCTTTTAAAGAGTCTAATGTACAAAATTAATAAACAAGATGATCCTAAGTAAAATTTGGGTGGTTAGGAGTTTGTGCTTGAAAGATTTCTTTAAAAAATGCCCACCTCCATATCTATTAAACACTTATCTTTACTTAGATTTACACTGTTCAGAGTGTTGTCCTCATCTTTATTGCCATGTTTACAGCGTTTCGGCCTTCTTCAGGTGCAAGGAAATTTTTAACCATTTATTTTGATCACTGGGGTCATATGTGGTCAGCTATGCCTGATTTTTCTATCTCCTCTCTTGTTACGATCTTGCGATGTTCTTGCAACCTTACCTTACAGTGATCAAAATAAAGGGTTCAGTTCAAAATTCTTAGCACCTGAAGAAGGCTGGTGTGTATATTTACTGAAACCTATTTTAACATTTATTACTCTTAATTTTCTTAACCATGGACCACTTTTACTCTTAATTTTTTTGTGGTAGATACTCATGACCATTTGATAAAAAAGAAAAAGCTTATTTTCTTTTTTACTAATAAATAAGTTTAGTAATATTTATATAATCCTCCCTTTTGAATTTTTATTCAATCCTATATATATATATATATATATATATATATATATATATATATAATGGCATTAAAGACAAGAAGTTTTTTACTATAATCAGCCATGCCAAATTTTAAAACAAAAACACCAGGTGACCAGTTTCATCCCCCTGATTAGTACTGTAAACAGGTAAAAATTATGAAAAGAAAATCTGTTATGGGTGAAATGAATGAATGGAAGGGAAAACTTTTTTTGATTTTTACTAAAAGTTAGTACGTCTGAAGATGCAGAGCAAGCCAAAGCAAGCACTCTCTTTGTTTACAAAGAGAGGGCTGCCTAGATCTGATAAACAGTGTCTACAACACCTTCAGATGGAACAATGAGTATGATCTGACCAAAACAGAAATCCTGTTCACACTAAAATCTGCAGCATAACTCTGATTATTTATCAAATGATCCGCAGTGAAAGATCCGTACATGTTTTATTTAAAACTAGATCTGTCCTTCCATCTGTGCATAAAGACGTTCTACCCTATTACCATATTAATTCTGTTATTTACCATTTTAAATGTAGTCGTGGAATCGACTACATATGTAGAATGACGCAGCGTTTGGATGTTAGGATTAAACAACATGTGTCTTCTAAGATACTCAATAAGAATTTATTGTCTATTGATACCATTGTAACTATTATACTGTTCTGTGTATATTCATTTAGCACTGAATATCGTGCACACTTTCTCTGTGTATCATATCCACCTCCACAATACAACAGCAGACTAAAAATAATCTATAACAAAAAATTATGATTTTAATTTCTCAGAAGTTTCTGTTATTTTAAAGCTATTTTCACTACGTCATTTGAAGAGTTCTATACACAGGAATAATCAAGACCTTTCAAATCTAATCTAAACTTATTTACAAATGGAACTTTGTCTGTGTGTATGTGTGTGTGTGTCTGTTACGTATAGACTCCAAAACGGCTGAACCAATTTTCTTGAAAATTTACACAGTTGTACTATAAGCGTCTGCGAGTGTTTTTAGCTAGGTTTTGTGTCGAGGTACCCCCGATAAATATCGAAAATCGATAATCAAAAAAATCAGGTTATAGAAGGAGTGGTCCGATTTAATCAAATTTGATACACTCATAGACAAAGACATAAGAAACGATATTCAGAAGTTTCAAGGTTGCAGTTCTTACAATAGTGCAGAAAATTGATAATATATATATATATATATAAAAGGCAAGATGTTTGTGTGTGTGTGTCTGTTTATCTGCCTGTATGTCTGTATTTTTTCAGCCCTTTTATTTTAGTTTTTGCTTCGGGTTTGGCTCTAAGTAGGTATAATTGTAGTTCTTAGTCTCAGCCATGATACCATTTACTCAGAGAACTTATTTGAGCTCCAGGTCCATGGATTAGTTTTAAAGCTTTGATTATACCCGAGCAACACCGGGCTATACTGCTAGTGTTATTGTAAATACACAAATGCTTCTCATCATGAATAAATCAATTAATGAACAAATTTTCCAAAAAAAATACGTCTCCAGTCATGAGCTGTCCCTTGAGTGACAAACACATAAGCAGATGACAATGTGGGGCGATAAGCTGGTAGTATCAGTGGGAAAGCGTAAGTTGAGGTATACCTTTTGATAAACAATGGCAAGCTGAAGCGTAAACATTTTCAATGCCAATGCTGTGTTTCACTTTAAAAACATTTTAAAATGTAGACCAAAAACAAGTCTCATTAGACAAATGTTTAGTGAGAGCGAAGCCAAGTGAGTCTCAAGCAGTCTGGGTAGTGTCAAGAGATAGAAAAAAAGAAAAAAAACAGAAACCCTAGAAGAAGAGTTACGTGATATTTTTATAGAAGAGGAGTTCTCTTCCAAACAGGTCCTAGGTATGATAGCAAACTACGTCCGGCAGCAAGACCTCTGATTGGGAGGGTGGGAGTAGCATGGAACCACCTCTTAATTGCTGTTGTTCCCAAGTCCTTGCTGACCCGGAGTGGCAGCACTTGTTAGGGTCCCAGCTATGGGCGAATAGTTAACCCCCAAACTGTGGTTAAAACACTATGCAAGTATAAAAAGAGACTTTTATAGAAAATTATACATAAAAATAGACTTTTATAGATATATATGAATTTTTTGAAGGAAAAATATTACTAACAATACATTTTTGAAGGAAAAAATTATTACCATAACACATTTTTGAAGGAAAAAATTATTACCATAACACATTTTTGAAGGAAAAAAGTTGCCATAATACATTTTTGAAGGAGGAAAAATGATTCCCAGCAAAACAATTTTGAATACAAAACTAGAAGACATCCTCAGTTTTCTAAAATAAAAAATAAAAAAATGTTTACTATTGTGTTCATCATTTCTGTGTTAGATTTAAGGATTTTCATTAGTTTTGGGTATGTTCATATTAATATAAGCTGCTACTGGACATAAAGTGGAGTATCAATTTTCTGTTGTTATTAAGTAATAAACTGATCCCCCAAAGAATACTATATATTAGTATAATTAGAAAAAATATGTTTAAAAAATCGCATATAAGTATGTAATTGTATTAAGGACTGAATAAAATATTCTGGCAAAGGTAAACTAGTATTAATATAAGATTCTAGTGGGCATAAAATGGGGGATCGATTTTTTATTGTTATTAAGTAATAAACTGATACCCTCCTACAATTATTACATATCAATATAATTAGAATGTATATATCTGAAAAGGCACATTTAAAAACTTAATCATATTAAGGACTTTACAAAATATTCTGGCATGGGTAAACTATTATTCATATGAGGTTCTATTTGTCATAAACTCGGGGATCGGTTTTTTATTGTTATCAGGTAACAAATTGATCCCCTATGAATTACTACTTATCAACAGAATTAGAAAGAATATATTTGAAAAGTTATATATAAAAACCTAATCATATTAAGGTCTTAAACATTAAATATTCTAGCATGGATAAACTACTATTAATACAAGATTCTACTGGGAATAAAGTGGGGGATCTGTTTTCTATTGATATCAAGTTATAAACTGATCCCCCAAGTATTATTATAATTTTTATCTGCAAAATAGTTTTGATTTACAAAAAGCTTTTATGGAAAAATTAAATTTGTGGACCAAGGTTCCACTGTAACTTATTTAAACAGAAATCAATCCTAGTTTGATATTCCGTTATCTCTGTGCTTTATCTACTTGATAAATATATACATATCTTTAATTTATTTCGATATAAATCAATCTTTCTTTCTTTGGTCATGTACACATAAGTTTTTACCTTTCAGGTGTGTGGTATTAATATGCGTATTGCAACCTACCAGTTGGCTGCCAGTGTTCTGCGTCAATGCCGTGAAAATCTCTCCATGCTTGTACAATACAACCCCATGAGTAAGTTTTTACTTATTTATTTTCTTTCCAAATGTTTGCCCATTGATTACCCAATTAGTAAATCGTTTGACCTTAATGAAGAATTACCCTGTCAACAGGGCGATCATGTCTCGAAAGAGACATAACTGACTGGGCAGAAGATTATCCCACAGTAGGTTGCCATTGCTTTCTGTAGTAGACTGGTTGCCAGCCACGGCTATAGAACCCAATCTGTCCTATTATCTAAACTTATTTATAGATGGAACTTTGTCTGTGTGTGTATGTGTGTGTGTGCATGTCCGTTACCTATAGACTCCGAAACTGCTGAATCAATTTTCTTGAAAATTTATATTTTCTGGCTTTAAGTAACCTGAAAAAGGTTGATAAGTCATGGAGAACAAATCAATCAAATCAAAGGAAAGAAGTCCTAGCAATTCTTCTTCTTCTATGTGCCCTGTTCCTTCAAGACGTAGGCAATCATGGCTTTCCACTTCTCCCTATCCCTGGTGGCTCTTAGCACGCCTTCTCCTGTTACACCATGCAACCCTCATTCTGTCATTCACTAGCTGAAGCCCATAAATCTAGAATATAAATGTATAGAAACTATCATGGCCACAGAATGAGGGATCAATTTATATATTGATTATAATATAGATTTGATCCCCCATTTTATATCCACATAATTTCTTATAAACAGTTGGCATATATATTGTTCTATGCGCTATGTCCGTTCAAGATGTAGGCAATCATGGCTTTCCACTTCTCCCTATCCCTGGTGGCTATTAGCACGCCTTCTCCTGTTACACCATGCAACCCTCATTCTGTCATTCACTAGCTGAAGCCCATAAATCTAGAATATAAATGTATAGAAACTATCATGGCCACAGAATGAGGGATCAATTTATATATTGATTATAATATAGATTTGATCCCCCACTTTATATCCACATAATTTCTTATAAACAGTTGGCATATATATTCTTCTATGTGCCATGTCCGTTCAAGATGTAGGCAATCATGGCTTTCCACTTCTCCCTATCTCTGGTGGCTCTTAGCACGCCTTCTCCTATTCCACCATGCAACCCTCGTTCCATCATCCAACTGATTAGGTCCTTCAAATATGTTATTCGCTGCTTTCCCCTGTCTGTTTTTCCATCTATCTGGTCTGTTAGTATCAGGTTCTCCCAGCTATCTTTCCTCATTGCATGTCCCAGGAACTTCAGCTGTCTCTTCCTGATGTTCAGTATTAATTTCCTTTTCGTTTCCATCATTTCCAAAACCTCATCATTGCTCACATGCTCGATCCATGATGTTTGCAGTATCCTTCTGTAGAACCACATTTCAGTTGCTTCAAGTTTTTCCTTTCATTTTTGATGATATTGTCCAGCATTCACTGCCATATTGAAGAACTGACATCACATAGCAATCCAGTACTCTCTTCTTTGTTTCTAGCGAAATTTTCCGGTCTCTTAATACTCTACTCAGCTCCTGGAATGAATTCTTGTGCTTTTAGATCTCAAGAATATAAATGTATAGAAATTACTGTGACTACAAAGTGAGGGGTCAGTTTATATATTGCTTTTAATATGGAATTGATCCCCCACTTTATATCCAGTACGCTTTTGTAGAACCACATTTCAGTTGTTTCAAGTCTTTCCTTCATCGTTGATGATATTGTTCAGCATTCACTGCCATATTGAAGAACTGACATCACATAGCAATCCAGTACTCTCTATTTTGTTTCTAGCGAAATTGTCCTGTTTCTTAATATTTTACTCAACTTCTGAAATGCTTCCTTTGCCATGCCAATTCGCCTTCGGATCTCTGTGTTGCACTTTCCGTATATGGCGTTAAAAACACAAGAAAAGACAGCTTCTATTTTTCAAAAAAGAATGCTACCAATTTTGACCTGTACTTAATAACTTGTAACATTTATTTACTTCATCTTAATTCCTGTTGTTTTCATAATGCTTCAATGTATCAAAGTGTTTTCATAATGCTTCAATGTATCAAAGTGTTTTCATAATGCTTCAATGTATCAAAGTGAATGTGTTTGGAGACTGGTTGTTTTCATAATGCTTCAATGTATCAAAGTGAATGTGTTTGGAGACTGGTTGTTTTCATAATGCTTCAATGTATCAAAGTGAATGTGTTTGGAGACTGGAAAATTCTACAGCTTTTAACTTTCTTTCCTTTTTTTTTTTTTTTTTCAGAATACAAAACCGAACTGAATATGCATTCATCTCCTCCAAATTCTCCCAAATCTTCATCAAAGCCCAATCACAGAGTTAGTAGTGAGACCTTGGTCCCTACCAGTCCATCTTCGGGTAACATCCTTCACCGGATGAGCACTATTAGGTAAATTGATGTTGGTCTTGATGAGTTTTAGTTTTGTTTTTTTATACCTCTGTTTAGTCTTCTTATTGTTTTTTTTATTCATTACTTTTTCATTTTTTTAATCCTTTCACCCCAGGCAAGGTGATAAAGCCACTAAGATGCAAAAGGATACTGAGAGTGAAGGAATCTGAGAAAAATCAAAGGAGAGAGGCCATAAAAAGAAACAGATTCAAAAAGACAGAAAATAACGACTGACATGGCATTTAAATTTTTGAAGATCAAAGTTGACTGGGAAGCAAGAAGCCAGAAGAGAATTCCACAGGCAAGAAATGCAAAAGAAGAAGCTAATAGCATAGAGCTTATGGTTACATCTAGCTATTTCAACAGTAAAACGATGAGACCTAACTGCCAATCTAGTACAGTGCTTAAATGTGTAAAGTCAGTGTACCAAAGAGGAAAGTTCATTGGAACAGTTATAATGAAAATATTTATAGAAAAGGCACAGCGAAGCAAAGTTATGGTGATGGGAGAGTGATTGAAGCTGAGATGCCAGGTCAGGACTAATAACATTGCAGATTCTTATAAAGGTGTAAAAATAAATTCTGGCAAGAGAAATTTTCAGGAAAGACACACAGTAAACCCACTTTCCTAGCAGTAGATTCATTATACTCATTTCATGTCAGCAGAAAATATTAGATTAAGAAGGTATAATGAATCACTTTCTTGGAGGTTAGCATCAGCCATGATGATGGAAAGCAAAAAAGGTTCTCTTAAGACAATTAAAATAGAACAATACATGTCAAGGCAGCTCTTATATTCACTATGCCATTACCCAGGACATTAGTGGTGTATTTATGGAGCCTTTTATATTCAGTATTAGATGATTTTTGACATTTTTTTTGTTATGATGGTGGGTTCATACCACTTTTTATAATTTAGTATTTCATTTTTGAGATGAGTAATTGTCAATATCCTTGTAACATTTTGAACTGTTGTTCTTATCTTGGTTGTACAGATGTCATCTCAGAAATGAAATGCAAAATTGTAAAAAGTAGTACAAAAAATGTAAAAAACCATCTGACACTGAACATAAACGGCTCAAAAAACACACAACTAATATCCTTCTGAACAGTGGCATAGTGGATATAAGAGTTGGTTACACATGTATTACTTTCATTTAGTGGTCATGAGTTCAATCCTAGAATCTGGTAGGGACGCACCAATTCAGCAGGAACAAATGATAATTGATATCACAAGAAAATATCACAATAATCAACAGAGACCCCCATATCATCTAATCAATGCACACATGATGATGACCAGAGGGTACTTTGTCGAAATGTTGCGTCTATAATAACATCTGTATCAACCAAGAAGGGAACAATAGTCTGAAATAATGCAAAAATATTGACAATCATCTCAGAAATGAAATACTAAAATAAAATAGATTCATTTTGGAGGTAAGGCCAACTACTCCATCAGCTTCTTTTCTCGCACTTCCTGCCTGTGGAATTCACTTCCGTTTACTTGCTTCCCCGACAACTACAATCTCCAAGAATTTAAATGGAAAGTCAATAGTCATCTCCTATCTCACTAACCTGCATCCTCTCTCTCGTGCTTCTTTCTCCTTCCACTCCACTCTCATCAGTATTCTCATCCTTCTCTTACCCACTTCCTGATACCTCCTATAACCTGTCACTCTTTCTCATAACTTTCCTCCCTACTATCTCACTGACTTGCATCCTCTCTCTGATGCTCTTTTCTTTTTTCCATCCACTCCACTCTCATCAGTATTCTCATCCTTCTCTTACCCACTTCATGACACCTCCTATAACCTGTCATTCTTTCTCATAACTTTTCTCTTATGTAACCCCCTGCAAAACAGTGGCAGTAAAATGCCTTGTTTGGGGCGATATGATTATAAAAAAAAAAGAAAAAGCCATCTCTTGTCTTAGTTAACAATAGAGTGAAAGTAATTTTTGAGATCAGCTGCCAATTTGACCTTTTACCAAACTTATCTTATCATTAAGACAAGAAGAAATAGTTGTGTCATCAGTGTAGATACCAGGTTGTGAACCGATGTTATTAAGATGGATGTTGATGAAAATGAGGTAAAATAATTGAAACCCTGGAGGCAGGGCCAGTGCAATGGTCCTGTGCTCCTCGCATGATATAGCCACAATCTATGCTCCCTTCAATCTATTTTATGGGGGCTTCTCTATACTACATATCATCTTTCATAAAGTAGTATTCATATAATATACAAATTTTATTCTAGCCTAATTCAATTCTTTTAATCATGTCACCCCTAGCAAGGCAGGACTGCCACTAGTGTGCAATGGGTTACAACAACAGGAAAGACTGGAGACAGGGGATATTGAAGAAAGGATAAAAGATGAACGGGATACAAGAACAGAGAAGATGTCAGTTGATTTTGCATTTAAATTTTTGGAGATTGCAGCTATGTAAAGGAAGCAAATAAATGAAAGGAGTTCCACAGGTGGGAAGTGAAAACAAAGAAACTATTAGAGCAGAAGTGGCAGTTACATATTTTTAACTATTTAAATGCTAAAGGGGTGGGACCTAGTTGCCAATCTAGTAGCACACTTAAACTTACTTGGACAGCACCAGGGAAATTATGTAGAATAATGGATCATATGCAATATAGGTGAACAATTCAACTAGAAAAATTGAAAATAAATACAATGTATCTAAAAAAAATTAAAGAGACATCATGATAGATCATTCCATCTTAAATAAATCAATATTTTATGGCAATTTTTAACATCAACTTGAGATTTTTCTATTAAAAAGTTGTATAATTTTAGCCAGTTACGTGCCATACATGATACACGCTTTGGGCGATCATGTCTCAAAAAAGACATGACTGATTGAGCAAAAGATTATCTCGCAGTAGGTTGCCATTGCTCTCTGTGGTAGACTGGTTGCCAGCGAAGGCTATAGAACCCAATCTGTCCTGTTGTTTAACCCATAACTGGAAGGAAGAGACGAATTAATACCTTTCCGAGGCTATTTGTGCATAATTGAATGCAAGGAATTCAACTAGAATTCGAACACTGGTTCCTGATTTGTCATTCCAAGCTGATATTCACTGCACCACAACGTACATCCACATTGCATTCACTTATGCACAAATACCCTTGGGAAAGGTATTAATCCGTTTCTTCCCTCCAGTTATGTAAATGTGTCATGCTAATGTATTGTTCCTGCACTGTCAATGTGGTTACTTCTTTATCTGATACTATACCACTGTCTAAATGCTAATTCTCCTCTGCTTATATTGGTAGAGATAGGCTCAACTTGACCAGAATTTTAGATTCTCAACCGTCTATTTGATTGGCCAAACATTGAACTCTTAATTCTGATTTGCTGGTTTTGTTATTTTACTGAAACTATGTACGCATGATGTCTATGTTCTGGCATCTAAATGTCTAACTAAAACTTTCATTATGGTTAATCCATCTATGCTTAAGAAAATATCTTTTAGGTTTTTGGAGGTGTTACAAATATATGCGTATTATTTGAGATGCACCTTTTGAGTCGGATGATTATGGGAAGGAGCGAATAAAATTGCGACATAGGATGAAAAGTGTGTGTTGGGCAAAAAAAAGGTTGAGAACCACAGTTTTATAGAGTGCTTTATTACCCTAATGGAGCTTACCATAAAATAGCCTTGTACCTAGCTTAAAAAGGACTCCTATCATAGTGTAAGAATTAACAGAGATGTTGTAAAATAATTTCCTTGTGTAGTGAATTTGGGCTTTAATGAATGCTATATTTCTGTAGCCTTGGATCAGACTTTGCCAAGATTGATCAAGATTTATACACCAAATTTCTGATATTGGATGATAGAAAGTTTCTCAAATTATAATGCTAAATTTTTCTTATTTTTTCTTGAATTTTAGTTCCCCAGACACAATGCATTTGCCTTCAAATCAACGTTGCATTATTTTGGATAAGCCCAAATCCACCAGCAGTTTGGGATTATCGCTGACAGGCGGACAAGGTGGAATTGGTGTGTTTGTGGAAGATGTCCGGAGTAACAGTCTGGCTGATGGAGTGGATGGACTTGCAAGAGGATACCAGATTCTGGAGGTTGGACTTTTCTTCATCTTGCTGATTTTCTAGAATTTATTTTTGGAATTTAGCTAAAACATTCTAGAAACAAAATATTGGAAACTTTTTTTTTATTCTATCCAATATTTTTAATTCATTTTTTTTATTCCAAGAGATAAAATGAAATATGCAAAACAGGTGTTCATTTATTATATACTATATATACCTGTATACCTATAATTGTGTTTATTTTATTTCATTTTTTTATAGTGCGGTTCACTCTGGGGGCAGGGCCACTTGAGGGTGAGGATGACATTAAGCGGTAGCTTGTATAGATAGGAGGTGGGAAGATAATAGTTAACAATAAATTAAACAGGTTAAGATTATAGTGATCGAGGAAACATCCTTTTGGGTATTGGTTTTACAGAGTAGTGGTTCGCGGGAAGAAGCTGTTTGAGTGGAACTTATTTTTCATGGTTGGTTTCTTACAATATGGGTGTGGCTTACGGCCTATCTTGTTGAATACATCGGTTCTCGTTGATCACCAAAGTTAAGCAACGTTGAACCTGGTCAGTACTTAGATAGATGACTGCTTGGGAATACCATGTGCTGTAAGCGTTTAGTGACGGATGTGCATTGTGGTGCAGTGGATATCAGCTCAGAAAGAGAAATCGGTGAGCCGAGTTCGAATTCCAGTTGAATACCCTGCATTCACTTAAGCACTGGTACTTTTGTGGAAGGTATTAATCTGTCCTTTCCCTCAAGTTATGGGTTAAATAACAAGGGTAGGACTTGGGGACCCTGCCCTTAAAAAACAAACCCCGATGAATCTTGATACTCAAAAAGGAAAAAGTATTACTAGACATAAAACTTATATAAAAACAACAATTGTTGAAAGAAAAAGGTATTACCAGCAATAAATAAATAAAATTTAGTTGGCAATAAATGACCCACCGAGGTTGATTTGCCATAAAAACAACAACCAACAATATGGGTGTCCTGCAAGGAATGTAGTTTGAGCACTTTCTGAGAAAATAACAATAGAACAATGAGAGGCTTGCCACATCCCACCCGTGAAAGAGAAATTGAAAGGTGGACTTAATTTGTCACCCAATTTGCTTTTGAATTCTATCAAGGCTGGAGAGTGCAGTCTGGGCAGTTCCTTCCCAAATATGGGAATAGAGCTGTGAAAGTAGCCCATGGAATCAGGCATTTACTAGAATGGTGCAAAGAGCCAACTATTTTACCTGTATCTTTTGGACTCTGTCGAAACTGGAAATATGATAACAGTACTCCATTTTAAGATTGATCTGGCTCTTGTAAAGGTACAGCATAGCATGAGGAGTCAGGTTCTTACTGGAGCAGTACAAGGAGCCGGTCATTTTTTTCTGCATCTTTTGTATGTATGAGTTTCACTTGAGGTCACGTGTGAGTTTAAGGCCCAAGAGTCTCTCAAGACACAGTAATGAGCAAAATAGTACTCCACTACATGAAAAAGCATAGAATCCATTATAATCACTTATAAAGATATTGGACATAAACACACAAAAGTGCTTCATGTCTACTAGCACGACTTAATCATATTTAATTGAATTAAATTTTCACATTTTTTTATCTTGAGGTACAACAGCACTTATGGCCTGGAGATCCTTTGTGATTCTTCTATTCATTTTATATTTGTTTATATAAAATGCTTACAATTTGTTAATATATGTTAATACTACCCATAACTTGATCAGCCTTTTCTTTTATTGTGTTTATGTAGAAGGTTTAGTATTTAATCCATAATATCCACTGTCTTAAAAATGGTATAGTAGGCGTTAATGAGTTATAGGTAGAAAACTAGGATTGATACAATATTTTTTATAAGCTTCTGATAAATTATCTTATGCTAAACAAGCATAATGCTTTCTGTGCTTCACATGTACGTGGCCATTTGCAATGTAAAAAGTGCATGTTCGAATACCATCTTTTAATTTGATCAGTTGGTGAGTATTCATGAGTTCAGTGTGTATTTAAGTATTCTTTTGAAGGCAGCTCTTACCCACAGCTATCAACAAAAAAAATTGCAATTGTGTTTGTTAGTGAGCTATGGTAGATTATTCATTCCATTATTTACAGTACTAGAGTTTCTGTTCTTTGCTTAGCAGAGAATCCAATTTAAGTCTCTCTATGTGTTTTCATTACTGAATCAGTCCATTCAGAAGAACAAAGAACAAAACCTATAATTAATACTGGATTTGTTTTGTTTAAATTCTTATAATTAATACTGTTTTATATTTTCATTTTATGAATCAAGAATGTCTTTAATGTTACTTATTAAAAAACTCATAATTTTTGCCAAAATAAAAAACAATGACAAATCTTTGTTAAACATGGAAAACCTATTTGAAAACCCCACCATATGTCATCTTAGAAATTTTGGGGCTTGGAGATGAGTTGCTTTGTTTATTAAATTTAGCTCTATTTTAGATCACCCAGCCTTATATTAGTAATCAGAACCGTGGAGATATATAATTAAAAACGATGAGAATCTACTTAAAAATCCTTCTTTAAAAATATATGACCATTATATCAGAGTCAATGTGCCATATAACCACATTCAGAATCAGAACCTTGGAGATGTGATTAAAAATTATGAGAATCCACTTAAAAATCCTGCTTAAATATATATGACCATTATATCAGAGTCAATGTGCCATATAACCACATTCATAAAAAAAATTTTTTAAGGATTTCCTTTTCTCAACTTATATTTGTTTTCTCTTTCAGTGTAATGGAATGAATCTACGTTATGCAACTGTGGAACAAGCAATGAAAGAACTTTCCAAACCAACAAATTCAGTAAAGATTATCTCTCAATACAATCCAGACAGTGAGCAATTTTTCTTTTCGTTTTCTTTCACAACACAGGAAATTTAAATTATAACATTGTCACATGTAATCGTTATACAGAGGCAACATGAACTTGCCAATAATTATTCATTTAAAATATATATTTCATTTGATATTTGTTTTTATTAAATTATTTATTTTATTTAGTATCGTCAATTTTTGACAGGTTTTTTTTTCATTGTGTTTCTCTTGTTTTTACAAGTAGTAATAATCTGAAATTATATATAGTTTTTTGCTCTGTCTTGGTAATCTAGGCTTTGAGCACCTTATTGAGTAGACAAGTTTTTACCTTATGCTTTTTACCTCTTTTTATTGTTTTTATTTAAGACTGTATCTGGATAAGAGTTTTAGGTTTTGGCAAGTTGTCTGTTGGTTCAATAAATGGTTTTTGTTTATCTTTAATACAGGGTGTTCATAAGGTTTGTGTACACTTTAAAAAATTTATGACTTCATTTGTGATAGAAATAATTTGTTAAAAGGATTAGAAAGAAGTAAATTTATATTTTTTAAGGTTTTACTGAAATTTTATTTAAGTTTCCACATGTCCTCCATCATTAGCAATACAAAGGGTAATATGATTTTGCAGTTCACGGAAAACATTTACCAACTGATTTACAGTAATGCAAACAATGTAAATTTTATAAATAGTTACAATACCTCATCTCAGAAATATAGAAAGATAGAGAAAAAGGCTGTAGCTTTCAATGGCCAAAACATAATGAATTTGACAATAAAGATGAGGACAACAGTCCAAACAATGTAAATTTTGTATATAGTTACAATACCTCATCTCAGAAATATAGACAAATATATAAACATTTCAAATAGATATATCTATAAAAAGACAATATGAATAAAGACAAAAAGAAAACTTGTATTACCCAACATGTTTCATCTTCTGGGGAACTTTATCAAGACAAATGTAAAGATTTTATTTTTTGATAACTATTTATATACAAGAGCAAAAATGTTATTCATTTTTGCAAAACTTTTGGTGCAAGGGGATCATGACTATTTATCAGGTTAGTACCTATAAACTTGCCTGACTTTTCCACTAACCTGATAAATATTAATGTGCTCCACCATATCAAACATTTTGAAAAATCAATAACATTTTTACCCTTGTATATAATCACAGGGTGCGATGAGTAAATTGTCACCATTTTATCTTTTTAATTTTGTATATGTGCGTTGTTTGTTTTTGATTTCATCAATTGCACATTATAGTAGTCAGTTGGGCACTGACTGTGAGAAAAATGCTGTAGTACTTGAAATTTAAGCCGGAAGCTCCAATTCAAACATTTTAGTGTGTTTGGATGTCAATCTAAGGACAGTGCAAAGGATTCAGAAAGAGTTGGATGAGTTTAATGGTGATTACAAAGGTGTTTGGAGTGATCACAAGTCATAGCATCATTAATCATACTACAGGGACTCGGATTCAACACAGTGCCTTGAGAAAGTAGTGCTGCCTTGGGTCAAGTGGGTGGCTGCTGCAAGACCCTATGTCTGACAACAGAACTCTGCACCATTCCACACAATCAGAAAAAAAATTGGTTTGCTACAAAATGAGCACTTTTTTACATTAATTATTTGAGTCAAAATGTCTAAAAATTGCAGGACTTGGAATCTACTGGTTTGTTTTTACTTTTTTCTTCTGTGATGTGAAAAATGAATTCATTATTAAAGTAGCTTTGCTGAAATATTTTGAAGCAAATTTTTTAGTTAGCAAATGAGAGTTGTCTCCCTTACTATATTTACCATTTTGTCAATAATTGTCATTTTTTTCTTCTTCCACTTTCAGAACTAACAGTCGAGCAGTCACTCCTGGGAGGAATGCATAGAAAAGGTAAGAACATTTTTTTTTTAATTATCTAACAAATATTTTTACTCATTATATTAAATTGAAAGCCTGATTGAAATATTAGCTGTAAAAAAATATGTAATATGGGGTTTACCAATTGTAATAATATTGCTAGTATGTTTGAATATTTTCAAAATAATTGAATTTAACACACACACACATATATATATATATATATATATATATATATATATATATATATATATTAGTCATCCACATACAAGCCTGTTTCATTGTATCACAGCTCATCAGTGTGACTAGATGTCCACTTGCTTCCATGTGTATATATATGTATATATATATATATAATTTCATTTTACGGAAAGTTACAAAATGGTATTAACTGACATATTTTTTAAAATTATTTTTAGTGGATACTCATATTTGAGTGGATACTCTGTTTTTCTACAATTAAACAGTACATTTATACATATCCACCAGCCTGAATATTCAAGAAAATGTGTTAGGAAAATATGCATCTTCCCATAGGATTTGAACCTGCAACTCCCTTATACCAGAGAACAGCTGTCATTAGATCTGACATGTCTTACTAATCAATTGCAGAAGATTTCATGTCTTAGAAAGTCAAATATATATATATATATATATATTGTTAGAATTTATTTTCCATTTCCCTTAATATATATATTCATTAAAAATGAATTGGAGCACTCTGGCTGCTGGGTGTGTAATATGATATGCGCTAAAAAGACTGCCTTCTTCCACCTAACGCCCCGTGGTCCAGGGGTAGAGTCGCCAACTGACGCCAATTCGGTCAGGTTTCGAGCCTGGGTTAGGGAGCAATTGGAGTCTAACCGTACTGATAAGCTGTGATACAACGAAACAGATCTGTCTGCGGATGACATATATATATATATATATATATATATATATATATTAAGGGAAATGGAAAATAAATTCTGTTCTGACAATGTGAGATACAAAATAAAATAAATATTTGAGAACAACAAAATATGGATTTATTGTGTGGTAGCCAACATTATAATGTTTCGGTTGTTATAACCATCTTCAGGGCTCATATATTTTGAGAAGGTTATCAAGTATGATGACAGACACCTAAAGAAGAGTAGAAAGGCTCAGACAATGTGATTACAGCAATCAAGATGAGTATCAATCAGTCAATTAAGTGCAAAGTGTGATCTACTAGGTGATCATGTCTCGAAAGAGACATGACCAGACAGAAGATTTTCTCACAGTAGGTTGCAATTACTTTCTGCAGTAGATTGATTACCTACCAAGGTTATAAAACCCAATCTGTTATGTTATTTAAACGATAGCTGAAAGGAGAAGTGACAGATTAATATCTTTCCCAAGGGTATTTGTGTGTAAGTGAATGCAATGAATTCAACTGGAATTTGAACTTGGCTCTCCAATTTCTCATTCTGAGCTGATATCCACTGCACCGCAATGCACATCCAAGATGCGTATACAAATCAGAAATTAATGGCCTGTAATAATAAATTGAGTTGCATAAAATTTAATAATTAAAATTAATTATTTAGGCAAGAAAGAAAGAGAAAGTGTGGAGAAATGTGAGGAAAGAAATGTCAAGAGTTGTAACAGAAAAAAGAGCAGGCAGATTTTGAAGTACTAGAGAGTGGGGAAATGGAGAGGAGAGACTTGGAAGGGAGAGAGAACAAAGAGACATTGAAGAAAGAAAGAGTGAGGAGAGGTTGAAGAAAGAAAGAGCAGAGAGATGTTGAAGTAAGAGAGAGTGAGGAAACAGCAGAGAGGCATTGAAGAAAGAGAGAGTGGGGAAATGGTGAGCAGAGAGACTTTGATGGAAAAGAGAACAAAGAGACATTGAAGAAAGAGAGAGTGAGGAGAGGTTAGAGAAAGAAAGAGCAGGGAGATGTTGAAGTAAGAGAGAGTGAGGAAACAGCAGAGAGGCATTGAAAAAAGAGAGAGTGGGGAAATGGTGAGCAGAGAGACTCTGATGGAAGAGAGAACAAAGAGACATTGAAGAAAGAGAGAGCAAGGAGATGAAGTAAGAGAGAGTGGGGAAATGGAGAGCAGAGAAACTTTGATGGAAGAGAGAACAAAGACACATTGAAGAAAGAGAGAGTGAGGAGAGGTTAGAGAAAGAAAGAGCAGGGAGAT
This sequence comes from Ascarosepion bandense, assembly GCA_037127315.1. Classification (NCBI taxonomy): domain Eukaryota; kingdom Metazoa; phylum Mollusca; class Cephalopoda; order Sepiida; family Sepiidae; genus Ascarosepion; species Ascarosepion bandense. The sequence continues at coordinate 1,666,737 of JBBBDQ010000688.1, read as the reverse complement.
GTTGAAGTAAGAGAGAGTGAGGAAACAGCAGAGAGGCATTGAAGTAAGAGAGAATGGGGAAATGGTGAGCAGAGAGACTTTGATGGAAGAGAGAACAAAGAGACATTGAAGAAAGAGACAGTGAGGAGAGGTTAGAGAAAGAAAGAGCAGGGAGATGTTGAAGTAAGAGAGAGTGAGGAAACAGCAGAGAGGCATTGAAGTAAGAGAGAGTGGGGAAATGGTGAGCAGAGAGACTTTGATGGAAGAGAGAACAAAGAGACATTGAAGAAAGAGAGAGTGAGGAGAGGTTAGAGAAAGAAAGAGCAGGGAGATGTTGAAGTAAGAGAGAGTGAGGAAACAGCAGAGAGGCATTGAAGAAAGAGAGAGTGGGGAAATGGAGAGCAGAGAGACTTTGATGGAAGAGAGAACAAAGAGACATTGAAGAAAGAGAGAGTGAGGAGAGGTTAGAGAAAGAAAGAGCAGGGAGATGTTGAAGTAAGAGAGAGTGAGGAAACAGCAGAGAGGCATTGAAGAAAGAGAGAGTGGGGAAATGGAGAGCAGAGAGACTTTGATGGAAGAGAGAACAAAGAGACATTGAAGAAAGAGAGAGTGAGGAGAGGTTAGAGAAAGAAAGAGCAGGGAGATGTTGAAGTAAGAGAGAGTGGGGAAATGGAGAGCAGAGAGACTTTGATGGAAGAGAGAACAAAGAGATATTGAAGAAAGAGAGAGCGAGGAGAGGTTAGAGAAAGAAAGAGCAGGGAGATGTTGAAGTAAGAGAGAGTGAGGAAACAGCAGAGAGGCATTGAAGAAAGACAGAGTATTGAGATGTTAAAAAGAGAGCTGGGTGATGCCAAAAAGAGGATTGGGGATGGTAAAATGTGAAATAAAAACAGGGTAATATTAAAAAGTGGAAAAATGTTAGAGAGGTGGACATTGAAAGGAGAAAGAATGGATAGATATGAAGACATGGACAACTGAAGCACCCTATTGATAAACATCTCCATATCTTTTAAGCAACAACATTTCTCTTTGCCAAGAGCAACTGCAGTTCAAACAGAATAACAGCTTCATAATTTTTAACTTCAAAACTTCGTAAGAAAGCTGGAGAAGGCTTCTGTCAAAATGCAGTTATCAAAACAACATGAAGATATACTAGACTTAACCTTTAGCACTCTACATTATTAATATTACTGTGCTTTCCACATCATTCTTTTTCAAAGACACTCAATTGCAATATCCTTATTATTAATTTCACTCAAGGGTGTTTTCTGGTCTTTGGTATGATGATAAACTACATCTGGCAGCAAGGCCTCTGATTAGGAGGTTGTAAGGAGCATAGAACCACCTCCTAATTGCTGTTGTTTCCAGTTCCACTCTGACCCAGAGTGGTAGCATCTGTTAGGGTCCAAGGTATGGGCAAATAGTTAACCCCCAAACTGGAGTCAAAACACTATGAAAGTATAAAAATAGACTTTTATAGAAATATATACATTTTTAAAGGAAAATATTACCAACAATACATTTTTGAAGGAAAAAAATTATTATCATAACATATTTTTGAAAGAAAAAAAAATTATTACCAAAATACATGTTTGAAGAGAAAAAATTACCAGTAATACATTTTCAAATACAAAATTAAAAGTCATCTTCAGTTTTCTAAAATAAAAAATTTTTCATCAAAATCTGACTAAATCAACTTTCTCATTATAACCGAACATCAAAAAAACACTTTAAAAATTTACCTATTTGGTATTAAATAACTTACAGAGGGTGAAATGCCATTAAGCAAAATTCAAAGTTGTTTTCTGTTGCCATAGAAGGATATAACACAACTATAAAATTCAAACACACTAATGTTCAGTGATCAGTCACCTTCAATAACAGGATAAACTTTTTGTACAGCAAATGAAACCATATTTTGATGATGAATTTGGACAGTGTATATTTTTGTTGTCTTTTCACTTTTAATTTATTTTTAGGTTATCTGAAATGTCGTTATAGCTCTGGAGGGCCCTTCTTCTTACGGTCTCTCTTTGACCATCACCCCACAGATGGAGAACTGAGTGACCTCTCCTTCAGCAAGAATGACATCCTTTTTGTGAAGGATGTCTGCCGTGGAGGACTTGTGACTGAGAGAGATGAAAATGGTAACTCTTATTGGTTTGCCTGGTTATTGAATCATCAGGGGAAAAAATTAAAATATGGCCGAATACCTACAAAGTAAGTTCTTACATTTTTTTTTTTGTGTGTGTGTGAATATTTTAACATGTGCTCTAATATTTGATATTTGAACATCTACTTAATGCTATCTATGTTTTTGTTTTCATTAACATAGAAAATTGCAATATAAGACTATCCATGTTTTATTTTGGTAAATAAAATTAAATTTATTAACATAGTCATTAAGGACTGATGCAAGGATCTCATTGGCACCCTTTGAATCTATGATAAACCTCCACCACTTGACTAGATCTCAATTTTTATAAGGTAGTATTCATATGAGATGTAAATTTTGTTGTAACCTAATTATGTACAATAATGTATCATATGTAATCTAAGTGAACAATTCAATGAGAAAAATTGAAAATAAATAGAATGTATCTAAATAAAAATTGTCATGTCATAGATCATTCCGTCTTAAATCTAAACTTATTTATAAATGGAACTTTGTGTGTGTGTGTCTGTTACCTATAGACTCCAAAACGGCTGAACCGATTTTCTTGAAAATTTACAGAGTTGTACTATAAGCGTCTGCGAGTGTTCTTAGCTAGGTTTTGTCGAGGTACCCCTGATAAATATTGAAAATCGATAATCAAAAAAATCGTGTTATAGAAGGAGTGGTCCGATTTTAATCAAATTTGATACTCATAAACAAAGATATAAGGTTGCAGTTCTTACAATAGTGCAGAAAATTGATAATATATATATATATATAAAAGGCAAGATGTTTGTGTGTCTGTTTATCTGCCTGTATGTCTGTATTTTTTTCAGCCCTTTTATTTTAGTTTTTGCTTCAGGTTTGGCTGTAAGTAGGTATAATTGTAGTTCTTCGTCTTAGCCATGATACCATTTACTCAGAGGACTTATTTTTCCTTCAAAATTCAGTTTACGATGAAAAAAATTATTTGATATCGATACTAGGAAATCAAAATTTGACTTACATTCATTCATTTTTCTTTCAGTCTACAATTTCGCTTAAACTGAAAACAACTATTGCTTTTTAGTCTTTCGTGCCAACGTCCAAAGAGTCTGAGCTCCAGGACCATGGATTAGTTTTAAAGCTTTCATTACACCCGATCAATGCCAGGCTATACTGCTAGTAAATCAATATTTTGCAGCAATTTTTAACATCACTTTGAGATTTTTCTTGTTAAAAAGTTGAATAATTTTAATACATTCATCATTATGGAGAAAACATAGTATATTTTGTAAGGTGTTTTCTGAAGACATAGCATGAGCAAAACAAATTCACAGATTTGGACGAAAGCAAAATACAGATTTTTCATAGTTGTGCTGAGTTTTAATTTAAAACGTATATATATGTACGTGAATTCCTTGAATTTCTTGCATTCACTTATGTGCAAATACCCTTAGGATAGGTATTAATCTCTCTCTTCTCTCCAGCTATGGGTCAAATAACAGAACAGATCGGGTTCTATAGCCTTGGTTGGCAGCTAGTCTACTACAGAAAGTAATGACAATCTACTGCAGAAAAATCTTCTGCCTAGTTACTTATGTCTCTTTTGAGACATGATCGCCAAGTGTATATCATGTATGGCACTTAACTAACATAGTAAAAAAAATGCATGCTGATAAAATAGCAAGCATCACAAAGCATGGCCTGAGGCCTCCAATCGGGTTTTGGGGGTTGCACACATCAGCTCTGTATTCACTGCTAACTTTGATATTTGAACTCTTTCTATGTACTGTGTCCCTTCATGACATGAGCAGTGATGGCTCTCTACAATGTCTTGTTCTTTGTAGCACTTAATAAAGTTTGTCTTTTTGCTATCTTTCATAATCCCTTTTTTGCCAGGCTTTTATCATTTATATAACCTCATTAGGTTGGTTGTTTCCCCCTTTTTTTTTTACATTCTTTTTATCGCAACTCTCTATTCATTTGTTTAATGTTGTAGAACAGAAAACTTTACAAATATGAAAATGACTAGCAGTATAGCCTGGCATTGCTTGGGTGTAATGAAAGCTTTAAAACTAATCCAAAGTGCTGGAGCTCAGACTCAGCCTAAAGAATATTTGTGTGAAGTATGGTGAGAATCGGATAAAAATTGTGGATTTGTATAAAGGACATACAGACAGATAAACAGACACACACACACACACACAAACATCTTGCCTTTTATATATATATATATATATATATATATATATATATATTATTGATTTTCTGCACTATTGTAAAAACTGCAACCTTGAAACTTCTGAATATCGTTTCTTATGTCTTTGTTTATGAGTATCAAATTTGATTGAAATCGGACCACTCCTTCTATAACACGATTTTTTTGATTATTGATTTTCAATATTTATCGGGGGTACCTCGACACAAAACCTAGCTAAGAACACTTGCAAATGCTTATAGTACAACTGTAAATTTTTAAGAAAATCGGTTCAGTCGTTGCAGAGTCTATAGGTAACAGACACACAGACACACACAAAATTCCATTTATAAATAAGTTTAGATTCACTGCTATTTTGGATATTTGAACACTGAAATGTATAAATGCCATTTGTTTTTGCTTGAATTACTGTAAAACATTTCGATAAAAAACTACTTCAACTTTGTTTTGGTAAATATTTTAATAAATATTAAGAATGATGCATCAGCTTTGTTTCTTGCATCATACCATGTGATGCATTTGTATCATGGTTGTTTATCTATCAAAAAACAACTTTATAAATTAAGCTAAAAAACATTTGATTATGATTGCCTTAGATAAAATCATAAAATGAATGTAGTTGCATCAGAAAAAATGCGATTTCTAAAAAAAGGGAAGATATATTTTTATTACTTAAACTGTCCTGGTTATGATGATAAACTACATCTGGCAGCAAGGTCTTCCTTTTCAGGTTTTGAGGAGCATTGAACCATCTCTTAATTGCTATTGTTCTCAGATACACCTTGACTTGGGTTGGTAACACCTGTTAGGGACCCAACTATGGGCAAAATAGTTAACCTCTTAACTGAGTTCAAAACATTATGAAAGTATAAAAATATGAGCAATATATTTTCATTGTAAAAAAATTTCCAGAAACTGGTCAGTCAGATCACTAAACTGGGGTCAAAAGTATAGAAATAGACTTTTATAGAAAAATATACATTTTTGAAGGAAAAATATTACCAACAATACATTTTTTTAAGGAAAAAAAATTATTACCATCAATACATTTTGAAAACAAAACTGGAAGATGTCTGCAGTTTTCTAAAATAGAAAAATAATAATGATAATATTAAAAAAAAATTTTTTTCATCAAAATCTGACTAAATCGATCTACTCACTATAGTCAGTTAAATGCCATCCATGATACACGCTTTGGGCAATCATGTCTCACAAGAGACATGACTGACTGGGCAGAGGTTATCCCGCAGTAGTGTGCCATTGCTTTCTGCGGTAGACTGGTTGCCATCCAAGGCTATAGAACCCAATCTGTCTTATTATTTAACCCATAATTGGAGGGAAGAGAGGGATTAATACCTTTCCCAAGGGTATTTGTGCGTAAGTAAATGCAAGGGATTCAACTAGAATTGGAACTCTGCTCCCCGATTTGTCCTTCCGAGTCGTTATCCACGGCACCACAACACGCGCACTCACTATAACTGAACATAAAAACAAAAAAACCTTAAAACCCTACTTTTTTGGCATTAAATAACCCAGAGGTTGAGATGCCGTTAAACAAAACTCACTCACTCACCCATAATCCTTTACTCTTCAACAAATTAAGATGTGTATAATCTAGGTGATAAGTAAATTCTTTAGAAATGCCTCATTGCTTTTGTTTACCCATTAAATTGATTTCCTTTCATGTTCTTCTTTGCAGACTCAGTCCAAGTTTTGATCTCAAGCGAAGTAGCTCAGAAAGTTTAAATATACAAGAAGATGAACTGAAATATTCTCGGCGTGGATCAGGCACAGTCAGACGCAGCTTCTTTAAGCGGAAAAAACACCAGCGAACAAACTCGAGGGATAGCAGGGATCTTAGTTCCTTCTCGGAGATTTCCCTGAATGCGGATTCGCTTTCCATGTCTGAAGGTAAGGAAATATTTTCCAGGCTGAAGTTATTTTTAGTTGGATCAATTTTAAGTTAACTCAAGTTTAAATTCAATTTCCAAGATTTCTATACACTTTCCATTTCCTAAACATTTTAATAATGTTTTTTTGTTCTGCTAACAATAATCATGTGCGTTGTGGTGCATTGGATATCGGCTCGGAACGAGAAATTGGGAAGCCGAGTTCGAATTCCAGCTGAATTCATTGCATTCACTTATGCGCAAATACCCTTGGGAAAGGTATTAATCCATCTATTTCTTTCAGTTATGGGTTAAATAACAAGATAGATTGGGTTCTTTAGCCTTGGTCGGCAACCAGTCTACCGCAGAAAGCAATGGCAATTTACTGCGGGATAATCTTCTGCACAGTCAGTCATGTCTCTTTCGAGACATGATCACCCAAGCGTGTATCACATATGGCACTTAACTGACTGACTAATAATTATATATTTTAATGGATTTTTTATTCTGCTACCTGGATATATGTGTAGTGCATTGGTATTGGCTTGGAACAAGAAATAAAGAACCGAGTCTGAATTCCAGTTGAATTTATATTTTTCTTTCGTTTTTTTACAGATGGCTTATTTTATGGTTTCACCAAAGTTGAAAAAAAAGAATGTAAGTTTTTTTTAATCATTTTAATACAAGCAAGACAATAAATTGACTAAAATGCAAAAGGTTACTTGTTCACTACTACTGTAGCCTGGTATTGAACTCACAACTCTTTGGGTCAAGTCACAGGAACTAACTAATGTCTATATCCATTGGGCCATGTGTCCATGTGTTCTAATGTGTCCTTAAGGACACATGGCTACAGCAGTGGTGAACAAGTAACTTACTGAGTTAGAGGGAGATAACTCATGACTACTTTATTCCTTGCTCAAGGCAAGGAATAAAGAATGATATACCCCAGTGATTGTAATAAAGGGTTCGGTTCAAAATTCCTAGCACCTGAAGAAGGCCAGAGTGTCCAACGGCCGAAACATACAAATGGCAACAAAGATGAGGACAATAGTCTGAATAATATAAATACTTCCAAGAAGATGTTTTTTCTGATCACTACAATCTTAACTTGTTCAAGACTAGAGTTAACAATTATCGTCCCCTGCCATCTGCATAAATTGCCTTCTAACATAACCCTCTACCTTGAGTGGCCCTGGGCCTTTGTATAGGCTGAAGCTTACTGTACAAAAAAAAAAAAGTTCAAAATCCCTGAAGGTTACCTGAATTAAAAAAACACTTGAATAAGACCAGAGGCCACACTGACTGAAAGGTTGTGATAAAAATAAAAGCAAGGAAATAGCCTTGAATATAAATAATTGTTGAAATCAATAATGAAATTTTGTTGGATATTACAAAGTTCTATTATAAATTTATAATATAATTTATTTTTAGTTAAAGTAGACATTTTTTAATTGAAGTGCAAGGTGACAAAAGATAATTACTATAGGCATTGGTCCTGGGTATGATGATAAACTACATCTGGCAGCAAGGCCTTTGATCAGAAAGTTTAGTTGCTGTTGTTCCCAGTTCCGCCCTGACCCAGGGCAGTAGCGTCTATTAGGGTACTAGCTATGGGCAAATGAGTAGCTCTTAAACTGGGGTCATTTAAGAGAAAAGGTTAGGTTGGTAAGGTTCTTTAGCTTTGGATAGCAACTTGTCTAAAAGAAGGAAATCTCTGAAATAATAACCGCTACACCTACTCTTTGTAGAATAGGGTAGGCTGAACTCTCTAACCTTGGTAGGCAGTCTTCCTAGAGATGATGTCTTGATAAAAGCACCAAGTTTCCAGCCTGCTAAACTGATAGTTTTCTTGGTGATAGTAAGAACATACAGCTTTGAAATTTGCTCCAATATTTTCATGATGGTTCAATTATAGAGCCATCAGGAAAACCCCATTCAACCCATGCTAGTATGGAAACAGACATTAAACAATAATGATGAGATAGTAAATCAAAAAGAATTTTAAAAATGCTGACCAGTTTTCATGTCTCACTCTTCAGAGTTTGAATTAGGACTTAAATATGTATAGTTAGTAAATAAACAGAAAGTTAATGAAGATAAGATATACACATATGTTGTTAATATATCATTATATGTATAGAAACATATTGCATTCAAACCCAAAAGCCATTGCTTCTATTTGCAGAGGAAAGGCTGTAAAGACTTAACATATAACTTAACTAATACAATGAAGTAGGGTAGCCTGAGTTCTTTGTCCTTGTCTGGCAACCAGTCTAGGAGGAGGAATTCCAAAACACATGTTAATGGAAGTCATTTACATGGGAACATCTCTAATCTAAGGGAAGGAAAATCCCAACAAAAAGCCAGATATTTCTCAGAGTAGAGGTTGGGAGTGAGGCCAATCACCCCACCCTATGAAACAATTCATTTATAGAAATTTCATAAAAGGCATTATGTGGCATGATGCACCAGGTAGATAGCAAGAATATTATGAAAATACAGAACATCTTTATGGATGGATCTTAACATTGGTCAGACAGACAAGGCCATATGTAGATTAGCATCTTGGTAACAATTTTTTGCACGAGTTGATAGTTGTTTAACAAACCTTGTGCTAACTGCCTGCATATGGACAAAAATCAGCACAGATACAAAAATAGAAAAGGGTGTAAGACAAGGATGTGTCTTCTCACCAGATCTATTCAACCTTTACAGTGAAACAATACTAAGAGAGCTAGGAGCATTGCCAGGATTCATCACTGGCAACCACAATCTAAACAATATAAGCAGTTGACAGTGCTGATAGCAGACACAGAAAGGAAAATCTAAAAAGGGAAAGTGAGAAGAAAGGACTAAATATAGACTACAAGAAAGCTGAATGCATGGTCATCAGCAAAAAGAGGAGCCCAAAATGCCAACTACAGATCGGGGATACTAAAATCAAGCAGGTGCAGGTTTAAGTACCTGGGAAGTGTTCTAACAGAGGATGGAAAGTGCGACACTGAGATATAAAGGCACATTGGCATGGCCAAGGATGCATTTTAAAAGCTAAGGAGGGTATTGAAAGAAAGAAAGATTTTGTTGAAAACAAAGGAAAGAGTACTGGATTGTTATATGATATCTGTCCTCCTTTTTGACAGTAAATACTGGACAATCTCTTCAAGGATGAAGGAAGGACTCGAAGCAACAGAAATGCAGTTCAACAGAAGGATACTGAGGATACCAAGGACTGAGCCTTGAGAAGATTCTGGAAAGAATACTTATGAAATGTGCATTGTGGTGCATTGGATATTGACTCAGAACAAAAAATCGGGGAGCCGAGTTCGAATTCCAGCCGAATTCATTGCATTCACTTACATGCAAATAACTTTGGGAAAGGTATTAATGGTCTATTCCTTCCAGTTATGGGTTAAATAATAGGACAGATTGGGTTCTATAGCCTTGGTCGGCAACCAGTCTACTGTAGAAAGCAATGGCAACCTACTGTGGGATAATCTTCTGCCCAGTCAGTCATGTCTCTTTCGAGACATGATTGCCCAAGCGTGTATCATGTATGGCACTTAACTGACTGTCTAATGAAAAGGAAACTTATATTTAGCATCAGGAAGAGACGACTAAAATTTCTGAGACACATAATGAGGAAAAAGGGCTTGAGGAATCTGATACTCACAGGGTAAATAGCGGGGAAAGAGAGACAGGGGAAAGAAATGTGAAACATACTTTATGGGCTACAAGTGGATGACAGAGTGAGGTTTGAGAGAGATACCAAGAGGAAAAATTTTAAGAGTGACAAGGGACAGGAGCAAGCGGAAGTCCATCTTTGCCTACATCCTGAAGGGACATGGTGTTAGGTAATTATTAAAAATGAAACATAGCTTCACATACCTCGTATAAAGGAGCTTCAACTGTGTTGCATACTTATTGTCGTAAAAATAATGACAGAGACATTTGTTTTAGAGCGGACAGACACATGCACAAAGCGAGCCTTTATTTACATTAGAAGAAGAGGGAAGAGTTAGGTAAAGGGAGAGAATCCCTACAGAAATTTTAAAAGAGAAAGAGAGATAACCTTTAACTGACTGACAGTTATTGATAATTTCAACACTCCTCCTCAATTGCTGACAGTCTAAATAATCAGTTCTTCAAGACCTAACAGGTCTTTGAGCTTCACAAACTGTGAGCTCACAAGTCCTTTTGTTAGAATATCCGCTACCATTTCTTTGCTCGGACAGTACTCCAACTTGACTGTCTTCTTTTCCACCTGTTCTCGGATATAGTGGAACTTAATGTCAACATGTTTGGCCCTTCCATGATGCTGTGGGTTCTTTGCCATACACATTGTTGACTGGTTGTCTTCGTAGATCAGTGTCGGGGAAACTGGTGATCCTGATAAGGCAGCCTGAAGGCGCTGCATCCAAACAGCCTCTTGTGCCGCACTTGCCAATGCCATGTATTCAGCTTCAGCTGTTGATAATGCAACACAGGTTTGTCTTTTGCTTCTCTAGCTGACAGCTGCTCCACTTAATTTAAACAAGTAACCAGATGTTGATCTGCGATCATCTAAATTACCAGCCCAGTCTGCATCTGAATATCCCAGGAGGTTAGAGGTTTTTTCCTTGTCATACAATAGACCATATCCTTGAGTACCATTTAGATAATGGAAAATATGTTTAACGCACTTCCAGTGTTCCATTGTAGGCTGAGAGCAGAATCTTGCAACATTGCCAACAGCATATGCAATGTCAGGTCGTGTCCTTGTTGACAGATACAGTAAGCTTCCAACGGCTGATTGGTACAACTCTTTGTTGACCAGCTTGCTCACTTCAGTTGCCTTTGTTAATTTTACTCCAACATCAATTGGGGTTGATACCGGTTTGGAGTTTTCCATTTGAAATTTTCTTAAAACTTCTGCTGTATATGCAGGTTGTCCAATCCATATTTTCCCTGGTTCGAGATAAACAACTTTAACACCTAAAAAGTGTTTTAGTCTTCCCAAATCCTTGATTTTGAAAAATTTTGAAATATTCTTTACAAAATCTTGAATTTGATTCTGGGATTTGCTTCCCACAATTATATCATCAAATTAAACCGCAGTGATGAATATTTCTCCTCCAGAGGATTGTATGTAAATATAGGGATCGTTCTCCAACTGCTTGAAGTTCATCTTTTTTAGTTGACAATCAAGCACTTCATTCCAACATTTTGGTGACTGCTTTAAGCCATAAATGCTTCGCTGCAGTTTGCAGACAAGATGTTCCTTGCCTTCAACTACAAATCCCTCTGGCTGCTTCATGTAGATCTCCTCCTTTAGCTCACCATTTAAGAATGCAGTGGTGATGTCCAACTGATGTAGCTTCAGGTCATTCTGTGCTGCTAACGCAACAACAGTTCGCACTGATTCAAATCTCACAACTGGGCAAAAGGTCTCGTCATAATCAATACCTTGCTTCTGAAGAAAACCTTGGGCTACCAGTCGAGCTTTATACTGTTCCATTTTTCCGTCAGCATCGTACTTGCGTTTAAAAACCCATTTGCTACCAATAGCTTTTCGTTCACTCGGCAACTCGGTGAGATCCCATACTTTGTTAGTATGCAAGGAAGAAATTTCACCTTCCATTGCTTTCATCCACTCATTCCTATCAGGACTGGAGAGTGCTTCTTCCATTGTCAGTGGATCACTTAAATTATGGGCCATGTAAACCCATTCACCGTACTGGTCTGGAGCCTTCTTAGTCCTTGGTGATCTTCGGAGTCCTGGTCCCTCCTGCAAGTTGTCATTATCCTCGGAGCTCTCCTGGTATTCGATTTCAACTGGAGGTGGCTTCACTACTTCTTTTTCCTCTTGGTCAGTTATGGAGCCTGATTCATTGAAGATCACATCCCTGCTATGAAATACTCTAGACTTTCTGGTGTCATAAAGTCTATAACCCTTTACACTAATGCCATAACCAAGAAATATGCTCTTCTTGGACTTAGAATCCATTTTAAACCTTTCATCCTTTGGTACATGGACAAAAGCATCACACCCAAAGATGCGTAAATGTTTTACATTGGGTTTATGCCCCTTCAATACTTCATAGGGTGTCATACCTTTCACAGAATTTGTTGGGCTCCGGTTTTGAATATATGAAGCTGTGGATAAAGCTTCTGCCCAAAATTTCTTAGGCAGTTTTGCATCTGACAACATTGCCCGCACTGTTTCTACTAATGTTCGATTCATTCTTTCAGCTACTCCATTTTGCTCTGGGGTTTTAGGAACAGTATATTCATGTCGAATGCCTTCCTTTTTTAAGTAATCTTCAAATTCTCTTGAAGTGTACTCCCCACCATTATCAGAGCGTAGGGTCTTAATATTATGTCCTGTGAAATTTTCCACCATGGTTTTCCATTCCATGAACTTTTTAAAAACATCTCTCTTGTGTTTGAGCATGTATATCCATACAAATCTTGATTTATCATCAATAAATGTTACAAAATATTCTGCTCCACCAAGCGATTTTGCCTCTATCCTTCCACAAACATCGCTATCCACAATTCCGAGAAGTTGAGTAGCTCGCTTTCCACCAGATTTTGGAAATGAGGAACGATGATGTTTTCCATCCAAACATGGCTCACATAAGTTGATATCCTTGGTTACATCATAGTCAAGGCCAGTTACTAGTTCATCTTTTACTAGTTTCTGTAAATTCTTTTCTCCAAGGTGGCCAAAACGTCTATGCCAAATCACATCCTTTGTGTTACTACTTAGGCAGGAGTTTGCTGAATGGGCTTCTCCATATACTTCACTGCAGTTTAAATAGTATATGTTACCAATTTTTGAACCTGTTGCCACCACTTTCTGCTTGTCATCCAGAATTTGACAACTTGATTCAGTAAATAGGCATGTCTTTCCAGATTTAGTGGCTCTAGACACACTTAATAAATTATAAGACAATTTAGGAACATATAGAGTTTCATAAAGCCTGCATCTTTGGTATTTGCCATTTGGTAAACTCACTTTAAGTTCTATTGTACCTATACCTAATGCCTCAACTGAAAATCCATCGCCAAGGGTTATTTCCTCTGCTACATCCAACTTTCTGAAATTAATAAATTTCTCAACATCGTAACACATGTGACATGTAGCTCCAGAATCAACAATCCAGTTACTCTTATTATTATTTGACAACAACGCATGATGTGTGAGAAGTCCAACAATGTCATCACTAGAATCACTTGAGTCATCCTTTATTTTCTTAGTGAAGAAAACTTTCCTTTTCGGATGGTTCGACTTAACATTCTCTTTTGTATCAAGTAAACGACAGTCACGTTTAATGTGTCCGTTTTTTCCACAGTAATAACATTTGGGTCCCCTTTTGTTGACATGATGTTTTGATGCCATGGCTTTCAATTCAGCACCATTTATTTCCTTCTCTTTGATCTTGGTTTCTTCATGCAGCAATCGCTCAGTCACTAACACCCATTTAGGAACATCCTGACTTGCTTCGAGTGCCGTCACCAACATATTATAAGAGTCTGGAAGTGTAGCCAGAAGATGAACAACTCTATCTTCCTCGTCAATAGAATCGCCAATGACTGCTAATTCATCAAATATTTCCATCATAGTTTTAATGTGTTCATGAACAGAGTCGCCGTCTTTTAGTTTAAGAGAATATAATTTTCTCCTCAACGCTAATTTATTTGCCCAAGTTTTCTTTTGAAATTGGTCAGCTAATTTTTTCCACACTACTGCGGGGTCGTCAGGGTCTCCAATTAAATATAGCAGTGAAGTTTCCACCAACAGTACAATCGTCGCTAATGCACGGTCCCTTCTTGATAAATATTTTACGTGTGATGCAGAATCTGTTCGCTTATCAGGAACTATCTCCGTTTCGTTAACAATGTTCCATAAACTATCCCTAATTAAAGCCATTTTACACTGAACCTTCCAAGTATTATAATTTGTACCATTTAGTGGTACCAGGTTACTAAGTTTTGTTTCCATTGCCATTGTACTTTATACAAGCAACACAAAAACTTTCAATACAAAAAAAAAAATTCAAGATGGCCGAACGGGATAAAACAAAAAAAGTTCACATGTGGACATGGACAAATATCTCCAAGACGTTGACGTAGACTGGGCCCATAACCTTTGTTAGGTAATTATTAAAAATGAAACATAGCTTCACATACCTCGTATAAAGGAGCTTCAACTGTGTTGCATACTTATTGTCATAAAAATAATGACAGAGACATTTGTTTTAGAGCGGACAGACGCACTCACAAAGCGAGCCTTTATTTACATTAGAAGAGGGAAGAGTTAGGTAAAGGGAGAGAATCCCTACAGAAATTTTAAAAGAGAAAGAGAGATAACCTTTAACTGACTGACAGTTATTGATAATTTCAACACATGGCACATAAAGAAAAAGAGACGTGATTGAACAATATCAAGAGGGTGGCCATTATGCACAAAACTTTATTAAGTTCAATTTTGGAATCTATTTTTGTCTTTGTGCAAACATTAAAACACAATGAGCCATAATTTCAATTAAGTTTTTCTTGTGTTATTTGTATTAACACAAAAGTAGATTCCAGTTCAATTGTAATTTTTATCTGCAAAATATCCTTAGATTCCTAATAAAAAAAGATGATTGGGGTGCGGTGTGGGCCGTTCATATTTTTAGAATATTTTCTAATCCCTCAAAACTTTATTAAGGCTACCCTGTTTATTAATTTTGTACTTTTTGACCCTTAATTGATTTTCCACACTCTCCCGCTTTTATTAAAGAGCTTCCCTATTTAATACATATGGAAAATTCTTTCCCTACCCCTATTATTAAACTCTTAAGAGTACAAATCATTGCTTTTTTGATTTGAAAATGTTTGTGTTTAATGAGTATTTTCAGGTCATGATTCTTGTCTTAGCCTTCTCACCCAGTTTACAATAAAGATGCAATTCATTATGGGATCGCATGAAGACGCAAAGAATTATGGGTATATGGACAAATATAAAAGCAACTAATTTTTCCCAGTGCAGGGGATTTTTGGAGGAACATTCACAGTTGGTGTCTGAAAAGTCTGTTAGTGCAATTTTGAGACAGAACTCAAGAAGGAACGACTTTAGGTTAGAATACCAGCTGGGAGAGCCACAATTTACTCGCTGGTTGCTGTTTTCATTTTATTTCTCCACAATGTTTGTGTTTAATGAGTGTTTACAGGATATGATTCTTGTCTTAACCTTCTCACCTAGTTTACTCTCCATCCATTTTATATCTTTGTATCTAATAGGGGACACATAAGTAGAAAGAACAATGGAATTAGTAACTATTTAAAAAAGAAAAATAGCAAGACAAATTAAGCTTCTATTGGCAACCAATTTAAGAGAAGGATAACTGATATCAAAACCAGAAACTCTTTAAAAACTACTTGTTACTAAAACTATGGTAGCATCTGTGGGGCTACTGCCCCATATTTAACAAAGAATAAATAACAAAATAGTATCTTACATAGAAATTGAAACTGTCAACCTAACTTGTAGTTCCTGGCTAGACCAGGAATTGAACTCAAAGCTACAGGTATACCTTCTCTCTAGTCTGAGTCCCAAATGTGGCAAAAGAGAGAAGGTTGACTGTACAGAACAGTAATTTTAAACTCAAGAGCAGGAACCCCTAGATTGAATTTTATGGTTTCAATGGGGAATTCGGACCACAGATTGACAGATTCAAACTATTTTAGTGAGAACTTAGGACTACAGGTTAGCAGATTCAAACTGTTTCATCAGGGAATTAGGACCACCAATTGGCAGACTGAAATTTTTTCAGCAGGAAATTAGGACCACAGTTTTGCAGATTCAAGCTGTTTCACCTGGGAATAAGAATAGATTGGCAGAGTCAAACCATTTCACCAGGGAATTAGGACCATAGATTGGCAGATTCAAATTGTTTCAGTGAAGAATTAAAACAACAGATTGTCAGATTCAAAAACATTAGAATACTGAGCTTTTTTAAAACTGAAATTCTACAATGCACCATTTTAAATAAAATAATCTTACCAGTGGAGAAAATGATGATGGGAGAGTTAACTGTTTCATTATAAGAAAAATTGGCATTCAATAGCTGAACAATTATTGTTACTCTCGGTTGAAATTCATGAAATCTTCCTTTTAACCCTTTAGGATTTAACACACCCAAACCCACAATGTAAATATCAGCACTCACTGTTCACCTGTCATAATCCACCATATTTGCTCCTCAATGATATATAATAACACCATTGCAAATAACAGAAAGTTACACAAACAGTGAAACATTGAGAGCCAATATTTACAGGGCAGGTTTAATGGGGTTGAATGCTAAAGGGTAAAAACAGTTTTAAGGAAAGTAGGTTTCTCAAATTCACTGTTATCATTATTTCTAGTGTTACCAGGAGGTTCTATCCATTTTAGTGGTTGCTGCTGTTGGAAATCCTTAAGTGATGTGGTTTCTGGTATTTGGTACAGTTATTTGTGTAGAGCAAGTTGCTATGGTTAAATGTAAACAAATGGTAGAATTGCCCAACAAATAGAAGTGATAAAGTTCGCAATAACAAGAAAAGGACAAAAACAGTATAAAATCAAGCAAAAAATATATTCAAGGCAAATTAACAACAATAAGGCAAAACAAGTCATATAGCAAAAAATTCACAAAAGCAAATTTGAAGAAGTGAGTGTAATTTCTGACTTAAAGACAGACTGAGTGAAGTGAAAACAAGAACTGCCCTATTTTATGAGAAAAAAATTTTATTGGAAATCCAAAGATGCATTGTGTGTGCTTCTGATTACAAATTGGGAAGGAGTGAAAGTGTTTTGCAATAATTCCACCCAGATTGGAATCAACACTTTGTGATTCTGCAGCACCAGTTTATGAAATTTGATTAAGGGTGGTCTTCTTTAAAACCAACAGGAATTAATTCGTTTGAAGACATTTTTAATCATTGATTTGAGAAAATGGATATATATAGCTCATAATTTAGATATTTCTAATGAGTTGGATGCTATGTATGACATCCATATGAGAGTCTAAATATAATCAGGCTGTTTAAGAACATAACTCAAAAATGCCATTCTGAAAGATGGTGAAAAAGTTTCTTGAATAAAAAAAACTTATTTGAGATTCCTGAAAAGACACAATGGAATAAACATAGCAGAAGAAACAAATTTTTTCTTGTTTTTCTAAGTCCAGAGAGTATGCTGGGAAAAAAATCATCCAAATAATGAAAATTCTTTTTCTTAGAAATTAATAACGTTTTTGATTTTTTTTTTGTTTTGTTTTATACTCAACAGGCAAATCAATTCGTCCAGTTGTTTTTTTGGCACCATTGGCAGAATCATTGATTAACAAATTGATTTCTGAGTCACCAGATAAATATTGCCAAAATGATACAGGTACATTTTTTTCATATTTTTTCCCTAGTAAATTGTTGCCAAATTGATATAAGTAAGCACTTTGTTTTAAATCATACCAGTAAGCACTTTTTTTAAAAATCATACCAGTAAGCACTTTTTTTAAATCATACCAGTAAGCACTTTTTTTTAAATCATACCAGTAAGCACTTTTTTTTAAAAATCATACCAGTAAACACTTTTTTTTAAAAATCATACCAATAAGCATTTTTTTTAAATCATACCAGTCAGCACCATTTTATAAACACCCAGGTAAATATGGCCAAAATCAAAGCAGTAAGTACTTATTTACACTATTTACATTGTTCAAACTGTTGTTCTCATTTTTATTGTCATATTCACAATATTTCAGCTGTTGTTCGCTCAAGACCTTTAACACCAGTATTGAACTTAGAACTGAATTACCTCAGCCAACACTTCTATCCACTGGGCCATGTGTCCTTGAGTTGTGACAGTGAGTTCAAAGAGAGTTGAATTCAATACCTGGTCACAGCAAAAGTGAACAAAAACTTGGAGAGTCAAGTTCTAAAAGAAATCAACTGAAACTGGGATATCTAGAAAAGGCATGGCACATAGAATTAGAACAATTTACCTCAGGGGACTAAATAAAGGATTTGGTTTAAAATTCCAACATATATCACCAAAAGAAGGTTGGAGCATACAACAGCTGAAATGTTGTGAGTATGACAATAAAGATGAGGACAACAATCTGAACAATGTACATAGTTACAATATCTCATCTCAGAAATATAGACAGATTCTGAAGAAGGCAGGAGTGTATGATGGGTGTGTTAAATCCATTGTGAATATGGCAATAAAGACAAGGATAATTGACTGAACAATGTACATAGTTAAAATATCTCATCTCAGAAATATAGACAGATGCAGAAAGTACTTTTTATAAATCCCCTGGTAAATATGGCCAAAATCAAACCAGTAAACACTTTTTGATATCCTCTTGCCAACAGCAAAATTATATGCATTTCTTTCTCTAACAAATGAAGTTTAAATATACTCACAGCAACCTAGTTAAGTTTTGAAATATTTTATGTTTCTTATGAAAAACAATTGATCATTAAAACCTTCAATGAGGACATTAAACGTCTTGGATTCTGAAAAAAACAGTATTTGTCTTCTTGATATTTTCTTTTTTTCTTTTATCTTGGTATTTTGAATCCTGAAAATTCTTTGAACATCTTCAGGTGAATTTTGTAAAGTGCAGAGTTTTATTGTCTGCCTCTCGCAGTCTGAATTATTGGCATAATGAAACCAAAGAGAAACTCTTGCATAAAACAAAATTTACCTGAAAACAAGGAATGGAATTGCCAAAAAAGATTTTAAATATAACAAAGAAATGAAAATAGTTTTAATAAAAGACAAAATTAAATCAAAATAAAAAGGTCTTCTTGATGAAAAATACTTTAAGTATTTTCAACCATCTTGTTTATCATTAAGAACAGGATGTTGTCAGTATGATAGAAAGATATATATGCATTTGTTTTTGGAATGCCTGAATTCAAATTAATCCAAATACATGCATATATGATATGCATGTAAGTCTATCATAATTCTAATTTCTCTATGTGGAATTTGAATGATATAATATGAAGGATTTGGATGAAACATTTTAGATTGATACATGTTTCCCATTTGTTTTTTATCTTATCAATATTGTGCAATGGAATCAAAATTGTGGATAAATTGTCCAGATTCAAGTTTTGTTTCAGTCTCACTCAATGTAACCATTTTATACAGGAGGTCCCTTGTATGATATGCATTTATTTGGATTAATATCACATATCATGTAAGTGACATCTTGTGTGAAATGATTACATTGAGCAAGACTTTAAACAAAGCATGATAGACTTACATAAATAAAGCAATACTGTTTTTTAGTTATAATCCACTTCTTTTACTTTTTTTTTAAGCTTCAGTGTGTTGTATATCGACAAACAACAAACACGCATATATATAAAAATATAAGTTATATTTTTATTAATGACGATGAACCGTGTAGCATAGGGGACAGAGAATTGAGAGAGCGCGCCTCTAATGGGTTGACGGGAGTGTCGTCGTATCTGTTGTGTCTCTCTCTCTCTACTGCTACTCTGGTCTGGCGAATCCGTGCGCCGAGGTCTTTTTATAATCTCCAGAACCGGGACTTTTTCTTCCGGTTTTGCCTCGCCCACGCACGCCCACATAATTCTCAGAGACACCTGTTCTGTTTGCCTCTGTAGCCATTTCCGCTACTGCTGGAAATAAGGTCAAACAAACATCCGTTCCTTTCAACGACCGGAAACGCCCCCGCTTGCATCAGCCTTCCTCGGGTGGGGCCAGATTGTTATATTACACAGTGGAATACATAATCTCTCTTTGAGAGTTCAGAAAGCCATAAATGAACAATGAACAATGCTTGACATGTCAAACCTGATTAACCAAAAGACACAAAAATAAATATACCAGAATTTCTTTTTTCTCCATATTCCATTCTCTGACGAAGCTTTCATAAAAGGAAAATATGTTAGATCTATAAACATTCCCTATTTGTTCTTTATCACATTATCCTTTCAGATTCTGATCCATATTTCACCTGTATATGATCCCATTTATTTATAATGTATTATTATTTTCTTCTTTTTTAAGTAAATTCTCAAATTTTGGAGAAGAGTCAGACTGACGGCACTTTCCTGGAATACCAAAAGAGAGATGATTTCTACGACTCAATTACGCAAATCTGTGATAACGTAAGTATTATCCGTTATATATTCTATCAAGAAAACCTTCTTCCCAAAGCTCTGCCCCATCCAAGTATATAATAACAAAATGTCTTTTCACTGGCATGACACAAACATTTAAATAAATATTAAGTGTATCTGTGTTTGTGTATGTTCATGTGCTTACTGATGGTTTATATATTGTCATGTTGGAATAAGTCATCATATAATCGGTGTACTATTCGAAATGAGAAGTCGGGGAGCCGCGTTCGAATTCCAGCCGTATTCACTGCATTCACTTATGCGCAAATACCTTTAGGAAAGGTATTAATCCATCTATTCCTTCCAGTTATGGGTTAAATAACAGGACAGATTGGGTTCTATATCCTTGGTCGGCAACCAGTCTACCGCAGAAAGCAATGGCAATCTATTGCGGGATAATCTTCTGCCTAGTCAGTCATGTCTCTTTCGAGATATGATCGCCCAAGCGTGTATCACGTATGGCACTTAACTGACTGACTGACTATGAAAAAAGGAATATTCTTCCATTTTCTCTTTCCTTATTATGAGTAGTATTATATCCATCATATATCACCTTATTTCACAGACAAAATAGGCTACCTAGAAGAAAAGGCATGATGAACATGTTTTGTTCTCAGAGAGAGTTTTATAGAGCAAAGTCATACACAAAATTCAAAGTCTCACCCATAAAGGCAAGGTGTGGCACAAGGCAGATTTTCACATGGCGCATTCCAAGCACATACACTTGGGTAAAAATTCCTTGTAGACCCCCCCACATAATCAGAGTCAGCTTAGCCTCATTTGGTTTCCTGTCTGCTCAAAGGTAGAGAGTTCAACAAAATTCGTACATCTTCTTGAGATCCATTACTTTTATTGTCATAAGTCAGTTGACAAAAACCTGTATCTGGACCAGTTGTAGAGATGGCCATATCCACACACAACTCGAGGCCTCTTTTGCATCTGTACTGATTCATTTTCACCACAATCTGTCTCAGTATTTGAATTTAAGACATATATTTCTTGTTTAATAAAGATTCATTTAATTTTTTAATACCACGCTTATTAAACGAGTAAGTAACTTAATAAATGTGAAATTCTTGAGTGTTGCTATCCAATTCCCGGATTTTTATAAATATCTCCTTTCCTAAAATATACACTCCAACATACATGATAATAACATTTTTCAAAAATTAAAAGAAAATGATTAAATTCAAAACCTATTACTTAAAATTTATGGATACATAAATTAATTTCGCAAATTAAAATAAATAATGATTACATTATAAAATATTCAATAACAACAACATATTTACGCACTTTCATTTATTGAACATTAAATTATGTGACTTAGCATCATCTATAGTTTACCTTGACTTTCAGTTAGCCATAAGTATATTTATAAGCATTCTTAAATTTAAAAAAATTCAAAAAGCTAACATTTTTACTTCTGCTTGTAAATATTTATTGCAAAATAAACTCCTTACATTTGCCTTGAAAATCATCACAGGACTTAATGTATTTGTTAAGAAACGTTTTCCTTTTGTCTTTGTTTATATTGTGTTTTACAGCTATATTTTTAGTTATAATTGAATTTTTACACTCATATGTAAACACCTAGTACTATAATAGCATAATTGGAAAATTTGATTAAACTGTCAAAAGGTTGTGTAGAACTATTTAAGAATTTTAAGTGATCAACTTTGTCCTATGGTTCAGGAACTGTTTCTGGAGGGGAATGCCATCTTTCATTGAAAGAATTGGAGCCTATTTTAACTGAAGAATGGATAAGAATTTCTATTGAAACAATTCAAACTTTATACGAGTCAATCCCATGCAGAATTCAAGTTGTAATTACTGTCAAAGGCAATCCTACAATATATTGAAATAAATTTGCTTGAAATTTCAATGTGTCCTCCCTTTGTCCATAAAGTTTGTGTGCACTTTAAAAAATGTATAACTTTATTTGTATTTGCAATAAAAATAATTTGTAAAAAGGATTAGAAAGAAGAAAATCTATATTTTTGAAGGTTTTATTTAAGTTTCCACATGTCCTTCATCATTAGCAATAGAAAGGGTAATACGATTTTGCAGTTCACGGAGAACATTTGCCAACTGATTTACAATAATGCCTGAAATCACATTAGCTTTCAAATCTTCTAATGATCTAGGTTCGGTTGCATACACACTTGTTTTCACATGTCCCCATAAAAAGATTTCTAATGGAATCAAATCTGGCAAACATGGAAGCCAATAAAATGGTCTACTCCTTCTGATCCATCTGTTAGAAAATTCCTGATTTAGAAACTGTCTAATACACAGAGCAAAGTGACAAGGCACTCCATCTTGTTGAAACATTAAACTTTATCACATTTTTTTACAGATTATTTCTATCACAAATACAAATAAAGTTATAAATTTTTAAAGTGCATGCAGACTTTATGTATCCTGTTTGTATCTCCTTCTACCGAGTGCCCATAGCTTAGAGCTAGAATTGCTGACTGACGCCAATTTGGACAGGTTTCAATCCTGGGTTAAAAAGCAATTGGAGTCTAACCGTACTGATGAGCTGTGATACAGGGAAACAGATCTGTCTGCGGATGACTATATATATATATATATATATATATATTTTTTTTTTTTTGTAAATATAAAAACTTTAATCCAAAAGGAAAAGCAGGAAGGTAAATCCCCAAAACCCGATCCTAATTAATATTAATATTTTAATATTAATATTTTAATATTAAAAATGATCCTGGTGGAGGGCTCAATGTAATTAATATTTAAATTACAGAGCCAATTATAAAATAAAATAAATTTTGAAGTTCAAAATCGTTGTATGATCATTTCTATGTGAAATCTCTCTTAGAGATTTCATATAGAAATGATCATATATATAAATATATATATATATATATATATATATATATATATATATATAATCACTTTAAATGTTATTTTTAGTGGATATTTGTATTTGAGTAGATGTTCAGTTTATTCATTAAACAGTGAATTTATTTTTACCTACTAACCTGAATATTCTAGAAATCATATTAAAGAAAAATTTTCACCCTTTTGGGAGAAATTTCACTTGAAAGCATGAAATTTGCTACATGTGACCATTTGTTACTTTGTGTGTTCAAGTGATAAGGCACTCCGAACTAAAAAATGGCTCCCTCTGCCCTAAAGGATGCAAATCTTTCTTTTATAAGATTTCTCAAATATTCAGGTTGGTAGGTGAAAATGAATATACTATATCAAAATTAAGTGTAATATTTACTCAAATATAAGTATCCCCTAAAAATAACGTTTAAAGTGATACAAATATGACGGATTAATAAAAATGTATTCTAAATATGTACATAGTAAGTTTTTGTATTTCTAGTTATCCCAGAAGTTGTTCACCATCTGGGGTTACCTGGCTCCTTAGCAACACTCCTTCTAAAAAATGTTCCTGAATCATATGTGACAGAGCAATTGTGCTTTATTCAAAGTTAAAAATATGTGTATTTTTTGTTTAATAAATGTAAATATATTATTTCAGAATTGCCACTGTTTACTAAATGTCAGTCCTTCAGCAATCGAACGGCTGCATCGATTACAAATCTACCCCATAGTTATATTTGTGCGACATAAAAATTCCAAACAAATAAGGTAAGTGCTTCTCATGTTTTGGCTTTTATCAAGTGAAATTGATTGAGGGTTGTTCTACTTCCCGATACATGTCTGTCTCTCAGACAGCCAGATATAAACACCCTATGGCAATCAAAACTCTGAAGACAAAGCCATGTTTCTCAGCAGGTTTATTGAAAAAAAATTAAATAAATAATAACTTGAGACTAGTTTGAATTACAAATTAAATGAGGTAAAAATGAAGAGAAAGAAGAAATATGACAAAGAGGCCTATATTCTGAATTTATCTATGAGATCGTGGGTCCAAATGGATAAAAGGTAGCAAGTAGAATGCTTACAGAAATATGTTAGACAGTTTTCAGTAATAAGTCTACAGAAAAGAAGAAAGTTACATGAAGTAACAGTATGATACAGTGTGAGCACAGTCAGCTGAAAGGGGTACTACATTAAATACAACAGTGAAAATAAATGTATTCAAGTGAGGGAAAGAGAGAAGAAAGGATTAAATATCAACTGCAAGAAGACACAATGCATGATAGCTTGCAAAAGGAAGAGGCCAAGTAAAGGAAAAAAAGAAAAAAGGACTAAACCTCAATTGAAAGAAGACAGAATGCATGATAGTTAGCAAAAGCATGAACCCAATGTGTGATATCAAAATCAAACAAGTTCAAAAATGTACTGTAACGTGGTTGATACTGACTTGGCAGACCGGCTGCAGCCGCTCTCACACCGGCATGATGTAGCTTCCCTGTACCTCTTCTACAAGTACTTTCATGGCTTCTGCTCCGATGAGCTTAGATCACTGGTGCCGCCTAAGCACGAATTTACACGAGATACTAGATTAGCAACTAGGTCCCACCCTTTTACAGTTAAACAAATAAGATGTAACCGTAAATTCTACTCCAACAGCTTCTTTTCTCGCGCTTCCAGCCTGTGGAACTCCCTTCCACAAGTCTGCTTTCCCGACAGTTACAATCTCCAGGTGTTTAAATGTAGGGTCAATAGACACCTCCTATCACACTAACTCCCAACTATTCTCACAACACTCTCATCTACCCAACCCTCATTCTCGGTATCCTCACCCGCCTATCACCCACCCTCTGTTATTTCCTATATTTAATCAGCCTTTCTCCACTCTACGTAGCCCTCTGCACAGTAGTGGCAGTGACATGCCTTGCTCGGGGTGAAACGCTTATAAAAAAAAAAAAATATCTGGGAAGTGTAAGTGTTTGACACTGAAATCCAAAGGGATAAGACAAGGAAGCATTTCAAGAACTAAGCAGCGTACTAAGAAATCGAAAAACTTTTCTAGAAGCTAGGAAAAGAGTGCTGAACTTCTGTGTGATATCTGTCCTCTTGTATTACAGTGAGTTTTGGATAAAGATGAAGTGACTGGAAGCAAAAGAAACTTAATTCTACAGAAGGATGTTGAGGATACCATGGACTGAACAACAAAATTTTGGAAAAAATGAAAACAAAAAGGAAACTTATTAACATCAAGAAGAGACAGTTGCGGTTTCTAGGGTAAATAATGAGAAAAGGGAGCTTGGAAAGATGGAATGCAAGAGGGGAACGAAGTTGTGGAGAGCCATACTCATGGGACAGTAAGAAGGCAAGATGGATAGAGAAAATAGCACATTACATACTTAGTGAGTTTGAGTAAATGGATGACGGGATAGTATTTAGGAGAAATAAGAGAAAGACAAACTTTATTAAGAGCAACAAGGGATAGGAAGTTGTGGAGAGCCATACTCACAGCATGGTAAAAAGGCAAGATGGATAGAAGAAAACAACGCATTACATACTTAGTGAGCTTGAGTAAATTGATGGCAGGACAGTATTTAGGAGAAATAAAAGAAAGACAAAATTCATTGATAGCTACAAGAGACAGGAAGTTGTGGAGAGTCATACTTACAGGACAATAAGAAGGCAAGATAGAGAAAAATAGCACATTACATACTTAGTGAGTTTGAGTAAATGGATGACAGGATAGTATTTAGTAGAAATAAGAGAAAGACAAAATTTATTTAAAGCTACAAGGGACAGGAAGTTGTGGAGAGCCATACTCACGAGACAGTAAGAAGGCAAGCTGGATAAAGAAAAACAACACATGACATAGGGAGTTTGAGTAAATAGATGGCAGGTCAGGATTTAGGAGAAATAAGGAAAGACAAAATTTATTAAGAGCTATAAGGAACATGAAGTTGTGGAGAGCCATATTCACTGGACAGGAAGAAAGCAAGATGTATAAAGAAAAATAATGTGTAACATAGAAAGTTTGCATAAATGTATGGCAGAACAGGCTTTAGAAGTAATAGCAGAAAGACAAAATTTATTAAGAGCTACAAGGGACAGGAAGTTGTGGAGACCCATACACACTCACCAGTTGGAAGGCAAGATGGATAGAGGAAAACAATGCATAATATATACTTAGTGAGTTTGAGTAAATGGATGGCAGAACAGGCTTTAGGAGAAATAACATACAAAATTTATTAAGAGCTACAAGGGACAGGAAGTTGTGGAGACCCATACACGCTCACCAGTTGGAAGGCAAGATGGATAGAGGAAAACAATGCATAATATATACTTAGTGAGTTTGAGTAAATGGATGGCAGAACAGGCTTTAGGAGAAATAACATACAAAATTTATTAAGGGCTACAAGGGATAGGAAATTGTGGAGAGCTATGATTATTTACATCCTGAGGAACAAAAAGAAGAATTGAACTGAAAATCATTCAGGAGGCTAAAAAAATTAAAAATATTTGTTTGATTTTATTGCGCAGGTTCAGTGTAACTTTTCGATATATTTTCTTCAATTGCTTGCCATTCCTATAGAAAAAGGAACCATTTCTTCACTCGCAGAACCCAATGTGTCATAAAAAGTGTAACCCTTCAAAATTATAGACAGACTTCTTCTTCTGTGTGGTGCGTCCCTGTAGGACGTAGGCAATCATGGCCTTCCACATCACCCTATCTCTTGTAGCTTCTAACATCCTTTCTCTTGTTACCCCTCCTAAACCCTGCTCTGCCATCCATTTGCACAAGACCATCAACTATGTCATGCATTGATTTCCTCTGTCTCTCTTTCTCTCTAACCATTCTGTGAGTATCAGATTCTCCAAGCCCTCTTTCCTCATTACATGTCCCAGAAACTTAGCTGTCTTTTCCTTATGATAAGTATAAGTTTCCTTTTCGTTTCCATCCTATCCAAAACCTTGTCATTGCTAATATGTTCAGTCTGTGGTATGCTCAGCATCCTTCAGTAGAACCACATTTTGGATATTTCAAGTCTTTCTTTCATCTTTGATAAGATTGTCCAGCATTTGCTGCCATATCGAAAGACAGACATCACATAACAATACAATACATTTTTCTTTGTTTCTAACAAAATTTTCCTGGAGACATTCTTCTTCTTCTATGTGCCCTGTCCCTTCAGGACGTAGGCGATCATGGTTCTCCACGTCTCCCTATCCCTTGTGACTCTTAGTATGTTTGCTCCTGTTGCTCCTGGCAACTCCCGTTCCATCATCCACCTGATCAGACCCTGCAGATATGTTATCCGCTGCCTTCCTCTGTCTCTCCTTCCTTCTATCTGACCAGTCAGTATCAGGTTCTCCAGGCTCTCTTTCTTCATTGCATGTCCCAGGAACTTCAGTTGTCTCTTCCTGATGCTCAGCATCAATTTCCTTTTTGTTGCCATTCTTTCCAACACTTGCATGCTCAGTTCACGATATCCGTAGCATCCTTCTGTAGAACCACATTTCGGCCGCTTCCAGTTTTGTCCTCATTTTCGATGATATTGTCCAACATTCACTGCCGTATTGAAGAACTGACATCACGTAGCAGTCTAGCACTCTTTTCTTAGTTTCTATTGAGATTTTCCTGTGTGTTAGTATTTTGCTAATCTTCTGAAACGCGTCCTTTGCCATGCCAATTCGCCTTCGGATCTCCGTGTCACACTTTCCATCTTCTGTTAGAACACTTCCTAGGTACTTAAATTCTTGGACTTGTTTGATTCTGTTATCCCCCACCTGTATTTGGCATTTTCGGTTGTATCTTTTGCTGATGACCATACACTCAGTTTTCTTAAAGTTTATTTGTAGTCCCTTCTTGTCACTCTTCACTGCTACTTTCTGTATGAGGTCTTATAGTTTCCTTTCCATGTCCACAATCAGCACTGTATCGTCCACATACCTTATGTTGTTCAGGTTGTGGCCTCCAATAACAAATCCTGGCGTAATATACCTTCTCTTTACATATATATATATATATATATATATATAGTACTGTGCAAAAGTATTAGGACAAGAACTATTTATTTTATCTTTTATGAGGCATATTGACAGAAAATAAATAATTTAATTAAAGTAATTTATTTGATTTACTCAGCAAATGCTTTAACAAGAAAAAAATACTTGTATTTGTTCCTAAAGTCTATTGAACAGGTGAAGAGGCTCATCCCTTGTTCCCTGTTTAGGATGTGGTTTCCAGCTTTCTCTTTTCCAATCTTTTCACTTTTCTTTTTTTTTATATATATAATTTTTTTTCAATTGGAGTAGATAGACTAAACTATCGCCCGGTTCACACTCCACCCTCATCTATTGAACAGGTGAAGAGGCTCATCCCTTGTTCCCTGTTTAGGATGTGGTTTCCGGTTTACTCTTTTCCAATCTTTTCACTCTTACGTAGGCCCTGCACATCAGTGGTGTTACCGCCTTGCTCAGGGTGATATGATTTTTTTTTTTTAAATAGTGTGTCTTGCAAAGTAACATTAAATTTATCAATTTTTTTATCCCAAATATCCCACAGATGTTCTATAGTATTGAGATCAGGGCTCTGTGGGGGTCAATTCAAATTCCGAAACCTTCACTTCCTCTTCCTTTTTAGTTAGATCATTCTTACAAAGGTTTGGCTTTTCACCCTGTATTTGAATTTCAGTGAGGTTTTTAGGAAAATCACCCCTGTCCTAATACTTTTGCACACTACCGTTAGTGTGCAAAAGTGTTGGGACAGGGGTGATTTTAAACTTTATTTTGATGCCTCATAAAAGATAAAATAGTTCTTGTTCTAATACTTTTGCACAGTACTGTATGTGTACATGTATATATAATTTCACCTTCACCCCAAGCAAGGCAATAAATCCACTAAGACATAAGGATTTACTGAGTGTTAGAGAATATAAGAAAGTATGTGTTAAGGAGAGAGAAAAATAAAAAAAACAGGAATTAAGAAGAAATAAGATAACAATTGACAATGCATTTAATTTTTGAAGATCAAAGTTGACTGGGAAGGAAAAAGCCAGGGGAGACTTCCACAAGTAAGTATCATAGAAAAAACTGTTAGCATAGAAATTACAGTTACATCTAGTTATTTCTACTGTAAAATGAGGAGACCTAGCTGCCAATCCAGTACTGCACTTAAATTCATTAAGTCTAGGAACCATAGAGGAAAGTTCATCATAACAATTACCATGAAAGTATTTATAGAAAAGGCATTACAGCACTGGGAAAGTGATTGAAGCTGAGATACCAGGTCAGTACTAATAATATTGCACTCTTTTTTGGATTTTATCAACCATCTCCAAGATTTTCTGTTTGTGAATGCTTTCACATTTCAAATGTCTACTTTCCTTCCAGAGAAATAAAAGATGTCCAATTTTTACCTGAAAAAGTTAGCAACAGAAATGCAAAAGAACTCTTCGAACAATTCCAAAAAATTGAACAGGAATACCGTCATTATATATCAGGTAAGTCGTGACTTCTACTTAAGTTTTCCTTTTTTTTACCTATTTTTAAATGTTTGAGTCTGTCAGTCAGTTAAGTTCCATATGCACTTGAGCAATCATGTCTTTTTTGATTCATGACTGAGTAGACAGAAGATTTTCCCACAGTAGGTTGCCGTTTCTTAGACTTGCTGTCAACCAAGATTATAGTATGTCCTGCTATTCAACCCATTTATAAATAAGTTTAGATTATATATATATATATATATGGTTAAATAAAATAAAGACAAGAGGAAAACTGTATTTAAAATACAGTTTTCCTCTTGTCTTTATTTTATTTAACCATACTGTCCATAATCTTGGATTAAAACTGAGTATATTTTTACATATATATTTAGAGAGCGAGAGAGAGATAGTGTATTTAGTTATTTAGGCAATAATCTCTTTTTTATGCATGTTTCATTAAAAATGACAGACAAGGGATTATGGTTAATTTTTTTTATGTGATCTTATAATTTTTTCTTTTCAGGACATGAATTATCTAAAAATTGTCCAAATGTTTTATTTTTCCAAGTGCTTTCAGCTATACTTCTAGCCATTAGCAAAGATGGATTTTATTTTACATGTGATTAAATATGCGTGATGTTTATATGCAGGTTTAGAGTCATGTGTTTGTTTTATATTCCGAACATGGTAAGCATATCGTAGCTGTGTTCAGAATTGATATTATTAAGTGTTGAATTTTTCTTTTTTATTAATAATGCTTCCATTATTTTTAGCCTTTTTTTTTTCATCTTTCGTTTTGCATGTGGATGATTTTTTTTTTTTAATCATATCACCCCAAGCAAGGCGATAACGCCACTGATTCGCAGGGGGCTACTTAAGAGTAAAAAGATTGGAAAAGAGAAAGCCGGAAACCACATCCTAAACAGGGAACAAGGGATGAGCCTCTTCACCTGTTCAATAGACATGGGTGGAGTGTGAACCGGGCGATAGTTTAGTCTATCTACTCCAATTGAAAAAGATAAAAAAAAGAAAAGAGTGAAAAGATTGGAAAAGAGAAAACTGGAAACCACATCCTAAGCAGGGAACAAGGGATGAGCCTCTTCCCCTGTTCAATAGATGTGGGTGGAGAGTGAACCGGGCGATATTTTAGTCTATCTACTCCAATTGAAAAAACAAAAAGAAAGAAAAGAGTAAAAAGATTGGAAAAGAGGAAGCCAGAAATCACATCCTAAACTGGGAACAAGGCATGAGCCTCTTCACCTGTTCAATAGATGTGGGTGGATTGTGAACCGGGCGATAATTTAGTCTATCTACTCCAGTATGCTATGATATTAGTGTTATCAACAAATATGTTGTGGATAGAGTTTGGTATACACACACACACACACACACACACTACACATATTCAGTCACGCGTAAAATAAAATCTATCCCCAATAATGGTTACAAGTATAGATGAAAGTGCTTGGAAAAACAAAACATTTGGACAATTTTTGCATAAATAAATTTCCAGAAAAGAAAAAAAATCATAAGATCACATGAAAAATTACATATAAAACTTAACCATAATATCTTCTGTCATTTTTAATGAAAACTGCATATATATATATATATATATATATATATATAATGCGGAAAAGTTTGTAGTGTTATTTCAGTCATGCCAACTTGAAAGTTTCGTGAGGGCATTATTGTAATGTCTTCACTCTTCAGGGTCATTTGCTTTTCTATTATTGTTGCAATAATGTCCTCACAAAGCTTGCATGGCTTAAATAATACTGCTCAGCTGAGTGACAACCTTCTTCACATCAATTCTATTAATGCTCTATCTTTACCTTGATATCAAGCACTTTATGACAAAAAAGTCTGCTTGCCTAAAATGCTTTTTCACCAGTAAGATACTAAAAAAAACCCAGCAATTTGGGCATTAAATATCCTTACACTTTATATATATATATAAATATAAAGTGTGTGTGTGTGGAAGGTTTTTTCACTTAACTGAACAGTGTTGTTTCAGTCATACTGACTTCGAAGTTTTATGAAAGTATTTTTATGATGCTTTCACTCTTTAGGGGTTCTGATTATTCTACTTGCTAAAACCTGGTCACCAAAAATGCCTCCCTATCAGCAAAGTACTGAAAAATTAGCAATTTTGGCACTAAGCACCATTATAATTCAATATATATCTATATACACACACACACACACATATATATATATATATACATTTTCCATTTTGTAAACGAGTTATTGCTTGACCAAGGTTTCTACCATAAGTGGTATCTAAAGGCGATTTTTTTTTTTTTTTTTTTTTTTTTTTTTTAACAGAACGCTCACGTGGCAGGGAATTTTTGAACGTGCAATTTTTAAAATTAAAACGAATTATGGCATTTTCATCCATGGTTGTATGAACTTAAGTGGTATTTCTTAATCATAATTTCCGTTCTTTCATTCAACAGTTCATTTTTGTTAGGAAATAGCATAATCTCTAACTTTTCTTCCCGGCACAGTCTACATATTTTGCCTCCATTGTAAGGCTTAGCTGTTTTTACAGCTTATGTCTGGGTCTTTTCCATATTTTGATTTTAATTTCCACATGTGGCTAGCCAATTTTGTACAGTTTTTTAATTTTTCTATTTTGAATGTAGATCTGTGGTTAAACCTCCTGGTCTTAAAATTGTCTTTGGTTAAACCCAAATATATTTTATTTTGACCATTTGGATCATGTATCTTTGCCTTGTAAATGATTTCTTTTGTGTTGCAAAGTCTTTGAAGTGGACATTTATTTTCGTCCCTGCAGTTGCATTCTTTATTAATGGTTTTGTTTTTGTTTTTTGACCAAAAACTAAGTATTAAACAATCAATATCGCACATTCAGTAATGAATTAGAGCACTCTAACTACTGGCATATGATACATCATACTCTAAAAGTCTGCCTTCTTCTACCGAGCGCCCATAGCTCAGAGGTAGAATTGCCGACCGACGCTGATTTGGTCGAGTTTCAATTCTGGGTAAAAGCCATCGGATACCTAACCATACTGATGAGCTGTGATACAGCGAAACAGATCTGTTTGCAGATGACTATATATATATATATATATATATACTATCGTCATCCGCATATATTATAACTATATATATATATATATATATATATAACATACATACTATCGTCATCCGCATATATTATAACTATATATATATATATATATACATACATACTATTATCATCCGCATATATTATAACTATATATATATATATATATATATATATATATAGTTATAATTATTGTTATAATAATAATAGCATACTACAACTCAAAAGCTATCATGTTTTGCTGCCTGATGATGGTGCATTGAACACCGAAACTTGATAGCTTTTGAGTGGCAGTATGCAATTATTATAACAATGTTAATAACTATTGTTATATAGCGACAAACAACAAACACGCATATATATAAAAATATGAGTTATATTTTTATTGATGACGATGAACCGTGTAGCCTAGGATACAGAGAGTTGAGGGAGCGCTCTTCCAAGGGTTGACGGGAGTGTCTCTCTTCACCGGCCGATCTCTGTCGGTGCTACTCTGGTCTGGTCTG
Organism: Ascarosepion bandense; assembly: GCA_037127315.1. Lineage (NCBI taxonomy): Eukaryota > Metazoa > Mollusca > Cephalopoda > Sepiida > Sepiidae > Ascarosepion > Ascarosepion bandense. The sequence continues at coordinate 1,633,395 of JBBBDQ010000688.1, read as the reverse complement.
TCCGGACTGTCTGGTGAATTCGGGCGCCGAGGTCTTTTTATAATCTCCAAACCGGGATTTTTTCTTCCGGTTTTTTGCCTCGCCCATGCACGCCCACGTAATTCTCAGAGACACCTGTTCTGTTTGCCTCTTGTAACCATTTCCGCTACTGCCGGAAATAAGGTCAAACAAACATCCGTTCCTTTCAACGACCGGAAAACGCCTCCGCTTGCATCCCTTCCTCGGGTGGGGCCAGATTATTATATTACACTCCTCGCCCACCCATTTTCCAAAATGTTCACCTAAGAACATTTTAAGCACAACACCCTCACTCTCCTCCCCATGCCACACAAGCCCGACAATTATATAAAACATGTGCACGCCAAAACAACAAAAACATGTGCATGCCGAAACAAAAAAAAACAAAAAAAAAAAATATATATATAGAGGAGCCTACATCGGCAACCCAACAATGTTCGTGTTCATCTTGAAAATTGTTCTACCAGCTCGATGTTTCATTGTTCCTTTTTTTTTTTTTTTTTTTTAATATCCATTTTCACAGAATTGGGCAAAGTTCTTAAAAATGTTCATTTTCTTTCTCGACTCTGTCCATAAGCGTAGACTCCTCGATGCATAACCACATGATTATAGGCGTAAATCACGCCCCAGTTTCCAAACTAACATCAAGTAAATGACAGATATTTCCCAAGTCACACTTTTACGTAAATAAAAATAAGTTTTAGATTTTAATTTAATTTTCCCAAATCTCCCCAAATAATCCGATTCCACCATATTGATAACAAAATATCTTTTCAATATCTGACTCATATCGCGAAACACTGAGACGTGGGTGAATGTTTTAAGAATATATATAATCGGTGTATTCGCAAAGAAATAACCAAACAATGCAGTTGTTTTCAAGCAACGATGTTGAGATATATTTATAATTGGCGATTTTGTTGGCTGTTGTTAACTGCATAATTAAAAATACACTTTAAAACTCTCAATAACATTTAAGTCATTTCTATGCTGTAGAAATGTCACGCAAAACACAAACATTTTTAAATTTTGACAATATCTGTGTAAAGATTACAAATTGACGTTTACGAACAAATTCTGTTGACGAGATCAAAATTAAAGAACCCTTTCGTTTCTCTGATTTTCCTATTGTGGTAGCATTCAGCTATATTTATAATTTGTTAATGTTTACCAATTTTGATTTAGTTCATGCAATACAAGGCCAAATGGAGAAAATGAAGAGGGTCATTTTACGCTAATACTCCAATTGGGGAAAGTTTGTGTACGTAGAACATCGACTGTTTTTTTTTTTTTAATTCGGCTCGAGTACTGGTCAGAAAAACTCAACTATTTCAACCATACAACTGACCTTCATAATCACATTGAGAATAGTTGTTTGTCAATATTTCTATTGGGTTGTCTGGAAAGTTCATGCCGCTTTTTAAGTAAAATTAAGACACAAAACAAAATTATTTCATTAAATATTTATTCTACGAAATATTAACTATTTTCTTGCACAAACCAAAGAAAACATTGTTATCAACAAGTTAATCCAATTATCCACTTTAAAGAGTAGAAGAAACTTCCTTTACATGATTTTACATCTCACTTACTCAATAAAAGTCAGATTAATTAAGCAACATACCAGTAAACTCACTTCACATATATGGTAAAATATTAACAACAAAATAAATCATTAACTCAGATGTTTTGTACTTACAGATAGGTAAATATTTCAACTTTCTTCCTCCCCGTCAACTTTAACACTCCTCTCCTCCCGCCAACTTTAACACTCCTCCCGCCAACCCCAACCCTACGCGCTCTCCGCTAAGCGTACTATTCTCTGCATATAGTCCCTTCACCCCCTCCGTTCTACCCTTCTTAATGTGTTTGACACCAACAATCCACATTTCTCAATGGCAAAAGTATGTTGTTCCATTTTTTTTTTTTTTTAACGAGACCTACTATAAACACGAGCAGAGAACACACACACTATCAAATCAATGAGTCACTTACCTTGGCTGAATGTCTACAGTCGTGCAGCTGCTGTCGTCCTGTTGTTTACTATTTTCGTCTTCTTTTTTTTCTTTCTATCTGGTAGTTTTAAGTCCGTTGAATTTTCAATCGTTGCCGTGGTAACTAGCTCGTATCAATCTGTTTTGTTGTTTCAAAACAGCAAGTCACTTAGGCACCAAATGTTTGTTATATATCGACAAACAACGCATATATATAAAAATATGATGTTATATTTTTATTAATGACGATGAACCGTGTAGCCTAGTGAACAGAGAGTGAGAGAGCGCGCTTCTACTGGGGCTGACGGGGGGGGTCGTATCTGCTGCTCCTTTGGTCTGTCTGTCCGGACTGTCTCTGTCTCTCGGTCTGTTTCTCTGCCTCTGAAATCCGTGCGCCGAGGTCTTTTTATAATCTCCAAACCGGGATTTTTTCTTCCGGTTTTTTGCCTCGCCCACGCACGCCCACGTAATTCTCAGAGACACCTGTTCTGTTTGCCTCTTGTAGCCATTTCCGCTACTGCCGGAAATAAGGTCAAACAAACATCCGTTCCTTTCAACGACCGGAAAACGCCCCCGCTTGCATCCCTTCCTCGGGTGGGGCCAGATTATTATATTACACTATATATCTATAAATGCTCTGTATTGGCCATTTTTTTTATAAAAAACAAATTTTAAATAGAATATCTATTCATTAATTTAAATCACTATATTAACCAGTTATTGATCAGAATTAAATTAGACCAGTACACAGTTGTATTAAAAAAATGTTAAATACATGTATAATGTAGTGCTTTCAAATATTTTCAATTGGAAGTCAGCTGATTGCACAACCTTGCTTTCAATGTAAAGGTTGCATAATTGGCCAAATTCTGAATATATATATATATATATAGAGAGAGAGAGAGAGAGAGATAGATAGGATTAATACTAATATAAAATTTGCCACTTAGTTGATCAATGTTATTTTCATCATCCAGACTCTAGCAATCACTCCATCCAATTGTCAGGAGATAGCAACAATTGTCTCTTTATTTTCTCATTTTGAGTTAAAAAAAAATAATTTATGCATGTTTTCATTGATGCAAGTTTGATTTTTTTTCTTCTTTCATTGTGTGTGTGTGTGTGTGTGTGTGTGTGTGTGTGTGTGTGTGTGTGCACATGCATGTATGTGCACATAATGTTATGGTTATTATCTACAATTCATTTTTTTTTCTTGTCTTTTTTTAACCATATATATTTTCTCCATTTCAGTTATTATCCCAGGAGGCAACTTAGCCGAAATGTGTATGCAGATTAAACGAGCAATTGATGTTGAACAGAAAAAGATGGTCTTCATTCCTTGCAGTACCTCCTTCTAATTCATTCTTGGATGTCAGCCAAATGCCATCTTTTTTTATCTTTTGCTGGAGCATTCCACATTATTTTTTTTTTTTAATTTCATTTTAACCACATTTTCTTTGCTTCTTCTTCATTTGCTCCTGTACTGTGTTTGTCTGTCTATTTTGGCTGAGTTTGTATCTACAGTCCATATATGCAGACCCCACAACACCTCACTGACATTTCTGGCTGCAAGAAAGAAAAAAAAGAAAAAAAAGAAAAAAAAAACTGGCCAAAAGCTTATTGAGAAATTATGGAAATAGATTTCTTTTTTTACAGTTTGATTATTTCATTTCAATGTGTTCGCCTGCAAGAAAAGAATATATAAACAAACACAATGAAGGAGATGGTGGTATATTTATGTACGGCCCAATATTAGTCGAATATACAAACAAGAGTCTTAATCGACCAAATCAAGATGACAATTTTTTATCAAGATCCTCAGATTTTTAATGTTTTATTTTCAACGCCTATTTAATTGAAGATACGGGATAGATCTTTCGTCAGTTAAAAAATTGGAAAAGGAAAGAAGAAAAAAGGCTAGACTTATGTGAAATCACTCTGTCATGTTCCAAATATGAAACCCCACCAGTTTTGGATTATATACTTATCCAGTTGGAAAGGCATGAAACTAATTTTCCCTTTTATACTGTCCCATTGTTGGTCATCTTTAAAAAAAATACCTGGAATATGTTTTTTTGAATTTTAAGTATAGAATCTGTTATCTTTATCCAGCCAGTGCCTTTGGCAAAAGACACTTCAGTTGTTAAGTGGACTTTTTGTTGTTTATACTAAATAAATTCGCTCAGCTTCTAAAATGATAACAAGAGACCATTATACTTGAAAATAAGGGATCATTTGCCACCACGAAAATTCTTTTCTTTATAAACATTGAAAAAATCAGATTGTATTTAATAATACCATTTCCATTATATATATATATATATATATATATATATATATATATATATATATATATGCATATAAATCCAGGTAAAAAGGACCCAAAGTTTTACAATTTTGAGTTCCCTGGCATTTATTTTTTTATAAACAGTGCACAATACAATAAATATTGTAGAGCATAGTATAATTATATAATTATGAATTAAAGTACATTGCGAAAAATAAAAAAAGAGATATATAACTAGGTTAAAAGTAGGTTGACACTTTGACCGTTAGAGAGAAAAAAAGAAAGAAAAAAGGTAAGTATGTATTCCCTAGAAACTACTGGCCAAATTTCAAAGTGAATCTTTGTTTTGATTAGTTAAAAGGAACACACACATAAATTTTATATCTTCCCATGTACATAAATAGCAAACCAATGATTTTTGTATTTAAATGTAAATTGTTTTCACAACCAACATCCAACATTGCCTGATGACAAGATTCTCGAAACATAGAAATTTCTGTGTCACAATGTACTTTTAATTCATAATTATGTGATTATATATATATATATAATAAATTGGTCAAAAGTTCATTTAAAGTTTTATAAACATTTCTTGATAAAACTTCAGAAGAAAAAACATTTTTCATCTCTATTTTTGAAGAAAGAAAAACAAAACAAATCGTGAAAATATATACATGATTGTATCAAAAATGTTAAAATATTTTCATCACTCTGGTGTTAAAAGCAATAGTGTATGGCATTTATGTTTTTCTCCTTTTTTTTTTTTTAAAAAACTAATTTAATTTAAATTTTCTTGATTTTAGTCTTTTAATTTTTATCTGCTACAAAAACTTTATGTAACACTTTATCTTTGTACAAAAGTCCAAGACAGGTTGCCTGGAGAATGTTTCATTCATTAGAGACCAAATATTTTATGCTGATTTTTGTCTTATTAAAGTATATATAATTTCGGAAAATACTGTAGGGTCTTTGTCACTTATTTATCATGTTTGACTGTCAAAAGAAAAAATAAATGACTGTGATAATGTTAAAATGAAGGAACAGGATTTTTACTTAAATTCTAATATTAACAAAAAAAAAACTTTGTCTTCTGAAAAACATTTTGCCATTAATAGTAAATTACTTTTTATTAGATACAAACCTGTGCGGTCAGATAGATTTAGTAATGTACTGAATTTAGTATCCTTACTAAATATACAGTAATAGTCTCAGAAATCAATTTTAAATTGTAATTCAATAAAGTTTTACTCTATGTGAACTTATGACTTTTTTCTAAATGAACACAGCAATACAAGACTTGAACTCACTGCCATAGGAAAAGTGAAAATCTTTCTTAAAATAGGGGACATCTGATCATCAAGATTTCCTTTCAAACGTGCCTCATCAAAGGTAATGGTTGACAAGTCTAGTCTGGTTGGCCTTTTACTGAGTATTGACTTCTTTACTGAGTGCCCTCAAGGTTTGAGACATCATAAAATCATCCAACCTAATTCAGCATAGGGTAATGGTTAATGAAGTTGTCCATAAATAATATATAGTGAGTTTGATCCTAACTGAGTGCCTCATATAAAATTTTGATATTAAATGATCCCAAAATGGTTTGTCATTACTAATCCATTACTAATCTCCCTTTTCAAACTGGAAAACCCTTTATTTAGTTCATAAAATTATTTTTCAGTTTTCTTTCTTGGTAGAAAAATTCTTATCTTTGGATGAGGTAAATTTTTATTCTTGTACTTCTAAGATGAGGAAACTCTCCACCCTTATACTTCTAGGATGAGGGAACTATCCATCCTTGTTACTTGTAGGATGAGGGAATATTTGTCTATATTTCTGAGATTAAATAGTATTTACACTATTTACATTATTCTGTTAGACTATTGTCCACATCTTCATTGTCATTTTCACAACATTTTGGCCATTGTTTGCTCTGGCTAGGAATTTTGAACTGAACCATTTATTACAATCACTGGGGTATATCATTCTCATTCCTTGTGCAAAGCCACTTCTGGTAGTCATGAGTTATCTCACTTTATCCCGACATTCTAAGTTATTTGTATCCTGGTATTGAATTTGCAACTGTTTGGATCAAGTCACTGGAATTAACCAACGTTTATATCCACTGGGCGATGTGTCCTTGTATTTCTAGGATGGGGGAACTTTCCATTATTATTTAATTGTAAATGACAAAACTATTTGTTATAGTTATGAAGATCTTAAAATATCCAACAAAATTTACTGATTTTTCACTGTGAGTGATCCTTATAGTAGAATTTTAGAAAAACCAGAATTATCCTATTTTATTGTCTCTTGAGCCTTGTATTTGGAGAACAATCGTATATATGAAAAAAAGCCTGCATCGTATCTCAGAGGCTTAATTCCTTTTGATTTTTATAAACTTCTTAAAAACAAACACAGTTATAAAAATATCAAAATATATAGAGAACAATTATTAAATTTGATAAAGTGCTAGTTAAAATAATTATTCCATGAAAATAACCTAAAAGTTTTTGAATTATTCTGACTTGCATCTTCAAAATTGTTGTTTTTATCCCAATATTTTGTCTGATGGGCTCTCCAGCCATCATGATAATTTTCACTTTTTTTTAAATCTTCACAATACTTCATCTGGGACAGTGATAAGGTCAAAATGTGCCAGCTAAAAGTGATTAAACAAACCAGTAAAAATAAAAACGCTTGTCTTGGTCAGAATTATGGCAATATTTTTTTTTTTTTTTAAGTACAAACCATGTATATCATCTAATTTATTTTGCCCTACAACATATATTGAAACTCAACCTTACTCTAGACCTCAAGTAGAATATGTATATATATGATTCATTACGAGAGAAAATAGTCCACCTTATGGCCATATCATGTTGAAACATTGGTTCCTTTATGATCAATTTAACCCTTTGTTGCATATTGGTTACAATTGTAACCTTTCTCTAAACTTTGTTGCATATTGGTTACAGTTGTAACCAATATGCAACAAAGGGTTAAGTTAAGCAATATAGAGCCTGGTCAATACCGAGATGGGTGACCTTGTGAGGATACCAGGTGTTGTAAGCTTGAATGTACAGGTGTTTTAATAGATAATGGCTTTGGAATTGTTAATTGCAGAGCTGAATTATAATTCCCGTTGGTTTTCATTATATTCACTTACATGCAAATACCGTCGACAAAGGCATGAATCCATCTCTTCACCACCCAGCTAGTGGTTAATTAGTATGTTTTGTATCACGAAATTATTATCTTTAAAAAATTCTACTAATCTAGAAATATTTTCTGTCTTTAAAGTGTTAAGCTGTAGAAAATAAATAAATTAAATAATAAAAACAGTTGATTCCTCGTACAGCACCAGAAAGTATCTGGCTCCTCCACAGGAGCCAGATCAGACCAAAATGGGTCAGCTCCCTGTACTTCCACTAAAATTACCTATATACCTCACAATGCTAGAAAAACAGTAAATTCCTCGTACGGCACCAGAAAGTATCTTCCTGTTTCTACCATACTCTATCTCTTCAAGAACCATATCAGTCCAAAAACATTTGGATTATCGTACTTTCTTTTTAATCATTTTACCTCAAGCAAAATGGGACCCCCACGAGTGCACAGGGGGGTTACAATGAGAGAAAAGACTGGGTAGAGGGGATATCAAAGAAAGGATAAAAGATTGATAGGATTCAAGAAGATAGAAGATGGCAATTGATGTTGCATTTAAATTCTTAAAAATTGCAGCTATCCAGGAAACAAGGAAATGGAAGGGAGTTACACAAGCAAGAAGTACGAGAAAAGAAATTGTTGGAGTAGAACAGACAGGTACATTTTTAACTATTTAAATGATAAACGGGTGGGACCTAGATGCCAATCTAGTAGCAGACTTAAATCCATGTATTTAGGGCACCAGGGTAAAAAAGCTCATCAGAGCAGTTGCCATGAAAGTATTTGTAGAAAAGACAGAAGGAAGCCATATCACATTTGTGAGAAAGCGGGTAAAATTGAGATCCCATGTCAGAACAGATTACATTGCCAAATCTTTTGATTTAGCCAAGAAGCTTGAGATGAATAGCAGGAGCACCCAACCAGATATGGCAACAGTATTCAATGCACAGATGAATGGTAAATTTATAAATGTGCAAGATGGATTCTGATGAGAACCTCAAGATGAATAGCAGAAGCACCCGACCAGATATGGCAACAGTATTCAATGCACGGATGAATGGTAGATTTATAAATGTGCAAGATGGATTCTGATGAGAACCTCAAGATGAATAGCAGAAGCACCCGACCAGATATGGCAACAGTATTCAATGCACGGATGAATGGTAGATTTATAAATGCGCAAGATGGATTCTGATGAGAACCTCAAGATGAATAGCAGAAGCACCCGACCAGATATGGCAACAGTATTCAATGCACGGATGAATGGTAGATTTATAAATGTGTAAGATGGATTCTGATGAGAACCTCAAGATGAATAGCAGAAGAACCCGACCAGATATGGCAACAGTATTCAATGCACGGATGAATGGTAGATTTATAAATGTGTAAGATGGATTCTGATGAGAACCTCAAGATGAATAGCAGAAGCACCCGACCAGATATGGCAACAGTATTCAATGCACAGATGAATGGTAGATTTATAAATGTGCAAGATGGATTCTGATGAGAACCTCAAGATGAATAGCAGAAGCACCCGACCAGATATGGCAACAGTATTCTATGCACGGATGAATGGTAGATTTATAAATGTGCAAGATGGATTCTGATGAGAACCTCAAGATGAATAGCAGAAGAACCCGACCAGATATGGCAACAGTATTCTATGCACGGATGAATGGTAGATTTATAAATGTGCAAGATGGATTCTGATGAGAACCTCAAGATGAATAGCAGAAGCACCCGACCAGATATGGCAACAGTATTCTATGCACGGATGAATGGTAGATTTATAAATGTGCAAGATGGATTCTGATGAGAACCTCAAGATGAATAGCAGAAGCACCCGACCAGATATGGCAACAGTATTCTATGCACGGATGAATGGTAGATTTATAAATGTGCAAGATGGATTCTGATGAGAACCTCAAGATGAATAGCAGAAGAACCCGACCAGATATGGCAACAGTATTCAATGCACAGATGAATCGTAAATTTATAAATGTGCAAGATGGATTCTGATGAGAACCTCAAGATGAATAGCAGAAGCACCCGACCATATATGGCAACAGTATTCAATGCACAGATGAATGGTAAATTTATAAATGTGCAAGATGGATTCTGATGAGAACCTCAAGATGAATAGCAGAAGCACCCGACTAGATATGGCAACAGTATTCAATGCACGGACGAATGGTAGATTTATAAATGTGCAAGATGGATTCTTATGAGAACCTCAAGATGAATAGCAGAAGCACCCGACCAGATATGGCAACAGTATTCAATGCACAGATGAATGGTAGATTTATAAATGTGCAAGATGGATTCTTATGAGAACCTCAAGATGAATAGCAGAAGCACCCAACCAGATATGGCAACAGTATTCAATGCACGGATGAATGGTAGATTTATAAATGTGCAAGATGGATTCTGATGAGAACCTCAAGATGAATAGCAGAAGCACCCAACCAGATATGGCAACAGTATTCAATGCACGGACGAATGGTAGATTTATAAATGTGCAAGATGGATTCTGATGAGAAAAACTTTCTGGACTGACACAGAGACCCAACCTTTCTAGCAATAGATGCAGCTATAGATTTGATGAGGTTGTTTCAGTTGAAAAGGTAAGGCCAAAGAGGCATAGTGTGTTGCTCTCGAAAAGACTAACATCATTAATTCTAATGGATGGTAGAAAATCTTCTCTATAGTAGTTAAAGGAGAGCAGTTTTGTTTTAGAGGCATTAAATTTTGAGATATTTTCTCTTCAAGTCCATCACTGACTGGACGTCTTTTTCAAGAACAGCAGTTTGGTTTACTTTGTCAGCCTTGGCAGATTTCCTGTTGAGACGGGAGTAAATGGTGGTATCATCTGCATAGATGCCTACCTGGAAACTGATGACCTCAGGAAGATCAATTATGAAAATCAGAGACAGCATGCCTTGAGGGATGCCTGTGTACATGGGAAAGGATCTGGAAGCTTGCCTGTTTAAAATGACCTTTATTTTATGATTTGATAGGAATGATTGAATTAAATCAATCATTCAGAAATACCATAGCCCTGGAGCTTGTGTAGAAGGCCCACATTCCAAACCCTGTCAAATGCTTTTGAGATCTCTTTAGCATCAGCTCAAACTTTGCCATTCTTATCAAGAACCCGGTATGCATATTCAGTGATGGTCATTAGTACATCAGCAGTAGACCTGTCAAAGTAAAAGCCATATTGTTTGTCAGAGAGTAGGTTGTAAGAGGTGAGATGCTGAACTACCTCAGTATTGATAAGAGCCTCAAACACTTTGTCAAAAAGTGGTAAGAGGCTAATAGGTTGATAGAGGGGTCAGAGGGTTCACCGGAGTTCTTAAAAACAGGAACTACAGTTGGGGACTTCCAACAATCAGGAAGCAGTGAGGCAATAGTTGTAGAGTTTGTTAAAGACAAGAGCCAACTCAGAGACACATTTGTTTAGGATGATGGCTGGAATTCCATCACCTTTGCTTGCCTTAAGGAAATTTAGTTTACAAATGACGTCCAAGACCAGAGATGACAGATCCCAGTGAAGCTTCAATAATTTTTGCTGGGTCACCAAAGAAATGTGAGGGTTCTTGATAGAATCCTGATAAGATCCAAAGAAGAATCTGCACTATTATTGGTCTTGATCTGGCATTTTAGCTTCACATTAATAGAATAAAATCGAGTATTCCATGCAGTCCACTATATTAAGAACAATTATGTTTACTCAATGATTGTGCTAATGTGCTAATAATTGTTTCTGCATCTAGTTCATCTAACAATTCCTTTTCAATGGATAGCAATATGTATGATTCGAAATTCACCTCAGAGAGCAAATTTCTTAACCTTGTCTTTATGATCGTTAGCTTTAAAAATGTCCTCTCACATTGAACTTGATTAACTGATGGCTTGCAGATTATAAAGTTCATATTCGTTTGTGTTTGTTTCATTATTGCATTATGATTTGATATAGGAGGGGCCCACTACACCGGCAAGTTAACACCCTAACACCAGCCAACCACTGCATTGCTTCATCAATTGCTTCTTTGAGGTAGTGTAATCTGTACTCTGTGTTTATAGGGATGAGGCGATTTGCAGTTGGTTACTTTCACAGACACCGGCTTTTTTTAAATTGAAGTTGAGTTTTTTAATTTGAGGATAAAATGATGTAGATCTGTTCCTGCTGTTTTGCTCACATCAAAATGATAAAATTTAAAATTTAAATTGTCCATTTGAAATAACATCTCCAAAACAAAACAGCTTTCATTTAATCTCAATAGCAAGCCTTTTCTGCTTGTCATGTGTATGGCTGATGCTAACCCCCAGGAGTTTCAAAAGGTTGATGATTTTATTAATGCATTACTGTATATACTTTTGACTCCCTATGCAATGTTTATTATTTAAAACAGCAATGATTAGAATTTTAATAAAACCTCAAATTTGAAAATGGGTTAATACATTTTCTTTATATTTGAGAATTGACAACCAAAATGTTAAATACTATTTATTAGATGTCCTATTTACATGAATAATTTTGGTATTTGTCAATACTTTGGGGATGAGGTAGTATTTACATTATTTACATAGTTTGGACTGTTGTCCTCATTTTCATAGCCATATTCACAGCATTTCGACTGTTTTACACTCTGGCCTTCTTCAGGTGATTGGAATTTCAAACTGAACCCTTTATTTCAATCACTGAGGGAATCAAACCCTTTATTTTGATCACTGGAGTATCATACCCCAGTTACCAAAATAAAAGATTTGGTTTGAAATTTCAAGCAACGGAAGAAGGCCGTAGTGTAAAACAGCTAAAGCATTGTGAATAAGACAGTAAAGATGAGGGCAACCGTTCAAACAATATAAATAATGAAGAATAATTTTATATTTACAAAATTGTAAATATGTAAATCAAATTGATAACTTTATTTTTATTATTATTTTTTTAATCGTATTACCCCGAGCAAGGCGGTAACGCCACTGAAGTGCAGGGGACTACAGATGAGTAAAAAAAGATTAATTAGAAGAGAGTGAAGAGAAAGACGAACCAGTTAGAAAGGAGCAAGAGAAGGATGGGAATACAGGTGTGATGACAGTTGCAAAGGTGGAGAGAAAGGAAAGGATATACGGCGTGGTGAAGAAAGAACTAGAATCAAGTGGTAAAGAGATGAGTATTGACATTGCATTTAAATTCCTGAACGTTGTAGCCGTCAGGAAAGCAAGAATAGGGAAGCGAGTTCCACAGGCGGGAAATGCGAGAGAAAAAGCTGCAGGAGTAGAATTGTTGTCTGCATTTGGTTAATCTTACTGTGAATTGCAGAGGCACCAGTGACTTAGGTTCGTTGGAGCAGAAGCCATGAAAGTATTTATAGAACAGACAAAGGGAGGCCACATCTCGTCGGTGAGGAAGTGGCTGTAGTCGAGCCCCCAAGTCGGTACCTATCACATTACTGATTCTCCTTTAGGGTCTGTCGAAAACACTGAGATGAACAGCAGGGGCGCCTGACCATATATGGCAGCAGTATTCCATGCACGGACGAATGGTTGATTTGTATATATGCAGGGTGGATTCAGGCGGGAAAAACATCCTGGCCCGACACAGTGACCCAACCTTCTTAGCAGTGGATTTAGATATTGACTCAATGTAGTGGTTCCATTTGAGATCAGAAGAGAAGGTAAGGCCGAGGAGGCGCAGTGTATTGCTCTCAGGAAGACTCGCTTGGTCTATGCTTATGGGAGGCAGGAGAGGTTGCCTGTGATGAGTGACAGACAACAGCTTGGTCTTAGACGCATTGAAATTGACAAGCCACTTCTTACCCCAATTCACCACAGAGTGTAGGTCCCTTTCAAGGTCAGCAGCGAGATTGTTTGTCCACCACGACGGGTTTCTTACTGATGCGGGAGTAAATTGTGGTGTCATCTGCATAGATGCCTACTTGGCTCTTGATCTCGTCTGGGAGGTCATTTATGAAAATAAGGAAGAGCGTTAGGCCCAGGATAGAGCCCTGAGGGGCACCAGCGTTTGTGCTGTAGGATGTAGAGGCATGCCCATTCAAAATGACCTTCATTGTGCGGTTATTTAAAAAAGATTGGATTAGATCAAACAAGCGTCCGATAATACCGTAACCCCGTAGCTTGCATAGAAGGCCAGAGTGTCAAACCCTGTCAAAAGCCTTGAAGATGTCCAGAGCAACAGCACGAGCCTTGCCGGACTCCTTAAGGGCCTGGAATATGTACTCCGTAATGGTCGTTAGCATGTCGGTTGTGGACCTGGCAATGCGGAAGCCATACTGCCTGTCAGAGTAGAGTTTATGGGCAGTAAGATGTTGAACTATTTCAGCATTAATTATGGCCTCGAACACTTTTTCGAAAGTTGATAGAAGGCTGATGGGGCAATAGTAAGATGGGTCCCTTAAATACAGGAACGACAGAAGAGAACTTCCAGCATGCAGGAAAACAGGAAGCAGAAAGGCAGTAGTTATACAGTTTAGAGAGGACAGAGGAGAGTTCAGGAGCACATTTCTTAAGGACCATCACCGGGATTCCATCGCCACCGCTCGCCTTATGGGGGTCAAGTTTTGAAATTACTCGGGATACTACTGTCGGGGTAATATATACATCGTACAGTTTAGCCTCAGTCAAATGTGGAGTTGGATGAGAATCTGCGAGCAAAGCACTCAGCTTTGTCCGCAGATCACGTGAGAACCTCAAATTCATTAGTTAAAGGAGGGATAGAGGATTTGCTATTGTTCAGTACCCGGAGCCGAACTTGCGGTCAGCTATTATTTATCATTTTATAAGCAAACAAATATTAACAATATTTTTATTCAAAAATTTATAAAAATGTCTAAGAAAATTTTAATAAACACATCACAGCAAGTAACTGTGATTATAAATTTTGAAACAAATGCATTTTCCGGATATGTTTTTTATTTGCTTTTGGCACATAAATTCACAAAAATAAACTGAGAGCATTTCTTCCTTTGAATTCAACATTCTTTGACCTTCATGTCTGCAAAACAAAAAAACAAAAAAAAAACAGTCTGTCAAAATGACAGTTACTCCCTTGACACCGCTATTATTTACCATTTAATATTGGTTATTCCCTTGACACTGCTTTTATTGGATATACTTTTGATTCCCTTGGTTTACAAGATTATAAAAACATGTGAACCCAATACAATGCAATATTTATTATTTACCTTTTAAAAAGATTTATTATTTACCATTTTATGTTGGTTACTCCTTGATACTGCTATTACTGTTTACACTTTAGACTCCCTCGGCAATGTTAATTTACTATATTATAAATATATATGAATCTAGTCTTTTTTTTTTTTTTAATCATTTTACCCGAAGCTAGACATTCCACTGCCACTATTGCGCAGGGGGTTACATAGGGGAAAGTAATGAGAAAGAGTGGTTAGGGGGTTACATAGGGGAAAGTGATGAGAAGAGTGGTTGGGGGGGGTTACATAGGGGAAAGTGATGAGAAAGAGTGGTTAGATATAGGAAATGTCAGAAGTGGGGTGATAGACGGGTAAGGATACCGAGGATGAGGGTTGGGTAGATGGGAAGAGTGCTTGAGAGAATGGGTGCGAGTTAGTGTGCTAGGAGGTGTCTATTGACCTTACATTTAAACTCCTGGAGATTGTAGCTGTCGGGGAAGCAAGTGTATGGAATGGAATTCCACAGGTGGGAAGTGCGAGAAAAGAAGCTGTTGGAGTAGAAATTGCGGTTACATCTTATCTGTTTCACTGTAAAAGTTTGGAACCTAGTTGCTAATGTAGTATCTCTTGCAAATTCATACCTATGGGGCACCAGTTCATCGGAGCAGAAGCCGTGAAAGTATTTATAGTAGAGGCACAGGGAAGCCACGTCATGCCGGTGAGAGAGTGACTGCAGTCGGTCTGCCTAGTCAGATTCTCTGTTGTATATTACCAAGAACACCGAGGAGAATAGCAGGGGCACCTGACCAGATGTGGCAGCAGTATTCAGTACACGGGCAGATGGTAGATTTATATATGTGCAGGGTGGATTCAGACGGGAAAACTTCCGGGCCCTGCACAGAGAACCGACTTTCATAGCAGCGGATTTAGCAATGAATTCGATATAGTCATTCCACTTGAGGTCCGCTGAGAGTGTGAGGCCAAGGAGGCGTAGTGTTTTACAATCAGCGGGGCTAGCCTGTTCCATGATAATGGGAGGTAGGAGCGATTGTCTATGATGGTTAATTGATAGCAGCTTCGTTTTGGAAGCATTAAAATGTACGAGCCATTTCTTACCCCAGTCCACTACGGATTGGAGGTCCTTCTCAAGCTCGGCGGCGAGGTTCGCTTTGTCGCCTACACCAGATTTTTGATCGAGGCGAGAGTAAACTGTGGTGTCATCGGCGTACATGCCTACTTGGGATCTTACGGCATCGGGGAAATCATTAATGTAGATCAGAAATAGCGTAGGACCTAGGATAGACCCTTGAGGGACACCCACATTCGTAAGGTAGTTTTGGGAGGCATGTCCGTTTAATACTACCTTCAATGTGCGGTTAGAGAGAAATGACTGAATTAGGTCAAACAAATGTCCAGTTATACCATAGCTCCGCATTTTGCGTAGAAGTCCAGCACGCCAGACTCTGTCGAACGCTTTGGGGATATCCAAGGCAACGGTTTGGGCTTCACCATTCTTGTCGAAAGCCTGGTATATATACTCGGTGATGGGCGTTAGCATATCAGCAGTAGACCTGGTGAAGCGGAAACCATACTGTTTGTCCGAGAGGAGCCTGTGGGCTGTGAGATGTTGAACCACCTCGGCGTTGATAATGGCTTCGAACACTTTGCCAAAGATCGGAAGAAGGCTGCGGTAATTTACGGGGTCCGAGGGTTTTCCAGTATTCTTAAATATAGGAACTACAGAGGAAGACTTCCAACAGGCAGTAAAGCAGGAAGCAGATAGGCAGAGGTTGTACAGCTTAGAGAGGAGAGTTCAGGGGCACATTTCTTCAAGATTATGATTGGGATTCCGTCCCCTCCACTCGCTTTGTGAGGGTCAAGTTTTGAGATTATGTTAGAGACCAGCGAGGGTGCAATGTGCACGTCATTCAGTTGAGCCTCAGTTCTAGGTGGGAAGTCGGGTGTAGATACTTCAGACGAATCCAGTCTCGATTTGGTAGAGAATCTGCGAGCAAAGCATTCAGTCTTGTCCGCTGAAAAAGTGAGAACCTTAAATTCGTTGATTAGGTGGGGTATTGAGGTCTTACTCTTGTTAAGCACGCTTTTACAGAGTTGCTAGTAGTCAAGCCGCTCCTTTTTGTTCATGCCCTCACTACTTCCTTATTACGATACTCATCGACAAGATAAGTCCCTCTACAGATAATAAAAGCCTGAAATGGTTTCACATACTTGTTGTTATTACCCGAAATTGACTCTATACAATTTATTTCGGGGTCAAAGACAACATTCCAATCACCCGCTAAAATTACCCGATGAGATGTTGTCAAAAATGGCTTGATTCACTGGAGCAATTCAGGCTGTTCAACATAGCTATTGGGCGCATAAAACCCAATGAGACGAAGAGCCTTATACCTTTATAGTAATATCCAGCACGCAAATCCTGCCCACCGGATCTGCGAAGACAAGAGTGCGCACACATGCTGAATAGAGGGAAAGCCCTAGACTGAATGCTTTCATGATCGCGAGTTGAAAACCAGGCTCCGACTAGCTACGCCAAAAATCAAAAAGCATGATCCTGGAATGAGACTGTTAGTGCCTTTGCTCTTTAAGGCTTCAGTAGACCGATTCCCGCAATTTTGGGTTTCCCTATAGCTCTACACACGGCTAGCCATTCCTATGTATCTTCCGCGTTCTTTGTACCAGGCAATGTGGAATCTGCAAGAGACCGAACCGGGGCTTCTGATCACCAGTGCCTACAGCAGGCAGGCCCTTTACAGGCGCCACAGAACAAGTAGTTTCAGGTGGAGGGTGTTTGGATGAGAGATAAGCGGGTCTCCAGAGACCTTCTTCTCTGCGCAAGAAGAGGCGAAGTGACCAGTCACGCCACATTTCCAACAGGTTAATCTCCTCCCCGTCACAATGATGGGGTAATAAATCTCCAAATTGTTTGCAGTCCAACATCAATTCAAATCTACGGCGTGGTCAGCGTTTCCGAGGGGGCAGAGTTGCCTGGTAGTGCAGGAGTCTGGGATGGAGGTAAAGCAAAGGTCGAGTAAAGAGTCCCTTCCGTTAGGGTTTTTAGAGAAACGCGTGGGGAAGTCCACCACTTGCGTTAGAGCTTGGGTTATTGAAAAGTACATGGTGCGGATCCCAGCAAGGTCGGTGGCTGAGTTTTCAAGCCACTTGGTGTGGTGGGCGTTAAAATCGCCAAACACAAATATATGAGCAGATGGGTGAGAAGAAATGGCCCTGTCGATATTAGTAGAGATGCAATCAAGTATCGTACAGTCAGAGGAGGAGGGGGTGGTAGAGGAAGAAGAGATAGCTAACCGAGCTTAGAAGTGAGAGGCGAAAGCACATGAAGGAATGATCAGGGGATTCAAGAGATGTGACCCTGGCTAGGGGGAGTTGTTCACTGACATATACACCAAGCCCATGCATATGGACATTGGAGTCCTTCCTGAAGAGAGGAAGGTAACCAGGAACGAACAGCTCTGAAGAGGGGATAGAAGGGTCAAGGTTAGTCTCACATATAGCTAAGATATCGGGTGAGTTAGAAGGAATGATTCTACACTATTAAAGTTACTGCGAATACCTCGTATATTTGTGAAGGTAACGCAGATAGGTTTGGGCGATTTATGACTAGCTGGTTTAGGTTAACACCCAATTATTCTCAGAACACTCTCATCTACCCAACCCTCATTCTCGGTATCCTTACCCGCCTATCACCCACCCTCTGACATTTCCTATATTTAATCATCCTTTCTCCACTCTACGTAGCCCCCTGCGCAGTAGTGGCAGTGACATGCCTTGCTCGGGGTGAAACGCTTATAAAAAAAAAAAAACTCATCTCATATTCTGGAGTAACACTCACTGATTGGCCATACTGCATAAGATGTGCCCCTAAGTGCTCTCCAAGAATATAGTCGGGAGTCTCTTAGTAATTTTGGTCCTACACCGTCCTCGGTAATCTGAGTGGATGATATAATCTTTTGTGATTAAATCACGAGACGACATATCCACACACTCCTTTGGCGTCTACAACAGCGTGTCTCACATGAAATAACCTGCTCGTTATTTGTTGTGATTGTCACTGATTTCTTTGGGAGTTAAACCTCAGCAAATAACGAGCAGGTTATTTTGTGCCATTTTTTGTGCACCGACAAATTTTTCGCGTTAGCTTGTCGAGCACAAAGACTGACAATGTTCTTTTCGCAATGCGCTTTTGAGCATCGTGATCTACCAAAACCCCGCCACTGATGATTAGATGAGCGTATTTTTTGGCTCCCTCATCGAATTCTGCCACATAGAATATGCATGTCCGGGGTAGGAGCTTCAAATAGAGGGTGATTCCCCAGCCGCTACACCGTTGAATCTGTTCAACGTCAGATTTGTTTTTGGGTTTTTCTCATTTTCATTATTTCCCTTACTTTTCTCTAAAACAGAGATGGATGAATTCTTTTTTTTACCCTTATGCGGCCTACTTTTTGAGGATCTATTTTTTTCTTTTACTTTTTCATTGGTTGGTGGAGGGAGGACAGCCTCATTGATTTTGCCTCGTAGATCTACCTTAATGGCAGACTTAAATAATGTTTTTTATGAACCGACTTTTGTTGGCCATCTTATAAAGATTTTAGTTTTATGAACAGTTAACCCTCTAGGGCCATTCGTATCATATTTGATACAGTATGAAAACAAGCCTTGAAAGAAATATTTTCCTGAAAAATTTTTTAAGAGAAATATTTTATAAATTTCAAATGAAAGCAGTACTGACTGCTCAGTCAATGAATACCAAATGTTTCCTTATAGGGAAATACCAAATGTTTCCTTATAGGGAAATACTGTATCAAATATGATACGAATGGCCCTAGAGGGTTAATGTTTTTTCCTTTCAGTCAAAATAATTAAATTTCAAAACAAGGCGAAATTATAAACAAAATAAAACAACTCAATCCAAAAATGAAATTCAAAACAAAATATAAAGAATTAAAACAAGCTTTCAAAGTGAAAGTTAAGTTCGCCGACCAATAAAGATACGAAAAAAACAAAAACAAACGCTAGTGTTAAAAAAAAAAAATGTAACAAATTCGGCTGAAGCAAAAAAAGTAAAAACTGAAAAAACAATTTCATTCAACAAAGGAAAGAAGAGCCTTGTCCTTAATAGTAACATCCAGCATGCAAATCCTAAGCGTCCACCAAACATGCTGAATAGAGGGCAACCTCCTCCCGTCCCCAGACGGAATGCTTTCATGGTCGAGAGTTGTGTGGGGTTTCATACATTGACACCCACACACACACACACACACGCATGGTCACTCGCCGTCCACGTGATGACTGTTCTCGCCTAAACGATGCCAATAAAAGCGAAGAACATCACGTGGTACGTCAGTTAGGATTTCGTCCCGGGACAAGAGCAGACATGTCTCCCTAACTCACACAAACACACGCGCACTAATTGCGGGTAGCAATTAGTGGCGCAATTTTTTTTTATTTTTCTTCTCCGACATTAACACTATGCATATTAACTTTCATTCAAACAGGACCTTACATAAAATAACTTTCTACACATAAATTTACAATTTTTCCAACCTTCGTCAATAGAAATCCACAGACTGCTTAAGATTGCTACATTCGCATGTAAGTCTCTCTCTCTCTACTCAACGCACACACAGACACCGAACTTTGTCTTCTGTCTGACTTTCTTCATCAAGGATTTGAACTTTGAACTCTTTACGATAATCTTAACAATTGTTACAAACCTTTCTTTCAGCTAGAGAAAAAACTTCATACATCTTATTTTGTTTCTACGAACAGACGAAGGGGAATGACTCTTTCCTTTTCACTTTCTTATGCATGCTCTCTCAACCCCATGTAACCTTTGTCAATACATTGTTTTTCTGGTTACTTTCGCCTTTTTGTTCTTCCTTAAATCCTGCTTTAAATCATGATCCCATGTTACGTCGAGTCGACTCGTTAAACATAAATTAGTAAGTGGACGCTTCGTCCACTACAGTTGAAAACCGGGTTTCCTGTACACCACATTGAGATGCTAAAGATCGCGAAAGAGCCTAGCCCTGCCACGGCCACGGGCATTCATGCCAGCTACCCAGAAAGACATTCTCAGACAGATTAGGATTGTTCTGCTGCATTGAACATGTTCACGGAGAGGACACTGACTGCGTGTCCCATCAGGCCTAAACCTATTTCACTTTTTATGATGCCATCATGAGACAGGCCACCGATGTCCAAGGGGAAAGTTAATTTTCGTATTCTGTACAGGGTGGGTGAACAACAAGCGGAAGGCTCTTAGCGCAATATTGTTGCAGTTTTTCACGTTATCATTATCAAAATAAGCCAGTGGGGCTCACGTTGAGATGGCACCATTGGCCTCCTCTATCATACTCTCTATCTCTCTCACACCTGAGCCTGATTGTACGACAGTCAAAATCCTCTTTCCTTATGGAAAATTCAATTTCTTTAGCCATTTATCTAAACTTATTTATCAATGGAACTTTGTGTGTGTGTGTGTGTGTGTGTGTGTGTGTGTGTGTGTGTGTGTGTGTGTGTGATACTTGCCTTTTCTTTTTTATGCTCTCTCTCTCTCTCTCTCTCTCTCTCTCTTACCTAACCCACTTTCTTTACGTTTCAAATATACGGTTCAGCAGTCTAACTGACATGCTGAATGTATCTTTAGATTTTAGTTGACATCCGCCCTTACGCGTGCTCTTTGATTATATGTTGCGTATATATATGCTTATGTATGAATATGTGTGGGTATTCGCCGAACTGATGTAATGATGTATTTTTTCTTAAATTTTCTCTTTTAAAAGGGAGCGACCTTTATTTTTATTCAATTTTTTTTTGTTTGTTTTTTGAGGTATTTGTGAATTTCATTCATGTAAAATCTTTTGTACAATAAAGACGGAAGCTGATGATGATTTGCCTGAAATAGGCCTAAACTTCCGATTTACCATGAAATAATGTCTGCCTTAATTTTTCTCATATATATATATATATTATAACAGTGTAAAAATCTTACTAATATTAAATATCTTGGCGTGTTCACAGACATCAATTAAAATAGGTTTGTTTTCATGTTTTCTAGCGACGATGAAAAGAAAACTTACTGCTCAGATTTTAAATAAAGTTTTTGTAAAGTTCAGCACAAACACAAAAAGTTCCTTTGTGAAAGAATAGATCCAACATGTATATACATGTGTGTACATGTATTCATATCTATCTATCTATCTATCTATCTATCTATCTATCTATCTATCACAGTTTGTTCATATCTATCTATCTATCTATCTATCTATCTATCTATCTATCTATCTAGGTCATTTCATTATCTATCTATCTATCTATCTTTTTAAAATTCCTTTGTAAAAAATAAACTCCAGTATATATATATATGTGTGTGTGTGTGTGTATGTGTGTGTGTGCGCGCACACACACACACAGTTGTTGTTTGAAGTAAAAGCACATACACACACACATATGCACGTGTGTATTTTATATATATTTGGATAGATGTACAATGTAATTTTGCATTAATTTTTTCCCCGTCATTTTTAAAGTGGCAGAGTTGGTAAAAGTATGGCTATGGAAATGGTTGCAGAGTCTGTAAGATC
The DNA here is from genome assembly GCA_037127315.1 of Ascarosepion bandense. Classification (NCBI taxonomy): domain Eukaryota; kingdom Metazoa; phylum Mollusca; class Cephalopoda; order Sepiida; family Sepiidae; genus Ascarosepion; species Ascarosepion bandense. The sequence continues at coordinate 1,611,125 of JBBBDQ010000688.1, read as the reverse complement.
AATCTCTACCAAAGGCACTAGTAGGACTTCTCAGTCTTGGTTAATCATTAAAAATCTCATTGTCTAAGAAAAAAAAAAACAAAAAAAAAAAACAGGGATAGCAATTCAAATACATGTACCCACTAAAATTAATAGTAATTGTAACAGTAAAAATTGTGTATGCATAATGTGTTGTGCGTATTTACAGAGGTGGGGGTCAAAAGTAAATATTCAGAATGTATAGCAATTGTGGTTCTAGAAGTCATTAAAACAACTTTTTATGTATTTCTTTTCATAATTCTGATTGTAATAGATTTATTATAATTTTTATTTTCTACAAATATATTCACGGTTTCTGCTCTGACGAACTTCTTTCCCTGGTGCCCCACCCACATGAGTTTATACGTGCTACTGGACTGGCATCTTGGTCCCACCCATTTACCATCAAAATAGTCAAATATAACTGTCTCTTCTACTCAAACAGTTTCTTTTCTCACACTTCCCGCCTGTGGAACTCTCTTTGCATATTTGCTTCCCTGAAAGCTATGTTCTCCAGAAGTTTAAATGCAGCATCAATTGCCATTTTCTATCTCCCTAATCCCATCAACCCATCATGAATGTTCGTGTGTGTGTGTGCGCGCGCGCGCACTCATATATATATATATATATATATATATACCAGCACTATCTATCTAAGTCTAAATCTAAATCTATCTAAACTTATTTATAAATGGAACTTTGTATCTGTGTGTGTGTGTGTGTGTGTGTGTGTGTCCGTTACCTATAGACTCCGAAATGGCTGAACTAATTTTCTTGAAAATTTACAGAGTTGTACTATAAGCGTCTGCGAGTGTTCTTAGCTAGGTTTTGTGTCGAGGTGCCCCTGATAAATATCGAAAATCGATAATCGAAAAAATCGTGTTATAGAAGGAGTTGTCCCATTTTAATCAAATTTGATACACTCATAGACAAAGACATAAGAAACGCTATTCAGATGTTTCAAGGTTGCAGTTCTTACAATAGTGCAGAAAATCGATAATATATATATATATATATATATATATATATATATATATAAATAAAAGGCAAGATGTTTGTGTGTGTGTCTGTTTTTCTGTATGTCTTTTATACAAATCCACAATTTTTATCCGATTCTCACCAAACTTCACATAAATATTCTTTAGGCTGAGTCTGAGCTCCAGCACCATGGATTAGTTTTAAAGCTTTAATTACACCCGAGAAACGCCGGGCTATACTGCTAGTTGTTTATAAGTTCAGTAGCTACTTCAATTTTTGGAATGGCCCAAAGGTTTTTTACTCTGATCCTCGAATACAAATCAACCATCCGACTGTGTATAGAATACTGTTGTCATATCTGGTCAGGCGCCCCTGCTGTTCATCTCAGTGTCCTCGATAGGCTCCAAAGAGAATCTGTCCCGACCTGGCAGCTCGACTCCAACCACTTTCTCACCGGCGGGATGTGACTTCCCTCTGTCTCTTCTACAAATATTTTCATGGCTTCTGCTCCGTCGAACTTAGGTCATTGGTGCCCCTACCACAAGAATTTACTCGTGCAACCAAACCGGCAAAAAGGTCCCACCCATTTACAGTTAGATCAACCAAATGTAGCCGATACTTCTACTCCAATAGCTTCTTTTCTCGCACTTCCCGTTTGTGGAACTCCCTTCCATATACTTGCTTTCCTGATGGCTACGACCCCCAGGAATTTAAATGTAATGTCAATTGCCACCGCTTATCCACTTGACTCTAGTCTTTTCTACATCAACCCGTGTATCTTGTTCTTTTCCTTTCTCTCTACCTTCGCAACTGTCTTCACGCTTGTGTTCCCATCCTTCTGTTACTCTTTCTCTTTCACCCCCTGTAGCTGGTTCGTCTTACTCTTCACTCGCCTCCTGCCTAAAACCTTAACTCTCTTATGTAACTCCAGCCCTTTCTACATCTCCCCGTGTATCTTGTACTTTTCCTTTCTCTCTACCTTCGCAACTGTCTTCACGCTTGTGTTCCCATCCTTCTCTTGCTCTTTCTCTGACACCCCCTGTAACTGGTCTGTCTTTCTCTTTACTCTCCTCCTGTCCAAACTTTTACTCTTATGTAGCCCCCTGCGCATCAGTGGCGGTTCCGCCTTGCTTCGAGTGAAACGATAAAAAAAAAATACGCGGCAGATCTCTTCTCTGAGGCCACGAGGTGGCTTGAGTTTTTTTTCTGCTTTCTCGGTGTTCTCTGGGCTTCTTTTCCTTTTTGATGGGCTTATGAGGAGACTGAGTAGCAGTAGGAGTGGATACTGGTTAGTCTGGAACGGAATAGACTGGAAAAGAAGACTGAGTAGTATTCTTTTTAAGAGTGATCATTTCTGATCGGGTGGGGGGCCACTAATCGCATCATTGGAGGTAGGGCCATGATTTTTTAACTGATGAATCTAGAAGACAAGGGACCCGGCGGAGGAATTCCAGTCAAATTCATTATATTCCTTTACATGTAGAATTTATGAATTCATCTCTTCCCCCAAGCTATTTGAAAATAATAGGGCACACTGGGTTCTATAGCCGTGGTTGGCAACCAGTCTACCGCAGTAAGAACTGGCAACCTACTGCGGAAAAATCTTCACACCATGTGCAGTTTGTGAAGCCAAAAGCTCCCATGAAACTTCTATAGAAGAAGCCGGCTCAACCCGCTCAGATTAAATGTCCCCACAAATACAAGTAAGTATATAGGTATTACCAAAGATTCGCTAAAAATGAGCATATCATTTTGAAAAGAATGCTCCAAATTAAATAAAAATATAGTTTTATCGTTAAAATCATTGTTTTTATGGAAAGGAAAAAAAACAAAGGCTTTTTTATTATTAAATTATATTTTTTAACATTTTTAGAAAATTCGAAATTTTGGTTACAAATTTAGTTTTTCCTTCATCAGTGGGTGGATCAAAGCTATAAAAAATTTCGGTATCTTTTTGCAATGAAATAATGAATTTTCACAAGAACTGTTTTCATTTTTTAGAGTAATTTATAAATAATGTTATTCATTTAAATGCCGCTCACAATTTATGCCAGTTAGGCGATATTGTTAAGACAAAATTATATTTACTATCATAAATGAAAAAGCTTACTACTATTCAGCTACTTCAATATTTTAAAAATAACTTTGAATTATCAACACATTATCTACTATTTAAAAAAATTGTCAGTACATTATCTACTAAGAAAATATTTAAAACAGCTAACCTCATCTTCAACAACAACTCACTTGAAAGATCCAATATTATTTATGAATTCACATAACTCAATCAAGATTTATTTAAACACACAGAAACCTACCAAACTCCATCTTCAGCATACATTTTATTCAACGTCTCACTTAAGAAAATAAACAGTATTAACACTTTTTAAAAAATTATTTCACCCCAAGCAAAGCGGGAATGTCACTAGTACACCGGAATTAAATGGACTGAAAGATTGAGTATAGGGAAGATTGAGGAAAGGACAAAATTTAACAGGATTCAAAAAGATAGAAGATGGTGATTGACGTTGCATTTAAATTTTTGAAGATAGTATTTATCAGGGAAGCAATTAAACGGAAATGAGTTCCAGAGGCGGGGAGTGCGAGAAAAGAAACTATTGTAGTAGAAGTAATAGTTGCTTTTATCAATTTCAACAGTAAACGGGTGGGACTAAGATGTCAGTCTAAAGGCACGTTTGAATTTATGCAGTAGGGAAGAAAGCTCGTCAGAGCAGTTGGCATGAAAATATTTGTAGAAAAAACAAAGGGAATCCACGTCACGCCGGTGAGAAAGTGACTGAAGTCGAGATGCCAAGTCAGGATCGATTACATTGCAGATCCTTTTTTTGGTTTTTCTCAAGAACTTCGAGATGAATAGCAGGAACGCCAGACCATATATTGCAGCAGTATTCAAAGCACGGGTGGGTGGTAGTGTTATGTACTCCTTCTGAGTATATATATATATATATATATCACTTCGATAAAGAATAGTCCGGACCTGAAATTGAGAATCTTCTCGGCTTTGCTGATAAAGAAAACGTCGACACGGGCAAATAATAAAATATGATGTCTTTATTCTTTTCTCTTCATTGACATGTGTGGTGAAGTCGGTGTTTCGTTGGCGAGTCGCACACAAGGAGTTGATAACTCGACTGCTATTCGCGACTGTTCAAGTCAACTCGCAAGGTTCGAACTTGTCTGTATGTCAGCTGACGTCACTTATAAGGCTGTCCCCACTAACACCTGCAGCCTTCGATGCATTGGGTAACATGTCGACGCGTTGACCCATTCTGACCCCAGTAGTCATAATAGAAATCTCCGGGTACACCTGCTTGTCGCTTAGCGCTAAATACACTTCACGTCAAAAATTCCATGCTGCCTAAAAATACCGTACCAACGAATATTTAACAGTAGATTTTTAAATGTGCAAGATGGGCTCTGACGAAAGAAATCTTCTGACATGACCAACTTTCTTTGGTGTTTTCGATGCAGCTATTGATTCAATGTAGTCACTTCAAGTCATTTCAAATCGTGAGACCAAGAAGGCGCAGTGCGTTGCTCTCCAGGAGTCTTGCGTTAGCCATGTTGATGACAGATAGAAAAGTTTCTCTACGGTGGTTAAATGAGAGCAGTTTTGTTTTGAAGGTGTTAAAATGTATAAGCCATTTCCGCCCCCAATTAGCCAGACTTGTTTCATAAAAGATCGAATTAAGTAGGACTTAATAAAATATTGTAGTTCATAGCAAAACTTTTCAACACACATATACACAAAAGAAAATGAAAAAAAAAAACGAAACATTCTTACAGAATGCCTTTATTTTTTTTAACAATAGCTAATTATTTTAAAATTGATTTTGTTGCATTACAATTTATGACAGGGTAAAATAACTGTACATCAATATTTACAAAATGAATGGGTCCGTAGTGTAAGTGATATTTAAACGACTGCCGAGTTAGCATAGCTACGGTGTGCGTTGTGGTGCAGTGGATATCAGCTCGGAACGAGAAATCAAAAAATCGGGTTCGAATTCGTAGCATTACGGTATTAATTTCTCTTCTCTCCAGCTATGGGTCAAATAACAGAACAGATTGGGTTGGCAACCAGTTTACCGCAGAAAGTAATGGCAACCTACTGCGGGAAAAAACTGCCCAGTCAGTCATCTCTCGAAAGAGACATGACCGCCCAAGCGTGTACGTACGACTTACTGACTGACTGAAGGCTACAGGCTATATAAATGTCCCAGTTGTAAGAGTAGAGCAGCTCTCGATATGCGAGATAAACGACTACCGTTAGACTGATAAAATACGAAGTACGCTTCATAACAGGGTTGCTGGAATTCTGGGGATAATCACAGTGGGTCAGCGTCACTTAAACAAATAAACTTGATTATTGGCTTCTCTGGCATTGACTGCTTTTGCACTGTTGGAGATACTGTTGGTGATTTTTTTTATCAGAAACGTAAAACATAAAACAAATCGACTCAAGGGTAAATATCTAAATCTAAACTTATTTATAAATGGAACTTTGTGTGTGTGTGTGTGTGTGTGTGTGTGTGTGTGTGTGTGTGTGTGTGTGTGTGTGTGTGTGTGTGTCCGTTACCTATAAACTCCAAAACGGCTGAACCGATTTTCTTGAAAATTTACACAGTTGTACTATAAGCGTCTGCGAGTGTTCTTAGCTAGGTTTTGTGTCAAGGTACCCCTGATAAATATCGAAAATCGATAATCGAAAAAATCGTGTTATAGAAGGAGTGGTCCGATTTTAATCAAATTTAATACACTCATAGACAAAGACATAAGAAACGCTATTCAGAAGTTTCAAGGTTGCAGTTCTTACAATAGTGCAGAAAATCAATAATATATATCTAAACTTATTTATAAATGGAACTTTGTCTGTGTGTGTGTATATCCATTACCTATAAACTCCGAAACGGCTGAACTGATTTTCTTGAAAATTTACACAGTTGTACTATAAGCATCTGTGAGTGTTCTTAGCTAGGTTTTGTGTCGAAGTACCCCCGATAAATATCGATAATCGAAAAAAATCGGGTTATAGAAGGAGTGGTCCGATTTTAATCAAATTTGATACACTCATAGACAAAGACATAAGAAACGATATTCAGAAGTTTCAAGGTTGCAGTTCTTACAATAGTGCAGAAAATCGATAATATATATATATATGTAAAAGGCAAGATGTCTGTGTGTGTGTCTGTTTATCTGCCTGTATATCTGTATTTTTTTCAGCCCTTTTATTTTAGTTTTTGCTTCGGGTTTGGCTCTAAGTAAGTGTAATTGTAGTTCTTAGTCTCAACCATGATACCATTTACTCAGAGGACTTATTTAGCCTTCAAAATTCAGTTTACGACGAAAAAACTTATTTGATATCGAGAGCAGGAAATCAAAATTTGACTTACATCCATTCATTTTTCTTTCAGTCTCTACGGTTTCGCTTTAACTGGAAACAACTTTGCTTTTTAGTCTTTCGTGCCAACGTCCAAAGAGTCTGAGCTCCAGTACCATGGATTAGTTTTAAAGCTTTCATGACACTCGAGCAACGCCGGGCTATACTGCTAGTAAATAATATATTTTATTTAGTTGCTTTATTTTTGCGTGAATCTTTTTATATTCGGTGTCATAAAAATGTTCGTTTATAAGACGGATAGTTTTTTATATATATATATATATATATATATAATCGTTTCACCCCAAGCAAAGCGCAAGGGGCTACACAAGAGGAGAGCGAAGAGAAAGAGAGACAGGTTACAAGATGTGTCAGAAAATGAATAAGAGAAGGGTGTAAAGAGAGTTACTTGAGAGTGGAATGAAAAAGGAGAACAAGATACAGTGGGTGTCTGGGAAAGAATGGGAGTCAAGGAGATAAGCGATGGTGGCAACTGACATCTCTTGGAGATTGTAGCTATCAGGGAAACAAGTATACGGAAAGGAGATCCACAGGCAGGAAGTGCGAGAAAAGAACCTGAAAGTAAAAGGGCTGCATTTGGTTGTTTTATCTGTAAAAGGGTGGGACCTTGCTGCCAGTCTAGGAGTTCGAGTAAATTCGTGTAGAGAGGGCACCAGGGAGATAAGCTCGTCAGAGTATAAGCTGTGAAAATATTTGTAGAAAAGACAGAGGGAAGCCACATCTGGTCGATGAGAAAGTGACTGGAGTCGAGCTGTCAGGTTAGAATCGATTACATTGCAGATTCTCCTTTGAATTTTGTCGAGAACCCCGAGATGAATAGCAGGGTGCCCGACCAGATCTGACAGTAGTATTCAATGCACAGGCCGATGATAGATTTGTATGTGTGTATATGTGCGAGAAAAACATCCTGGCTCGACACAGTGACCCGACCTTCCTGGCAGTTAATTAAGTTATAGATTCAATGTAGTCGTTCCATTTGAGGTCGACTGAGAGAGTGAGACCGAAGAGCTGCAGTGTATTGCTTTCCGGGAGACTAGCACGATCCTTACAGATGGCTGGGGTAGGATTGTCTATGGTGGTTAAAAGATATCAGCTTCATTTTGGAAGCATTAAAATATACGAGCCATTTCTTACCTCAGTCCACCACAGACTGAAGGTCAGTTTCGAGATGAGCAGCGGGTTTTGCTTTGTCAGTCTCGGCAGATTTTTTTTATCAGACTGGAGTAATGGGTGGTGCCGTCAGTCTAAATGCCTACTTCAGTTTGGAGAAATGTTCGTTTTGGCTCGGTGGTATTCGAGAGTTTGGAAAGTCAGTACTTAATAACAGCCGTAGTCATCTTAGAAACAGACCAGTGTCAGTCTACTGTGTTTTTCTCAACACTAAGCAGGGCGAAAATATCATTAGCATATGACCTTTTAACTACTTCACACGTCACACATGGCTGGTTTCTCCGCGATTGCGTTTTGTTCCGTCTTATTTCAGTGTCCTACTTTTCACTCAGAGGTTTCAGCTTGTTTTCTTTTTACCAGGCTCCGAAATTATGGCGGGGACTTTTGTTTTAATCAACATCAAAATCTCTTTGTGTTAGTTTTTTTTTTTTTTTTTTTGGTGGGGGACAATTTTTTTTCTTTCCGGCGTTCCTTCCTTTTTTATTTTTATTTTTCATGTTACACGTAGAGTTTCCCTGATTTTTGTTAGTTTTCAATCATAGGTTACTAGGCACAGTTCCTGCAAATTTCCAGCGTTTTTCGGCCGGTTTCATTCTATTCTTTTTTTTTCCTTTTTTATTCCAGGAAATGACTCCGAAGCAAAGAAAGCAATAAAAGATAAAATAATAAAACTCAAAATACCTTACTGATTTTAAAGCTGTTGTGAAAAGAATAATTTTTAAAAAGCGGCAAAATTATTTGGATAGACACACTAACAACAAACTCCAAAACATAAAACCCACTATTGGAGAATGGAAAATTCAATACAGAATTTTTTTATATATAATCATATCGCCCCAGGCAAGGCATTTTACTGCCACTGTTTTGCAGGGGGTTATATAGGAGGAAAGTTATGAGAAAGAGTGACAGGTTATAGGGGGTGTCAAGAAGTGGGTAAGAGAAGGATGAGAATACTGATGACAGTGGAGTGGACGGAGAAAGGAGTATGAGAGAGGATGCAGGTTAGTGAGATAGGAGATGACTATTGACTTTACATTTAAATTCTTGGAGATTGTAGCTTTCGGGAAAACATGTAAATGAAAGGAAATTCCACAGGCGGGAAGTGCGAGAAAAGAAGTTTCTGGAGTAGAATTTGCGTTTACAATTTATTGGCTTCACAGTAAAAGGGTGGGAGCTAGTTGCTAATCTTGTGGCTCGAGTAAATTTATATATATATATATATATATATATATATATATATATAGAGAGAGAGAGAGAGAGAGAGAGAGAGAGAGAGAAGGAAGAGAACAGGTTTTGCTGACCTGCCTTCACATAGGCCATACCTACATCACGCACCATCATTTACTGGAGGGCACAGAATCCCCAATATGTACCAGCTGTCAAAAAAGATTAAGTGACAAACAAATACTTTTAGAGGGTACAAACTTAAATAGAGTGCAAAAGAAGTATTACCAAATAAGTAGTTTGAAAAAACTATTTATGGAAACAATACCAAGCAGGATACTCGAATTCTTAAAAGAAATCGGAATGTACTAAAAAATAGTTGAATACCATTTCACACTCACATAGATATATGTATTTCTACCAACTTGCTATTCCAAAACTTGGTTCTACCGAATGTGCGTTTGCAAATCTTGTATATACATACAATGTATGTAGGCTGCCTTTGGCTTCAGATAACCCGTGGTGGTTGATATGCCATAAAATCTAAACAACCAAATTAAATATATACATTTTTATAAAATATTTTATTAATTTAAAATGTGTTAAATATATAAATCTGTTAAATGTATGAATTTGTTTATATAAGTCTGTTATATATATTAATTTGTTAAATGTATATAAACTTCTTGAAATTGTTCTTAACTTTTTGTTTGATTTGTAATAATTCGATTCGACGTTAAATGACCCAAGATGGGTTGATACGCCGTAAAACAACAAAAAACAAACAAACCAAATTTGAGGACCGCCTTGTTGTTAGTTTAAAGAAAGAAAGAAAGAAAGAAAGAAAGAAAGAAAGAAAGAAAGAAAGAAGTTTTTAAAAGGGAAGCGAAAATGTCTTATTCTAATTTTATTTATTTTTATTTTTGTTTGTAATTTTTATTTGTACTCACAGGAGCGTTATCAATCCGCTCCTACTAGTGAACACCATGATCTGTTCAACGACCGCCCAAAAAACACAATGCCGTTAGAGATAGAATCACGCGACAAGACCTTTAAAAAATGAGAGAGAGAGAGAGAGAGAGAGAGAGAGAGAGAGAGAGAGAATGAATGAATGAATGAAAAGGGTCAGTTGCAATTGAATGATTATGATTAATAAAGTGCTTACGGTAACGCTCAACTGTATTAAACAAAAAAACTAATACAATAATTCAGGGGGTGATAAAATATTAAATGGATGCAGTGGATATCGGCTCGGAACGACAAATCGAGGATCCGAGTTTGAATTCCAGTTGAATTCCTTGCATTCACTTACACACAAATACCCTTGGGAAAGGTATCCATCCATCTCTTCCCTCCACTTATAGGTTAAATAGGAGGACGGATTAGATTTTATAGCCTTGGCTGGTAATCAGTCTACCGGAGAAAGTAATGGCAACTTGCTGTGGGATAATCCTCTGCCCAGTCAGTCATGTCTCTTTCGAGACATGATCACTCAAGCGTGTATCTCATATGACACTAAACAGACTGACTGAATGTAATATTAAATTCGATGTTGTTTATTCAGTGATTCAAGGATGTGGGTTCCAACGTTTTCTAAGTTTCTTATTAAAAAAAAAAAAATACAGTAAAAGAAGACGAAGTAAAAATCAACGTCGTTTGCGGAACTCGTTGCTGAGTATTGGGGTGCTCGTCGACATTTCTTTCTGCATAAAATGAGTACTATGTTAGATGTGAAGGGTTCAAGGACATGGAGAGCACTGGCTTTTTTTTTCTTTTTTTTTATTTGTCTCTCTTCGGTTTGTCCTCTGGTGTTTTCGAAATGTTTTTTTTTTGTTGTTTTTTTTGTTTTTTTGCCTGCTCTTCCCTAATTGGTTCTTTTTTTTTTTTTTTCGAAGTTTCTTATTAAAAAATAAAATTCGATAAAACAAGAAGGTGTAGCAATAAAATATAAATAAAAGGATTAGGATTTTGTTTTTGCTTTTCATCATATCACCCCCTGCAAGGTAGTAAGACAAAAAACCACAACGCATTACAAAAAATTCACGCGCCCTAACGCTGAACGGTAGCAACGTCGATGAAGACAAGGGAAAGAGAAAAGGTTTGCGGCAACTGTTGACAGAAGGAGGGGGTGTGCAGATAAGTTTTAAAAAATAAAAATTTAAAATATACATATATTGAATATAAAATAAATTTTAAATTCAACCGCTTAAGTGTCATACGTGTGTGGGGTTTCATACATTGACACCCACCCACACACACACACACACACACACACGCATGGTCACTCGGCGTCCACGTGATGACTTGTTCTCGCCTAAACGATGCCAATAAAAGCGAAGAACATCACGTGGTACGTCAGTTAGGATTTCGTCCCGGGACAAGAGCAGACATGTCTCCCTAACTCACACAAACACACGCGCACTAATTGCGGGTAGCAATTAGTGGCGCAAATTTTTTTTTATTTTTCTTCTCACCGACATTAACACTATGCACATTAACTTTCATTCAAACTGGACCTTACATAAAATAACTTCCTACACATAAATTTACAATTTTTCCAACCTTCGTCAGTAGAAATCCACAGACTGCCTAAGATTGCTACATTCGCATGTAAGTCTCTCTCTCTCTCTACTCAACGCACACACAGACACAGAACTTTGTCTTCTGTCTGACTTTCTTCATCAAGGATTTGAACTTTGAACTCTTTACGATAATCTTAACAATTGTTACAAACCTTTCTTTCAGCTAGAGAAAAAACTTCATACATCTTATTTTGTTTCTACGAACAGACGAAGGGGAATAACTCTTTCCTTTTCACTTTCTCATGCATGCTTTCTCAACCCCATGTAACCTTTGTCAATACATTGTTTTTCTGGTTACTTTCGCCTTACTCGTTCTTTCTTATTGACTGTTCTATTTCACCAACCAGTTACGTCGAGTCGACTCGTAAACATAAATTAGTAAGTGGACGCTTCGTCCACTACACGTGATACACGCTTGTGTGATCATAAGTTGAAAAAGTGACATAACTGACTAGGAAGAAGATTTTCCCGCAGTAGACTGCCATTAATTTCTGCGGTAATTACTTTCTTGGTTACCAACCAAGGCTATAGAACCCAATCTGTCCTGCTATTTAGCCCATAGCTGGAGAGAGAAGAGACTGATCACTTTTCCTAGGGTATTTGCGCGTAAGTGAATGCAACGAATTCGACTGAAATTCGAAGTTCTCAGTTGCTTCGTTTAAAACTACATCAAGTTAAAAACTTAATTTTGAAATGAGCAATTCCAGTTCATTTTGACGTTAGGGTGTGAGTCCAACAATACAATCGGCGAACCAGATTCAAACACCGACTACATTAATTTGCGTTCACCGTGTTAAGCACTCACAGCAATCGTTTTTTTTTTTTTTTCCTTACTTCTTTGTAAGGCTGTCCATCTTGATGCAAACCGAAAAATAAAGACGAAACAGAAAACACGTACAAAACAAAAAAATATTATATATATAATTGTATAATTTCTGGCGAATATTATTAATTTTAATTTTTTTAAATATGTCAATTTTCATCTAAAACATATATATTATCATCACCATTATAAAAATAATTCTCAGTAAAAATTATTAGATCTTGAAATATTCTAAAATAACTTGCTTTACTAATTATCTTCAAATCAATAATGTTTTAAAAACTTGTACGATTTAATAGTGAATTTTTCTTTTTTTTCTTTTTGAAGGAATTATTTGGCATTTTATTGTTTTTTAAATCATTATTAATTTGGACTTTTGAGAAATTGTATTTTTAGCACCATAAAATTAAATTCTTTAAATTCATAGTTTGTGAAAAATATATAATTGCGTATATTCTGAAATTAACAGAAACAGCAATTAATTCCTGAATAGATAATCACACACACAAACACACACACACACACACACACACACACACATATATATATATATATATATATATATATAGCTCCAGTTTCTGAAAGGATTTTTCTGTTGCTGAGGTGATGTGTTGTCCCCCGTGGGGATCTTCATATCGAAATGGCCATTCAACATCTTTGAATTAATCCTTTTTTAATATATATATATATATATATATATATATATATATATATATATACCCAGGGGATATATATATAGTTTTAGAATTCCGAGTTCTCCGACATTTACTTTTTTAAAAAGTGCTCAATACAACAAATATTGTAGAGCATAATACAATTAAATTTGTTTTTTATTTAAAATTAATTATAATTTACTTAGTACAAGGTACCTCTGTACGGTTTAAACATTCACACCCGCATACATAATTCAGCGTGTAAGAACATTTACTTGTTCACACCCACGCACAAAATCATTACATTTTTCTCGGCAGCGATTGGTTAAATAATTGCTGTACAATTCATTACGAGACAATTTTGAAATCGCAGCTAAGAATAATTCTAACTACTTCTCATACTTGGTTCAGTACACGATATTCAATTGGTCGATTTGTGAGCAATCAGATATTTTATTGCAAAGGTGAGTAAATGTGAAAATTTCCCGCGAAGTTTTACTGGAGCCTACTTGAAACGCATTTAAGATGAAAAAAATTCATTGCTTCTTCAATAAGATTCAGTTGCTGACGTTTTGGACTTATGCTTGACCAGTAGTTCAATTGACAACGAGCATTATAAGGAAAGAAAGAAAAAGTTTGGAAGAACCAGTATGGATGGCAGAGGTCCCACAAAGGCCAGACTCGCCAGTCCCATCAACATCAACATGGGGAGGGGCCAAGGCCCTCAGAAAGGATGAAGGATATTATGCCTCCATCAAAGAGAAATATCAGGAATATATCTCAGGGAACGGGCTTCTGACCGTTCCAGACGCCCTAAAGGCAGTTGAAACGCGGATCATTTCCTTGCTAACGACCGACCCGAAAATTCACCGGCTTGTGGGTGTTAGCAGGGAATCAATAAAGGAGCCTATTAAGAGCCTAAAAATAGCCACAAATATAGTGGCCAGAAGAAGCCATGTCATGTGGGGCATCCTGCTGGCCACGGAGGAGAAGGCGAAGCAGTTGGCGGGAGCCATTTTGACAACAAAAGCGCTTCGAGTACATGGGCACCCGCAAAATCCGAATTACCTTGCATGAGGTGCCCATGGACATTACTGAAAACCACCTGGGAGCCTTCTTATCCCAGTATAACCAAGGTGGTGGCCGTAGCAAGCAAGGCAGGTTTCCTTACGGGTGATGTCACATTACAAGTGACATTAACCCGTGAGGAGATCGATGAAATACCGAACATTTTGACCTGCTGTGGTGGAGAGAAGAAGGCTCTCTTGTTGGGTATGTGGTACGTCGGGACATTTGGCCAAGATAGCCAGTTTGAATACGAGGGGCTTGAGAGATCGGGGTAAGCCTGCTTCGTGACCTCTTGTCACTCGGTGTGGATGTCGCCGCGATCCAAGAGACTCACTTTGATGTTGATGCCTGTGTATGGCTAACGACTTTGTTGTCTATTCAACATACAGGGACCGACTGGCCAGAAGTGTTTCTTTGCTGGTCAAGCGTACTCTGGACGTGAAGGTGGACCTTGTTCATGTCGATGCCGAGGGCCGGTTGATCGTGGCCGATATTACGGTGAAAAGCAGTTCGTTTCGGCTGGTTGCGGTTTATGCGCCCAACGACCAGGAGAAGCGTGTCTCGTTTTTTCGGCGGTTGGAGCCCTTCCTGGTGGACCTTACACGACTAGTCTTAGTGGGGACTGGAATGCCGTCCTGGATCCCAAGTTAGACATGGGGCGAGGATCTAGAAGAAGGGTGAGTGATCGCAGCTTGGTTGATGTGATCGACGATTTTGGTCACATCGATAGATACCGGGTCGATCAGAGAAGCCGACATAGATCCTTTAGATTCTATCATGTTCCACTGGTTAGGCTTCTCGAGTCACAAAATCGTTTGTGCCCGGGTGACGTTAGAAACTAAGCCTAGAATGACTGGCAATTGGAAGTTCAATATGTCCTTACTGGACAGGCGGGACTTTCGGCAGCAGCTAATTAATGTAGTGGGAACTAGTGAGAGCGGTTATTCGAAATAAGTGGTTGGAGGGGCTTAAGGATAGGATTAGGTCCCTCACCACCAAATTTAGCCAACGGTTCACACTAGACAAGGCTAACAGGTTGAAGGCTCTTAAAGATAGCGTGCTCCGGGTGGCGGCAGGGGGGATTCCCTAGAGATAGCATTAGCTAGGGAGGTTCTGGAGTGTTTGAATAGCGAACGCTACACTAGTCAGGTAATTAGGCATAAGTTAAGTAAGATGTCTTCCAAATCTGTGAACATGAGCGCACAATTGCGCAAGGAAGAGATTCGTCGAGGCGGCGATAGGTACATTCGAGAGGTACGAAACCCGGAGGGGCAAACTCTGAGGTCAACCAACGACATGTGCGAGGCGTTTCGGTAGCATTTTGAGAGCCGGTTTACCAAGGAGCCTGGTCTCCGTGACGAGGAGTTTCGCAGCTATTTGGCTGACTTCCCTCGGCTTTCGCCGGTTGATGCAGCTCGCTGCGAGGGAGAGATTACGGAGGGTGAAGTCTACGCGGTTTTGAAGAAGGTCGGAAGTGGCAAGTCGCCAAATCTGGATGGTTTACTCTATGAATTGTACTTGAGGCTGTCGCAAATTTTTGTCCAGATTTTGACTGCCGTGTTCAACAACTGGTTTCGGCAGGGGTCCCAACCGGATCATCAGGGGTGTGGTCACGCTGTTGTGAAAAGGCAAAGATGACACTCCACCCACGTCTATTGAACAGGTTAAGAGGCTCATCCCTTGTTCCCTGTTTAGGATATGGTTTCCGGCTTTCTCTTTTCCAATCTTTTCACTATTACGTAGCCCCCTGCACATCAGTGGCGTTACCGCCTTGCTCGGGGTGATACGATTTAAAAAAAATGTTAGGAGGGATTTAGATGGTTACAGGCCTATAACTCTGCTAAACACAGAGTTAAATATTATGGCCAAGATTCTGACGGAGCGTTTGCAGCTAGTTACCGAGATTCTGTTGGGTCCTGAGCAGACTTGTGCTGTGAAGGGCCGAACAATTCAGAGCAACCTGCATCTGATCCGCACGACGGGTGTAAAAGACGAGGAAGAAGCCGCGCTGATCAATTTGGATCAGTTCAAACTCATTTGATAGGGTTGATCATCGCTACCTGGCGGCTTTCCTGCGGGCCACCGGATTTGCACCCGACTTCTGCTACTGGATTAGCCTCCTGTATCGCTCTCCCACGGCGGTGGTACAGGTGAACTGGACTGGAAGCTGTCGCGTGCTTTTGCGCTGTCACTGTCGGTATACGAGATGGAAAACTATTCTTAGCCGACGTGATTCGTCCTCAGAGGGACTTTAACTCGTCAAGGCAATATACGATTTATTTTGATAAAATGTTAAAATCCATCAGAGGACGAAACGCTTCGGCTAAGAATAGTTTTCCATCTTGCTTCTTTTTTTTTTTTTTATTAATTTTGTTCCTTCTTTTTAACTGTCTTTTTTTACACTCTATCTGAAAATAAATGAGCATATTTACTTTAAATTTTAAAGTTTAACGTTTTTAAAGTTTAAAAACGTTATTTTGAGTGAAAAAAAACCCCTGTCATCTGAGTAGATACTCCGTCTAAAAACAGTATTTATTTTGTCTACCGGAATGAACATTCGAGAAATCTTAAGCTTTAAGTCTTCTTACTCTTATGTATCTTTACAAAAAAATAAGTTACATTTTGACAAAAACTTTACATATATCGCATTTAACGGCAGTTTCTCCTGTAAAAGGCGGACGCAGATTCGAATCCTGCCGAAAGGTGCATTTTCTTTTAATTTTAAGAGTCTTAATTAAAAGAAAATGCACCTTTCGGCAGGATTCGAACCTGCGTCCGCCTTTTACAGGAGAAACCGCCGTAAAATGCGATGTTTTTGTCAAAATGTAACTTATTTTTTTGTAAAAAGATACATCATGCATCAAATTTTAACATTAAAAATTGTAACAACATAAAAAAACTGATTTTAAAAAATCGAGTAAATTGTCCTCGTGTCACAGTCAATGAAACATGTAAACATTTTTAAAAGAAAAATTACTATAAATATTAAATAATAAATCTACAATATTACAATTCTAGCAAATAGATAATTGCTAAATAGCTTAAAAAACAAAATGAAAAACATTAGGCATTACTTTTAAAGTACATTTTTCTAAAAAATACAAAGAATATTTTAAACAAAATTAATATTTGTATTATTACTTATTATTCTTAAGTTGCACAACTTTATGGGTGAAAAAAAAAAGAAGTAAATAAGCAGGAATGAAAGGTAAAGATTTTATTGTATTTTTTAAAGAGACATTTTGACAGCTTTTTACCCAAGATGGCAAGAGATGAAGAGCCGTCTGCTGATTCATTATCATTTTATTTTTAGTATTGGCAGAGGTGGCGATTATTTCTCGTCAAACGACTCTTATTTTGTTGAAAATATATGATGGTTATATAAATAAATTTTATTCACTGAAAAAATATTGTTTTCATCAAGTTAAAGAGATAAAAATGTCTGAAATATCGAAGAAGACAAGATCATTTGTCGAAAATCTAAAAGAAAAGGGGCGACATATTTTTCATCAAGGAGGGAGGAATGAACACACACTAAATCTACCAACGCGTCACAAAATAGTTACCATTTTAAACATGATAGTTCAGTTATTACTGCCAAAAAAGTTATTTTACTTATATTTTATTAATATATCTTGGTATGTTTTTGTATATGGAAGTATTATTTTTGCTGCATTTAAGATATTAATCAAGGTGCTTCGAGAAATATCCCTTAACGTGAAGTGACCGTTGAGCTATATAAAGTGCTATGAAAGTAGTTCCTCTGTTGCAGACGGTAATTTGGATTCGATCTGTAAAGGTTGAATTTTCTTCTCTGCTAAAAAAAAATCTATTATTTTTTTGTATTCTTTCAATTGCCTACAAAAATAGAACCGAAAGTGCATCGGTTTTTTTCTTGGGCTTTTAACTTAAATAACAGAATGGAAGGAAAAGGAACTGTAAAATGTTATTTCGACGTGGAATCTGAGGGAGATGCTTCGATTGCTGGTCGCATTGAATTTTTGGTAAGCAAGAAAAAAAATGATTCTAACCATTTTTCTTTGTTTTTATTTGTTCTTTTCTCAAAAATGTATTTGTAAAAATTATTGGTTGATTGATTTTTTTTGTGTGTGTTTAATTATTCAAATGCTGAAATAACAAACAAACAAAATAATTTATTTCCTTTTTAAAAAGAATTATTTGTTTTTGTTTAAAGAATAAATCTTAGATTGCTTTAATTAAAAAAATAAAATTTTCATTGTTTATTTACAAAGTCTCTCTATAGTGTAGTCTGACATAAGGCCATTATCTAATGAGAATGTTAAGAGATTCGGAAAAATAAAAATGTAAAAACGGACTGAAATATCAAAGTAAAATAAATGATTAAAATTATGAACAGAGAAAAAAATGAACTTATTTTAAAAAATGTTAATCAGAAATGAAAGTTTTATTTCTGATTGTCTTTTTAAAAATATATTCAAATTAAATACATGAAAAAAAAAATGAAACAAAAAGATTTTTATCAGTCAAAAAAAATTGATTGCATAAAAAATTGAGATGATCCTTTAAAAAATATCTGTTCAAATTCAAAATTTGTGAATGTTTAAATTAAAAGAAAAAAAATCTATTTACCTGGAAAACAATGGAATTAAAATTAAATCAATTTAATTATTATGAAAATTTGAAAATAGTAATTATAAAATTGATTTGGTTTTCATAACAGAAAAAATATCGATAAAAAAATTTATTATCGATTTTTTTTTATTATTTTTCTTTTTCTGCGCATTTCAAATCCAATCAAGATTTTTTTTATAAGAAAATTATAGTCAAATATAAAGAAAATTATGATTATTATTAATTTAAATATAAATTATTTGGTTAATATTAAATATTATTAAGAAAACAAAAAAATTGTATTTTTATTTTTTTATATCTCCCCATCAGAAAAAGTATTTTTTAGTTTCTTTAATTTTTAAATATCTTTTTTTATCAATAATTTTTAAAAAATTGATATTTTAAATGAAATATAAAAAACCATTTCTTTTTATTTTATTTTTTCCTTCAAAATGGAGTTTTTATTATTATTATTATCATTGACCGAAATTCTTTCTTTCGTGTCAATGTCGAATCGTTATCATCATCATCATCATTATTATTATTATATTTTAATATTAATAATACTTATTCTCATCATTATCTCAAAAATTGCAAATGATGCGACTAAGGCACACTTTGTTTGGTTGGATCTTCTACGCTCATCATCTATAGAGAGAGATTTTATTTTATTTTAACCCGAAATGTACACCCGAATAATAATTGCATTGTTAGTTGTTTGACAGCATTTTCCTTTCACTCCCATGATTAACGCTTTGTTGAAATTAAAATCGATCATGATGGAAGTAATCATCTGTTTGCAACGTTTCTTACTTTTTTCTTGAGACTAAGAGTCGCGATTGACGTGGGTGGGACCATCATTTAAGCAAACAAGATTTATTCGCACGATCACTGGAAGGCACAAGATGATGATGAGACTGACTCATTCATTCATTCGCTCACTTTTCTCTTTTAATTCCAGTTTGTTTGTTTTTTAAATAAATAGATAAAAAAAAAAAATACTTAAATTTGTTTTTGTTTGAGTATTAAAGATTTTACTAGAATTATCGAAATTTTATTTTTTCGCATTAAAAAAAAACAATTGATAGAAAATTAATTAAAAAACTCACTGACGACATGAATAAATAATCAGGCAATATGAGACTATCTTTTTCAGGGAAAGAAGGACGGAGATTAAAACAAATAATAATAATAATAATAAACGACCGACAGCAACGAACGGAAAATAAAAATTACCAAAAATAAATAAAAAATAATGCGGTGATTTTTTTTTCTTTCTTGCCTTCAGAACTTCTTACAAAAAAAGATTACCACGTGATTGATCGTTATTTGGCAATATTCATGAAGAATTAACCATTTTACTACGTTGTTAGTGTCGCGAGAGGAAGTCTGGGAAAGAATGCCGTCAAAAAGGAATTATCTTTGGTAAATAATAAACTAAACAAAAACTAAATACCAATTTACCGTCGCCATCAGCATCATCATCATCATTAAAAAATGAGTTTCTGATAATTTTTTGTTTTATTGGTTTTTGAAAAAATTCAATCTAATTTGGACGGTGAGATTTTATTTTAAAAAGATATTATTATTATTTAAAAAAAAAATTAAACAAAAAGTTACAGAAATTCTCAGATGTTAGGTGTTTTTGGATGTTAAAAAATAATTTCATTTTTTTTCTGTTACCTAATTTTAATTTTGAATCGTTATAATTTTAATTTTTTAAATTTTTATCTAATGATCGAAAATTTTCTGATCAGAATATTACTTACTACCTACTAAAGAGAAAAATACTGCCACCTTCATTTTATTCTCCTAATCAATCCCTCACCACAATGTTTTTTTTTTGTTTTGTTTTTTGTTTTTTTGTTTTTTGGCAGCTAATTGTCAAACTCGGCTGGGGTAGGGATCTGGGTTTTCAATGCAATTGCTGCTCATATTCTTGTAAAATCTGTGATGCTAAAAATGGCAGGGTTCATCTATTTTGTCAACTTTGATAAACTTTGGAAATTATCAACAGTCAACAACACTAAATTGGTCATGTAGTAATCCGTGTTTTACTCTTAAATTTAATTTTTTTTTTAAATTAATTTTCACAAATAAAACAAAAAATGAAGGTAAAAAAAAAAATGAGAAACTTTTTAGCAATTTTATCTCTTCATTGTGTAAATTAAAATAACCATGGCAGCCTTCACTATGCCCCCCCACACACATACACATTAAAATTTTATGGCACTAGAAAAACTTCAAATAAAATAAATCAGCTAGGTTAAAAAGAAAAGTAAAAAAAGTCGTTTTTTATGTTAGTCAATGTTGAGCTATAATAATAATTTCAATGACTAGTAATTGTGTTTTGTCAGTCACTTAAACTCATTTGATTAAGTGTTGCAATTAAAATTGAATTTTACTTTAAAGTTTTTATATCAAGTTTGAACTCAGAAAAAGTTGAATTTATGTTGATTTCTCAAATAGGAAAATATATCAGCTTTGGTAAATACACATATTCAGTTTGCTTAATTACAAAATTTATTGATATTTGAAAAAATTATATTGATTCAAAATTAATTGCACAACTCTGTCATTTTTTTTTAATTATTATTAGTTAAATGATGAACCATTTGATGAAAAATGTGGCAAATCTGTTGGGATCTGTTTACATGAATAATAGTTTAACTGATCCCCTACTTATGTCTTATATTTGTAGTAATTAAATATTTGCCAGATGAATATTAATTAGAAAAATTTAAACCATTTCTTTATTGAAATTGAGAATTGATTTAAGAAAGGAAAACGCAGAAAATTGGTAAATCTCTTTAAAATTATCTAAGTAAATCATTAAAAGGTAATTCTGTTTTAAATATTTGAAGTCAGGTTAACTTACATGGGTACAAATATAAGTAAAAATGTAATTTAAAATTCATGGCATAATTTAAATATAATAATGATTTTTTTCTCTCTTTAATAAAAATGTTTTATTATGTAGAAATATTCAGGATCTAACTTGAGTGTTACTGCATGACTCTTAAATGTTAATGTGTCCAAAACATTCATTTTCCTTACAAACCTCCTTTATTTTCAGTTGTAAATGTGCGTTGTGGTGCAGTGGATATCGGCTCGGAACGAGAAATCGGGGAGCCAAGTTCAAATTCCAGTTGAATTCATTGCATTCACTTACACGCAAATACCTTTGGGAAAGGTATTAATCCATTTCTTCCTTCCAGTTATGGGTTAAATAACAGGACAGATTAGGTTCTATAGCCTTGGCTGGCAACCAGTCTACCGCAGAAAGCAATGGCAACCTACAGCGGGATAATCTTCTGCCCAGTCAGTCATGTCTCTTTCGAGATATGATCACCCAAGCGTGTTTCACGTATGGCACTTAACTGAATGTTGATTGAAGAGGGAAGATGTGGTGAAATCTTTATTATAAAAATATTTAAAGAAAATTAAAATTATTTAATTATTTAAAGGCCCCTTTATAAAAAATACATAAAAAAATGATTATTTAGTTTATTTAAGTTGCATTGTGACCTGTATAATGGCATGTCACCCCCTTAAATCCAGAAATGCATTATTACACAGATAGAATAAAATTTAAAAAAAAAACAATATTTGAGAAGTTACCCAATTTATTTGACAGTGCAAACAAGAAAATCCTTTCTTTATAAAAGGCCCCTAATTTACTTTACTAACATTTTAGTGCCAAATTCAATCTCTTCTTTGTTGTCAATAGCAGCTAAATTTAGAGGGTATTTATATTCTTTACTAACTTCCTTACAACTTGGCATTTTAGGTTTTGATTTACAATCAGAATGTATCTGTCTTTTGAATAACTACATTAGGGGTTCAAATAACACAAGTTGATGTTTATGTTCCTCATTAAATAGTGAAGATCCCCTGTCATTTTGATTATGGAGATCAGTTTTGTAA
The DNA here is from genome assembly GCA_037127315.1 of Ascarosepion bandense. Classification (NCBI taxonomy): domain Eukaryota; kingdom Metazoa; phylum Mollusca; class Cephalopoda; order Sepiida; family Sepiidae; genus Ascarosepion; species Ascarosepion bandense. The sequence continues at coordinate 1,588,727 of JBBBDQ010000688.1, read as the reverse complement.
CAATCATTAAATGTGAAACCTAAATTATCACTGATTTAAAATATTACAATGTCAATTTGGTTTATATATTGCAAGTAGTAATATACATTCAGAAAATTTTGAATTCATTCATACTCAAAAAGTTTATTTGAATCAATGGGCTTATTTGTTGAGGAAAATATGAAATATACTCCTCTACCACATGCTCTCTCACACACACAATGACATTAAAAAATTCTTAATGTCATTTGCAAACAAATATATTCTTCATTTGTGTTCAAACGTTTGTCATATTCTTAGTCTTGTAAGGATTTTGATAAGTATTGAATGAATATCAAGTAAACTTCTTGCATCACCCATTGCTTTAAATTCTTGAAAGATTTTAAAATTGAAAAATGATAACTCCCTTATTAATAAATGAATATTGACTTTCATAGGGTTATGTTTCAGTGCTCCTAGTTTACAACTTCCTTTTCCTATCTAGTTTTCTTTAGCTAATCTCCCCAACTTCAATATTTTCAATGAATTAAGTTTTTTTTACCCACTTTTCAATATGTCATACTTTTGTCATAGAATGAAGTCCACAGGATGAAATTAATAAATATCTTTTTTGTTCTATTTGTGATTGTTTTTTGATAGATTCAGATTTTTGTATTTGCCTTAGTGTCATTCTTTATTTTAAAATCACTCATTTGTCAAACTGAGTGACTATGATTTTTTTCTAACTGCAGCTCTATGATGAATCCTGTGCCAAGACAGCTGGTAAGTAATTTATTCTTTATTTCTCCCCTCCTCTCTGAATATTGTTCTCCTTCCCATTTTTTCCACTCTCTATTTGACAGATTTTTTATTTACCCTCAGTCTAAAGTTGTGTGCAGACTTTTTATAATTCAAGATTTATTGTTGTTTCAGAAAACTTCCGTTGTCTTTGTACTGGGGAAAAAGGCTTTGGCTACAAAGGTTCCAAATTCCATCGCATTATTCCTGGGTTCATGATTCAAGGAGGAGATTTTACTCGTGGGGATGGAACTGGAGGTAAAAGTATTTATGGAAACAAATTTGATGATGAGAACTTCAATGTGAAGCACTCAAGAAAGGGTAAGTTTTCTCTTTACAATTTGGCTTGACCTGTCAGTTTTCACAAATTTTTACTTAGAATTTTACATATTGTAGATGGGCATTTCTATGCAAATTATACAGTTCTTAAGTAATTTATCTTTTTAATTTACACCTAAACACAGAATATCAATAAATGAGACTGTTCTTAAAATAGAAAAGTAAATAATATATTTAATTATGGAAAGTTGAACATTTTTTTTAAAGATTTATAGCACCAAAATTCCCCCTCCCCCCACAATGACATGAAATAATGTTAAACCAAATGCATAAGATTGTACTATCAGTTAGTTTGGAATTCATTGCCTCTAACAGAAAAAAAAACATGTTCGTATTCTTTTACCAATTTGGAAAAAATGTAAATGATGATGACCCCTGTAAGGCCTTGAGGTACCATGATTTTTGAAAGGTCGCAATCAACTATGTAGAGGGCAACTCTGTGTGGACCCAAAATGGTGCAGAAGCTTTGCAAAGTTAGATTTGCTCATTTCTGGCCAATGGCTCTCCTCAGTCCAGACTTTGATCTCCTGAGACTATTCTGGGAAGGATATTTTGTAGCACATCATCAACAAGACCTCCTATCACATATTAAGATCAATAAGGTGGAGTAAGCAAAGATGCTCAAAGACTTTTCTAGGTTGCATTAAAACTGTAATTAAAAATAGCAGAAGACAAGAAATTTAAGCTGCTTGAACATGCATCATCTGCCCTTCAGAGAGAACACAGACACTGCATTTGGCTCTTGCTTAATTTTTGAATTTTAGAAATATTTTTGGTACATTTCGATTTATGGGAAAACAGCTTTTTTTTTTTTAATTTTTTTAATCTAAAGCCAACAAAAGGGTTTCCCTCCAAATTCTGAAAAGTGTATTTAGAGCCTTTAAGGTTATTTAAAGGGAGCCTTAGATTTAATTTTTTGAGTAGATTAGAAGCTGCTGCAGGAACCCAGGTCACCCCAGTCCAGAAAGAAAAACAAAGCAGAAGAAATTTGACAATCACCAGATGAGAATTGAAAGGAACATCAAAGACGCTCACACGTCAAGGAAGTCTTTGGCTGGTGTACTTGTTCTATTCTTTGTTGTTACCATGAACTTTGTTTTGAAAGCTGTATTAATTCTTTGAAAACTATTCAGAGAAGTATTTTCTCTTTCTTCATTTAATGTAGTTTTCTTTTCTGAGGATCTTATGCAGCATTATAATTTTTTGTTGCCAAAAGCAATATTTCATTTTCATTGATAATTTACAATACATGTTATTGGTCATAGTTTGATACACAATGCATTTAATTTGTGTTGTTACAGTAATTCATTCATTTAATAAATTTATCATCTCTTTTGAAACTCAGTTTGTTTCATATGTCTTTGTTGTGTTCTCATATAAATTAAATGTTACCACAAACAGTTTGAATTATTTTTTTGTAAGATTTTCTTAGTAAATAAAAAGTATTATAATATAGAAAATAAAAAAAATAATTTATTCAACGAGTTTTAATAATATACTTTTTTTTATTAATAAACCTATTTACAAATAATTTTAAAAGTTGGAACAATTTTGCAATTTAAAATTTTTTTTCCCACATTCTGTAGAAAAAAAAGGCAAAACAAGGTACACATTACTATTTATTGTAGAATGAGAGAAATTACAGAATATTGTTCTATTTTCTCACATAGTAGTTGTAAAAGAATTTAATTAAAAACAAATCTTTCAAATAATCAATAAAAATATTAAGTTGGTGCTAGCTTACAGTCAAATCACACTGAAAACACCAGTTCTCATTTAATCACCAAAGTTAAGCAGCGTTGAGCCCAGTCAACATTTAGATGGAGGACCACTTGGTACTGTGAGCGACCTCCTACAATTTACAATATATTTCAGCTAATAAGGGTTGATAAGCTATAAAAATCAAATCCATGAAAAGGTTGGTGCAAAAATGATTGTAGTTTTAATCTACTTAAAAGCTGTGAAACTTACAATAAAAATCATTTAAGTAAAAAAAACAACTTACATTGTTGCTGCCAATAAACAATTCTACCTGGTACTGTAGAATTCTGAAACTAATATATTCTGGTTCTTAGTTGCTGGCCTTCTTTTGCAAAAAATTGTTAACTTATAAAAAAAAATGGTAGTTGGTCTTAAAGGAGTCTGGTGGGCAAAGTGAGTGTGATCGTATTTTGTAGGTGAGTTTGTTCAATTTTCCAAAGAGTCATTTGCAAGATATACAATTGGGCATTGACATGAAGAACTGTTTTTTTTTTTATTTGCCAATGTTGGACAGAAACACTGCAGCTCTTGGTGCATTGTGTTGATTTCCTGCCAATACTTTTCAGCCGTGATGATTTTTGCCAGAATTCAAGATGTAGTGGAGGATTTTAATTGCTGACTACCAAACAGGGATCAGAACATTATTTAGATTTCATCTCATGCATTACATTGTCATTTTTAATATATAGCCTATTCTTTTGTCAGTTGTTTTTGTTTTTTTGTTTTTTTTTATAAAAGAAGCCCGGAAGAAACTTTGTAATGGTGAAATTTTCATCTCCATTCTGTTCATGCAGCACCCATATTTTATCTTTCTTTCAATTTAATGCAAACAGTTGTTCAAAACTGTTGAAGGGGCAAAGTTTATTTTCTACTCCAACCTCTCAAGTTGTTTTTCTTCAGTCTGTTTCAATAACAACTATGAATTAATCAGATATCATCAATCAGATGAGGACATCTGCAATCCTTTTTGCTTTCAAAGTTCTGAGTACTCGGTTCTAAAATTTTTTAACTGATATTGATTAGCTGTACATATGCTATTAGCCATTTGGCTATGAGTAATAGGAACCATGTCCTACTGCCCCATATATTTCTGCAGAGCCTCTAGGGCAGTATTACCACCTACGCTGAAGTACTTAGACACAGCAATAAAGCTTTAGATTGAGGGGTGACTTTGTTCCCTCCCATATAGTTGAAAAATGACTGGCTGAGAATTTTTACAATAATGTCACCTATGCTGTCTCCTGGCTGTTCTATTTTGAATCCTAAGAACTACTACGTCTAGGTTGTCATTCTGAGTGAGACTAACCAACAGCCCCCATCAATACCAAGGACTCATTAAAGGCCACCATCACAGACATAATGATTGAAAACCACCTAATCCAGGAATGCAGTCACTTCTGAGACAACATCAAGGCTTAAAACACTTTGATTAAAAATCCTTTTTCTGTTTTTTTTTTAAGTTGAACATGTGTACAATATATTTTTGTAAAATATACTGGACTTGACAAGGGAATGAGAACAATCTATCTTTTAGATTAAATAAAGAGTCCAGTTTGAAATTCCCTACCCTGATCAAAATGCATTTAATGAAGAGAGCACAACAGCCAAAATGTTGTGATGACAACAACAAAAATGAAGACAATATTTTGTATGTAAATAATGATAACTGCTTATTCTAGAAATGCAAACAGAAATACTAATTTTGTTTTTCGATTGAATATTTTTTTGTTTGATGATTTTGAAGAAATTTGTATTTTTTTCTTCAAAATGACAAAAGCTGATATGTAAAGATTATCTAAGAATCAATGGATCCATGTTTTTTAAGTGAATTTATTTCAGGCCAGGCTAAATTTACAGAATCATGCCAAATTATTAGTTCAATGCAAAAATACATGCAGTTTTTGTTATTTTAAACTTTGAGGCTTATTTTGCACCTCTTATAAATGAGATTTTTTTTACATATAAATTGGCACTTCTGCTTAGAATCAGTGTAGTATCTGTGCATTGTAAAAAGTTATATAAAAATATACATGTATCTAGATAGGTATAAAAGAGGAGGAGAAAGATGTATGCATATATAATTGCAGATCATATGGCATTCTAATATGACATATTGTGAATGAAGAGACCAAAGACCAACTGCAGTGAATCCTGAGGAAACATGTGTTCATGAACTGATTGCAATCATGTAGATAAGAATATGTCAAGCCAAGGAAACTACTTGTTTTATTAAAAATAGATACAGAGAAACCAGCAAAGATAAATCTTGAATGCATGTGTGTTTCTTTCAATGTATTTTGTATATTTGTGTCTCTAAGTTTTGTTGGTATGTGAAAGATTAGTAATTAGGGATTTCGATTAAACTTTGCCCTATCAAGTGTGTGTGTGTGTGTGTGTGTGTGTGTGTGTGTGTGTGTGTGTGTGTGTGTGTGTGTGTAAAAAAAAATTTTAAAAATTCAGATATAGCTACAATGTATCTGTAGAAGGACAATATAAATAAAGACGAAAGTAAAACTTCTTTTAGCTGATGCACTTCATCCTCTGATGGACTTTATCAAGACAAATGTAAGAATTTTATTTTGCAACAAGTATTTATAAACAAAAGTAAAAATATTAGTTTTTCAGAATTTTTAAATTTAAGAGATGCTCATAAATATTCTTTAGGTTAACTAAAAAGTCCAGTTAAATTATGAAGATTCTAAGCAATGTAATTAATGACTAATAAATGAAAGTGAGTAAATGTTGTTGAATCTGTTTTTATCCAAATAATATTTATTTTAATTTAATTTAGTATAGGACAAATTTATGTATTATATATTATTTAAATAAATTTTCTTTATCTTTATATATATATATATATATATATATAATCTATTAAGAGAGAGTATTGAGTAAATTTTGAACCAAAATGGAAAAAGTTTACTTGTGATGTGTTTCATCTGGATGAAACATGTCACAAGTAAACTTTTTCTATTTTGTTATATATAAAAATGAATGAAAACATTGGAAAAGTTTTAACATTAATTTTTCTTATACATATATGTAAAGTCCATCAGAGGACAAAGCATGTTGGCTAAGATAAGTTTTCCTTTTGTCTTTATTCATTTTGTCCTTTTAAAGATGTATTTTTCTCATCTGAAATTTTCCCAAATGTATACTCAGCTGAGCCTGTGGGAAGGAAAGTTTGATGTGGATCCCTGAAACTTTCTATGGGCCCAGATTAGACATCACTGAGGAAGCATTCTGATGCACAACATCTATGCATAAAATGAAATATATATATATAGTACCTTTTCAGCTATAGTCTTTGAAGCATTAAGGAATAAACATGTACAGAATTTTGTTATTTGAAGGCCAAAGAAGTCTGAGTTGATTGCTTTATTGTTGAAGTCAAACTATAACATTTTTAAATTTGGGCATCAACTCCTGCTTTATAATGACAACCAAAAATACAATGATTTAATTTTATTCCTATTTCTTTTATTAACTTATTTTTGGAAAATGATTTGATGCTTCTTTTTTTATTTAAACTTTCTGTGTTAATGGTAGACCCGTCAAATAATTTTTTGATGCTATAATTACAAAAGAATTTGTTGAGCAAGCATCTAAAATTACCTAAAATTGCCTTTCAAATGATCAAGACAGATTGTAAATTTAGCTACTTTTCCATCCTTGTCTCTATTTCGTTTTTCTATATATTTACACCTGTCAACTATGCCATTCCCCACACTGTACCTTTGTATTTTCTCTTCAGGTCTGTTGTCCATGGCTAATGCTGGTAAGAACACCAATGGCTCACAGTTTTTTATTACCACTGCAATCACCAGTTGGTAAGTAAAGAACATCATTGAAAAAATGGATATCTAACTTACTGGGAAAATTTAGAAAGTGTTAACCTTCTGAAGATGATTAAACAATATGATTTAATATTTCTCTTGCAATTTCAATTGTTTAGTCATTTTTAACAAGAAGCTAAGAAATCAAGTTATCTGTTTGTTTTTCTTTAATCTTCAATTTGAATAGAATTTTTTTTTTTTTTAATTCTCAGTTCAAAACTTCAGTAGTAAGAAAAGTAGTTTTGTATTTTGAGGTCCCAATTTTTACATTATACTAAAGTAGGTACCTCCACGCAGTTGTCGAGAAAACAACATCCTTTTTAACACATTCAAAATTTCAATTAAAATTTCTTTTTTGTTTTCCATCAGCGATTCACACCATATTTATGTAATGTGACTATTAAGCAAAACGTAATATTATGCAAGTTGTTTTTTTGTTTGGTGTTGAAAGACACATTCATTTGAAAATTCTTGAAAAAAGTAACTGTCTGATTTTAATGAAACTTTAAGAACGTATTCACAGATGAATGAAATTGTTTATGCAATTATTATTTTTAGAAAATCTTGGTAAAAATATATTTTTTTACATCTGTTACTCCTCACTCAATTAATTGCATAAAACTTCTAGAAATACATTATCTATACCAATTTTTTTTATTTGTTAATTACCGGACCATTTTTCCAAAAATCTGCTCTGAATAGTAAAATCAAAACTACATTAAAACTACACTATTTTTAATGTAGATAAACTTTTAATTTTATAGATATAATTTTAGGATATCATATTCTGAAGAAGGGAAAAAAATTCAATGAATAATAAATTTTTATAGGAGTGGTTTCATTTTTTTCTTTGGTTATTAATTTATTAAATAAAGACTTTATTTTTAAAATAATTTTATGTTTTTTATTTTTATTAAACTGCACATTTTCTTTTACTATGAAAACTTATAAGAGACTCATCATTAAAAGGTCACATGTTTTAAGGGTTAAATGTTAAATTGGGTTATGTCAATTTTTGGTCACCATTCTTCCATATGTGTGAACTGATCTAACAATGGGTTATCATCGCCTACTTGAAAGGTCAACAACTCGGACCTTTCTGATTTCAGAAATACTTTTATTCTAAATTTCATGCCATAAACAAGTAATATTTGTTTCAAATCAGATTAATTTAACATTAAATTTGCCAAGTTTTTAAAAATAATACATGAAAGATCTATTTTATTTTTGCAAGATTTTTAAAACCGAAAATTAACTTTTGTTTGCAAATGTGTTATTCGCTCAAAAAATGACTGAAAAATTTTAAATTTTAAAAAATTCTCAAAATTTTAGATTCCAATTGATATAATTTCTTTTTAAAATACACCCGAGTATATGCTTACTAGAAATAGTAAATTTAATTTCTTAGCTTTCAATTCAACTAAAATTAAAATTTCCAAAAAATTTTATTTTTAAAAATTTAATTTAAAACTTAGGTATCAAAAATGGAGTGGGGGTACCTATAACTAAAGTTCTCAGGTGTTAAAAACAGTAGTATGTTGCAGAAAAAATCTTTTTGATTTAATGCAGGAAATAATAATTTTTATGACTGAAATTTCATGAAAGATGGCAAATATTTTATAAGAACAGAAAATAATTTTTAACTAAAAAACTGACAAAATTTATTCCTGATTTCTTAGATAAAAAATTTAAACATTCATTATTTATTTATTTATAAGTAAATGTATTTTCTATTGATCAACCTGAAAGTTTTGTTTCATAGCATTTTATTTCTCACTTTAATGTTTGAATGTTATTTTGATATTGCAGGCTTGATGGCAAACACGTTGTGTTTGGGGAAGTCATCAGTGACTACAAACTTATCCATGAAATTGAGAAGCGAGGCACGGAGAGTGGAAAACCAACCAAAACTATTATAATCAAAGATTGTGGACAATTATAACCTTTATTTGGCAAGACGGCCACTTGGGCTCACTTCTGGCACAGGAATAAAAATCATTAAATGGCTTTTAGCTGATAGTTTTGTTTTTCTCTTGATTCAAATTCAGTTGAATTGCACAATAGGGTAAACATTAGATAAGATATCCAACAGTCAAAGATATGGCTTTCTGCATGTTGCATAGTATTGGACCCATTCAAAATAATGCATGATGGGAAGGCATCAGATTATAGTCACTACTTGCCTTTGTTGACTTTTATCATCATTAATAGCTTCTTTGAGATTGCTAAAGAAATACATGCATGGATAAAGGTTTGCAATAAAATAAAAATTCAGTAACAAGATTTGTCAAAGATATCAATTTTTGTACAGAAATGATCATATAGCTAACTACCCTTCTTTCTCAGGATTAGTGTTGATGTTTGGTCAGATACAGATTTAAAAATTGTCAAAAAGGAAAAAATATGTTCAATTCCTGAAATAAAAGAAATATTTTAACAAACTCAACCTTATTTCAATTTTGAGAAATCATTTCTTATGAAAACAACAAATATCAAATCAAACAAAACCTTGACTTTGGTCATATTAAGTGAAGAAAAAAATGTCAGCATTTTAATAATTTTTTTTTTTTTTTTTTTTCACTCCAAAAGTTTTACGTTTTTTTCCTTACATATTGAAACAGCAAATATTACTGATAAAAATAATGAAACTGAAAACAAGTAAATAAGTTATTTTGAAAATTGGTATTTAGAACAGTAGATAGGGTTATGAAAGATTTCAGAATATAACTTATCTTTTTACATTCCTTTCAAGTTTGGGTGAATTTAAAGATGTCTTTTCAAAGAGCAAATTAACATTTATCTTTTACTTTGAAATTATTGCTATGGGACAGAAAACTTAAGATGGCAGGAATATGTCCCCAGGAATTTATTAAATCGATTACAAGAAATTAATTGATGACAAATGTAATCATATCCTGGACAACACAAATTTATCTTGTTTTTTGTGTGTATTACTGAGTTATATATGTACATTTGTGTGCATATATATTTAAAAATTCTTTGAGGCATACAAAGGCATAAGTTTATGGCAATATGGCTGTAGATATTGTGCTTAAATTAACAGCACATGTTAATATCATTTAAACAGAAGTATAGGTTCATCCCTTGCTTCCTGTTTAGAATTGGGTTTCCAGTCTCTTCTAAAGTTTACTTTAATTCTATACTTTTAATGTTCACTGAATACTGAAATTTTAGCAGGTAATTGAATCCTGATCTCTTCAAACCTAGAATTATCTATCTTTCCTGTTATCATTCAATTTCCTACACTAATACAGCTTCATACAATAACCCTACAAACAAAAAAACATGTTATATATGTAGATGTCAATTTATTTTCTTATTTGATAATTGAGGAGTTGGTCTAATGCTGAATGGCATGGTCAGGTTAATTGGCAAACTGGATTATAATGCCACCTGAAATCATTTTTGTTCACTTAATGCCATTTGAAAAGGTGACAGCCTATTTCTGCCAAGAGGTCAGGTTGAGAATTACTGTTTGATGTTAGTGCCATGTAACCCAGTACAATCTGGCTGCTAATGTAATTTTTAACAGTAACCTTCGACGTTGAAGAAAAGAGTGAGTACATTGCTTTGCAGATGATCTGATTTGATGCTATTAGAAATACGAAGAGAAAATCATGGTACATTCATTCATTTATTAGTATATATCAGTAGGTAAATGTATAGTTATATCTAACACCTAATCTGTGTATGTAAAGGTGTGTTCCAATCATCAGTCTGGTATCTAGTATTAAGTCAACACTTAATCACAGTCCTCACCCTTAACCAGTCAGAAAGTCTTCCCTATTCAATAAGGGAGTGGCAGAGGTGAGGTACATAGCTTGGCTGACCGTTGCTAAGATCTTAATTTCTGTTGTGCCATGCAGACTAATTATTATGTAAGGAAACTTAAACACAGGTTTTTAGGCCACAGGTAAATATACCTTAACAGGTAAGACTTTATATTGTACAGATGAAAATATTTTGAAACTAAAATTTGTCTTTTTATTTTTTTTTAAATTGCTACTGTGTTTCATTTTGGGAATGAAACATTACATGAGCAGCAAGTTTATCTGGAATTTTCTGGATTGATTTATTGTGCTTAGTTGAGTCTAAAACATTTGTTTTATTTTTTTCGATACTTTTAAAATATCTCACAAAAAGAAATTATGTCTAACCATGAAATATAAGTTTGCTAGATAGTTACTGTTTTTCACTATTAAATTTAATTTTTACTGTGCGTGTTTCTTAAGCTAAGCTTACAAAATATTTTAAAATAAATACAAACAATGTTTAACCTTCATGTATACAAAATAAAAATAAAGGATGGTTATTCCCTCCACCGCTATTACTGTATTGACTCCTTTGGTAATGTTTCTCTTAAAAAGCAATGATTAAAATTTTGACAAAACCCAGACATATTTGGGTTTTATTAGATTTATACATTTTCCTTATTTTTTCAGAACTGACAATAAAAGATGTTAAATGCTAGTTATATTTATTAGATTTCTTATTTACAAGAATAATTTTATATTTACAAGATTATAAAAAATATGTGACCCGGCTAAAACGGAATAATTATTATTTACCATTTATAAAGAAATTAAATAGGGATTGAATGCAGATCGGAATATGACAATTATAAAATAGAAAACGTTTATCAATCCAACAACTTATGCTTTTATTAAAGTTTCATCAGAGAATGAGATATTGAGAAAAGAGAGGAAAAAAATAAGAATACAGAAATTTCTTCTTTTTCTTCATTTCTCATTTTCTGATAGAGCTTTAATAAAAGTGAAACATGTTGGATTTTCTATTCTTTATCTTATTAAAGAAATTAATATGAAAAATTTCTTTATTTATAAAGTCATAAAAATGTCGGAACAAGAAAATTTAAATACACACATAACGAGGAATAACTAATAAATTTTGAAACAAATGCATTTTCCGGACATTTCTTTCATTTGCTGTTTGCACATAAATTCATGAAAATAAGCTGAGAGTATCTCTTCCTCTTAAATTGTAAATGTTTGTGAATGTTTTAATAAAAGTATTTCTTTTTCAAATTTATTTCTTTATAAAATGATAAATAATAAATCTTTATAAAAGTTAAATAATAAATATCGCATTGTACTTTGTTCACATGTTTTTATAATTTTGATAAATGTTGTCAAGAGAATCAAAAGTGATTTGATGCTATTAGAAATAATCAAGGGAATAACCAGTGTAAAATGGTAAATTTTTATAAAAGACAAATATCGTATCGTACTTGATTCACATATTTTTACAATCTCGTTATTAAATGTTGCTGAGGAGGTCTAATATGGTAATAGTGATGTCAAGGGAATAACTCTCCTTTTGACACTGTTTTGCACAGGCATGAAGATTAAATGCTGTAATTCAAAAATTATTCTAAATTATCTGAAAAAAATTTTCCTCTTTTTTTTTTCTAAAAAATTTAGCACCCTAAAACTCATTTTTCATTGCAAAGTAATTTTCCTTATTAAAAAAATAGCTTCCAAAAACAAAAACTACTTTTCTGAAACTTTATTTGAAGAATATTAGCTGATTTAAAATATGATTAATCTGACTTGAAACCAGTATTATTTATTTGAAGTTTCCTGTGTTAAACTGAGAGGTATTTTCCATTTGTTTGTTTTTTTTGTTTTTTTTTTGTTTTTTTTGTTTTTATATATATATATCTGTGTTTTTGTCCCCCCCCCCTTTTTGGAGTTCATGCTTCATTTGGGAGGAAAAAAAAAAAGTTTGAAATTTATATTTATTCTGTTATGCGAAGCTACTTTGGCCAAGTTATCAGCAGCCATTACAGCTCCATGCCACGTGTTGTTCTTTGAATGGGAATTTACCTAGCAGGCCGACTCGCTGTTGACTTTTGGGAAAAGCAAGAATTGAAGAATGAATCTTCAATTCAAATTTCCTGTGTTAAACTGAGAGGTATTTTCCGTTTGTTTGTTTTTTTTGTTTTTTTTTTTTTGTTTTTATATATATATATCTGTGTTTTTGTCCCCCCCCCCCTTTTTGGAGTTCATGCTTCATTTGGGAGGAAAAAAAAAAAAGTTTGAAATTTATATTTATTCTGTTACGCGAAGCTACTTTGGCCAAGTTATCAGCAGCCATTACAGCTCCATGCCACGTGTTGTTCTTTGAATGGGAATTTACCTAGCAGGCCGACTCGCTGTTGACTTTTGGGAAAAGCAAGAATTGAAGAATGAATCTTCAATTCAAATTTCCTGTGTTAAACTGAGAGGTATTTTCCGTTTGTTTGTTTTTTTTGTTTTTTTTTTTTTGTTTTTATATATATATATCTGTGTTTTTGTCCCCCCCCCTTTTTGGAGTTCATGCTTCATTTGGGAGGAAAAAAAAAAAGTTTGAAATTTATATTTATTCTGTTATGCGAAGCTACTTTGGCCAAGTTATCAGCAGCCATTACAGCTCCATGCCACGTGTTGTTCTTTGAATGGGAATTTACCTAGCAGGCCGACTCGCCGTTGACTTTTGGGAAAAGCAAGAATTGAAGAATGAATCTTCAATTCAAATTTCCTGTGTTAAACTGAGAGGTATTTTCCGTTTGTTTGTTTTTTTTGTTTTTTTTTTTTTGTTTTTATATATATATATCTGTGTTTTTGTCCCCCCCCCCTTTTTGGAGTTCATGCTTCATTTGGGAGGAAAAAAAAAAAAGTTTGAAATTTATATTTATTCTGTTATGCGAAGCTACTTTGGCCAAGTTATCAGCAGCCATTACAGCTCCATGCCACGTGTTGTTCTTTGAATGGGAATTTACCTAGCAGGCCGACTTGCCGTTGACTTTTGGGAAAAGCAAGGAATTGAAGAATGAATCTTCAATTCTAATTTCCTGTGTTAAACTGAGAGGTATTTTCCGTTTGTTTGTTTTTTTTGTTTTTTTTGTTTTTTTTTGTTTTTATATATATATATCTGTGTTTTTGTCCCCCCCCCCCTTTTTGGAGTTCATGCTTCATTTGGGAGGAAAAAAAAAAAAAGTTTGAAATTTATATTTATTCTGTTATGCGAAGCTACTTTGGCCAAGTTATCAGCAGCCATTACAGCTCCATGCCACGTGTTGTTCTTTGAATGGGAATTTACCTATGAGCCGACTCGCTGTTGACTGGGAAAAGCAAGAATTGAAGAATGAATCTTCAATTCAAATTTCCTGTGTTAAACTTGAGGTATTTTCCGTTTGTTTTTGTTTTTTTTGTTTTTTTTTTTTGTTTTTATATATATATATCTGTGTTTTTGTCCCCCCCCCCTTTTTGGAGTTCATGCTTCATTTGGGAGGAAAAAAAGTTTGAAATTTACTGTTTTATTCTGTTCTTGAAAGCTACTTTGGCCAAGTTATCCTTGCTCCTTCGCTCCATGCCACGTGTTGTTCTTTGAATGGGAATTTACCCCCACAGCAGGCCGACTCGCTGTTGACTTTTGGGAAAAGCAGAATTGAAGAATGAATCTTCAATTCAAATTTCCTGTGTTAAACTGAGGTATTTTCCGTTTGTTTTTGTTTTTTTTTGTTTTTTTTTTTTGTTTTTATATATATATATCTGTGTTTTTGTCCCCCCCCCCTTTTTGGAGTTCATGCTTCATTTGGGAGGAAAAAAAAAAAGTTTGAAATTTATATTTATTCTGTTATGCGAAGCTACTTTGGCCAAGTTATCAGCAGCCATTACAGCTCCATGCCCACGTGTTGTTCTTTGAATGGGGTACCTAGCAGGCCGACTCGCCGTTGACTTTTGGGAAAACAGGAGTGAAGATGAATCTTCAATTCAAATTTCCTGTGTTAAACTGAGAGGTATTTTCCGTTTGTTTGTTTTTTTTTGTTTTTTTTTTTTTGTTTTTATATATATATATCTGTGTTTTTGTCCCCCCCCCTTTTGGAGTTCATGCTTCATTTGGAGGAAAAAAAAAAAAGTTTGAAATTTATATTTATTCTGTTACGCGAAGCTACTTTGGCCAAGTTATCAGCAGCCATTACAGCTCCATGCCACGTGTTGTTCTTTGAATGGGAATTTACCTAGCAGGCCGACTCGCTGTTGACTTTTGGGAAAAGCAAGAATTGAAGAATGAATCTTCAATTCAAATTTCCTGTGTTAAACTGAGAGGTATTTTCCGTTTGTTTGTTTTTTTTTTTGTTTTTATATATATATATCTGTGTTTTTGTCCCCCCCCTTTTTGGAGTTCATGCTTCATTTGGAGGAAAAAAAAAAAGTTTGAAATTTATATTTATTCTGTTATGCGAGACTACTTTGGCCAAGTTATCAGCAGCCATTACAGCTCCATACCACGTATTTGTTCTTTGAATGGGAATTTACCTAGCAGGCCGACTCGCCGTTGACTTTTTAGGAAAAGCAAGAATTGAAGAATGAATCTTCAATTCAAATTTCCTGTGTTAAACTGAGAGAATTATTTTTCATTTGTTTGTTTTTTTTTTGTTTTTTTTTTTTTTGTTTTTATATATATATATCTGTGTTTTTGTCCCCCCTTTTGGAGTTCATGCTTCATTTGGGAGGAAAAAAAAAGTTCATTTATATTTATTCTGTTATATGAAGCTACTTTGGCCAAGTTATCAGCAGCCATTACAGCTCATACCCACGTGTTGTTCTTTGAATGAATTTACCTAGCAGGCCGACTCGCCGTTGACTTTGGGAAAAGCAAGAATTGAAGAATGAATCTTCAATTCAAATTTCCTGTGTTAAACGAGAGGTATTTTCCGTTTTTGTTTTTTTTTTGTTTGTTTTTTTTTGTTTTTATATATATATATCTGTGTTTTTGTCCCCCCCTTTTTGGAGTTCATGCTTCATTTGGGAGGAAAAAAAAAAGTTTGAAATTTATATTTATTCTGTTATGCGAAGCTACTTTAGCCAAGTTATCAGCCATTACAGCTCCATGCCACGTGTTGTTCTTTGAATGGGAATTTACCTAGCAGGCCGACTCACCGTTGACTTTTGGAAGAAAAGTGAAGAATGAATCTTCAATTCAAATTTCCTATGACAAGACAAAACAGAAATGACCCTAAACCAGCTAAATCCAAACCACCTAAGCCCATTAACCTCTCCTTCACTAATATCCGAGGCATTCGTACTAACTTTGCTAGTGTAGAAGCGTTCCTGCATGAAAAGTCCCCAGACATCCTCGCTCTCTGCGAAACTAACCTCAACTCAGCTATTCCCTCCTCTGACCTCTTCATCCCTGGTTATCTTCCCCTTTTAAGGAAGGATTCTACTGTCCACATGCATGGGCTGGGTGTTTGTCAGCGAACACCTCCCCATAACTAGGGTGACTTCACTCGAATCTACTGACCACCAATACATATGTCTCCGCTTGTCTCTCCTCAGTTCGGTTAGCTACCTATTCTTCCTTTACCGTTCTCCCTCCTCTCCTGACTGCTCCCTACTAGATAGCATTGCCGACGACATAGATAAGGCTATTTCCTATCACCCATTTGCCCACATATTTGTATTTGGAGACCTCAATGCCCATCACTGAGTGGCTTGAAAACGCTGTTACTGATTCGGCGGGCATTCACGCCGTGAACTTTGCTATTTCCCAATCCCCACTCGCTTCCCAAGCACACCCTCGGGTCATTCCTCACTGCTAGATATATGTTTCACCTCTGCGCCCGACGCCTGTCAAGTCTCGCAGCTTTGCCCTCTCGGCAACTCCGACCACGCTGTAGTCTCCCTCAGTATTTCTTTCCAATCTCACTCCCCCCAGGATCCCCCTACTCATAGAACCTCCTACCTCTACCAAAAAGCTGACTGGGATGCCTTTCGCGATTTCCTCTGCGACGTCCCCTGGGGAAAAGTGTTTGACCTATCAGTTGATGACTGTGCCTCTGAGGTCTCGTCATGGGTGAAAGCTGGCATTGATGCCTTCATACCCACCAGGAAGTATTGCTTAAAACCTCATTCCTCTCCGTGGTTCTCTCCGGCCTGCTCAGCCGCCATTGCCCACAGGAACCATTACTTCCATCTATTCCAGAGACAGCCAACTGATCACAATAGGCGCCTGTTCACATCCGCTCGCAGTGAGTGCAAGAGAACCCTAAATGACGCCAAACAGTTGTTTGCGGAGAGAATGCGACAGCACATAGCTGACCGCAAGTTCGGCTCCAAGGACTATTGGAGGATTTGTAAACGGGTGCTCAACAATAGGAAATCCTCAATACCTCCCTTAATCCATGGATTTGACGTTCTCACGTCATCTGCTGAGAAAGCTGAGTGCTTTGCCCGCAGATTCTCATCCAACTCCACACTCGACTCGTCCGGAGTGCACCCACCCGACTTCCCTATTAGAACTGAGGCCAAACTGCATGACGTATATATTACCCCGACAATAGTATCCAGAGTAATTTCAAAACTCGACCCCCATAAGGCGTGTGGAGACGATGGAATCCCGGTGATAGTCCTTAAGAGGTGTGCCCCTGAACTTTCCCCTGTCCTCTCTAAACTGTTTAACTACTGCCTTTCTGCTTCCTGCTTTCCTGCATGCTGGAAATTCTCCTCAGTCGTTCCTGTCTTTAAGAACTGTGGTGAACCCTCGGACCCATCCAACTATCGCCCGATCAGTCTTCTACCAATATTCGGGAAAGTGTTCGAGGCTATAATAAATGCTGAAATAGTTCATCATCTCACCGCCCACAAACTGTTCTCCGACAGGCAATATGGATTCCGATTTGACAGGTCCACAGCCGACCTGCTAACTACTGTAACGGAGTACATGCTACAGGCCCTTGATGAGTCTGACGAGGCTCGCGCGGTTGCTCTGGATATCTCCAAGGCTTTCGACAGGGTTTGGCACCCTGGCCTCCTATGCAAACTACGCGGTTATGGTATTACCGGTCGCCTGCTTGACCTAATCCAATCTTTCTTAAATAACCGCAAAATGAAGGTCGTTCTGAATGGGCGTGCCTCTTCGTCCTACAGCACGAATGCTGGTGTCCCACAAGGCTCTATCCTGGGCCCAACGCTCTTCCTTATTTTCATCAACGACCTCCCAGATGAGATCAGGTCCCAAGTAGGCATCTACGCAGATGACACTACAATATACTCCCGCTCCAGTAAGAAACCTGTCGTGGCGGACAGACATAATCTCGCTGCTGACCTTGAGCGGGATCTACACTCTGTGGTGAACTGGGGCAAGAAGTGGCTTGTCAACTTCAATTCCTCGAAGACCAAGCTGTTGTCTGTCAACCATTACAGGCAACCTCTTCTGCCTCCCATAAGCATGGACCAGATGATTCTCCCGGAGAGTAATACACTACGCCTCCTCGGACTTACCCTGTCCTCAGACCTCAAATGGAAGCACTATATTGAATCCATAGCAAAATCTACTGCTAAGAAGATTGGGTCACTATGTCGATCCAGGATGTTTTTTCCACCTGAATCCATCCTGCATATATACAAGTCAACCATCCGTCCGTGCATGGAGTACTGCTGCCATTTATGGTCAGGTGCCCCTGCCGTTCTCCTCAGTGTTCTTGACAAGCTCCAAAGGAGAGTCTGTAATGTGATAGGTTCTGATCTGGCGACTCGTCTGCAGCCACTTTCCCATCGTCGAAATGTGGCCTCCCTCTGTCTCTTCTATAAATACTTTCATGGCTTCTGCTCGGATGAGCTTAAGTCACTGATGCCTCCTCAACAGGTGTTTACCCGTTCAACCAGACTGGCAACTGGGTCCCACCCATTCACAGTCAGGTTAGCCAAACGCAGACGACAATTCTACTCCAGCAGCTTCCTCTCTCGCACTTCCCGCCTGTGGAACTCACTCCCGTATTCTTGCTTTCCTGACGGCTACGACCTCCAGAAATTTAAAAGCAAAGTTAATACTCACCTACTAACCACTGGCCTCTAGCTCTCTCCCCTCCCTTGTATAACCTTCCCTTTCTCTCCGCCCATGTACCTGTCATTGCACCTGCTTTCTCAGTTTTCTATTGTTCCTTTCTAACTAGCTTGTACTCCTCACTCTTTTCTAATTAATCTTTCTACATTTATGTAACCCCCTGCACATCAGTGGCGTTTCTGCCTTGCTCGGGGTGAAATGATTAAAAAAAAAAAAACACAGAAATGCTTTTTTAACCAACACCCATCTATCCTTCCTGCAAAAATACAACCAGCAATACTTCAGAAACTACCCACCGTGTGCACCACACAAATTCCATTTTTGGAGCATAATGGTAACATCTACATACAAACTAACATTGTCAATAAGGGAAACCCCTTAGGTCCTACTTTCTCAAATTTTTACATGTTGCATATTGAAAACAAAGTGTTTAAAAACAACTGACAAACCAGAGATGTATACAAGGTACGTCAACGGCATTTTTGCATTGATAAAAAATATGGCCAAAATCATAAATCTAAAATTTAATTTTGAATATGACTCCCTGCTGGAATTTACCTATGTACCCATGGAAAATAGAGCTAAAAACCAACAAATTTATCACGTATCTGTATAAAAAAAACCACCAGTAAGAACTCTTGTCTTCTTAACTGTAATAGCCAATGTCCCGAAAGATATAAAGTAACAGTAATAATGAAATTCTTAAATAGAGCAAAATTCCTCCCCTTAAAGAATATTTTAGAGCAAACTAAAGCACATAAAATAAACATTAGTCAACAATAATTTTCCCAACTACATCATTGATAAACAAATAAAATTATTATTAAAATATACATGACACTATTATTAAAAATAACATACCAAAAAAACATCAACATATTTTATTGCAACCAAATGCACGTTAATTATAAACAAGACAAATTTTCTATACAAAAAATTATTAAACACCATATTTCTGCCTTAATTCTTCAAAAACGTAAAATTTATATATTACAGAAAATAGAAAACTGCAAACTTTGATTCCAATGAAAATAAATGCAACAAATCTAAACTAGCGATGACTAATATAGCATGAATTTCAATGCCCTGTACAAGATTGATTTTCTTGTCATAAATCAATTACCTACATTGGCCATACTACCATTTCTCTGATTAAATGCCTTACATGACACCGATCTAGTGCAATAAAAAAACATTAATCCACAAAAAAGCTTAAGCAAATTTTTGGTTTAAAATTCAAAAATACTATCTCAAGTGAAATCAACTTTAGATTATTTAACAGTGGAAATGGAGTTTTAAAAGTTTTTTAAAAAATAGACAGGCGCTCACTTGATGCCCAGCCACAAGCATCACAAGATAGTTTTAAAGAACTCTCCTTTTCAAAAAAAAAAAAAAGCTAAAACAAAAAAATTACATTACAAACATCAAAACATAATGCCAACACTAGAAAAATAACATCATTGAAAATGGCCTGTGAAAAGGCTGAAAGCGCTTGGAAAGTTGATAATTATGGAACATTTTTACATTCCTTATCTCCAGCAAAAAGGAAATGTAAAAATACTGGTAGAATTAAATAAAATATTATATATTCCTTGTCGGTAGTTTTTAACAAAACCTGTTTAAATGTGTGTGCGTGTGTGTGTGTGTGTGTGTATATATATATATATATATATATATATATATATATGAAAATTATTTGTTTGAATATTATTTTTAATCAATACTCGTATTTGAGTAGATATTCTGTTTTTAATCAAACAGTATATTTATATATTTATTTCTACCGGCCTGATTATTTACGATAAATTTTGTTACGAAAATGTGTGTCTTTTCAAAGGTTCAAATCCTGCTGAATTTGGTCTGATGAGCAATGATAAGAGAGCCACAAAATATAATATTACCTATGGGTTTATAAAGACATCCAACTTTTGTTCTTGAGTATATATATATATATATATATATATATATATATATATATATATAATTTTCACCAAAATTATTGAACATTGCCTGATGGAGAGATAAAAAATTTTAAATCTCGAAACAGCAAGTTCTGTATCACAATGTAAATTAGATTAATCTTAAATAAAAAGCAAATTTTATTTTATATATATATATATATATATATATATATATATATATATATACGCACACTGATACACATATAGCTAATTTTTCTAGTATTTTTACATGTTTCTTTTTTTTGCTGCAAATAAGGAGTGTAAAATATTCCACAATTACTCATTATCTCCAGCAAGAAGGAAATGTAAGAATATTGGAAAAATTAAATAAAAATTAATAAAATCTTCCTTGTTGATTTTTTTTTTTTTAACAAAACGTGTGTGTGTGTGTGGGGGGGGCAACAATTCCTCTTTTATGCAGGTTTCATTAAAAATAACAGATAAGGTATTATGTTCCCTACATAATTTTTCATGTGTTCTTTTTTATTCACAATTCAAATTATATAAGAATTGTCCAAAGGTTTTTTTGTATTTTCTAGCGCTTTCGGCTATACTTTTAGCCATTATCAAAAGAAAAAAAATCATAAGATCGCATAAAAAATTGCATAAAAACTTTAAAAAAAATAATAAATACCTTATGTGTCATTTTGAATATATATATAAAAGAGATAATAACTATACTCATGTTGTAAAACCTTCCATGGATCTACGAAGAAGGGAAAAAAGGTTTTAAAAAGAAAGAGCTAAGTACATGAACATCAGTCAAAAGGGTTCAGACCGAGTCAGCACGTAGCCCAAAGAAAAAAAACCGATACAAGTAATCAACTAACAAAAAATGCTCAATACTTAGGTAAAGCGGAATAAGTAAAGAATACCTAGTGAGCCAGACAGACCTAACTAGGTTTCACCTAAACGGATTGACAGGGATCTGTTTAGGTGAAACTTAGGTAGGTCTGTCTGGCTCACTAGGTATTCTTTACCTATATATATATATATATATATATATATATATATATATATTTATAAAGAAATATGGACTAATGTTCTCATCTGTTCAACTTCTGTGATAAAAATATATATAAAAACCTGACCAACCATCCATTTGCTCAAGCTGGCCAGATAGATTGTCCGTTGCTTTTCTCTGGCTCTCTTACCATCAACCTGTCCTGTGAGTATCAAATTCTACAAACCCTCTTTATGTGCCCTAGAAATTTGAACTATCTTTTCCTGATGTTAAGCCTTAGTGTCCTTTTTGTTGTTTTCTTATTGCCTCATGGCATTCTCAGCATCCTTCTAAAGAACCACATTTCTGATGCTTCAAGTTTCTTCTTTTTGTAAAAATATTGTGCAGCATTCACTGCCATATTGAAGGACTGACAATACTATATATGGTTCATACATTTTTTTTTGTGTCTAGTCATATTCTTTTTATAAGGTTGATGTTCAAAGTTGCCTGAAGCAGCTGGAAAATTTCCATGGCTTTATATTACTTGATCAAAAAAGTTAAACAGATGAGGATATTAGTTCATATTTCTCATCTTGCCTCTTCCTAATCAGTATCTTCACTAAGCGTTGACTCATCTTATTTAGTAAAGTCTTTTATTTATAGACACGCTGCTAATTGCCAATCTGTACAGAGTCTCGATCACTGATTGGCATTTATTGATTTTTTTCCTGGCAGCCAATGACTTAAGAATATTAGCCTTGACTGAAATCATTTCTGGTTGGACGATATACCGACAACAGTTAAACATTTTGGACAGAGTTAAATTTTTGTAGGGATTAATGTAAAAGTCGGACAACAAAAACAACATTTTTAATGAAGGATGATGTTAGGATGTAAAGATTCCATAAATACACTAAATAATTTATTTACATTGTTTGGACTGTTGTCCTTATCTTTATTGCCATATTCACGGTGCTTCAACCATTGTACACTCCGGCCTTCTTCAGGTGATATTTCTTTGAGTTTTGAACCTAACCCTTTATTTAATCCATGGGGGTAGATTGTTCTAATTCCACACGAACTATATAAATGCCTCAGTTAAAAATTTCTAGAAATATCACAATGGTAAAAATAAGAATTATTCTATACTAGTTTTTTATACTATTTGCATTAAGAGTTGTTTTTCCTTCACCATAAAAAAGAAACTAAATATATTCCATACTCAACTTTTTCTTCTCGTTTACACTGATGTCCTTAAAGACACATGGCTCAGTTGATAAAAGCGTTTGGTTGGATCCAGCGACTTGACCCAAAGAGCTGTGATTTCAATCCTTGGCTACAGCAGAATACTTAAAGAGTTAAGTTAAAAGGGAAATTAATAAGACATCTGGAAGAGGCATGACTCATGGAACTAGAACAATCTACTCTGGTGAGCGAAATAAAAGGTTCAGTCTAAAGTTCCAGTCGCCTAAAGAAGGTCGGAGCGTACAACGGTCAAAACGTCGTGAATATGGCAAGAAAGATTTGGACAACAACTTGAACAATGTTAATAATCGTCAAATAACTTTCTGTTTTGTCATTCGTCACTTACATTAACACCCGCCCCACGTTGACAGAATAATTGTTAAAAGTTTAATAACAAATTCATTAAAAAAAACTTCAACTGAAGCGGCATTCTGGCACAGGATCAATCCGTTTGGCAGCAGGAGCACAAACCAGTCAAATTCAATGCTACTGCATTGTTGATTTATTAGTCTTGGGTCGAAAATACCCAGATATTCGCTTAAATATTATTGATGATCTATGCACTGATATTTTAGAAACAAATTTTCGGGAACTGTATAAAAGTATTGTCATTAAATATAGTAGTAGCAAGCCAACATTAATATGATGCGGACCCTCCAGTTTTATTTGCTAATCTCTGCGATAAGTGTAAACCTATTGCCACAAAATCATGAAAATTCTCTAAATTTCTAATCGAGCCAGAAATAAAAGAGATACTTGGAGAAGGCATAATCGTACTGGGTACTTTTCCATAAAGGGAACAACCTTTAGTTGTAAAGGAAGACAGCAATCATAAAAAGTGAACCCCAAACGATTGATAAATAAACGTGACCAGATGCATATCCCGTGCCCATTATTGAAAGCATTGTCAATAAATTAACGAAAGATTGCTATCGAAGGTCATTTAGAACGGACAAGCTTCCAGATCCTTTCACACGAACGTGGGTGTACTTCAAGGCTCTATTCTAGGTCTTCGATTTTCATCAAATTCATTTTAATTCAAAGGAAAAACCATGTATACTTTCCAATCTGGTGGACAACTCTATCATTTCACACGTATACCCTTCGGATAAACTAGTGGAATTGCCTGCTTTAAAAAAAAAAAATAGATGAATTCATCAGAAAACATAATCTATATGATACCTTTTCATACGTTGACAGCATAATTTGCCTCACTACAAAAGCAAACCCCGATTTAAATTTACAGCATTTTCAAAGGGTTACAGAATTAGACAATTTGATAACGAAAAATGTCAGTATTCTGTCCAAATGATTGTTTGATTTAATCTAACCATTCCTATCGACTCGTGAAATGAAGGTCATTTTGAACGGACAAGCTTCCAGATCTTTTCACACGCGGCTGTCTAGGGCCTACATGGGCAATTCAGCGTGGTGTAATGGTCAGCAAGCTTGTCTTGCTAGAACCTATTACAACTGAGTAGTTAGTTTGATTCTCACTGGGTACCCCATGCTTTCGGCCTTGTGTCACATCTAAGCAGTGCTTAGAAAATCAACTATCCTAGGTCGTTCCTGATTTCATCACTTCTCAAGTAGGCATCGATGCCTACTTTACTCCCGTCTCAATAGCCATACTGCCAAGGCTGACAAAATAAATCTGGCTACTGCTCTTAAAACAGACCTCCAATCAGTCGTTATTAGTGGCAGAGTATGGCTTGTAAATCTTAATACCGCAAAAAAAAAAAAAAAAAAACTGCACTCCTTTAACAACCATAGAGAAAAATTCCTGCCAGAAAGAAGTCTCCCGTAGAGCAACACACTGCACCTCCTTGGTGTCACTCTTTCAACCGACCCGAAGAGGAACATCGGATCTATAGCTGCATCTACTGCTAGGAAGGTCGGATCACTGTGTGGGGAGGTTAAAAAGTTTTACTCATCAGAATTCATCTCCTAGTAGTATAGCCCGGCGTTGCTCGGGTGTAATGAAAGCTTTAAAACTAATCTATGGTCTTGGAGCTCAGACTCTGTCTAAAGAATATTTGTGTGAAGTTTGGTGAGAATCGGATAAAAATTGTGGATTTGTACAAAGGACATGCAGACAGATAAACAGACACACACACAAACATCTTGCCTTTTATATATATATTATCGATTTTCTGCACTATTGTAAGAACTGCAACCTTGAAACTTCTGAATATTGTTTCTTATGTCTTTGTCTATGAGTGTATCAAATTTGATTAAAATCGGACCACTCCTTCTATAACCCGATTTTTTCGGTTATCGATTTTCGATATTTATCGGGGGTACCGTGACACAAAACCTAGCTAAGAACACTCGCAGACGCTTATAGTACAACTGTGTAAATTTTCAAGAAAATCGGTTCAGTCGTTTTGGAGTCTATAGGTAACGGGCACACACACACACACACACACACACACACACACACACACACACACACACACACACACAAAGTTCCATTTATAAATAAGTTTAGATCATTTCTCCGTGCATTAAATACTGTTGCCTTATCTGCTCGGATGTTCTCCCTATTGATCTCGAAGTTCTTGAGAAAATCCAAAGAAGGATGTGCAATATAATTGATCCTGACTTGGCATCTCGACTTTAGTCACTTTCTCACCGACGTGACATGGATTCCCTCTGTTTTTTTTATGCAAATTTTTTCATGGCAACTGCTCTGATGAACTTTTTTCCTTGGTGCTCCGTGCACGTGAATTTAAGCGTGTTACTAGATTGGCATTTAGGTCCCACCCTTTTACCGATAAAACAGTTACATGTAATCCTCACTTCTACTCCAACTGTTTATTTTCTCGCGCTTCCCGCTAGTGGAACTCCCTTCTGTTTACTTGCTTCCTTGATTGCTACAATCTCTAAAAAATTTAAATGCAACTTCAACTGCCATTTTTTATCTATTTGAATCCCCTTCGTTTTTTATCCTTTCTTTGATACCCACTGTATCCAGTCTTCTCTCACTGTAACCCTCTGTGCACTAGTGACGGTTCCGCCTTGCTTGGGGCGAAATGATAAAAAAAAAATAGGTTATCAAAAGGAATAATGAAGCCAGAATCCAGAACGGATGTGTGTATTGACGTAACTACCAGTACCACAAAATTTGACATTCTTAGAGCAAATTATCGGAATGTTTACATATGAAAAGTGGAGCAATAAATTTTCAGACAAGATTAAACCACTAAAATCTACACGAAAATTCTCATTATCACGAGAAGCTTTAGCAGTTTTTAAAAGATTAAAAACCAATCTTGCAAATGCAGACTTAACTGCTAAAGATGAGAATTTGGTATTTGTGGTTGAGACGGATGCGTTGCATAATTTTGTATCTGTGGTTAGTCAGTCAGTTAAGTCCCATACGTGATACACACTTGAGCGATCATGTCTTGAAAGAGACACGACTGACTGGGCAAAAGATTTTCCCGCAGAAGGTTGCCAACAGTTTCTGCGGTAGACTGGTTCCCATCCAAGACTATCTGTCCACCTTTTTAACCTATAGCTGGAGGAAGAAGCGACGGATTAATACCTTTCCCAAGGGTATTTGAGCGTAAGTGAATGTAACGAAGTCAACTGTAATTCGAACTCGGCTATCTTTGAAAACATTTACATAAAATAGACAACACTTGTCTGTATTATTTAATGAAATATGCATTAATGAAAAAATGCTGCCGAACTACACACGATTTAAATTAGAATATATATGTAATTTGACATCTTGAAAATGGTTTATGTAAGCCGAAAGCTTAGATTTGATTATTAAAAATTATGTATCAATATTGTAATTTTCTTTCTTCATTTAATGATAGTGCTATTATATATATATATATATATATATATATATATATATATATATATATATATATCAGAAAATGAATTATCTATTATACAAAATTTAAAAGGGCTAACCCCATCGTCCAATATAACAATTCACCTTCAAGATCTAAACTACAGCGAACCAATATTATTTAAGAATTTACATTTCCTTTGAAGGACTGCATTCTTGATTCACCGAATTTTGTAAATATTCATATCGGCCACACGGCTACGAAAGTGACGCGAAGACTCACACTACATCTCTCGGATCAGAGCTCAATTCGATCTCATTAAAACACACACAGAGTCCTACCAAACCCTATTCGTAACAAAGTTGTTGACAATACTAACCAATTTCTACCTAAATTTCTGGAATTAAGAGTTATCATTATTTACAAATCAGATTAATATCCTCATCTTCACTATCGTAACGTTTCATCTGTTGTGCCCTTAATTTTTCTTTTCCAGTTTGTTGATAGTGACAGCCACCTGTCAGAGGGCATAACGGCTAAAATGTTGTATCAGGACATTCATCTAAATATAAATGAGATTTAAACCAAATTAGAGAAATTATTCTTTGTGCTTGGGGTAGAATTATTATCGGACAATTTGGAGTGACGGATTTAGCTCTTTCGAGTGTGAGAAACACAAGACCAGCAAAATTATATTTAATCCCTTTGTGGTGGGAAACTTGTATGATTTTCATGCAGTAATAAAGATTTTCAGTCTACGTACCTCGTTGTGGTACAGTGGATATCGGTTCGGAACGAGAAACCGGGGAGCCGAATTCGAATTCCAGTTGCAATCCATTGTATTCACTTACGCGCAAATACCCTTGGGAAAGGTATTAATCCGTCTCTTCCTTCCAGTTATGGGTTAAATAACAGGACAGATTGGGTTCTATAGCTTTGGTCGGCAACCAGTCTACCGCAGAAAGCAATGGCAAACTACTGCGGGATAATCTTCTGCCCAGTTAGTCATGTCTCTTTCAAGACATGATCGCCCAAGCGTGTATCACGTATGGCACTTGACCTCCACTAAATCGCTGAAAAAACAGCATAGTATAAAGAAAAAAAGACTCCAAACTTAATAAAAACAAAGTTTTTCCATCAAAATATTTATGTTATTATTAAAAGGAAAGATCAAAGTATTTTTAAAATATTTTTTTAAAAAATTGAATCCCTTTGAACACTCACAAAATTTTGGTAAAAATCTCGTTTTGATTTTACTTAGCGAGTAGCCAAATCGATGCGAGAGTTTACAATGAAAAATGTAATATTTCGTAATTCATTTTTTCCGGTGAAAAACACATTAATTAGGAAATTCCTGCAAAGGTAAATAATTGTCGAATTTTAATGAAACTTCCAAGACTTATTCACGAATAAAATAGATTTTTTTTTTAAATCATTATTTTTAAAAAAATCTTTATAAAAAGATTTTTTACATCTGTTACCCCCCCCTCCACGTAAATTCATGAAATTTTAAGAAATTAAATTTTGTTGGGAAAATTGGTTTTATTAGTTAAACACAAGACTCATTGGGAAATGTAAATCATTTATTATCTTTTTGAAACATTTTACCTTTATTTCCTAAAATCTGCTCCTAATATTAAAATAAAAAATACAATAAAACTATGAGAATTTTTTAATTTGCTATTTTTTTTAATATCTTTAATAAATAATATATATTAAGAGCAATATAGTTTGAAGAAAAAAATGTTCGATTAATAATGAAATTTTAAAAGAATTGTTTTCATTTTTTAATTATAGTAATTTATAAAGTTTCAAAAATATTTTTAAAGATTTGTTGGAGTCAGGTTATTAAGTTATTAAGTGAAGACTATATTTACTAATCGAAAATTGAAAAGTTTAATACAAATCGTTGTGCCTTATTTTAAAAATAATTTTAAAAATTTCGAATTTTAAAAATAATTTTTAACTTTTTTGTGCCTATTTGAAGTTTTTTTTTTGTATGGTAATTTTTATGTGTATATTAAAAATTATGTGTTTCACGGTTTCTTCCACCTACAGAAAAAAATTTGTACAATTATGTCACTTGTGATCACCATACACTAATTTTATCTAGCATCACATTTCAAATACAGCAAAAAGGTCAGAAAGTTCAACACTCTGTTTAAGAAATAGTTTTAATTCAAATTTGCTAATTTTTCAAAAATAATGTGTCACAAATGTATATTTTATTTTTGTAAGATTTTTAATACCGAGAATTAACTTTTGTTTACAAATGTGTCGATCGCTCAAAAATGGCCGAAAAATTGAAATTTTTTTTTACATATTTGAAAAATATAAAAAACCTGAAAAATTTTAGATTCCACCCAATATAATTTCTGTTTGAAATACACCAGAGTATTTTCCTTACGGGAAATATAAATTTAATCATTTAGCTTTGAATTAAAGCTAAAATAAAAGTTTCAAGAAAACTGTTTTTATTTTTAAAAATGCAACTTAAAAGTTAGTTATCGAAAATGAGTAGAGGTACTTATTTCAGTCGTTTATTGGTTCGAGTCAAATCTCGAGATGTTGCTCTTGTTTATAACAGAAAACGATTAGATGTGCAACCTGATGGTTTAACCCGAATGCGCTACTTATGGATTTTGGTACCTGTCTTCGAATGCATATAAAGTTAGTGGATTTGAAAAAAAAAAGCCGTGAAAGAACGCCGATTGTAGGGTAGAATGGATTTGTGACTATTTGAATAACACATAATATCAAGGAAAAACAGCGCACCCCACAAACTAAAACAAAAATGTCTCTTATATATATATATATAAGCAGCGTGAAACGTATTTTACAAGCTTGAATGGATGGTGGAGCGGGATTTGGGAGAGATACCAAGATGAAAAATATTAAGAGCGACAAAGGGATGTGCGGAAGTCTATGATTGCCTATGTTCTTAATGGGCACGCACATATAAAGAGTGCGACAGGTATTTGAGAACAAAATTACATGTGCCAACTTTTAAACTTTTTATGGTTTTGAGCAAATGGTTGGCGGAGCGGGATTGTGAGAGATATCAAGATGAAAAATATTAAGAGCGACAAGGGACAGGGGCAAGTGGAAGTCTATGATTGCTCATGTTCTTAATGGGGCACGCACATATAAAGAGTGCGACAGGTATTTGAGAACAAAATTACATGTGCCAACTTTTAAACTTTTATGGTTTTGAGCAAATGGTTGGCGGAGCGGGATTTGTGAGAGAGATACCAAGATGAAAACATTGGGAGGTTTATGTACAGGGGCAAGTGGAAGTCTATGATTGCCTATGTTCTTAATGGGGCACGCACATATAAAGAGTGCGACAGGTATTTGAGAACAAAATTACATGTGCCAACTTTTAAACTTTTATGGTTTTGAGCAATGAGCCATGGAGCGGGATTTAGAGAGAGATACCAAGATGAAAAATATTAAGAGCGACAAGGGACAGGGGCAAGTGGAAGTCTATGATTGCCTATGTTCTTAATGGGGCACGCACATATAAAGAGTGCGACAGGTATTTGAGAACAAAATTACATGTGCCAACTTTTAAACTTTTATGGTTTTGAGCAAATGGTTGGCGGAGCGATTTGTGAGATATACTGGTGCATTAAAAATATTAAGAGCGACAAGGACAGGGGCAAGTAAAAGTCCATGATCGCCTGCGTCCTTAATGAGACACGCACATATAAAGAGTGCGACAGGTATTTGAGAACAAAATTACATGTGCCAACTTTTAAACTTTTATGGTTTTGAGCAAATGGTTGGCGGAGCGGATTTGTGAGAGAGATAACAAGATGAAAATATTAAGAGCGACAAGGACAGGGGCAAGTGGAAGTCTATGATTGCCTATGTTCTTAATGGGGCACGCACATATAAAGAGGAAGGTATTTGAGAACAAAAATTACATGTGCCAACTTTTAAACTTTTGTTTTGAGCAAATGGTTGGCGGAGCGGGATTTGTGGAGGAGAGATACTAAGATGAAAAATATTAAGAGCGCATATGACAGGGGCAGTGAAGTCCATGATCGCCTGCGTCCTTAATGAGACACGCACATATAAAGAGTGCGACAGGTATTTGAGAACAAAATTACATGTGCCAACTTTAAACTTTTATGGTTTTGAGCAAATGGTTGGCGGAGGGATTTTAGAGAGAGATACCAAGATGAAAAATATTAAGAGCGACAAGGGACAGGGGCAAGTGGAAGTCCATGATCGCCTGCGTCCTTAATGAGACACGCACATATAAAGAGTGCGACAGGTATTTGAGAACAAAATTAAGTATGTGCCAACTTTTAAACTTTTATGGTTTTGAGCAAATGGTTGGCGGAGCGGGATTTGTGAGAGAGATACCAAGATGAAAAAATATTAAGAGGCGACAAGGGACAGGGGCAAGTGGAAGTCTATGATTGCCTATGTTCTTAATGGGGCACGCACATATAAAGAGTGCGACAGGTATTTGAGAACAAAATTACATGTGCCAACTTTTAAACTTTTATGGTTTGAGCAAATGGCTGGCGGAGCGATTTGTGAGAGAGATACCAAGATGAAAAATATTAAGAGCGATAAGGACAGGGGCAAGTGGAAGTCCATGATCGCCTGCGTCCTTAATGAGTACGCACATATAAAGAGCGACAGGTATTTGAGAACAAAATTACATGTGCCAACTTTTAAACTTTTATGGTTTTGAGCAAATGGTTGGCGGAGTGGATTTAGAGAGATACCAAGATGAAAAATATTAAGAGCGACAAGGGACAGGGGCAAGTGGAAGTCTATGATTGCCTATGTTCTTAATGGGGCACGCACATATAAAGAGTGCGACAGGTATTTGAGAACAAAATTACATGTGCCAACTTTTAAACTTTTATGGTTTTGAGCAAATGGTTGGCGGAGCGGGGATTTGTGAGAGAGATACCAAGATGAAAATATTAAGAGCGACAAGGACAGGGGCAAAGTGAAAGTCCATGATCGCCTGCGTCCTTAATGAGACACGCACATATACAGAGTGGTGACAGTATTTGAGAACAAAATTACATGTGCCAACTTTTAAACTTTTATGGTTTTGAGCAAATGGTTGGCGGAGCGGGATTTGTGAGAGAGATACCAAGATGAAAAATATTAAGAGCGACAAGGACAGTGGAAGTCTATGATTGCTGTCTATGTTCTTAATGGGGCACGCACATATAAAGAGTGCATATATATTTGAGAACAAAATTACATGTGCTTAACCTAAACTTTTATGGTTTTGAGCAAATGGTTGGCGGAGCGGATTTGTGAGAGAGATACCAAGATGAAAATATTAAGAGCGACAAGGGACAGGGGCAAGTGGAAGTCCATGATCGCCCAGGCCCTTAATGAGACACGCACATATAAAGAGCAGCGACAGGTATTTGAGAACAAAATTACATGTGCCAACTTTTAAACTTTTATGGTTTTGAGCAAATGGTTGGCGGAGTGATTTGTGAGAGAGATACCAAGATGAAAAATATTAAGAGCGACAAGGACAGGGGCAAGTGGAAGTCTATGATTGCCTATGTTCTTAATGGGGCACGCACATATACAGAGTGCGACAGGTATTTGAGAACAAAATTACATGTGCCAACTTTTAAACTTTTATGGTTTTGAGCAAATGGTTGGCGGAGCGGGATTTGTGAGAGATACCAAGATGAAAATATTAAGAGCGACAAGGGACAGGGCAAGTGGAAGTCCATGACGCCTGCGTCCTTAATGAGACACGCACATATAAAGAGTGCGACAGGTATTTGAGAACAAAATTACGTGCCAACTTTTAAACTTTATGGTTTTGAGCAAATGGTTGGCGGAGCGATTTGTGAGAGAGATACCAAGATGAAAAATATTAAGAGCGACAAGGGACAGGGGCAAGTGGAAGTCTATGATTGCCTATGTTCTTAATGGGGCACGCACATATAAAGAGTGCGACAGGTATTTGAGAACAAAATTACATGTGCCAACTTTTAAACTTTTATGGTTTTTATTGCAATGGTTGGCGGAGCGGATTTGGTGAGAGATACCAAGATGAAAAATATTAAGAGCGACAAGGACAGGGGCAAGTGGAAGTCCATGATCGCCTGCGTCCTTAATGAGACACGCACATATACAGAGTGCGACAGGTATTTGAGAACAAAATTACATGTGCCAACTTTTAAACTTTATGGTTTTGAGAAATGGTTGGCGGAGTGATTTGTGAGAGAGATACCAAGATGAAAAATATTAAGAGCGACAAGGACAGGGGCAAGTGGAAGTCCATGATCGCCTGCGTCCTTAATGAGACACGCACATATAGCAAGAGTGCGACAGGTATTTGAGAACAAAATTACATGTGCCAACTTTTTAAACTTTTATGGTTTTGAGCAAATGGTTGGCGGAGCGGGATTTGTGAGAGAGATACCAAGATGAAAATATTAAGAGCAACAAGGGACAGGGGCAAGTGGAAGTCTATGATTGCCTATGTTCTTAATGGGGCACGCACATATAAAGAGTGCGACAGGTATTTGAGAACAAAATTACATGTGCCAACTTTTAAACTTTTATGGTTTTGAGCAAATGGTTGGCGGAGCGGGATTTGTGAGAGAGATACCAAGATGAAAAATATTAAGAGCGACAAGGGACAGGGGCAAGTGGAAGTCCATGATCGCCTGCGTCCTTAATGAGACACGCACATATACAGAGTGCGACAGGTATTTGAGAACAAAATTACATGTGCCAACTTTTAAACTTTTATGGTTTTGAGCAAATGGTTGGCGGAGCGGGATTTGTGAGAGAGATACCAAGATGAAAAATATTAAGAGCGACAAGGGACAGGGGCAAGTGGAAGTCTATGATTGCCTATGTTCTTAATGGGGCACGCACATATAAAGAGTGCGACAGGTATTTGAGAACAAAATTACATGTGCCAACTTTTAAACTTTTATGGTTTTGAGCAAATGGTTGGCGGAGCGGGATTTGTGAGAGAGATACCAAGATGAAAAATATTAAGAGCGACAAGGGACAGGGGCAAGTGGAAGTCCATGATCGCCTGCGTCCTTAATGAGACACGCACATATAAAGAGTGCGACAGGTATTTGAGAACAAAATTACATGTGCCAACTTTTAAACTTTTATGGTTTTGAGCAAATGGTTGGCGGAGCGGGATTTGTGAGAGAGATACCAAGATGAAAAATATTAAGAGCGACAAGGGACAGGGGCAAGTGGAAGTCCATGATCGCCTGCGTCCTTAATGAGACACGCACATATACAGAGAGCGACAGGTATTTGAGAACAAAATAATGACAAACAGGTAGATCTCATTAGAAACAAAGAAGAGGGTTTGACTGCTATGTGATATCTGTCCTTCTATATGGTAGCGAATAGTAGACGATTTCTTCAAGGATGGAAGAGAGGCTCAAAGCTATAAAGATATGGTTCTACAGAAGAATGCTGAGGATACTATGGACAAAGTATGTGATCAACGACAAATTGTTGCAGAGGATGCAAACGAGAAAAAACTTATACTTAGCATCAGGAAGAGACAGCTGAGGTTTTTGAGATACGTTATGAGGAAGGAGGGTTTGGAGAATCTAATACTCTCAGAACGTATAAATAGAATAAAGCAGCAGGAGATATATTTTATGGTCTTGAGCAAATGGATGGCGGAGCAGGGTTTCGGAGAGATACCAAGAGAAAAAATATTAAAAGCAACAAGGGACAGGGACAAGTGGAAGTCCATGATCGCCTCCGTCCTTAAGGTACACGGCACATGAAGAAGAATAAGGCACAGGACCTCCCCGAGGGAATATTCATTCATCGTGATTTGTTAAAGTTCTGGGTTCGATCGGTGATGTTAGAATGTATCTAGTTTGGTTTTTCGAGGCATTGAACAAGCCTGTTCCCCAACCCACGGAACTCTTACAGTTAATTCAGGGCAGAGATTAGCTGACAATCTCTAGTCAGCTAGAGTTCTGGAGACGCACTAATATCCCGTTATTGATGAATATGTCTAATTGTGACAATACATCAAATATTAAATTAATTTTCTTTCCTAGTTTGCTGACACAAAAGAAAAGAAGGAAAAAGAAATCCTGTGTTCCGCAATTGCTCCATTATATTAGGATTATGGATGAACTTTGAGTTGAGTAACCTAAGTCACCTTGCTGATTGTATTTCTGCAACAGATGGGGAACTACCAAGATTCTCTCCATAAAATCACCTCTACGAGAGGAAAAATAAATACCAAATACATCCACCCATCTGACTCAACCTGGATTCTGAACCATGCCAAAGTTACTCAATGTAAGTATCAAAAAATTTAAACTAACATGCTCATTTTTTAAATGTTAATGTTGGACATGAATTGGTTTATGGGGCAGTCAATTAATTTGGCTATGAGAAAGTAAAAGGGCAATGTGTTCCAGAAGTTACCCTGGGAAATAAAATCATAAATAAAGATTTTTTTCTGATTTGTTAGAAAAGGGCAAAATCTCAAAAACATAAAAGAAGTTCCCACGGGGAGACAGAGTGCAAAAGAAACCATGGGGCGAATATAGACAATTGATTAATGACTTTGCCTTTTAGCGCAAGTTATAAAGAGATATTATACAAGCGAAATTTTGAAGTAATAAAAAATTTTTTAGTGACTAGCTGAAGCTGACGGCAAACGAGACTGCACTATAAACAGAATCAAAAATAAGAATTTCTTTGTGAATTAAGAATTTAATGAATAACCCTGGTAAGCAATCGAGAAAGACGTCTGAAAGTTTTTGACCGGGGACCAGAGTTTTCTTTGCGTAGGAGAAATTTTGAAATAATAAGAATTTAATTAATGACTGCAATAAATGCGACTTGTGACTGACGAATCAAATCAGTAAAAAGAGGTGGAAATCTAGCAATTTCAACTCTATTTGAGTTATTCAAAAATAGATTTGTACAGAATGAAAATTCGAACACTGGAAATGTATTCCCATTTAATTATGAAATACTAGCAGTATAGCCCGGCGTTGCTCGAGTGTAATTAAAGCTTTAAAACTAATCCGTGGTCCTGGAGCTCAGACTCTTTGGACGTTGGCACGAAAGACTAAAAAGCAATAGTTGTTTCCAGTTAAAGTAAAAACCGTAGACTGAAAGAAAAATGAATGGATGTAAGTCAAATTTTCATTTCCTGATATCGATATCAAATAAGTTTTTTCGTTGTAAACTGAATTTTGAAGGGTAAATAAGTCCTCTGAGTAAATGGTATCATGGCTGAGACTAAGAACTACAATTATACCTACTTAGAGCCAAACCCGGAGTAAAAACTAAAATAAAAGGGCTGAAAAAAATACAAACATAGAGGCAGATAAACAGACACACACACACAAACATCTTGCCTTTTATATATATATATATATATATATATATATATATATATATATATATATTATCGATTTTCTGCACTATTGTAAGAACTGCAACCTTGAAACTTCTGAATATCGTTTCGTATGTCTTTGTCTATGAGTATATCAAATTTGATTAAAATCGGACCACTCCTTCTATAACCTGATTTTTTCGATTATCGATTTTCGATAATTATCGGGGATACTTCGACACAAAACTTAGCTAAGAACACTCGCAGACGCTTATAATACAATTGTGTAAATTTTCAAGAAAATCGGTTCAGCCGTTTCGGAGTTTATAGGTAACGGACACACACACACACATACACACACACACAGACAAAGTTCCATTTGTAAATAAGTTTAGATGTTTGCGTCACACGGGCGCATTCTTTCTATATATTTCTCCATCACAGTGTTTATTAACTCAGACCTCAAATCTTTGTAAAGATTTTATCTTTCGGTGCTGAATTGTCTGCGTTTTATTGAGGCATACATCTTTCTTAAGGTATCCTAAAAAAAAAAAAAAAAAAAAAAACAAGCGCCGTTAAATCTGGCAAAAGATTGATAGAATCAAAATAAAACTCCAAGACTTTGGTTTTTTGATAGCAGGACAGATTGGGTTCTATAGCCTTGGTTGGCAACCAGTCTACCGCAGAAAGAAATAGCAACCTACTGCGGCAAGTCAGTCATAGATCACGTGTATCCCGTAAGCTTTTCGTCAGAGCAGTTGCTACGTAAATATTTGTAGAAAAGACAGAAGAAAGCCATGACACGTCGATGAGAAAGTGACTGAAACCGACATGCCAGGTCCTGACCAATTACATTGCAGATCTTTTTTTGGATTTTGTCGAGAATCTCGAGATGAATAGCAGAAGCAACTGACAAAACATGGCAACAGTATTCAATGCACGGACGAATGGTAGATTTATAAAAGTGTAAGACGGAGTCTCACGAGAAAAACTTCCTGCTCGATACAGTGACTTAACAGTAGATGCAGCTATAGATTTCGATATACATTACCGGCCATAATTATTAGGCCGCCCCAGCTTTAAAGAATAAATGATGTATTTCATACTATTTTTAGTATTTATTGCCAAGTGAATAATTCTAAATGAAAATGGAATGGTTCTTTTGTTAATACTGCACAATAACATGTGCATCAAATGAACTGTTCTGGTGTCCAATTTTTGTGCTCTCTTCCCCATGCTAGTCTCTTCTTCTTATTGGCTAGCCGGAGCAAAGGCTTCCTGGGCGCCTTGTAAAATTTTGCAAAGTAACAATAACAAAAGAACCATTCTATTTTCATTTAGAATTATCTACTTGGCAATAAATACTAAAAATAGTATGAAATACATTATTTTTTTTTTAAAATGACTTGGGTCGCCTAATGATTATGGCCAGTAGCATATATATATATATATATATATATATATATATATATATATATATATATAATCTACATGGTGCGATTAGTAAATTGTCGCTATTTGCCTTGTAAAATTTTGGAAAGTAACAATAACAAAAGAACCATTCTATTTTCATTTAGAATTATCTACTTGGCAATAAATACTAAAAATAGTATGAAATACATTATTTTTTTTAAAACTGGGGTGGCCTAATAATTAGTTCCTTATCAGGTTGGTTGACATAGTGAAGCCTATGAGGCGTAATCTGTGGTTCACCAGGAGACGTCATCCATTCTAATGTCAAGTAGAAAAGTTCCTCTATAGTGGTTAAATGAGAGCAGTTTCGTTATAGTGACATTAAAATTTACGAACTATTTCATAACTCACTCCATCGCAGATTCGAGTTTCTGTTCAAGAGCAGCAACCATGTTTACTTTAACAGTCTTGGCAGATTTCCTATTAAGACGGGAGTAAATTGAGTTGTTATCTGCATAGATGTCTATCTACTTGTGAACTGATTGCATCAGGAAGATCATTGATGAAGATCAGATAAGGCGTATGACCAGGGATAGAGCCTTAGAGACAGTTACACTCACCCGGAGTTGCAATGACGTCAACAACCTCGCAGTCAGTATAACGTCAGATCAAAGAATCGAAAGTTGCAAACTGTGTTTAACACTTAAGAGAGAAATATAATTGCAGTGATTACAGTAAGATTGTGAGTTGCATCTTGGAGTAGATAGACTGAACTATCGCCCGGTTCACACTCCACCCACGTCTATTGAACAGGTGAAGAGGCTCATCTATTGTTTCTTGTTTAGGATGTGGTCTCCGGCTTTCTCTTTTCCAATCTTTTCACTCCTACATAGCCCCCTGCGCTTCAGTGGCGTTACCGCCTTGCTTGAGATGATTAAAAAAAAAAAATTGCGAGAATGTAACAACCAGTCGTAAATCAGAGTTAACAGTAATGACAATGGCTATATAATGAGCTGACATTGATTTTTCTTTCAATTTCAAGTCATGGAAATACAGGTATCGTCGTCGTCCTGCGGCCTTCGCCGAGATAGAACCCACTACACCCGCTCCAGTATTCCCTGTGCATTTGGAACCCTGGCGCAGTTTATAGCGAAATTCATAATCTTATCAAATAGCTGAATACTTGATGCTTCGCCAGGGCTACCAAGGGTGTTTTTATTGTGACACCAACACTGGATGGGTTGCCTCCAGGCCCCATCCTGTTATTTAACCCATAACTGGAGGGAAGTGACGGATTAATACCTTTCCCAAGGGTACCAGTGCTTAAGTGAATGCAGGGTACTCAACTGGAATTCGAACTCGGTTCACCGATTTCTCTTTCCAAGCCGACATCCACTGCACCACAACGCACATCCGTCACTGAACGCTTACAGCGCCTGGACTTCCCTAAGCGGTCACCCATCTAAGTACTGACCAGTATACAGTATACCTTACCTTACGTCAGCAATGTGTTACAGGAGAGACGCCTTAAGTCGAAAAACGACTCAAGTCGAATTTACCTTTCTCCGAATTTACTTGTCACTAGGCTAAACCACAAATAACTATTCCCAGTTCTGTATTTTATTTATAAATGCATTTTTAATAATATATAGTCCATAAGAATCTATTTTAAGCTTACAAACAAATAAATTTTAGTTTTTAATATAGTAAAGAAAAAAGTAATCTAAATTTACGAATACTTAGTTACATACTCGTAAATTACATCGCAGACTCCTTATTTATGAATGTGGTTTTCTCTAAAACAATATAAAATAAAATGATTTATTTATGAAGTAAATATCGATAACAATATCCATTTTATCGATATTCTCATTAATTACAACGATAATTTTATCACATCTCCGTGATCGCCCAAGTGTGTATCACATGTGGCACTTGATTGACTGACTGGCCGACATGAACAATAGATTTTACACGGTAGTGGCAGCGTACTCAGCGGATTAAAGGGAAAATGGTGCTCTTCTCCATGATAATGTAATTTATATTTTCTCTCGTACTTTTTCTGAACATCAGTAAATATGGCTCTCCACAACTTCCGCTTTCTTGATGCACTTAATAAAGTTTTATCCTTTACCATTCCTGTTTGTCGATGTCCTGAAATTACTATACGTCTTCCATGTGACATGTTTTTTCATGTTTTAGGAAATTATGGCTCTCCACAACTTCCTCATTTTTGTTGCTCTAAGTAGCCTTTAAATCTTTCGCATTTTGTCCCTATTCTGCAATTCCTATGCTTTTTTTTATGTGACATACACTTTCAGGTTATAGGTGTTCATGACTCCACGACTTCCTCTCTTTTGTTACGTAATGAGGAATAACAAGTATAAACGAAAGATCATCATGAAAATTGGCTTAAGTCGAATTTATTTGTCTCCAAATTTACTTGTCTCTAGGTTAAACCACAAATAATCATTCCCAGTTCTATATTTTATTTATAAATACATTTTTAATAATATATAGTCCATAAGAATCTATTTTAAGCTTACAAACAAATAAAATTTAGTTTTTAATATAGTAAAGAAAAAAGTAATCTAAATTGACAAAATACCTGTTGTAAATGTAAGACGTTAAAAAGTTGCCGAGCTTTACAGTACATCGCGAAAACTTTATTTGTGAATGTGGTTTTATTATAACATTATAAAATAAAATATTTTTGTAAGGTTAAATAACAAATACAGTTATTAAAATTATTTTTCGATAGTAGAAAATAAACTAATTTAACAATATTTTCATTCAATTTTACATACGCGTGTCTCACGTATGACACTTGACTGACTGACTAGTGATATTTAGGACTTCAATATTTTGTGGCAAACAGACGTAAAGTCGAATAAAATGAATTACACCTGATTTTTATTTTTCCATATATATATATATATTTCACAAACGACATATAATCAACAATGACTTAACTCGA
Organism: Ascarosepion bandense; assembly: GCA_037127315.1. Lineage (NCBI taxonomy): Eukaryota > Metazoa > Mollusca > Cephalopoda > Sepiida > Sepiidae > Ascarosepion > Ascarosepion bandense. The sequence continues at coordinate 1,548,452 of JBBBDQ010000688.1, read as the reverse complement.
AACGATGTAACTCGAGATATACCGCTTTATTTTGGCTATTTGCTATGAATAAAGTGTATTTGTATTTACATTATTTACATTGTGTCTGACTGCTGTCCACATCTTTATTACCATGTTCATATTCGCGACAATGTAATGATTCTGACTTGGCACCAGTCACTTGGTGCCAAGTCATTATGCACATTGGAGACTTCAGGAAACTATTTTCTGAAATCTGATGCGACTAACATAGGATTACAAGGTTCACGGAGAAAGGATAAATGTCATTCTCGAAATATGTTTTTTGACAACTTCCTTCTGGGTAAGCACAATGCCATTAACAGTAAGTTAAATGTCTTAAAAGTTGTTGAAGCTGTCGGTTGTAATAAGAATTTGTGGTGATACCGACCGAGCAAAAGCGATGGACCGGATGTTTGCGCTTTCACGACCAAAAAGCAAATGACCAAAAGTCGTACGTGCGCAGCCGGCTCCGCGCAGATGTTCCAGTTAAAAACTAAAAATTAATTAAATATTAAATTTCCAGTTCGCGAGCTTACGCGAATTTTATTTATCGGCCAATGGGAAGCCCAGAATCAAATACAAGTGTGAATCCCCAAATGATCTGCTGCGATCCAAAAAGTCGAAATAAAAAGCCGATACAGAAAGCACCCAGACAGACAGACAGACAGACAGACGCAGGCCGACACACACGGGCTGACGAGAGAGAGAGAGAGAGAGAGAGAGAGAGAGAGAGAGAGAGAGGAGTGTAATCAGTATCCCCTTGACATGCGTCAAGCAGCTTACTACCCTAGCCTCCTTTCCCTCTCATCTTATCTTTCACTGTCTCAAAACTACTTACTGACCTAAGGAGTGAATACATCGAAGACATTCCTTACTTCCACATTCCTAAGTATTAATTCTCTTTTCAGCATTTTATTGCCATGAACATTTTAACGTCCGTTGGACCCATATTTAAAGGATGACTTTAATTGTAAAAGCCTTAATTGATATGTGTATATATAAAATGTTATCTTTCAACTCAATTTGCTTTTGTTGATTTATAATCTTTATGACTTATAGTGGGCTATCTACAACAAGGCCAAATTCCGTTTAATCTGCAACAATATACAACTACTCTTCACTAAAACGGACTCCCACTATAAACTGGAAAAGAATGGATAACCCGCTATAAATTCAACAGGATATCAATTAAATCATCTGAGTTAAAATGAGGTGCCACAATGACTTTTGTAATATAACAGTTTCTTTCTTTCTCTTCAAGTGCTGATCCCAAAAATTGAATACCTGTGGGCAGTTTTTAAAAAGCTTGGCTGTACAAGTGATGGATTTCTCAATGACAAGCACATACAAAATATTCCAGATCCAATAATGAGAAATGTAAGTTATCCCTACTAAAAGAAAGTTTCTGACTTTGAATATTTTGTGCATATTTTTGTGGATATTGTTCAAAGTATCATTTTGCTCAATCTTTGCGTGTTTTTCAGATGTTTTTGGCTTTCAAAGCACCGAATGTTCCACTGAGCTTTGAAAATTACCTGAGAGTAATTCTGAAGTGTTCTTCGCTGGACGTAGAAAACAAAATTCGAGGTTTGTACACAAACATGCAACCTTCTTGAGATATCGTGACAGTAAGAAAAGAAAGGGCCAAATCCTGTGTTTAATGCACTGGTTTCTTTATTGATGGAGCCACAACTATTTACACCTCAAACTCAAACTCAAAACCCAAGATAACGCACATTGTAACAAACTACACTTATTCCTTCAATATTCTTTTGGTAAATTGTAAGTTCCATTCAAGCAGCTTCTTTCCATGGATCCGAGGAGGATGCTTCCCAAGCTCTACAATTTTAACAAGTTCAAGTCTAGAATTAACCGTTATCTTGCACATATATCCACATAAGTTAGGCCTCTTATTCTGTAACCCTCTAACTTGAGTGGTATTTAGGCCTTCCACAGATTAAAAGAAGGATGCGCGTTGTGGTGCAGTGGATATCGGCTCGGAACGACAAACCAGGGTGCTGAGTTCAAATTTCAGTTGAATTCCTTGCATTCACTTACGCACAAATACCCTCGGAAAAAGTATTAATCCATCTCTTCCCTCCAGTCATGGGTTAAATAATAGGACAGATTGGGTTCTTTAGCTTTGGCTGTCAACCACTCTACCGCAGAAAGCAATGGTAACCTACTGTGGGATAATCTTCTGCCCTATCAGTCATGTCTCTTTCGAGACCTGATCGCCCAAGCGTGTATGACGTATGGCACATAACTGACTGACAGATTAAAAAATAACAACAGACTAATGAACAAAAAACTTCTTTTCGGCCAATTGCTCCTCTGTCAAATGCTAATATCTCTCCCATCGTGATAGCTCATGACTCACCTCCGCAGCCAACTCTTTCCTAACACACATCTGTCCATTCATCCCGACTATATACATCCACGTGTAGAATTCCCTATCTTCCGTCCAAATGGCACTTATCCCAAATGTTTGTTTGTTTGTTTGTTTGTTTTTTTTTTCCTGCTTTTGGATAGTGAGTGGTTATGTAGTATTTGTTTCTTCTCGGAGTGTAGTTGATAGACGAATTAATGACCGCTTGGATCCGTTCCCCCAGCTGCTCCGCGTCGAACCCGGAACACTGCTTTACTCGGGACTCCGCTTCCTGCGCACTGTAAACAAAAACACCGTCTCCCAAACACCGGTGTAGCCTTCACGAATCGCCAACACCAAACTGCCTCTGAAGCAAAAGTTGGCTCTTTTTATGAGTTTTTGGTCTCGAGCAAGAAACCGTAATTTCTCGCATGTGAAAGCCTCGCATTCGCGAATGACGCATGCGCCGTGTCATTCCAAAAACTGTCTTGCATGAGCTCGCCTCGCGGTTTCATGACGTCTACGAACGCATGTGCAGACAAACTGCCTTCTCTTGCTTCAGCGAGGTAAGTCGCCACCAGAAGTTACTCTGAAGATCTTAGTTCTAGATTTCCAATTCCAGTCAGGTTCATGATATTTACCAATTTGGAAATACCCTTGGCAAAATTATTATGATGCCCTCTTACGAAGAATGAACTCCTCCTCTTGCTATATATAGATTACCTGCGTGACTTCCAGGGAGCAGTTAGCTGCTTTGCGTATTGTCGAGTTCTCTGCTTTCGGGCGGAGAAGAATAACCCAGTCGAGGCTCCGCCGAGGCTCCGCCGACATAAATCTTTGCTCGGGCTATATGGCCCGGATCACCCACATTAAAAAGGCCTTGTGCCACCTTTTGTCTTAAGTGGGAAGGCGAATAAATACTGCAGTTACGAGCAGTCAAGTACAGCAGTTAATGAGAGCAGTTAACGACAGCTACGAGTCAGGCGGAGTAATAATACCTTTGGACGTATATATTTCTATACTACTTATTATTAACACTTCTTTGAATATCTTGTTTCTTGTTATACTCATACACTGTTTTGAAACTACCTTCTTGTTACGTGTCTTACTTCCGGCACAAACCGGTCACGACAATTTTGCGGTGAAGTTTCGCCACAGCTACGTAACAAATTGGCGACGAAAATTCACAGCAATTATGAATCCATCTTTTCTTCTATAGCTATGTGTTAATTAGTAGGACTTGTATCAGTAAATTGTATTTGTTGTAGTGAAATATCCTGTCCTACCCAGGAATGGGTATGACCCGGGTTATAAAAGATCGGGAATAGAACAGCAGAGTCTTCAGGAGTCTTCGTCATTATACGGAAGTCTTCGAGAGTTATCGTCATTGTACGAGAGCCATCTTGATTATACGAGAGTCATCGACCTTAGTCGAGAGCCATCGTCATTAGACGAGAGTTAGACGTCACAAGACGGAAGCATTCTTCACAACACGGACGCATACGTCCTAGACAGAGACATTGCCTAATTGATTGTTGTACTTGTTAACTGTTCGTTGGTGTACGTGTATTTGTCTATTGGGTTTATTGTACTGAGGTTTAATAAATCGCTATTCATATAACCTTAGTGTTAAGAATTATTTCTTGCACTATTCTTTCTCTGTTTATCCCCTACCGGGATATAACAGTATTTTAAGGCCACATTGATGTACCTCTGTATAATGAATACTGTCATTCAACTAGCATTATGCATTCACAACTCTTGGGAATATTATGCGCTGTAAGCTTGGAAGTGTGGATGGTGTGCTGGATAACGGCTCGAAATTGGACACCGGCGAGCTGTGTTCCAATTCCAGTTGAGTTCGTTATATTCACTTGGGAACGGTATAAATCCACCTCTTCTCTCCACCACCTATGGGTTCATTAGTAGAGCTTGTATTGGTTAATTATTATTACCTCCGCAGTATTGTCACAAATTAGTACTTTTTAATAGAAAATTATGGTTTAATTACCATGACATTTCTTTGAATAAGAATAATTTAGTCCATTTTATCATGGATTTGTTGAAAATTGTTTCAGTCGTTTTTCAGGGAGCAATATCTGCACATACAGTCAATTCATAATAGCTACAAAGAAAACTATTTCTATTAGTGAACATTGGTACATAAGGTAATAGACAGAAAAGCATAGTTTTTTTTGCAGTAAAGTCCATCCGGTAAAAAGCCCGAGCGCCACTCGAGGTAGAGGGTTACGATAAATAGTACATTATGTGAATAGGAGTGATAGATAACGGTTGACTCTAGTCTTGAAAGGGTTCACTATGGTCAGTTAGTCAGTTAAGTGCCATACGTGATACACACTTGGGCGATCATGTCTCGAAAGAGACATGACTGACTGGGCAGAAGATTATCCCGCAGTAGGTTGCCATTGCTTCGTCACTATGGTACTTGTTGGTAAATGAAGTCCCATACCATACATGCAGAAAAGCAAATAAGAGTATATCAGCAAAACACACACACACAACCAGAAGCATTATACCAGTGAAAGCTAATATTTCTGTAAAAATCTGACAAGAAGCAAAATATTTTGCAATTCCATAAATTCCTTGGATTAATTTTTCTTGGATATTTTTTTATAATCGTTTCACCCAAGGCAAGGCAAGGCAAGGCAAGAACGCTACTGGTGCTCTTTTGGAGATTGAAGCTACTAGGGAAACAAGTATTTGGAAGGATGTTCCACAGTCGTGAAGTTTGTGAAAAGAAACTGGTGGAGTAGAAGTGCCGATTACATTTGCCTATTTTGACAGTAAAAGGGTGAGACGTAGATGCCAATCTAGTAGCACGAGTAAATACATGTGGTCGGGGCACCGGGAAAAAATATCGTCAGAGCAGAAGCCGTGAAAATATTTGTAGAAAAGACAGAGGGAAGCCATGTCCCGTCGGTGAGAAAGTGACTGAAGTCGAGTTACCAAATCAGGATCGATTACGTTGCAGATCCGTCTTTGAATTTTGTCGAGAACCCCGGGACGAATAGTAGGTGCGCCAGACCAGATAGGGCAACAGTATTCAATGTACAGTCGAATGATATATTTGTAAATATGCGAGATGGATTCTACTGAGCACCTCCTGGCCCGACACAGTGTCCCAACTTTCTTACGGGTAAATTTAGCTATTGACTCGATGTAGTCGTTCAACTGGAGGTTGATTGAGACGGCGAGGCCAAGGAGGCGCAGTGTGTTGCTTTCTGGGAGACTAGCGTCATCCATACTAATCGAAGCTAATGATATGTTTTTTTTTTGTTTTGTTTTTTTTTTTGTTTTTATACTTCCAGGGGTCCTAGTTTCAGAATCAAGCTTCTATGCGTACACTGATTTCTGAGGAACGCCACATTTTTGTCGTCTTTATGTCTCTTCATTATACTGCTATATTTTTAAGAAAACACCCACATCCAGTAAACCGACAAATACTATAATTTAATTTGTTGAATACTTGATTTTTATTAATTTCCATAATTAAATTTATTGACCCAAATTTCTTTCGGCAAGTGTGTGGCAGGTTTGAAGATCTTATTTTTAGGCTTTACCGCTGGTTATAAAACACCAGGCACTTCTAACTCTGATAAAATCATTTACTGTCTACTTGAGTGTCCCAATCAATACTATTGTGTTATATTTTAGAGAATGCTACATTTCATATTTAATTATAAGTGTTTTATATCAGTGCAATATTTGAGCACCGTTACCAAAAAAAAAAAAAAAAAAAAAAAAAAACAACAAAAAAAAAAAACAGTGTGTCAAAATAACGGTTATTCCCTTAACACTGCTATTACTGTATACACTTTTGACTCCCTCATCAATGTTTATTTCTTCGGGAAATTTTCGTTTTAGAACCCGAAGGCTTTTCTCCCTTCAAATTTATCCAAAATAGCATTATTTCTGTGCAAATGTATATGCTGAACTCGGATCAACAATTAGTTATTGAAGAAATTTACGGGTACATGACGGAATTGGACACCGGCCAGCTGTGTTCTAATTCCAGTTGGGTTCGTTATATATTCCTAATTTTAGGACATAGGCGTTTATAGCCCCCCCCCCCCTTGTAGCTCTTAATACATTTTATCTTCTTATTTCTCCCATTTGCTTAAGCCCATCAATGATGTCACGCGCTGTTTTCCCCGATCGCTCTATCCGCCCCGTGAGTATCAGATTCTCAAGCCCTCCTTTATCATTTCGCGTTCCAGAAACTTCAAGTGTCTCTTCCTGGTGTTAAGTATAAGCTTCCTTTTCGTTTCCATTTTCTCCAAAACCTCGTCGTTGCTCACATGTTTGTTCAGTGGTATCCTCATCATCTTTCTGTAGAACCACATTTCTGTTGCTTCGCGTCTCTCCTTCATCTTTGAGGAGATTTTCCAGCATTTACTGGACAATCTCCTCTTGATAATCTTACACACACACACACACACACACACACACACACACACACACACACACACACACACACACATATATATATATATATATATGATAATCTTATGAATAGGCCGACAGATAAAAAAAAAGAAAAAAGGGGCTAACACTGTTACTGAGTGAATTTGAAGATCCTTCAAAGATGTTCAGACATTAGCATGCAACCGAGATATTTAGAGGGAGCTGGTCAGATGCTCATCTGCACATCAACACTTTGACAACACCCTGATGATATGATAATGATATGTGCCCCTATTGCATATTAACCTCAATGGGTTATTTAATGCCAACAAGATTTTTTTTAAATAGGTTCGTATAAATAGAATATGTATTCTTTGTAATAAATCAGTTTGTAGATCAGGTTTCATTGATATAATTTTGTAAGGAGGATTATTGTCAAGATGTATTCTTTTCAGATATACAGTTTGGAGAAAAAATGGTTTTATTGATATTTTCATTTGATTTATATTTTTGGTATAGGCCTTCTGTTTTGAAGAAATAATATTATATGGTCCACCCTCATACATGTTGTCTACATTATAGAATTTTTTTGTATTGGGAGAGCAAAGACTAAACATTCTGTTAAAGTTCAATAAGTGTCAAGTTTGTAAATCATTCTTGCATCTTCCTCTTTGGTATACAAAGCAGTTAGTAAACAGGAAGCTTAAAGTTAGTCACACTTGGGTACAGTACTGGTTTATGTTGATGTATTATTGGTAACACTGCTGTGAATTATTGAGCCATAAAGCTTATTCTTTTCCAGCCTCTTTCCATTTTATCAATAACGGACAAGATTTGGACAAGAGTCTGACCTTGAAAATTGTCCGGCTTCTTTATCCAGACGAACAAGATGTAAGTCAGAATTTTACCTATTCATTATAAATTGATCCTTGTATTACCTCTATGCTATAGTATTTTTTTTTTCACATTTTTCCGATATTAATTGGTTTGTTTTTTTGTTTTATAGAATATCAACCTTAATGGCGTCAAATTTTTTACAGTAGATTCGTATTCATTGAATATGTATTCTTTGTAGGAAACCAGTTTGTAGATCAAGGATTGGGTTTATGGTTTGTTTTTTTTTTTAATGCCAACAAGATAGTTAGGATAGATTTTTGTATGAACAGAATATGTATTCTTTGTAATAAATCAGTTTGTAGATCAGGCTTTTGGTTTATTTGTTTTTCACGGCATATCAACCTCAATGAGTTATTTAATGCCACCAAGATTTTTAGGATAGGTTCGTATGAATAGAATATGTACGTGTAATATTTGTACCTAGTATGTTTTGGATAATAATTAAGAGATACAATATTAACCTGTTAAAACAAACTTTATTTACTTCGTCTACATTCTTGTGTGAGTCCCTCGTGGCTGGCTAAAAATGTCCGCTGGCGGGAGTAGCACGTGTGTCTGGTGTTAAATCTTTTGAGGAACTAAAAAAAGCTGAACTGCTACTAGTTGTTGGTCAGTAGGGATGGGCCAGAGAGAGAAAGAGAGGGAGTGAGAGATGAAGGGATTTCTGGGATAGTAGTTCGTGACCTAGGTGAAAGCACCTGGAGAAGAGGAGGGAGAAGAAGACAAAGTTAATATGTTTAGGTAGTATTATTTCTGACCTCTAGTAAGGGGGTACTACATAGTCTTTGTAAGAAGTAGATCAGGATTTTTGTGTTTGTTTTTACGGCATATCAATCTCAATGGTTTATTTAATGTTGACAAGATTGTTAGAATGGGTGAACGTGTTAATTATATGGGTAAAATAATAATTGAGAAATAGGCTGCGTGATGAATTAACAATTTCCGTTAAAATTCAAATTTCAATATTCACACATAGAATAAAACTAAAACACACATGAGAAATAACCATGAAACTCTTCTTTTTTATTTATTTATTTATTTATTTATTTAATTAAATTTAAAAAAAAATAACTTTGCAACTTTAAAAATATAAGTGATGTAGAGTAATTTGGCGATCAGATGTTAAATTAATTTCCTAACCAATTGAAGGAAGTGATTTGCAAAACTGAGAGAAAAGTTAACAAGCCTATGTTAAAAGGTCTTTCGGTATAAAAAGAAAGAAAGAAAGCCGAATCAGTCAGTGAGATGGAAACAGCGATATCATACACCAGCAACATTTGACAAAGGAAACTTCAAGTCTAACCCGGGCGTAAAGTCCCGACGGGTTCGTTTTCCTTCTTCACTCATGCTATTTCCTTTACCTTTTCTTCTCCATCCTCAACATTCTCACAGTCAACAAAAAGATGACGACAACGGCAACAACAAGATACTTCCACTGACTTCTAAAATTTAACTCCGATAAGTACAATTTCCTTTATTGCTTCACCTTCCTTTTCACTTTCTCGCCGGCCATAAAAAAAAGGGAAGGGAACACAGACTTTATTAAACACATTCTGCTAATTACGACTACAAGCTCTGGATACACTTAACTACATACGTACATTTTCTCTTTGAACATTTAACTCTTTCAAATTGATTAACTACGTACATTTTAGCATTTCTACAAATTCATGTTCTGTTCTGTTAATAAAATTCTACTTTCAAAGCGAAATATTTTATTCTTCCACTTTCGAACATCCAAACTTTAACCTTCTGATGACCTTCTGATAAACCCTGAGTTGTGGGGAGTGTCGGCTAAGTTTGTACAAGGCATGGCTGACAGTCACTACTACAAACCCTTGTAAAATTACGTCGCTCATGGACGAAAGAAAAACAAGATATTTTTATCAAAATTTCGAACCTGTCAGAAAGAATTAATTTTTTTTAAATAATTAAAAAATACTTTGATCTTTTCTCATAAGAACAACAGAAACATTTGCCGATAAAACTTTGTTTTTATTAGATTTAGAACCATTTTTCTTCATACTCTGCTATTTTTTCAGCGAATTCGTTTAACTGAAAGCGATATTCAAATTTACTATTTCTAGTAAGCAAAATACGCTGGTGTATTTCAACTAGAAACTGTATTGATTGGAATCTCAGCTTTTTTAGAGGTTTCAAATGTTATCATCATTTTTTCGTCTATTTTGACAGATTGACAACTTTGTAAACAAAAGTTAATTTTCGGCTTTAAAAATCAATACACATTTCACTGTGACACGTTATTTTTGGAAAATAACAAAAAAGAAACCGTGAAACACGTGACCTTTTAATGTCAAACACTAAATATCATACTTAAAAAACTCCCTAACCACACACACACACACACACACACACACACAAAATATTTTTTAAATCTTTTCACTCGAAGATTTGTATTAAGCTTTTCAATTTTCGATTAGTAAATATAGTCTTCACTTAATAACTTAATAACCAAAACGTCACAAAGCTTTAAATTATTTTAAAGAAATTTGACACTTTACAAATTATTATAATTAAAAAATAAAAAATAAAAACAATTCTTGTAAAAATTCATTATTCATTGAAAAATGCATTTTTCTTTAGATTATCATGTCCTTAATATATGTATAAACTTATCTAATCAAATATAAGCTTATCTAATCAAATAATGTCATAGTTTTATTGCATTTTTTATTTTACTGCTCGGAACAGAATTTCGGAAAAAAGGTTAATTTGAAAAAAAAAAAAGAAGCTGATTTACATTTTGTCCTGTGTTTAACGAAAAAAAATTTAGAAACGGCATTTAATTTCTTGAAATTTCAAGAAATTAAGTGGAAAGTGCGTAGCCGATGTAAAAGAAAAAATATTTTTAACAGGATTTTCTAAAAATAATAACTTTATTAATTCATTTGTGAACAAATCCTCAAAGTTTCATTAAAATCCGACCATTATTTGATTTTCGCAAGAATTTCCAAATTAATGTGTTTTTCACCGTGTGACAGTTATAATTATAATTTTCGCTTCATTTACTGGTTCATTCGGTGGGGGGGGATATATGCACAGTTTCCTTTTCTATATTTGCGAATTGTCATGACTGCCTAGTGTGCTTTCTGCCATCCAAGGTTAAAGTACCCCATCTACCTAGATTTTTAATTTATAACTAGGGAGAGAAGGGATGGGTCCATGCTTTCACCGGGGCTTTTTTGTGCGAAAGCGAATGCAAGGGGCTAGGATTGGAGTCCACTCAAATATAGTGAAGTTTACTTTCTACTTAATTTTGAATTCAGAGGTGTTTTTTTTTTTTTGTTTTTTTCTAGACTATCTGCTATCCAAGGCTAGAGAACCCCCAACTACTTTGGAGAACAAAAATTGGTTTATGCCTTTTCTTGGTGTTTTTGGGGCGTATGGGAGAGACTAGAATTTGAAATCGACTTGCTGACTCCCCTTTCCGCAGCAACGTCCGTAACAAATAACTTTATTTGTTCTGAACATTATTTTTAATTGATACTCGCATTTGAGTGGATGGTCTGTTTTTTTTGTTTTTTTTTTTAATAATTAAACAGTACATTTGAAATATCCACCGGCCTAGACTTGCGAGAAATCTTGTTTAGAAAATATTTATCTTCCGGCAGGATTCGAACCTGCATTCTCCCATTGGGGCTGGTGCGTCGTACCACTCAACCACGGAAAATATAACGTCAGTCAAGGTCTGAACTAAGCCTTAAATACACATTCTCCTGATTTCAATGGTGTCACCTCCTCGGTATATGGAAATACGCAGGTTCGAATCCTACCGGAAGATAGATATTTTCCAAACAAGATTTCTCAAACATTTCGGTCGGTGGATATTTAAAACGTACTGTTTAATTACAGAAAAAACAAAAAACAAACTATCAACTCAAATACGAGTATCAATTAAAAATAATGAAAATGAATACATTTAAATAAATATGTTGGTAAATTTCCGTATAATTTCGTAAATTTCCGGATAAATTCGTAAAATGTCATGTTTTGCATTTTTCAGTCTACATTTAATTTTCTATTGACCTTTGAACTGATTTCTTTTCAAAAAGGATCAAGCCGAGCACATCACTGAAATGTTGTTTGAAGAACTCGATGAAGACAAAACTGGTAAGAAACATTTGACAAAACTTTAATGGTTCAAATTAAAAACATTTTTGTCTTCTTCTGAATTCGTTCTGCAGAATTACATCAGAAATATGCCAAACCGAGAAAAAAACAACAAAAAAAAAAAAAACAGAATTAAAAAATTGACAATGAACATTTTTTATTTCTGTCTCTTGAGACAGCAGAAATGTGGTTTTACAGGAGGATGCTGAGGATACCGTGGACTGAACAAGTAGGCAAAGATGAGACGTTGGAAACGATGCAAATGAGAAGAAAACTCATCCTTAACATCAGGAAGAAACAGATGAGGTTCTTGGGACACGTAATGAGGAAGGAGGGTCTGGAGAATTTAATGCTCACGGGACGGATAGAAAGAAAGAGAGACAGGGGAAAACAACGCGAGATATACTTGATAGGGCTGAGCAAATGAATGGTGGGGCAGGGTTTGGGAGAAATACCAAGAGGAAAAATATTGAGAGCGACAAAGGTAGAGCCAAGTGGGAGTCAATGATCGCCTACGTTCTGAAAGGACACAGCACATGAAGAAGGAGTTATCGTTATTTGCGCCATTTATAATCGCACTTGTGGTGCTATGGATATCGTCTCGGAATGAAAAATCAGAGTGCCGAGTTCGAATTCCAGTTTGAAATTCAGTTGCATTCACAATATGTCATATGTGCAAATATCCTTAGAAAAGGTATGAATCCATCTCTTCTCTCTCCAGCTATGGGTTGAATAGCAGGACAGATTGGGTTCTATAGGCTTGGTTGGCAGCCAATCTACCGCAAAAAGAAATGGTAATATACTGCGGGATAATTTTCTGCCTAGTTAGTTATGAAACGAAAGAGACATGATCGCCCAAGTTCAACTGATTGAATATCCTTATCTTGGTTGTTATTAGTTGGGTATGTTTCCGTATATTTAAATTATCATATATTTACATCTTTAGGAGCTATCTATTATCTAAATCTAAACTTATTTATAAATGGAACTTTGTCTGTGTGTGTGTCCGTTACCGACTCCGAAACGGCTGAACCGATTTTTTTGAAAATTTACACAGTTGTACTATAAGCGTCTGCGAGTGTTCTTAGCTAGATTTTGTGTCGAGGTACCCCCGATAAATATCGAAAATCGATAATCGAAAAAATCGGGTTATAGAAGGAGTGGTCCGATTTTAATCAAATTTCATACACTCATAGACAAAGACATAAGAAACGATATTCAGAAGTTTCAAGGTTGCAGTTCTTACAATAGTGCAGAAAATCGATTATATATATATATATATATATATATATATATATAAGGCAAGATGTTTGTGTGTGCCTCTGTTTATCTGCCTGTATGTCTGTATTTTTTTTCAGTCATTTTTATTTTAGTTTTTGCTTCGGGTTTGGCTCTAAGTAGGTATAATTGTAGTTCTTAGTCTCAGCCATGATACCATTTACTCAGAGGACTTATTTAGCCTTCAAAATTCAGTTTACGACAAAAAAACTTATTTGATATCGATACCAGGAAATCAAAATATGACTTACATCCATTCATTTTTCTTTCAGTCTACGGTTTCGCTTTAACTGGAAACAACTATTGCTTTTTAGTCTTTCGTGCCAACATCCAAAGAGTCTGAGCTCCAGTACCATGGATTAGTTTTAAAGCCTTCATTCCACCCGAGCAACGCCGCGCTATACTGCTAGTTCAATATAAAACAAATAGCTAAATTGACAACTGACATCTTTATTTCTGTCTGATCTTCAAGGATGATAAGTCATCATTAGACTAATATCCTCATTTTGGTTGTTACTAATTTAAATATTTACCGTTTTTACTAACACTTAGGCTGTACTGATGATTGTAAAATTGAATAATCAACATATTTTCTATTAAAACAGATAGTCGTTGTCTGAAGTGTAAAAAGCAATATTGTCGTTATTGCAACTGGTATCCTTATCTTTATTGTTTTGATTGGAGTAGATAGACTAAACTATCACCCGGTTCACACTCCACCCACATCTATTGAACAGGTGAAGAGGCTCATCCCTTGTTCCTTGTTTAGGATGCGGTTTCCGGTTTTCTCTTTTCCAATCTTTTCACTCTTTTCTCTCTTTATTTTTTTTCAGTTGGAGTAGATAGACTAAACTATCGCTCGGTTCACACTCCACCCACGTCTATTGAACAGGTGAAGAGGCTCATCCCTTGTTCCCTGTCTAGGATGTGGTTTCCGGCTTTCTCTTTTCCATTCTTTTTACCCTTACGTAGCCCCCTGCGCATCAGTGGCGTTATCGCCTTGCTTGGGGTGATATGATAAAAAAAAAAGAGAGTACATTTTGGCTACTGTCTTTTCCAGCCTTCCAACTGTCATTAGGAGATAAAATTTTATTTAATTGAAGACCTAAACAAAATTTTGTCATTATTACATAAGTCATTCCAACTGGTATCCCCATCTTTGTTGTTTTTCACCACAATGTTTTAAACTGTCCACATTTTAGTCTTTATATATTTGTAAATCTCATAATCTTTAAAACAGATTTAATTCACAAAATTCTTTCTTTTTTGTTTGAATTTCTCAGTTGAAGAATAATTTTTATTATTATTTAAAATTAGACGAATGTTCTTATGTTTGTTATAATATATTTTTGCTTTGTGATAATTCCTTGGAGTTTGTCTTTTAAGTAGTTTGGAAGTTTGTTCGTACTTGGTTATTCGCAAAAATTGAAGGAATTTTGAAATTTGTTGGTTTCAGGTTTCATAACAGAAGAACAGTTTGTTAAAGCCACCATGGAATTCTTGCAGGAAGAGACAAATGAAATCTTTGAGTTGGCAATTCTACCGAAAGACTTGCAGGAAGATCTGGATAAACAGTTGCCAGAAGTAAGTTTTGTTTCTGAAAATGGCTATATTTTTTATACAGAATACACTGAATAATACTCCGGCCTTCTTCAATTGATATTTCTTGAAATTTCGAAACGAACCATTTATTTAGTCTACGGTGGTAGATTATTCTGTCTACGGCTATATCGTGTTTAAATGCATCGGTTCTCGTCCCATCACCGAAATTAAGCAACATCGAGCCTGGTCAGTAATTAGATGAGTGACCATTTTGGAATACCACGTGCTGTAAACGTAAGGACCAAGAATGGTCCACGGGTCCTCCAGGTTTGGGGAACTGGTCGCAAGGTTAACTAACCCTGCCCCATAAAATACGGTTTGTTACGGAAACAGTAACAAAAGTTACTGCCTTACACACCCTTGGGTGTAAAAAGGGTGAGATGACGAAGGTAGTTTACACACCATTTGGTGTAAAAAGGGTGAGATGACGAAGGTAGTTTACACACCATTGGGTGTAAAAAGGGTGAGATGACGAAGGTAGTTTACACACCATTGGGTGTAAAAAGGGTATTATTATTATTACAACTAGTAAGTGATGTCATGAGAGAGAGAGAGTAATAAAGAGCAGTGGTGATGTAATGCTTGGAGAATAAGTACATCCCAAGCCTACAGCAGTTGGTCTTACAGAAAAAGCAACATGGCTCACCAGGTTTACAGAGAAATATATCTTCATATATAGGTTCATATATGTGTATGTATATGGTGTCCTATCTACATTGAAATGAACTCTTCCTCGTTTGTAAATACTAATCTGTGAGACTTCCTAGGGGAAGCAGTCAAGACACAGTGTAACATTACAGTTCAGATGGACATTTCTATCTTATGTTCTGTTATCCAATACGCTAGTTCAACCTACCTTCTTCTTTCTTCCTAGCCCTAACAGGTCACAAATATATATATATATATATATATATATATATATATATATATAGCATAGTGATGATCCACGTATACTGTCTTAATATGTATAGGAAAGAATATTAAAACGTTTTGAGTTTGAAAATGTGTTTCAAAAAAACACAACCTATCCAAAGTAGAACACCAAGCCATCTATACACTTAAAAACAACCGAAACATAATTATCGTACCAGCCGATAAGGGAGGAGCTACAACCATCTTAGACACCAACAACTATATTAAAGAAGCAGAATCACAACTTCAAAATAACAGGTTCTATGTACCCTTACCTCTAGAACCGACCAGCACTTACAAAACAGAATTATCACTTCTCATTCAGAACCTGAATCACAGCACAAAAAATAAAATAAAAGCACTTATTCCTGAGAACCCCAAAACAGCAACATTCTACACTATCCCAAAACTACATAAACTCCCGAAAATCATTTCAGAAAAACACACTAACACCTCTTCATCCAACCCACATCATACTAAACAATCAAACAATGAAGAGAACTATAAAATTTCAAAAGCCCTTAAAATCACACCACCTGGCAGACCCATAATATCAGGCATTGGTACCCTTACAGAACTTATATCTGGATACATAGACAATATCCTAAAACCTTTATTGCCTGACATACCTAGTTATATTAGAGACACGACTGACTTTCTTAACAAATTACAAAACATTAACTTAGTCAGCGATGATAATATCCTAGTAACGATGGATGTTACGTCTCTGTACACGAACATTCCACATGTTGAAGGAGTATCAGCCTGCCATGAGTTCCTTAAAAGCAAACTACCTAACAACCAAATCACAGCCAATTAGTAAATTTCATCTTAACACACAATAATTTTAAATTCAACAACAAACACTATTTACAGATCAGTGGCACAGCAATAGGCACGAAAATGGCACCTAGTTATGCCAATATCTTTATACACATTCTAGAAAGAAAGATACTAGACAATTCACAATACAAACCATCACATTATTTTAGATACATTGATGACATTTTCTTAGTATGGACTCATTAAAAAAAATTAAAAAACTGTTTTACTTTCTGCAACAACTTCCATAATACAATTAAATTTACCATGGAGTACTCAAACACATCCTTCCCTTTCTTAGACGTCATGATAAAATTAAACAAACATACACTTTCCACCAGTCTATACAACAAACCCACAAACCAACATAAATTCCTACACTTTAACAGTTGTCATCCCCTTAAATTAAAAAAAATCTATCGTATACAGCTCATTTCTAAGAATCAAACGCATATACTCAGACCATCCAGATTTTCTAAACAACATTAACAACCTAACAAAGCAATTTCTAAAATGTAAATACCCAATAAAAATAATAAAAGAAGCACTAAATAAAACCATCCACATAGATCGTAACACACTTCTCACATACAAGAAAAGAAAAAACAACAACCGAATTCCCATGGTTTTTAACCACTATCAATATTCCCACACACTTATTCAAAATTTAAAAAATGATTACAAGAACCTCCAATCAAACAAAAAAATCAAAGACATTTTCGATAAACCACTCATAAATGCAATGAAACAAACACCCAACCTATCAACTATCCTCACTTCTAACAAATATCTAAAAAACACAAACCTATCAGGAAATTTAAAATGTCAGAAACCTAGGTGCCTAATTTGTAAACATTTGGTAAACGACACAATATTCTCTGTACCCAACATCAAAATCAAATTGCAGCCACCACGCCTCACTTGTGACAGCGAAAACATTATATACTTCCTCTTTTGTTCAATATGTCCCAATAGTGGATATATTGGCGAATCCGGTAATAGCTTTAGATTTCGCTTCAACTTATACGCCAAAATAATCAATATTCCCCAGTAGGAGCACATTTCAATCAACCGGGTCACACCTTAGAAAATTGCAAATGTTTACTAATAGACTTCAATTTTAGTTCTACGTACGCACGCAGAAAGAAAGAAAAATAATGGATTTTAAAATTAAATACACACAAGCTAGGGTTAAATAGGGACTTAGGTGCTTTGAATCTTTACAAATACTTCAATTACTAAACGTTTTTAGATACATTTAAAAATATTTTTTAAACTTTTTTAGATACAATTAAAAAATTTTTTTATCTAAAACAAATTTACAAGCATTATTAAAGATAGGTTTACGTTTACAAACATAATTTTTTTAAAAAATCTGTCGCTTTCAACGTCACTTGATGTAAAAACAAAAACTCTCTCAACAAACGCGTCACGTGATGTAAACAAACTCTTCATTGACGCTCTCGCGAAATCTCGCGAAATACGTTACTAATTCAAATTTTAAAATCATTTGTTTCTGATGAAGGACCGAGGGCGGTCTATATATATATATATATATATATATATATATATATATTCCGATTCTGGGTTAAAAGCAATCGGAGTCTAACCGTACTGATGAGCTGTGATACAGCAAAACAGATCCGTCTGCGGATGATATATATATATATATATCCGCAGACAGATCTGTTTCGCTGTATCACATCTCATCAGTACGGTTAAACTCCGATATATATATATATATATATATATATATATATATATCCATATCCGCAGACAGATCTGTTTCGCTGTATCACATCTCATCAGTACGGTTAAACTCCGATTGCTTTTTAACCCAGGATTGAAACCCGACCGCATTGGCGTCAGTCGGCGATTCTACCTCTGGGCTATGGGCTTTCGGTGGAAGAAGGCAGGCTTTTTAGTGCATATATTATCATTATACGCGCCCAACATGTACAAATTTTTTATATATCCACTACAAATCGTACATTTGTTTCGACATTGAAACTACAATGTCTCATCAGGTGGTGATGAGACATTGTAGTTTCCTGGTTTTCCACACCGCCTGATGAGACATTGCAGTTTCAATGCCGAAACAAATGTACGATTTGTAGTGGATATATAAAAAAAAATTGTACATGTTCTAAAATATGATTTAGAATAAATATTCACAGCTCTATATATTTATATATCGAGCACTGTTTTAAATTAATGTTTTGGACGTAGTAAAAATTTTTTTCTTCGTTCCTTATTCACTCGGATATATATATATATATATATATATATATATATATATATATATATATTAATTCAGATACTTCAATCCAAGGGAAAAAAGCAGGAAGGTAAATTCCAAAAAACCGATCCTAATTAATATTAAAAATTTATTTTAATATTAAAAAATGATACAGGAAGAGAGCTCCATGTAATAAAATATTACAGAGCAAATATATATATATATATATATATATATATATATATACTGAGGGTAAAACCCAACACATAGTTAAACGGTTTTCATTTAAGATTTATTTAAAAAATGTAATTTTACATTGTCTCTTTCAGACCGTTGAAAAATAAATAAATTCACTCAGAATATAAAAGAAAAATGAAAACTTTTTTAACAGTGGTAATGAAGCTATTATTTAAACCGGGAATAAATTGAGAATAGATACATCAGATCACACATATAACGTAATACAGACAAAGAATTACATACATTAAATCACACATACACAAAAGCAAAACTTATGAGAAATTATGTACATTTAGAAATAGACAGACGCAAAAAGGGACTCAGACAAGAGACATACACAAAATCATACAATTATATAAAAATGTATGATATATACTTAGACAAAATAAAGGCGAAAGGGTAAATTTTTGTTTTGTTCCCCGAAGGCCTTCCCCTTCAGATCTTTCCAATACATCCTTAATTCCATGCAAATGTATATGCTGAACTCAAATCGATAATTGTTTATAGAAGAAACGGACCTTTTTTTCATATTATCGACCAGAAATAAATCGGATTATATCTCACCCCTTACCACCGTTCTTATTTCTGATTCATCGCTGAATGACCTGAGGCGTAGGAAACTGAATTCGTTCTGTTTACTTCCTTTGGCAGCGATTACTCCGCGAATTATCGTGTTTCGGAACTCATTTTCCGTGGATTAATAGCAATTTGGAAGTAAAAAGAACGAAAACTCGTAAAACTACGCGTGAATTCACTCTGCAGTTAATAACATTTTTGAACCGTGGTTACGGGGTGAGAGAAACAGCGACAAGAAGTTCCATATTTTTCTGCGCAATAAAGTGAAAAAAGGTAGGTTTCTTCAATAAACAATTACCGATTTGAATTCAGCATATACATTTGCACGGAAATAGGGATGTTTTGGGAAGATTTGAAGGGGTAAAGGGCTTCGGGGAACAAAACAAAATTTTACCGGTGAAAGATAAGGAATAGATATTTAAATCCAGACATAAACGACTGAACAAAAAATGGGGAGAAAAAGCGAAAAAGGAAAAGGAAGACGATAATACACTACAGTCAAAAATAATAATTTACAGACACACACACACACACACACACACACACACACACACACACACACACACACACACACACACACACACACAAAATTAAAGATAAGAATTATCTTTTCAAAAGATTTTCTTTAAAAAAATTTTCAAGAAAACTTTTCTAATCTTCCTAAAACATTTCTTTTCTTTTTTTTTAACATATAATACTTGTTGAATTTCTTTATTTCTTAAATTGTTCGGACGAGCTCTTCGTTAAGGTACCTGGACATTTTAATTTAAGCGCAGTATGAGACTTGTGTCGAGGTTTTAGTGGCCATGGTTATGTCGGGTCACTTCAAAACAGTTGCCGACGATCCCCGCACTCAGGTTGAAAGGCTGCAAGAATAAAATTTTGTTTGTAAAATAAGTGGAATTTTATCATCTGAACAGAATAACAAATCTGTAAGAAGTAAAATGTTCAAATAAAAAATTTACATAGTTAAACGTTCCAGAGAAATAATAGTAAGGACTTAAATTAATCCAGATCTTATAGTTGTAAGTAGCAGAATGTGTGCATGTAGAAAAATTAACAGGCTACTAATAAGGTCTGTGTTCCTTTCCTTTTTTTATCGCTGGCGAGAAAGTGAAAAGGAAAGTAACGCAAAAAAAGGAAAATTGTACTTATCGAACGTTAGTTTTTAGGAGTCAGTTGAAGATATCTTATTGTTGTTGCTTCTTTGACGGCGAGTTAGTGAAGACGAAGAAAGGTAAATTGGAAGGAAAGAAAGAACGTACGTATGTCAACGAGACATTTTAAAATTCCTTCCTTACATTGTGACGAGGTCCTTATCAGATCCATGCTCCCATCGGACTGTCTTTGGCTGGTTAAGAGACGTCGATAAGTACTTAGATCAGGTCATGTGATCGGCTCGAAACACATACCCATTTTTTAGGTGTTAAGAAATTTTTGACCGGGGTCATAGTTCAATTTGCTATTTCCTATCCAATTGGAATCCAGAATCTTAATTTCACCGACTGGTGAATTTTGCTTTGGTCTGGATTTTTTCCAAAATGTTTTCAGTCGTTCTGATCCATTTTGCGGGTGTGCAATTTTACATTTTGCGTTTCAGTTAATTGTTGGATGATATTTTTAATTGGAGTAGGTAGACTAAACTATCGCCCGGTTCGCACTCCACCCACATTTATTGAACAGGTGAAGAGGCTTATGTCTTGTTTCCTGTTTAGGATGCGGTTTCCGGTTTTCTCTTTTCTAATCTTCTCACTCTTATGTAGCCCACTGCACATCAGTGGCGTTATCGCCTTGCTTGGGGTGATATGATTAAAAAAATATATATATAGGATTTGTATCCTATAAGATCTCATCAATTTACAGTTAGGCTGGCTAAATGTAACTGTAAGTTCTATGCTAACAGTTTATTTTCCTCGCACTTCTCGTTTATGGAACTCTCTTCTCGCTCCATGCTTTCAAGCCAACTTTAATCTGCGAAAATTTAAATGCACTATCAATTGCTATCTACTTGTTCTCCCGACTATCCTTTTCTCTTCCTGCTCATTATTAATGTTTCTGTTTTTAATTCTTCCACACACTGTAACTCTTGTGTCATAGTGGATTTATTGCCTTACTTACGGTGAAATCAATTAAAAATCGAATAAATATTGAAATATTTGTAATGCTTGCGAAGAAAAGCTTCAAACCTCAAAAAAGGGATTTATTTCTGAAAGACTAAGAAGAAAAGACATCTGATAGGGGGGGGGGGTAGGATTCCACTCAAAAATATTATTTACCTTTAGAATTAGTTATTCTCTCGAATAAGGAAAATATCTTATTTGCCGTATTTACAATCAAACTAATGTCCTCATCTTTGTAGTTGTTATCACAACGTTTCGACTATACTGCCTCCAGTCTTCATCGGATATATGTCAATCCGGATAACTTATAGTGAAATTAAATTGAACTTATATTTAATTTACTGGGCAGACTGTTCTCCCTACACTGCCCATGTCTAGGGACATTTCATCTAGTTCCTATTTTTTAGTACTGATCACTTGTTTAAAATGAATCCAAGAATACACTGCCTGGCCCGGGGATGAAACTCGCAATTACTTGTCACTAATTTCTAACTGAACCTTTTATTTAATGTACTAGAGTAGACCGTTCTCTTTCCACTGCCCATGTTTAGGGATTTTTAGGGATTCCACTGCCCATGTTTAGGGATTTTTAGGGATTCCACTACCCATGTTTAGGGATTTTTAGGGATTCCACTGCCCATGTTTAGGGATTTTTAGGGATTCCACTGTCCATGTTTAGGGATTTTTAGGGATTCCACTACCCATGTTTAGGGATTTTTAGGGATTCCACTGCCCATGTTTAGGGATTTTTACGGATTCCACTGTCCATGTTTAGGTAGTTTAGGGGATTCCACTGCCCATGTTTAGGGATTTTTAGGGATTCCACTACCCATGTTTAGGGATTTTTAGGGATTCCACTGCCCATGTTTAGGGATTTTTACGGATTCCACTACCCATGTTTAGGGATTTTTAGGGATTCCACTGCCCATGTTTAGGGATTTTTAGGGATTCCACTGCCCATGTTTAGGGATTTTTACGGATTCCACTGTCCATGTTTAGGTAGTTTAGGGGATTCCACTGCCCATGTTTAGGGATTTTTAAGGATTCCACTGCCCATGTTTAGGGGTGTAATTCTTACTTTTTAATTATTTCTCGCCCTCTTTGTACAGCCTGACCTAGGGATTGAACTCCAAATTACTATGTCAAACCAGCACTTTAATCTACTAAGACTTAAAGCTACATCAAGTTGAAACTCCAGTTTTCGTATGATCACCGAAGTTAAGCAATGTTCAGTTTGGTCAGTACGAAGATAGATGACTACTTATGAATACCTGGTGCTGTAACCTTGGATGTACAGGTAGTGTAATAAATAATGGCTTGTAACTGGTTCCAATTCCTGTTGGGTTCGTTATAATCACTCTTGGATAAATATTCTTGGGAAAGGTGCGTATCTTCTCCTCCCAGCTGTGAGTTAATAAGTGAGACTTGTATCACTAAGCCATTATTATCTAAAAATCTTACAATCTAAAAATATTTCTGGCTTTAAATATCCTGCATATGTTTGATAAGCTGTAGAAAACGAATCAATCAATTTAATCCACTAGGTTATTATTATTCCGTAGAACAATTCCCTGTTGAGAACTTGTAGCCCTAAACTTAATCTGCCTGCTGATGAGTGCTAGTCATACTTGACTGCACTCACTGAAGCTTTTCTCTTTTGTTACAACTGTTGCTATCAGTAAATTAAATAAAGAGTTTCCTGTGAGTTACCCGGCCGGACAATCACCTGATGAAGGCTGGAGGGTCAGTTAGTCAGTTAAGTGCCATACGTGATACACGCTTGGGCGATCATGTCTCGAAAGAGACATGACTGACTGGGCAAAAGATTATCCCACAGTAGGTTGCCATTGCTTTCTGCGGTAGACTGGTTGCCAGCCAAGGCTATAGAACCCAATCTGTCCTGTTATTTAACCCATAACTGGAAGGAAGAGACGGATTAATACCTTTCCCAAGGGTATTTGCGCGTAAGTGAATACAATGGATTCAGCTGGAATTCGAACTCTGCTCCCCGATTTCTCGTTCCGAGCCGATATCCACTGGACCACAACGCACATCCTCTAAAAGCTTTCCCACACCGGGAATCGAACCCGGGCCGCCTGAGTGAAAGCCAAGAATCCGAAAAGTTGTGATAACAGCAACAAACATAAGAATAAGAGTCAGTTTGTAAATAGTGTAAATAATAATGATAATCCCTCATCGCAGACATCCAGACAGAAAAATGTCTTACGTTCTTGTAAAATCATTGATTTTTTTTCCTTTTTAGTTCTGTGCCTGTAAAGACATACCTTCCTTACCAGACACAGGGAAATTGATTCCATCTGATTCTCTTCTTGGACAAATTTCCAAACGCATTGCGACAAAAGACTGGAAGAAAGTCGTCAATAAACTTGGATTTTTAAGTCAGGAAATCGAAAACATTGAAAAAAAGTACCCGGATGAAACGCCCCAGTTGGTAAAGAAGATTTACTACTTTTATTATTAAATTATTTTTTTCGTTGAAAATGTCTTTTGCGGGGGAGGGAAAGTCATTTTAGAAAGAAGCATCTGAAGAAATCGGTTTGAATTGACTTTCTACAAGATTTATATTCTCTTGGAATTGCAAAGTTTTCTTTTTTACTAATTTTCACTCAATACAAGGCCCAAGAGCCACTCAATTTAGTATACTGTGTATACTTATACTAGCATAGGAAAGAATAAATGTTAGGAGCACGGACGAAGTAGACTTTAGACGGAACTGGAAACCAATCCTAAACACGAAATAATGGAGAAGCCTCTTCTCCTGCTCAAGGGAAGTATGTGAAGCGGACGATAGGCAAACCTATCTACTCCTATTAGTGAAATGGGGAAAAGGGAAAGGAAATAAATCGTTATTGGATAAAATTTTACTGTTCAGGCGTAGACGTTACAAGTACGGAGATAAAGCAGACTTTAGACAGAACCGGTAACCCAATCCTAAACAAGAAACAAGAGATAAACCACTTCTTCTACTCAAAAGTCCTGCTATATATTTCAAGATCTTGATAAAATTCAAAAAAGAATCTGTAATGTTATTGATCCTAACCTGATATTTTCTTTTATCTAAACTTATTTATAAATGGAACTTTGTCTGTGTGTGTGTGTCTGGCTAACTCAGTTGAAGTATAAGACCCCGGTGAGTTGTGGGCTAGAGCCTAAAACTTACTTTTGTGTGTGTGTGTGTGTTCGTTACCTATAGACTCCGAAACGGCTGAACCGATTTTCTTAAAAATTGACACAATTGTACTATAAGCGTCTACGAGTGTTCTTAACTAGATTTTGTGTCGAGGTACCCCCGATAAATATCGAAAATCGATAATCGAAAAAATTGGGTTATAGAAGGAGTGGTCCGATTTTAATCAAATTTGATACACTCATAGACAAAGACATAAGAAACGATATTCAGAAGTTTCAAGGTTGCAGTTCTTACAATAGTGCAGAAACTCGATAATATATATATATATATATATATATATATATATATATATATATATATATAAGGCAAGATGTTTGTGTGTGTGTGTCTAAATAGTTATATTTGTAGTTCTTAGTCTCAGCCATGATACCATTTACTCAGAGAACTTATTTAGCCCTCAAAATTCAGTTTACAACGAAAAAAAAAACTTATTTGATATGGATACCAGGAAATCACAATTTGACTTACATCCATTCATTTTTCTTTCAGTCTACGGTTTCGCTTTAACTGGAAACAACTATTGCTTTTTAGCCTTTCGTGCCACCGTCCAAAGCGTCTGAGCTCCAGGACCTTGGATTAGTTTTAAAACTTTCGTTACACTCGTTCTTCAGGACGTGAACGATCATGGCTCTCCACACCCTCTTATCATTCAGACCTTTAACTAGTGTTTGTCTTCTTAATATCTCTCCAGTGCTCATGTAATTTATCTCTGCCCCATTTGCCTTCAATATGTCCTTTAAGTGTCAAATACTCCAAGTCGACTTTCCTCTAAGTGCCCTAGAAAATCTGTTTATGTCTCCTTCTTATTCAAATTTTAAGTGTTTTTTTTTTCTTTTTTTGTTTGAATTTTCCTTAAAACTTCCTCGTTGTTTACATGTTCAATCTATGGTATTCTCAGCGTCCTTCTATTGAACACATCCCCGTCAAGGTAACAGAGATGTTTCCTCTTCATCAGTGAGGGAGGTTTTCTAGTATTTAATGCCATATACAAGAGTTAATGTTACACTGTAGTTCAGCATTGGTTAGGGATCGTATTGCTTCATAAACAAAAGATGGAAAACTAAAAGTTGTTTATCACGTTTTAAGGACGATGTTGCCAGAGGAACAAAAATACTCTCAAATCGAAAATGAAGGTTTCACAATGGTTTTTGCTATAAAAAGTTTCACAAGTATATTCAAGGCAGACAGTGTATTTTTCAAACGGATCACCGTCTGTGGGTGACAATTTTTGGCTCGCAGAAGGGTATTCTAACGCACACTACAAGCAGATTGCAAAGATGGTCGACTATCATACTTAACTATTCCTTTAAAATGAAATATTTACCTTCAGAAAAGATAGCGCAGGTAGACAGATTCCGAGAATAACCCATATTCTGGCTTTCCTGACGGCTCCAACCTCCCGAAATTTAAATGCAAAGTCAATACTCATCTACTAACCACTGGACTCTAGCTCTCTCCCCACCCCTGTATAACCTTCCCTTTCTCTCCACCTATGTATCTGTCATCGCACCTGCTATCTCAGCTTTCTATTGTTCCTTTCTAACTAGTTTGTACTCCTCACTCTTTTCTAATTAATCTTTTTACATTTATGTAGCCCCATGCACATCAGTGGCGTTTCCGCCTTGCTCGGGGTGAAATGATTAAAAAAAAAACCCGAACCACTGGAAGAAGCGGTGCTTCATTCGTTTGTGAGTCAGAAATAAAAAAAATTTTGTATAACTCTGTGAGAAAATTACCTGTCATAATTTAAGAGATTAGAACTAAAGCGAAGTTTGACAAGTTCATAACTCACAAAAAAGAAAGAGATATTAGAAAAAAAGGAAAATATTTTTTCAATTTGTCAAGAAATATTATTGTACGGTGAACGGGTGGTCATTCCGACAGGATTAACAAAAAGAATCTTACGTAGTTTCCTTACGGGACACCCGGATATTTCACGTATGAAAGCGCTTATTCGAAGTTTCGTGTATTGGAACGGAATGTATAAAGACGTTGAAAAACTTGGTCAAAAACTGCAAAAATTACCAATTAGTGGCAAAATCACCACCCATAAGTTTTAAGTTATGGCCCAAAATCGACAAGCCTCGGTCTAGGATACACCTAGATTACGCAGGGCCGATAAGGAGTATTTACTACTTTGTTGTGGTGGATAGCTTTTCAAAATAGCCAAAAGCATTCAGTTGCAAATCACCGTTAACAAAAATCACAATAGAATTTCTAAACTAATTATTTGCAAGATTTGGTGTACCAGATACAATCGTATCCAACAACGAAACACAATTCTCCTCAAGGGGATTCGCAAATGTTTACAAAATGCATACAGTGAATCATCTGCACCCTACCATCCAAGATCTAATGGGTTGGTTAGAACGATTTATAGACGTTTTTAAAAGAACAATAAGAAAAGCGGAATTTCTTATCTGTCTACCATATCACACCAAATGCAAGAATGTCTCCTGCAGAATTAATGTTTGCAAGGAAGATCAAATTAGTTTTCAATAAAGTGAACCCAAATAAAGAAAAAAAATTATAAGTGACAGAACTAAGTGTGACGTCAGCCGCTTCTACCCTAGTGACAGAGTTTATTTTTAAAATTACAAACTCCTTAAAGAATTATGGGGAGAAGGTATTATAGACAAGAGAATTGGCCATCATGTAACTTATAAAAATTCCAAGATGAATTATAAGATGGCACGTAAACTAAATAAAAAAGATACACTACTGAACAGCGTAGGGAAGAATCCATAGAAATGATATACGATAGGTTCGATGTGCCGATGCTGCCAGAGATACAACAAAGACGCTTAGGAAAGCGAAAAAGGAGAGCTACGAAAACGATAGAGATCGATCCAAAAAGAAGAAAATATCTTGTCCAGGAGACGAAACATTTCATTGGGGGAGGTGTTGTAGAACAGCTAACATCCCTCTGGCTCTCTCAAAGATAGAATGGTCTGTGGACCGAGATAGCTATAAAAATAAAAACTAATAGCACTCTGGGATTTCGGAGTGTTATTAACGATTATCAGACTGTGTTGTCTGCGACTCTAACGACTTAACCTCTTCACTCTTCTACTGTTTGTTATTCTGTCATAAGGTGTTTGTCTTATTTGTATTAATATCCATTAGCATGGATATTTCGTTGTAGATAGTCAGCACACATCTTCTGGGCATCGTCCTGCTACCTCGGCGATACAACAAATTCATTGGATTCACCTACTCTCAAATACTCTTAAGAAAGGTCTTAATCCGTTTCTTCCCTCCAGTTATAGATTAAATAGCAGGTCAGATTAGGTTCTATAGCCTTGGTTGGCAACCAGTCTACTGCAGAAAGTAATGGCAATCTACTGTAGGAAAATATTCTGACCAGTCAGTCTTTCGAGACATGATCGCCCAAGCGATCATGTATGGCAACGGACTGACTGAATCAGTTTTAACTCAACATGGTTAAAATGATTTGTTTAGATTTATTTCCTAAATGTTTTAACAGATTCCAATTACGATTTTTGCAGATTTTTGAAATTCTTCTTTGGTGGAAAGAACGCGAAGGTGAAGCAGCCTGTGCAGAAATCCTAGAGAAAGCACTTTTGGACTGCAACATTGTGGATGTAGCTATTCTCTTGGCCCCGTGATCTTTCCTGGCATTTAACTTCCGGCATTGAGCTCATCAACTGACATCACAATCTCCCCCCACACACATACACATTTTTTTTTTTTTTTAAATAAGGAAATAAAAAGAGGGATCATTAGTCAAATCTTTGGACTAAAATATATTGTCCAAATTTAAACATCTTAACTGATGGAAATCAAATTGCTTGAACCGAAGAGAATTTAATTTTTTTTTTATCTCTCTAAATTTCTTAGGAAGAATTTTTCAGCACGGGTTGAGAATCGTTTATCTGAAGTTCTTGGAACAAGATGTGTTTCGGCTTTGAGATTTTTTATTATGAAATACAGGCTATTTAATTTGTATATCACATCTATAAAATGGTGCAGCTTGATAACCCAAGCATAAATACGGTATCCCTTTAAATATCATTACACAGCTTATACATTTACCCAGACGGTAGTTTTTTTATAAATAACATCTACCCTGAAAGTAGTTTTATAAAAGATTTAATAAATTTTCCACACACAGAAATACTGGTAATTACGTTTGTCATGTGATATTTTTAAGTGGTGAAATTAAGATTTCTCGTAAAAATAATGTTTTGTACTTTCTATACATAAAAACATAGATCACTACTTCCATAAATACAGGGACTTTTTGACATTTTTGCTAATATATTTGCTGAGCACAAAACACCTGGTAAGTAATAAACGAACAAAAGTGTTGCTATGACGATCGCTTACAAAAAAAATGGCGCCAACGTAGGATACGTAATTGGGCTGGTGAACGCCCCCTCAAAAAAGATGTCACTTACAACAATGTCAGGTCACATAGGAAAATTCCCAGTGCTTTCTGAAATTTCATATTTGTGGCAAATTATGTCGACACTTGAAAAACTTTCGGATTTTGAAAATTTTTAGATTTTGGAATTTCCGATAAAGAATTTTCAACCTTTATGAATTTTTGGCTATTTAAAAAAAAATCATTTTGCTTATTTATACCTAAAAGTAAATGTAATTGTCTTCAGTTGTCAAATTTTTTTGAATGAAATATTTTTATTACTTTTTGACTAGTTTCTTTACATCTTGTAATAAAACTCTAAATTTCTCATAGGAAACATTTTTATTATTAACTTTAACTGATGTTTTCATTTCTAGCATTTCCAAAATATAAAAATGATCCAAGAGATAAGTTTGCCTGTCACCCGGTTCATTCTTCTCTCCGGTCTTTGAACAGGAGCAGAGGTTCATTCCTTGTGTCTTGTTTAGGATTGGTATCCAGTATCCTAATGTACGTTGGTATCCGGCATCCGGATGTACGTTGTGGTGCATTGGATATCGGCTCGGAACGAGAAATCGGGTAATTCCTGAATAAAAGCTCGGGTAATTCCTGAATAAAAGGGATTATTGTGCCTCTAGGCCGAGTAGTCCTCGAGTGAAATAGATAAATTAGACTTTAGCTCAAGTAATCACCGAGTGAATGGGATTAGTGTGCATCAAGCTCGAGTAATTCCTGAATAAAAGGGATTATTGTGCCTCTAGGCCGAGTAGTCCTCGAGTGAAATAGATGAATTAGACTTTAGCTCAAGTAATCACCGAGTGAATGGGATTAGTGTGCATCAAGCTCGGGTAATTCCTGAATAAAAGGGATTATTGTGCCTCTAGGCCGAGTAGTCCTCGAGTGAAATAGATGAATTAGACTTTAGCTCAAGTAATCACCGAGTGAATGGGATTAGTGTGCATCAAGCTCGGGTAATTCCTGAATAAAAGGGATTATTGTGCCTCTAGGCCGAGTAGTCCTCGAGTGAAATAGATAAATTAGACTTTAGCTCAAGTAATCACCGAGTGAATGGGATTAGTGTGCATCAAGCTCGGGTAATTCCTGAATAAAAGGGATTATTGTGCCTCTAGGCCGAGTAGTCCTCGAGTGAAATAGATAAATTAGACTTTAGCTCAAGTAATCACCGAGTGAATGGGATTAGTGTGCATCAAGCTCGAGTAATTCCTGAATAAAAGGTATCATTGAGCCCGTAGGCAGAGATAATCACCGAATGAAAGGGATTATTGGGCGTCTAGGCCGATTAATCACAGTGTGAAAGAGATTATTGGGTCTATTGTTCTAGTAATTATCGAGTGAAAGGGATTATTAGGCCTAGAGGCCATGTAATCACTGAGTGAAAGGGATTATTGGGCCTTTAGACCTAATAATCACCAATGTCAAAGGACTATTCGGTCTCTAGTCCGAGTAATCACCAAGTGGAAGGGATTATTGGGCTTCTAGGCTGAGTAATCATCGAGTGAAAGTGATTATTGTACGTAGAAGCCGAGTAATTGCCGAGTGAAAGTTTTTATTGGGCTTCTAGACCGAGTAATCAATGAGTGAAAGTCATTATTAGTTTTCTACGCAGAGTAATCACCGAGTGAAAAGAATTATTGGCCATCAAACCCGAGTATTCAAGCTCGAGTAAAAGGGATTATTGGGCCTCTAGACCGAGAAATCACTCAGTGTGAGGGATCATTGGGTCTGTAGACCGAGTAATCAATGAGTGAAGGCGATTATTGGGCTTCTAGGCCGAGTGTTTACACACACACACACACACTCTCTCTCTCTCTCTCTCTCTGTCGTTTTGGAAGATCGTAAATTGAAGTTGCGGGAAATAGCAGAGAAGTTGAACATATCCGAAAGCAGTGCATTCACCATTTTACATGAACATTTGTCAATAAGAAAGCTATGTTCAAAGTGGGTGCCACGTTTGCTCACAGTCGATCAAAAACAACACGTCGACGATTCAGAGCGTTGTTTGCAACTGTTTCAACGCAACAAAGAGTTTTTTGCGTAAATATGTGACAATGCATGAAACATGGAACCACCACTTCACTCCGGAGTCAAATCGGTAGTCCGCTGAGTGGACAACAGCAGGTGAAAACCGTCCAAAGCGTCCAAAGACGCAGTCTTCAGCACGTAAGATATTGGCCTCCGTATTTTGGGATGCGCAAGGTATTTTTTTCATCGATTACCTTGAGAAAGAAGAACCATCAATGGCAAATATTATATATCATTATTGGTGTGTTTGAAGGAAGAAATCGCTAAAAAAAAATAAAAAAAACGGCCGCAAATGAAGAAGGAAAAAGTGATCTTTCGCTAAGACAACGCACCTTGTCACAAGTCGATCACAACGATGGCAAAACTACATGAATTGTACTTCGAATTGCTTCCGCATCCACCCTATTCTCTAGATCTGCCCTCCTGCGACTACTGGCTGTTTGCAGACCTCAAAAGAATGCTCCAGGGAAAGAGATTTGGCTCTAATGAAGAAGAGATATCGGAAACTTGGACGTATTTTATGACTAAAGACAACTCGTTCTACAAAAAAGGCATCGAATTGTTAGAGAAGCGTTGGAATCAGTGCCTCACCCTAAAAGGAGACTATGTTGATGAATAAAGTCAAATTTTGCCTGAAAGTTGTTGCTTTATTAGTTAGACCCGGGATTTATTGAGTGATGTGTTAATACTAGAATTAGCCGATTATCTTCCAACCTTAACATCTCTAAAGAAAACAAAAAAGTGTATGATAAAGCTCTCTAAAAAGTGGCTTTAAAGATAAATTATCATACACATACGCACACTTATATATATACTACCGGCCATAATTATTAGGCCACCCCAGTGTTTTATAAAAATGATGTATTTCATACTATTTTTTAGTATTTATTGCCAAGTGAATAATTGTAAGTGAAAATAGAATGGTTCTTTTGTTAATATTGCACAATAACATATGCATCAAATGAATTTATAAGTATTTAATAATTACCTATATTGCAGTTTCATCAATGAAAACACAAAGAAAATTTAGGGTGATTCGGACGAGTTCCTCTTTGCTTCCTTGCCTTGTAAAATTTTGCAAAGTAATAATAACAAAAGAACCATTCTGTTTTCATTTGGCAATAAATACTAAAACTAATATGAAATACATCATTTCTTTTTAAAAAAATGGGTGGCCTAATAATTAATATATATATATATATATATATATATATATATATATATATATATATATATATATATATATATATATTAGTCATCCACATACAAGCTCGTTTCGCTGTATCACAGCTCATCAGTGTGGCTAGACATATCCACTTGCTTCTGGCCGGGAAACTCGACCGCATATATATATATATATATATATATATATATATATATGTATGTATGTATGTATGTATGTATGTATATGAGAGAGGGGGAAGAGAGAGGGGGAGAGAGAGGGAGGATTCATTCATGTTATATTCAGAACATCGCCTTCAGTTTCATAGACGAACCTTTTTGTAATCGTTTGGTTCACTTGTCAGGTTTCAGCAATTGTCTGCTGATTTTCTCCTTTTTGTTATTTTTATATTAACTCGCGTGTGCGTTGTGGTGCAGTGGTTATCGTCTGGGAACGAGAACTGAGAGAGCCGAGTTTGAATTCCAATTGACATTCGTTGTATTGCTATCGCGCAAATACCCTTAAGAGACATAATTTCTCCAACTGTGTGTTAAATAGTAGGACAAATTGTGTTCTATAGTTTGGGTTAGAAACTAGTCTACTGCGGGAATATCTTCTGCTCCGTCAGCCATATCTCTTTTAAGAGATGATCGTTTGAACGATCATGTCTCAAAAGAGACATGACTGATATTTGGTTAAAAAATAACTGACTGATATTTGGTTAAAAAATAATTTATGCCTTTTTTATTGGTACTAGGCTGATTTTTCTTTCTTTGTATGTACGCGCGTGCACGTGGCTGTACCTGTGTAAATGCGTAGAAACACATGATTTTTTTTCTCATTTCCTTATGCTCTCTTCCTTTTTCTTCAGTTTTCTCTCTTTTCTGATATCTCCTGGCGAGTGGACCGCATGATTACCAAAAGGTTTATCTATAACACTTTGGAGTCTTCTTCTCCGTCTGTGTCTCTTCAGAACGTAGTTGATCATGGCTCTCTACACTTTTCTCTTCATTGGAGCTCTTGTTTTGTTTTTATTATTTTTCCCAAAACCTGTTCTACTATCCATTTAATCAAGCTCATCAAGTATGTTACGTACTGCTTTTCTCTGACCTGCAATCTGTCCGTGAGTATCAAATTTTCCAAGCCGTCTTTCTTCATTACGTGCCAAAGAAATTTCAGCTATTCCTGTTAATAAGTTTTCTTTTTGTTTACATTCTCTCCAAGACTTAATTGTTGCTCATGTATTCAGTCAATGGTATCCTCAGCATCTTTCTGTAGAGCCACATTTCTCTTACTTCCGACTCTCTTTCTCATCTTTTAGGAGATTGTCCAGCGTTCACTGCCACACAAGACAGATATCATGTAACAATCCAGTCCTCTTTTCTTTGTTTATAACAAAATTTTATGTCTCTCAATACTATGCTTAGCTTCGGGAATGCATCTTTGGCTGTCCCAGTGTACCTTTGGATCTCAGTATCGCACTATCCATCTTCGGTTAAAACATTTCCCAGGTATTTCAATTTTTGGACTTATTTGATGTTAGTGACCCTGATTTGTAATTTGCATGTTGTGCTCCTCTTTTTGCTGATGATCATGCATTCTGTCTTCTTGTAGTTTATGGTCCTTACAGCGCTACTATGTCTGCTATCAACACTGTGTCATCTATATATCTCATTGCTAAGAGCGTGGCCGACAATAATGAATCCTGGCAAAACATCTAATTCTCTAGAATTGACTCGCTGAGTAAGGGTGCTGAATATAACCTCAATCAGCTAATTTTATATTTGTATAAATCCTATATACAAGGAAGCAAAGAGGAACTCGTCCAAATCACCCTAAATTTTCTTCATTCTTTCATTAATGATAGGTAATTATTAAATATTTATAAATTCATTTGATGCACATATTATTGTCTAATATTAACAAAATAACCATTCTATTTTCACTTACAATTATTCACTTAGGAATAAATACTAAAAAGTAGTATGAAATATGTCATTTTTTTTAAAATATGGGTTGGCTTAATAATTAGGGCCGGTAGTATATATATATATATATATATATATATATATATATATATATATATATATATGAAATGGTTTGTTTGAACATTATTTTTGATCAATGCTTGTATTTAAGTAGATATTCTGTTTATAATCAAACAGTATTATATTTTTATTTCTACCAGCCTGATTATTTATGATAAATTTTTGCCAAATGAAAATAGAATGCTTCTTTTGTTATTATTACTTTGCAAAATTTTACAAGGCATAGAAGCAAAGATGAACTCATCCGAATCACCCTAAATTTTCTTCATTCTTTCATTAATGATAGGTAATTATTAAATATTTATAAATTCATTTGATGCACATATTATTGTCTAATATTAACAAAATAACCATTCTATTTTCACTTACAATTATTCACTTAGGAATAAATACTAAAAAGTAGTATGAAATATGTCATTTTTTTTAAAATATGGGTTGGCTTAATAATTAGGGCCGGTAGTATATATATATATATATATATATATATATATATATATATATATATATATATATGAAATGGTTTGTTTGAACATTATTTTTGATCAATGCTTGTATTTAAGTAGATATTCTGTTTATAATCAAACAGTATTATATTTTTATTTCTACCAGCCTGATTATTTATGATAAATTTTTGCCAAATGAAAATAGAATGCTTCTTTTGTTATTATTACTTTGCAAAATTTTACAAGGCATAGAAGCAAAGATGAACTCATCCGAATCACCCTAAATTTTCTTAATTCTTTTATTGATGAAACTGCAATATAGGTCATAGTTAAATATTTATAAATTAATTTGATGCACATATTATTGTGTAATATTAACAAAAGAACCATTCTATTTTCAATTACAATTATTCACTTGGCAATAAATACTAAAAGATAGTATGAAATACATCATTTTTATAAAACACTGGGATGGCCTAATAATTATGGCCGGTAGTATATATATATATATATATATATATACACACACACACACACACACACACACACACATATATATACACACACACACACACATACATACATATATATATATATATATATATATATATATATATGTGCAAATGTGTATGATAATTTATCTTTAAAGCCACTTTTTAGAGAGCTTTATCACACACTTTTTTGTTTTCTTTAGAGATGTTAAGGTTGGAAGATAATCGGCTAATTCTAGTATTAACACATCACTCAATAAATCCCGGGTTTAACTAATAAAGCAACAACTTTCAGGCAAAATTTGACTTTATTCATCAACATAGTCTCCTTTTAGGGTGAGGCACTGATTCCAATGCTTCTCTAACAATTTGATGCCTTTTTTGTAGAACGAATTGTCTTAAGTCTCATTGCTAAGAGCGTGGCTGACAATAATGAATCCTGGCAAAACATTTAATTCTCTAGAATTGACTCGCTGAGTAAGGGTGCTGAATATAACATCAATCAGCTAATTTTATATTTGTATAAATCCTATATACAAGATGCGATGGGTAAATTGTCATCATTACATATTTGTAATTTCAAGCACGTGCGTTGTTCATTTTTTATTCTATCAACTGCACAGTATACTAGGGTTAGATTAAATTGCATCATGGTGATCTTTTTCTCACAGAAGGTGCCTAACTATCTCCTCAATACTGCGCAGTTGACGAAATCCAAAACGAACATACATACACAAACAAAATTAAAAATATAAATCGGCGACAATTTACCCATCGCACACAATGTATGTATGTATATATTGATATATTGTAATATTTTATTACAATGGTTCATCAAACATTTTTTATAACTACACAAAAAAATTTCATGTTTCAGGACTTTTGGCTTTCCAAACTTCAATATAGTGTAGGTCCCAGGTATGACCGTAAACTGCACATTCGGCAGCAAGGTCTCTGATTGGGATGTAGTGAAGAACATGCAACCACCTCTTAATTACTGTTGTTCCCAGGTCTACCTTGACCCGGAGTGGTAGCACCTGTTAGAGTCCCAGCTATGGGCAAATAGTTAACCCCCAAACTGGGGTCAAAACACTATGAAACTATAAAAGTACACTTTTTTAGAAATATTTTTTTTTATAATCATATCGACCCAAGCAAGGCATTTTACTGCCAGTTTTGCAAGGGTTACGT
Organism: Ascarosepion bandense; assembly: GCA_037127315.1. Lineage (NCBI taxonomy): Eukaryota > Metazoa > Mollusca > Cephalopoda > Sepiida > Sepiidae > Ascarosepion > Ascarosepion bandense. The sequence goes on along the minus strand of JBBBDQ010000688.1, from coordinate 1,511,866 downwards.
AGGAGGAAAGTTATGAGAAAGAGTGACAGGTTATAGGGGGTGTCAGGAAGTGGGTAAGAGAAGGATGACTGTAGCCATAAAGTGAGGGATCAGTTTATATATTGATTGTAATGTAGAATTGATCACCCACTTTATACCCACATTATAATAGTAAAGAATTTTTTTTTATAATCATATCGTCCCAAGCAAGGCATTTTACTGCCACTGTTTTGCAAGTGTTACGTAGGAGGAAAGTTATGAGAAAGAGTGATAGGTTATAGGGGGTGTCAGGAAGTGAGTAAGAGAAGGATGAGAATACTGATAAGAGTGGAGTGGACGGAGAAAGGAGCATGGGAGAGAGGATGCAGGTTAGCTATATTTACATAAAAATAGACTTCTATAGAAAATATACATTTTTTGAAGGAAAAAAATTATTCTCAGCAAAACATTTTTGAATACAAAACTAGAAGACATCTTCAGTTTTCTAAAATAAAATAAAAAAATTTTCATCAAAATCTGACTAAATCCACCTTCTTACTATAATCGAACATTAAAAAAAATATTTTAAAACCCTACTTTTTTGGCACAGAGGTTGATATACCGTTAAACAAAACTCAAACTCAATATAGTTTAGTATACTATAGTTGCTTAATTAAATTTTCTTCAGAGGTTTCTCAAAGGGATCTATTGGTCTCTTTAAGAAACTTCTGAAGTATTAAAAATAACTTTTAGAAAACTCCTAAAATCTGATCTGTTGTTCAAAATTACTGTATACATCTGTATACTATGTATCTTCCCCAGACAGATATAGTGTCATTTTGTTATGAAATAATTTAACAACCCACCTCCCTACAACCTAAATGTTCACATTTATAGTTTAATCTAATTCTCACTTTTGATTGAGTAATCCAGACACACCTATAAACATATTGTTTAACTTTCCCCTCCTTAACTTTCTAAATAACTATGAATTCATTTTCTTTTCCGAAATAAATCATTTTCACCATTCATTTTAAAATATCACCCAAAAAAGAACAACTAAGTTCTGAAACATTAAATTTTTTGTGTAATGATAAAAAAATTAATTTGATAAACCACTGTAATAAAAACATTAAAATATTAAACTCTACTTAATATTGAGCACTTTTTCTATAGAAGTAAATGCAATCAATGGTATTTTTTTTTAATTTAGCTGTTCTTTCACTTTCATATATATATGTGTGTGTGTGTGTGTGTGTGTGTGTGTGTGTGTGTGTGTGTGTGTGTGTGATTAATGTGGAGAAGTTTCTCACTTAACTGGGCAGAGTCATACCAACTTTGAAATTTCATGAAGGCAATCTGCTGTTGTGTTCCGGTCTTATTCTTATTTATATGGAGCTTGGTGTAATTTAATAATTTTTGTATGTGAGTGGTTCTACAGATTGTTAATTGCTATTGTTGTGTTGACTTCTTTTTAGTGTGCGTGTTTGAACCAAACCAGCCTGAAGATATACTATTTAAGTCACTTCAAATATTATAGTTTGCCTGGAACTGATCAATAAAATGTCAGCCTAAAAACCTCGAGAATTAGATCTCTAACTGCAGAAGAACGAAGAGGTTTGACCCAAAGCATGATTTCAAAAATATCCCCAAAACTGTAAACTCTGAAATATCAGTCTTCAAATTATCCAACAGTTATTTCCAGTGAAAAACGTGTTTTTGGGGCCAACATCGGTGTGGAACAAGAAATCAGGGAGCCAAGTTCGAATTCCTTGCATTAACTTACATGCAAATATCCTTGCGAAAGGTATTAATCCATCTCTTCCCTTCAGTTATGGGTTAAATAACAGGACAGATTGGGTTCTATAGCCTTGGTCGGCAACCAGTTTACCGCAGAAAGTAATGGTAACCTACTGCAGGATAATCTTCTGCCCAGTTAGTCATGTCTCTTTCGAGACATGATCGCCCAAGCGTGTTTCACATATGGCACTTAACTGTCTGACTAATTTACACATTTCAGGTCAATGTTTCACTTGCAAACAAATCTAAATCTAATAAACCTATTATCAAAATTGTTGTCTCTGCAATAATTTAGATGAATCATGACCCAGAATGATTTTGGAAACATATGGAGACAGAAAAAAAATAGGAAATATTTTCATCTAGCAGCTCTTTTGGTAGAGAAAGCTCAACAATTGATTTGCAGCGAGAATCTTGTCAAAACTGACAGAAAGATCAACAGTTAAATGGAAGTTACAAATCAAGAGAGCATAACAAAAACTTTCAGTTTTGTCTTTTTTACTAAGGTTCATCCAATACAAAGCCCAAGAGCCACTCAAAGTAGAGGGTTACAGACTATCTTTTATTAGTATAAGAAAGAGCCTGATAACAGGAACGATAACTCTAGACTAGAAAAGATCAAAATTTAATTAGTGAATCAGGCGAGGACATAAGAAGTACATAAGTAGACTTTAGAAGGGACTTGAAACCCAATTCTAAGCAGGAAACAAGGAATGAACCTCATTCAAATAACCAAGGAGGAGTGTGAACCAGGTGATAGGTAAACCTATCTCATATCCTGAATTTTATAATTGATTCAGGCTATGTGCCATCAATTCTTTCATTCCAATTCCAGATCATAGTTTCTGTTTTAGGAAAGGTTTGAGTCCCATTTATTGGAACACTTGGTAAAGGATGTTGGTTTCCATTGAGTCTATGTCTGCCCTACCTGGCCCAAATTCACAAACCAATCAATTCACTGGGACAATCATGAGTATATAACTTACAGCAAAGTTAACTTACTATGCCTGCTGTAGCTTGTGTCACTTTATTGCATTCGCTGAAACTTTTTTCTTATTGCTACTGATAGGTAGTAATAGTAGTATTAGCTATTTCCTTATCAGGAAACATTCATTGACTGAACAGCAAGTGTTGCTTTCAGTTGAAATTGATAAAATCTTTCTCAAGTCCACTTTTATCAATCTTTCTAGTATTAATAGGGGTTTCCTTCCTAACCTTTTGTTTGAAGTAGTGTGGAAAGTCAACATCTTCATTATGCCATTATTATTATTTTTTTTTTTTTTTACTAATGTTCACCCAATGCAAGGCTCAAGAGCCACTCAAAGTAGAGGATTACTGTGTGGAGTTATATTGGCATAAGAAAAGGCAAGATAGCAGGAAAGATAAATTGCTAATTCTATACTTGAAGATGTCAAGATTTAATTAGTGGTGGAGATGTTAGGAGCATAGAGTTGAAGTTAGAAGGGAATTGAAACCCAATCCTAAACAGGAAACAAAGGAAGAACCTTTACTCTTCATTAAAAAGACCATGGAGAAATGTGAACTGGGTGATAGGCAAACTTATCTACTTATGGGAGAGCACTAGTTATGAATCAAGAGAAATTTCCAACTGGGATAGATTGTTCTCATTCCATGAGTCATGCTACTTCCAGAAGTCTCAATTAAGTTTTTGTTCACCACTACTGTAGCCAGATATTGAACTCACAATTCTGGATCCAACTAATGCTTTTATCCATTGTGCCATGTGACCTTGAAGACATCAGTGTATTAATTTTTTGGACATAAACCTAAAATGTCTCAGTGACCATTTTTAACAAGAATTTATATTGCAGTTTTGATGTCTGTAATTCATCTCATACAGACAAATATCCTAACTGGCAGTTGTTTTATGGTACAGCTGGGAGGGAGGACAGGTCTGACTCAAACAGTTATTTTTGTGACAATATCCTAAAATATAAAAGCTTTCAACTTATTGGCCATTGAATACAAAAAAAACATCGCAAAGAAGAAATTCTTGTTTGTGGTGCGAAATTAGTGAAACAAAAATTTCTTTCTTTATTGTTAATTTTTATTTCCTTTTTTTTTAAAAAAAAAAAAATGAAATGTTTATGAGTCCCTGAGGGTTAGGAGTCTTTTTTTTTTTTTTTTTTAATCAATATTGACTTCAACCATCTTGCAAAAAGAAAAAAAAAATTCTCAAATTTTCAACATTTTAGCAAATAGACCAAAATTCATATCAACAATGAAAATTCAAAATATGGCTGTTATGAAGTAGCAAGGTTACAGTTTTGTTTATTGAAATGCTGACAGCTGCAATTAGGTTGTCTGGTGCCATATCTCTGAAAGACTTCCATTCAAAAAGCTCAATATATGGCTAAGCCAGAGAAATATATTTTGTGGTTGGCAGAACAGTAAGAATGCATATAATCTTATTATCTCCCCTTGGAACTGATTTGATGGAGCTTTTCAGATAAGATCATTCCCCAAAGTCAACTTGACAGATTAGGCTACTAAATTTTAAATTGATTTTCATCTCCTGTTAGCCAAGCTTATTTTAAAGGGAGCTCTAAAAGTTTCAAGTATTGACATATAAAATTTAATCATCTAATTAGGAAACTCTACAACTGAGAGTGTGAGAGAATTTCAAATCATAATCTCAGTAGTGGGGCAACTGTCCTTGATTGTATTTTAAGGCCACATCGATGTGCCTCACAAGATAGTTTCATACAAAAAGCATCACACATTCACAATGCTTGGGAATACCAAGTGCTGTAAGCTTGGGTGTGGGGATGGTGTACTGGATAACGGCTTTGAATTAGAAATTGGAGAGCAAGGTTCCAATTTCAGTTGTGTTTGATATATTCACTTGGAAATGGTATGAATCCACTTCTCCCTCCCACCAGCTATGGGTTAATTAGTAGAACTTGCATCAGTAAATTATCATATCTCCAAAAATTTATTATAATTTAAAAAAGTTTCTGGCTTTAAATAACCTGCCATAAAATAAAACAAATCAATTACATTCACAAAAGAACTGACCCTAATCAGTAGGATTATTTTTAATCAATATCTATTTTTTTCTCAGTAGAAGTGAATATAACTTCATAGGTTCCAAAAGGCCAAATGTTTAGTGTTAAGTATGGATACAAGCTGGCATCTGTCCCAATTCTATCTTTAATTATGCCTGACACAATGCAGATTGAGAAAGCCTAGTAAAGAAGTGTGTAGTGAGATACTATTTTAGATTATTGCATACTGGCGATAAGGCAGTGAACACACAGGAAGACATGAAAAATTTTGGTTAGCAAGTGGTCTAGAATTTTTTTGGGCCTGAACAATTGATACAGATATTTTAAAAAATCGTCCATTTAGGGTGTAGGGTTGACGATTGCTAGCAAACATCACTTAATAATAGTACACAATATTCAGAAATATTGTTTTGCTTTTTATACTTCAGCAGATTTATTGCCTGTAAATAATCATCATGCTGCTGTAGAGAAGTTAAAATCTAAATAATTAGAATGCAAATGTATGCTTTTGACTACACATAAAATGTACTGGTGGTCATTTTGTTTTAAAAATGTATTGTTGGTATTTTTATACTTTTATTGTGTTTTGTTTGAAAGGCTCCCTATATGTACATAGCTGAATATCCCAAGTCAGGTTGGACCTGGAAACAACAGTAATCAAGAGTTGGTTCCACACTCCTCAAAACCTCCAATTTCCTTATAAGAAGCCTTGCTGCCAGATATAGTTTATCAACATACTAAGGACTATGAAACATCAGATTGAATTTTGAAATATCACCCTAAATTTTTTTCCCCCAACTAAAACTTTGTCTTCAAAATAAAAAGTGCATCTTATGCACCAGTGTATATCATATTTTGAAAAACACAATTTTATATGAATAGTAATCTGTTTTTGCAAGCTGCTGATTTTGATCCTCATTGGGTACCCTAGTATTGTGGCTCTACAGTAACCTTCATTCATTGCCCCAACCCAACCTGTGTATTTCTCTTATTTGCTCATTAAAATGAAATTGGCTTTTAAGAAAACTATCTAAAATTGATGTTAATTTAATGGGTTATTTGCTTGTGGGTTAATTGAGAGTAAGTAGGATTGTTGAAATGAAGCTCACAATCCTTATAGGATGAATAACAAAACCTCTCTGTTGTTTGTCTGTTACTCTAAATATAGCCAAATCCACAAAAGAAATTAAAACTGAAATTTATAAAATGTCTTTTATTAAAGAGAGAAATTTTGGTCATTAAAATTGTTTCAGATCTTATTCATGAAGAAAGTAGGTGGGTTATGTTAAAATGTAAACCAATTATTTTTTTTTTTTTGCAAAATGGTATCAGGAAAAATGAACAAAACTAAAAAACTCTTCAAAGAAATTTCTGCACAATTCATTTTTGTTTTTTGCTGATTCCACAAGAGTGTTTTCATTGATCCATTCATAGTTCCTTCTTCAAGGGGATTAGCAAAAGACAAAGCAAAAAGAAAAAAAAAACCTATGATATCAATTGTTTGAAAATCTCTTTGAATAATAATATTTCTTTTGAAAATTCTTCACAATAGAGAAAACTGGTGAACATGCCTTATTTAACTTTTTTGACAGCATCTACAGTTACTTTTTAAAGAAAAAAAGCCCTAAATGACAAATGGAAAAAAAAAAAAGCCCTTAAGATAAATGGAAAAAAAAAAATTTAGTTTGCTTCAAGATATTTTATGACTTTGTAGAGCCGATATTGATTTCATAGCATGTCTTAATTGAAGCAGAGTGTCAAAGTTGAAACTCAATTTGATATTTTTTTTTCCATTCTTCAAAGTGTTGTTAATGCTGTCATGAGTTTTAAATAAGCTATACTCACTATGTGGCAAATGATAAAAGAAACCCAGGTATGAAATGCAGATTTTCAAATGGGAAAGTTGTGGGGCATTGAGTAGAGGAAGGATTAGGGTTAGAAAATAAAAAAAAGAAAAGAAAAGAAAAAACAAAAAATGAAAAGAAAAAAAAAATTCCAAACCCCAAAAGGTAAAAAATTATCACAGAATAAAAGTAGAGAGAAATGTATTTTCTTTCATTTTCTTTCAAGAGTTTCTTGCTGGGGAGAAAAAAAAAGAAAAAAAAATGCAAAAAAAAAAAGAAAAGAAAAATAAAAATGAAAAAAAAGAAGAAAAAGAAAAGAAAGAGAGACCATTTTTCAATTGCGCCAAAATTTGACGTATTCAAAATATAGTAGACTTTCTTCAGAAAGTTTTTTTTTTTTTTTTAATACTAGAAAAGTGAGGAGATTAGTGATGGCAACATCCGGCTGTAAGCCTTCAAGTGGAAATAAAGCACATCAAAGTACAATCTGTTTTCCCAAAGTTGGTAAGAATTGCTGGTCAAAAACCGAAGACACAATCCAACGGAAAGCAGAGAGTGTAGTGTTTCCTGTCAGACAAATGTCTGGCAGAGCTGTAGAGCAAATTTTTCAAGAACGATATCTTCATATCAGTCAGGCGTATTATTTAAACATCTTTCTGTTAGACCCTTTTATTGTTTTGTTTTTGTTACAAGAGAAATTTTGATGAACACTCATGCGTCGGTTGTGCGATTTGAAACCATTCAAGGATCCTTAGCTAAGCAGCGAAAAACAACCTGAAGAGTACTTTCTTGTTTCTCGACTTAGAATGACGCTGGGCATTGTTACCATTTATAGATACGAGTTAATTTTGGAGGTTTTTTTTTTTGTTTTAAACATACTTCCGTACATTCTCCAGTCATCATGGGGTGACATGGTGGGATATAAACTTTACACAAAATTTACTGGATAGATGAATCTAAAAAAAAAAAAAAAATTGAAAAAATAAAAAAAGAAATAAAATAAAAAAAATAAAATAAGTAGAACAGCTTTTTTTAAGGGCTAAAAGTATAACTTCATGAGGAACATGAATATATATATATATATATAATAATATATCATTTACACTGTTTACATTTGGAATATTGTCCTCACGTTTGCTATTATTATCACCATGTTTCGGCCATTGTACCATATGCTCTTCATCAGCTGAAACATTGTGATAACAACAACAAAGATGGATAGTCAAATATAAATAGTGTAAATAATGATAACTCCTCATTCCAGAAATTAAGACAGAAAATAATGTAATGTAAATATAAAAGTGGACATAGGGGTCAACACTGAATGGTGACATTCTTCAAGTGATAATAACAAAATATATATGTGAATAAAGACAAAAGTAAAACTTCTCTTAGTTAAAACATTTTGTCCTCTGATGGACTTTATCAAAGCAAATGTAAGGATTTTTGCAACAAGTATTTATACACAAAAAAGCAAAAATGTTAGTTTTTAAAAATTTTTAAATTTATGAGACACTTATTCATCAGGTTAGCTAAAAAGTCAAGATAAATTACAGAGGATGCTAAGTGACATAATTTAATATCTCATAAATTATAATTTATCTCCATAATTTACCTAGACTTTTCAGTTAGCCTGATGTATATTTATGAGTGTCTCTTAAATTTCAACATTTTTAAAAACTACAAAATTTCTGCATTTGTTAATAAATATTTGTTGCAAAATAAAATCCTTACATTTGACTTGATAAAGTCCACCAGAGGAAGTTTTACTTTTGTCTTTATTTATATTGTCCTTTTAAGGTATATTTTAGTTATATTTGAAATTTTATATAAGTTGAAAGTGAATTAGTGTGTGGATTGCATATTTGGAATCAAAGTTTACAAGACAAATTAGACATATCAAAGATAAAAAACGTAATGGAACTATTTTTTTTATCAAATACAAATTTAAAAAGTATTTCAATTGTTAAAGTATTTTCATTATTTCACCAATTATTCAAATAGATTTTGTTATTTTGATGTTTTATGTTGCATCTGTATGTTTTTTTTTAATGGTTATACAGTTTTTCCCCGCTTGTCTTCTACATAAACTTGTTTTACTGTGAGGTTTGTATTAATTTCTGGCTAGTACTTCCATCCAGGATGTGCGTTGTGGTGCATTGGATATCGGCTCGGAATGAGAAATCGGGGAGCCAAGTTCGAATTCCAGCCGAATTCATTGTATTCACTTACGCGCAAATACCCTTGGGAAAGGTATTAATCCATCCCTTCCTTCCAGTTATGGGTTAAATAACAGGACAGTTTGGGTTCTATAGCCTTGGTCAGCAACCAGTCTACCACAGAAAGCAATGGCAACCTACTGCGGGATAATCTTCTGCCTAGTCAGTCATGTCTCTTTCGAGACATGATCACCCAAGTGTGTATCACATATGGCACTTAACTGACTGACTGACTTCCATCCATCATTCATTAGATCAACAGCAATCGTGATCTTTGAGTCATTGTTAATTTTTTTATTCTTTTGTTAGTTGCATAGCATGTGCTACATCGGGACTACATATGGTTTTGAATTCAGAATTGGCTGGTTGCCAACCAAGGCCAAAGAACCCAATCTACCTTACTATTTAACTCATAGATTAGGACTTAGTTACAACATAATTATGTTAGCACAAATTCTGCTCGTTCTGTGGAAGTGAGTTATTATCAGAAATAATAAAAGAAAACAAAAAACAATGGAAGTAACCACAAGACAAAAGCTAAAAAATGATGTCTGACAATACGAAAAACATGGACAAGTGTGCCCACAATAAGACAGTGTCAAATAGACGTTCTTTTCACATAGCAACACTATTATTTTTAACTACCTCCACTCCTCAGTAATGTTTACCGTTTTGAAAAGTGATGATAAGAATTAGAATAGAACCTAAACATATGATGAAACTGAATTTATACATTTTCTTTGTTCTTGAGAATTGACAACAAAAATAATAAACACTATTAGATTGTTTATTAGAATGGTTCGCAAAACAATGGCTATTTACCAATCAATTTAAACTTTATAAAATGGTAAATTATAAGGATTTACTTATAGTTTGTTCACATATTTAAATAGTAAATGATCAGAAATTTATGAATAAAAAATTATTTTCATATTTATTTGTTTATAAATTGGGAAATGATAAATATTGCAGTAGTTTTAAGTGTATTAGTTTTTAGAATGTTGGAAATATAAAATTATTCTCGTAAATAAACAATCAAATAAATAATGCGTTTAATATTGTTGTCGTAAATTTTTAACTACAAAAAAAAAATATAAATTCATTTTCATGAGTTTAGTTTTTATTAAAATTCTAATCATTGCTTTTTAAAACAATAAACATTGCCAAACAATGAAGGTAGTTAAAAAAAAGATGTCATGTGTAAAACATTCCTTTTGACACTATGTCTTATAGTAGGCACGTTTGTCTATGCTTATCAATAATGTATTATCTAAAAAAGAAAAATTTTTTTTCTTGGGGAGATGGGAAAAAAGAGGGCCTCCAGATACTTGACGAAGCCTGAAGAACATTGTGGCTAAAATATTTTGCTTAAAAAAAAAAAATAAATAAAGATAAGAATATGTAAAATAAGCTAGTGTAATGGTCAGCAAGCTTGTCTCGCTAGAACCTATTACAACTGAGTAGTGAGTTCGATCCTCACTGGGTACCTCACACTTTCAGCCATTTAGGCACCTCGATATGGTGTAATGGTAAGCAAGCTTGTATCAGTAGAACCTATTACAACTGAGTAGTGAGTTCGATCCTCACTGAGTACCTCATACTTTCGGCCATTTAGGCACCTCGAAGTGGTGTAATGGTTATCAAGCTTGTCTCACTAGAACCTATTACAACTAAGTAGTGAGTTCGATCCTCACTGGGTACCCCATACTTTCAGCCATTTAGGCACCTTGGCGTGGTGTAATGGTTATCAAGCTTGTCTCACTAGAACCTATTACAACTAAGTAGTGAGTTTGATCCTCACTGGGTACCTCATACTTTCGGCCATTTAACCCCCTCAATGTGGTGTAATGGTTAGCAAGCTTGTCTCGCTAGAATTTCTTACAACTAAGTAGTGGGTTCAATCCTCATTGGGTACCCCATACTTTCGGCCTTTTAGGCACCTCGATATGGTGTAATGGCTAGCAAGCTTGCATCGCTAGAACCTATTACAACTGAGTAGTGAGTTTGATCCTCACTGGGTACCTCATACTTTCAGCCCTTTAGGCACCTCAACATGGTGTAATGGTTACCAAGCTTGTCTCACTAGAATCTATTACAACTAAGTAGTGAGTTCGATCCTCAATGGGAACCCCATACTGTTGGCCTTTTGGACACCTCAGTATGGTGTAATGGTTAGACAGCTTGTTTCGCTAAAACCTATTACAACTGTGTAGTGAGTTTGGTCCTCTCTGGTTACCCCATCTTTTCAACCTTGTGCCACATCTAAGCCATGTTTAGAAACTCGATACAACAGATGGAAAACAGCCCAAATGATCAAAATTTAAATTTACTTCCAAAAATCAAGTGAATGTATTTAACATGTGAAAAAAATAACAGAAGATATTCAAATGGGTTTTTTACCCACCAAAATGCTTGTGTTTCTGCTTTTGTCCTTACGAAATGGTGTAAACCAAAATGATTGGAAAAAAAGTGCTTAACAAAAATTACATGACAGCTTTTATCAGCAATTGGAATCTTGTGTTCTGAACAAATTAAAAATAGCAAAAGTAATTTAATTACAAGACACACACAAAAAAAAAAGAAAAAATAGAGGGAAAAATAAATAAAAAGAAAAAAATAATCCACACTGTGTCACCTGATGATGGTTGGAGAATAGGCTGATTCCAATGTCAGGTATTGGGAGGTACTTATTGGTCTTGCTTTTCTTACAAAGGTCACCCAAAAATATAAAAAGAGAGAGAGAGAGAGAGAGAGAGAGAGAGAAAGAAAGAAGGAGACAGACAGAAAAAAAGTTAGCCGATGAGTGAAAGACTGGCTAATCACTTTTTAGTGGTCTTAAGCATCTTCCTTGGCGGTTCCCATCGAAGGCAGGAGGGGTCAACCATGAGAACGGGTTTACGGTATTGAGCACTTTTTAAGTGTTCATCAACAAGTTTTGGTGTGACGCAGATGACATGCTGTCCTTTCCAGTACTTCACCATGTTCAGTGACTGCAACGTGCTGATAATGTCATTCTGGGTGATACTTGTCATTTGGCTGAAAGAAAAACAAAAACATAAATAAATTTCTAAAGAAATCCATGACTTTTTTTTTAATAATCATATCGCCCCAAGCAAGGCATTTTACTGCCACTGTTTTGCAGGGGGTTACATAGGATGAACATTATGAGAAAAAGAGACAGATTTTGGGAGGGGGTCAGAAAGTGGATGAGAATACTGATGAGTGGAATATCGCCCCAAGCGAGGCATTTTATTGTCACTGTTGTGAAGGGGTTACATAGGAGGAAAGTTATGAGAAAGAGGGACAGGTTATAGGGGGTGTCAGGGAAGTGGGAAAGAGGATGAGAATACTAATGAGTGGAATATCGCCCAAATTAGGCATTTTATTGCCACTGTTGTGGAAGGGGTTACATAGGAGGAAAGTTATGAGAAAGAGGGACAGGTTATAGGGGGTGTCAGGAAGTGGGAAAGAGGATATAGCGCTAATGAGTGGAATATCGCCCTCTAAATTAGGCATTTTATTGCCACTGTTGTGAAGGTTACAGTAGAGGAAAGTTGTGAGAAAGAGGACAGGTTATAGGGGGTGTTGGTGAATAGAAGTGGGAAAGAGAAGGATGAGAATACTAATGAGTGGAATATCGCCCTAAATTAGGCATTTTATTGCCACTGTTGTGAAGGGGTTACATAGGAGGAAAAGCAGAGAAAGAGGGACAGGTTATAGGGGGTGTCAGGGAAGTGGGAAAGAGAAGGATGAGAATACTAATGAGTGGAATATCGCCCAAATTAGGCATTTTATTACCACTGTTGTGAAGGGGTTACAGGAAAGTTAGAGAAAGAGAGACAGGTTATAGGGGGGTGTCAGGAAGTGGGAAAGAGAAGGATGAGAATACTAATGGAGTGGAAGGTCGCCCCAAATTAGGTATTTTATTGCCACTGTTGTGAAGGGGTTACATAGGAGGAAAGTTATGAGAAAGAGAGACAGGTTATAGGGGGTGTCAGGAAGTGGGAAAGAGAAGGATGAGAATAATTAATGAGTGGAATATCGCCCCAAATTAGGCATTTTATTGCCACTGTTGTGAAGGGGTTACATAGGAGGAAAGCAGAGAAAGAGGGACAGGTTATAGGGGGTATCAGGAAGTGGGAAGAGGATGGGAGAATACTAATGAGTGGAATATCGCCCCCAAATGAGGTATTTTATTACCATTCTTGTGAAGGGGTTACATAGGAGGAAAGCAGAGAAAGAGAGACAGGTTATAGGGGGTGTCAGGAAGTAAGAGAAGGATGAGGAATACTAATGAGTGGAATATCGCCCAAAATTAGGCATTTTATTGCCACTGTTGTGAAGGGGTTACATAGGAGGAAAGTTATGAGAAAGAGGGACAGGTTATGGGGTGGTTTTGTGAAGTGGAAAGAGGATGAGAATACTAATGAGTGGAATATCGCCCAAATTAGGCATTTTATTGCCACTATTGTGAAGGGGTTACATAGGAGGAAAGTTAAGGAGAAAGAGTGTGGACAGGTTATAGGGGGTATCAGGAAGTGGGAAAGAGAAGGATGAGAATACTAATGAGTGGAATATCGCCCCAAATTAGGCATTTTATTGCCACTATTGTGAAGGTTAAGTATAGGAGGAAAGTTATGAGAAAGAGGGACAGGTTATAGGGGGTGTCAGGAAGTGGAAAGAGAAGGATGGAGAACACTAATGAGTGGAATATCGCCCCAAAATTAGGCATTTTTATTGCTACTGTTGTAAGAAGGGGTTACATAGGGAGTGAAAGTTAAGAGAAAGAGGGACAGGTTATAGGGGTATCAGGAAGTGGGAAAGAGGATGAGAATACTAATGAGTGGAATATCGCCCCAAATGAGGTATTTTTATTACCACTGTTGTGAAGGGGTTACATAGGAGAAAGTTATGAGAAAGAGAGACAGGTTATAGGGGGTGTCAGGAAGTGGGAAAGAGAAGGATGAGAATACTAATGAGTGGAATATCGCCCCAAATTAGGCATTTTAGCCACTGTTGTGAAGGGGTTACATAGGAGGAAAGTTATGAGAAAGAGAGACAGGTTATAGGGGGTGTCAGGAAGTGGGAAAGAGGATGAGAATACTAATGAGTGGAATATCGCCCCAAATTAGGCATTTATTGCCACTGTTGTGAAGGGGTTACATAGGAGGAAAGTTATGAGAAAGAGGGACAGGTTATAGGGGGTATCAGGAAGTGGGGAAAGAGAAGTGATGAGAATACTAATGAGTGGGAATATCGCCCTGGGTATTTATTGCCACTGTTGTGAAGGGGTTATATAGGAGTGGAAAGTTATGAGAAAGTGAGACAGGTTATAGGTGTCAGAAGTGGGAAAGAGAAGGATGAAAATACTAATGAGGAATATCGCCCCAAATGAGGTATTTTATTACCACTGTTGTGAAGGTTGCTATAGGAGGAAAGTTATGAGAAAAGAGGGACAGGTTATAGGGGGTGTCAGGAAGTGGGAAAGAGAAGGATGAGAATACTAATGGAGTGAATATCACCAAATTAGGCATTTTATTGCCACTGTTGTGAAGGGGTTACAGTGAGGAAAGTTAAGAGAAAGAGGGACAGGTTATAGGGGGTATCAGGAAGTGGGAAAGAGAAGGATGAGAATACTAATGAGTGGAATATCGCCCTAAATTAGGCATTTTATTGCCACTGTTGTGAAGTGTTGGCATAGGAGGAAAGTTATGAGAAAGTGAGACAGGTTATAGGTGTCAGGAAGTGGGAAAGAGAAGGATGAAAATACTAATGAGTGGAATATCGCCCCAAATGAGGTATTTTATTACCACTGTTGTGAAGGGGTTACATAGGAGGAAAGTTATGAGAAAGAGGGATACAGGGGGTGTCAGGAAGTGGGAAAGAGAAGGATGAGAATACATGAGTGGAATATCGCCCCAAATTAGGCATTTTATTGCCACTGTTGTGAAGGGGTTACATAGGAGGAAAGCAGGAGAAAGAGGGACAGGTTATAGGGGGCATTGGTGGAAGTGGGAAAGAGAAGGATGGAGAATACTAATGAGTGGAATATCGCCCCAAATTAGGCATTTTTATTGCCACTGTTGTGAAGGGGTTACATAGGAGGAAAGTTATGAGAAAGTGAGACAGGTTATAGGGGGTGTCAGGAAGTGGGAAAGAGAAGGATGAAAATACTAATGAGTGGAATATCGCCCCAAATGAGGTATTTTATTACCACTGCTGGGGAAGGGGTTACATAGGAGGAAAGTGAGAAAGAGGGACAGGTTATAGGGGTGTCAGGAAGTGGGAAAGAAGAGAAGGATGAGAATACCAATGAGTGGAATATCGCCCCAAATTAGCATTTTATTGCCACTGTTGTGAAGGGGTTACATAGGAGGAAAGTTGCTGAGAAAGAGGGACAGGTTATAGGGGTATCAGGAAGTGGGAAAGAGAAGGATGAGAATACTAATGAGTGGAATATCGCCCCAAATTAGGCATTTTATTGCCACTGTTGTGAAGGGGTTACATAGGAGGAAAGTTATGAGAAAGAGGGACAGGTTATAGGGGGTATCAGAAGTGGGAAAAGAGGATGAGAACACTAATGAGTGGAATATCGCCCCAAAATGAGGTATTTGTCACCACTGTTGTGAAGGGGTTACATAGAGGAAAGTTATGAGAAAGAGGGACAGGTTATAGGGGGTGTCAGGAAGTGGGAAAGAGAAGGATGAGAATACTAATGAGTGGAATATCGCCCCAAATTAGGCATTTTATTGCCACTGTTGTGAAGGGTTACATAGGAGGAAAGTTATGAGAAAGAGAGAGACTGGTTATAGGGGGTGTCAGGAAGTGGGGAAAGAGAAGGATGAGAATACCGATGAGAGTGGAGTGGATGGAGAAAGAGCATGAGAGAGAGGATGCAGGTTAGTGAGATATTTTTTTTTTATTTTGTTTTGCTAACTGCACAGTTAAAAGCATATACAGTTACTTTTTTCTTTCAAATGGACAAAGAGGCATTGACAACAAAAGAAAGAATAGTAAAGATGGCGTAAGAAATATAGTCAAACAGAATAACCTCCCTATGGAAGCTGCCTTTATAAGCACAGAAAAAACAAGTTGGGGTGGGACTCTACCACAACTACCACCTCTCGCCAAATGAGGTAATATTTCACTCTTATATACATCAAGTATATAAGTTCTTCAAACTGTTGGTAATTTGATTTAAAATATTTTTTTCTTTAACTGCTAGATACTCCCCAACACCAAAATTCAGAGGTGAAGTGGGTCTTTACCGTATTGCTTTTAGGGAAAAATGACTAAAGATTAAAGTTGGCTGGAAAGCATGGAGCCGGGAACGGAGTTCCACAAGAAAGAAGTGCGAGAAAAGAAACTATTATCATAGAACTTACAGCCAGCTCAACTGCAAATTGATGCCAGTCTAGTCAGTTACATGCCATACACACTTAGGGCGATCATGTCTCAAAAAAGACATGACTGACTGGGCAGAAGATTATCCCGCAGTAGGTTGCCATTGCTTTCTACGGTAAACTGGTTGCCGACCAAGGCTATTGAACACAATCTATCATATTATTTAACCCATGACTAGAGGGAAGAGACAAATTAATACCTTTCCCAAGAGTATTTGCGTGTAAATCAATGCAAGAAATTCAACTGGAATTCGAACTCGGCTCCCCAATTTGTCGTTCTGAGTCAATATTCACTGCACCACAATGCACATCCTAGTACTGCCCTTAAATTCATAAAGTCTTGGTACCAAAATGAAGAGCCCATCCAAACAATTATCATAAAAGTATATTTATAGAAAAAGTTACAGAGAGGCAACTGAACAACAGTTGGTTGGTTGTTTTGTTCAATGGCATATCAACCGCTATGGGTCATTTAATGCTGAAATTTAAATATTTTGTACAAAATTTTTATTTGATTTTAATTATTTTTTGAGATAATAATGATTTCAGCAATACAAGTCTTACTAATTAATCCATATATGGGGGAGAAGAGATGAATTCATAACTTTCCTAAGTGTATTTAAGTGTAAATGAATATAATGAACAATTCCAAGGTATTATCCATTACACCACCTGTACATCCAAGCTTACAGCACCTGGTATTCCTAAGCAGTCACCCATCTAGGTACTGATCAGGCTCGATGTTGCTTAACTTTAGATTTCGTACGGGAACCTATGTTTCAATGTCATTGAAGCCCATTATGTCATTTGCACATCCAAGCTTACAGCACCTGGTATTCCTAAGCGGTTACCCATCTGATTAGGCTCGACGTTGCTTAACTTTAGATTTCGTACGGGAACCTATGTTTCAACGTCATTTAAGCCCATTATGTCATTTGCACATCCAAGCTTACAGCACCTGGTATTCCCAAGCAGTCACTTTACTTTGGTGATAGTATGGGAACTGGTGTTTCAATGTTATATGGTCCATAAGCCACGATGGTGTGTAGGTGACTGAAGCCGAGCTGCAAGACTAGAACTGATAATATTGCTGATTCTTTTGATCTTATCAAGAAGCTCAAGGTAAATAAATAGCAGATTAAAATTGAAGTAAATTTAGATTGTAAGAATTTTTGGTAGGTTATGATTAATTAACCCATTGCTAAAGACATCATAAAAGTGAATTTATACCTATTCTTTGTTCCTGAGAATTGACAATAAAAATATTAAACACTTTATTAGATAGTTTATTTAAAGTATTTTATATTTACAACATTCTAAAAACTAATGCAATACAATATTTATCATTAACCAATTTATAAGCAAATAGGTATGAAAACAATTTTTTTATACATTAATGTATAAACATTTACTAAATCATTAAAATATGTGAAGCAACTGTAAAGAAATCTTTACCTACCATTTTATAAAGTTTGAATCAATTGGCAATTAGCCAATATTTTGCCTACCATTCAAATAAACAATATAATAATAAGGGTAAATAAACAATCTAATAATGTTTAATATTATTGTTGTAAATTTTCAAGTACAAAAAAAGTAATGTATAATTTCACTTTCATCATGTGTTTAGGTTTTATTAAAATTTTAATAATCACTTTTTAAATCAATAAACATTGGCAAGAGGTGGAAGTAGTTAAAAAAGCAGTGTCAAGGGAAAAAAAACGTCCTGTTGACATAATGTCTTACTGTTAACATATTTATTTATGTTTGACAAAAGATGCTTAGAGTGTCTCCAACCTTTGTGTGAAGAAATGTAAAATGAAAATATTACTATCACCAGTATCTAGAGACAGGGTTTAAACTGAAATGTCATTTTAACATGGCAGTCAATGTGCTAATGATATTGAATAATGATTTCACTCCCATGGAAAATAGCTGAGTTGATTTAAGTATTTAAGCATGAATTTGAAAGCATAATAATTGTGAGTTCAACCCCTGGTTTGGGTAGTACAGCCTTAGACTCGGGTGAAATAACCGAGCAGTAATAAAAAGACACAAACAAGACATGATATCCCTAAACTAAACATGGACAGCCTGCCGAGAACAATCTACCTTATAAATTAAATAAAGGGTCTATTTTAAAAGAGAATATTTGGCAAACCAGTTTTTCCTTTTATTGACTCCTTTACAAACAAGAACAGGTTTCCTTTATGGGATGGGGTTGGAGGTCATAAGATGGTCAGCAAAAATATTTATTCAGCAAACAAGTCTATCTTACAGGTGAGAGAGAGAAAAAAATATTGATGAATAATGACATTTGTTTCTTACCTGAGATCTTTTATTGATAAAGTTCCTCGAAAATCTCGGAGGTTTTCTAGAAGCACCCAGGACCAATAGCTTCGATAACTCAATTTTCCCAAATCTGATAAGGGCTTTTCTGGGGATCCAACCGTTATTTCGAGCTTGGACAATTCATAACCTGACAAAAAAGGCATCAAATGACACTATGTCAAAAAATGTAAACTGCTTATGTTTCATGTGTTAGTCATGCAAGCCATTGACAGCAGGTGTACACGGTCTTTTACCTGACTTGTCTTGTTTATAGTGAGTAGGCATTTTTCTTTTCTAGTTTCAGTTATTAAATAATAACTTTTAATCAGAGCAAGACAAATAGTGTTTAATATTTTTGTTGAAAATTCTCAAAAACAATAAAAAAAAAAAAAGAATCCAAATCTAATCTAAACTTATTTATAAATGGAACTTTTACCTGACTTGTCTTGTTTATAGTGAGTAGGCATTTTTCTTTCTAGTTTCAGTTATTAAATACTAACTTTTAATCAGAGCAAGACAAATAGTGTTTAATATTTTTGTTGAAAATTCTCAAAAACAATAAAAAAAAAAAAAGAATCCAAATCTAATCTAAACTTATTTATGAATGGAACTTTTACCTGACTTGTCTTGTTTATAGTGAGTAGGCATTTTTCTTTCTAGTTTCAGTTATTAAATACTAACTTTTAATCAGAGCAAGACAAATAGTGTTTAATATTTTTGTTGAAAATTCTCAAAAACAATAAAAAAAAAAAAGAATCCAAATCTAATCTAAACTTATTTATAAATGGAACTTTGTGTGTGTGTGTGTCCATTACCTATAGACTCCAAAACAGCTGAACCGATTTTCTTGAAAATTTACACAGTTGGACTATAAGCGTCTGCGAGTGTTCTTAGCTAGGTTTTGTGTCGAGGTACCCACGATAAATATTGAAAATCGATAATCGAAAAAAATTGGGTTATAGAAGGAGTGGAAACATTTAAAATAATAAAATTTTAAGATGAGCTAGTTGAAAAAAAAAAAAAAAAAAAAAAAAAAAATGAAAATTTTTGAGAAGCCAAAAGTGAGACACTTACTAAAGGCAATAAGAAATTTTCCATATCCTTTTCTCTGGAATGGAGGCAAAGTTAAAATACAAGCGACATTATTTCCATCTGGACTTTCTTTTTCCTGTCAAAGAGAAAGAAAGAATTATAATAATTAGAACAAAAAAAAGAAAGAAAGAAAGAAATGACGTAATTTTGCTCCACAAAGTTCTCTTTTCAAATAAAGAGTACGATGGGTAAATTGTCGCTATTTTATGAGTTTAATTTTGCAGTATGTGAATTGCTTTTGATTTTGTCAATAGCACAGCATAGTAGGGTTATTTGTGCCCCGTCTGCGAGAAAAAAAAGCACCATTATGCAATTTTCTCTGCCAGAAATTTGGAAATGGTATGCAGTACTTCTTGGCATTCGACGATCTGCATCTTTAATAGTTTTAAAATAAGAGCATCTCAAAATTTCACTTCATTTTGCTAAATAAAAGTTTTTAACAAACATCTGACCTTCGTGACTCCAAGGATATTACTTGTACGGATTTGAAATTTGATGACAATAGTCAGTGTTTAGATAATAAAAGTATAAACAGCTTAGGTTAGTCTTATGTTATTTTACTTAAAGGACCTGAAAAGGAAAAAACATAAAAAGACAATGTCCATTTTGAGAGCTTCTTATTTACAAAGAATGGCAGATACAGCATCCATTTTAGTTTGCATGCCATTTATGACTTAATAGATTATTTCTCTGCAGTAACCATACTCATTTCTTTTATAGGAATGTTAGTATTACTGTTCAAATATTACTCAATTTTTTATCATCTTTAAAATTCCCTATTTTCATGACATCAACAGATCAGTTAAGCAGTTTACAAAAATGTTATATTTTAACTACATGTCTAAAGATCATGTGACAAAAGTTTTGTTTTGGGGACAAACTTCTATCTTGAGTTAAAATATTTTTCTAGTTATGTGAACACCTTGGTTTTGTCGATTGTCTCTCCTTAAAAATTTGATACTTAAGAAAATATGAAACTGAAACTTGGCATCCCTACAACTTTTTACACAAAGGAACCATTTTGAACTTCATTTTACCTTTGTTTCAAAGAGTTTAGATGTTATAGGCCATTAAAAATGTTTTTCTTCAGATGGTCTACAAAATGTTTAACTCAAAGAAGAAACCAAACCAAGGAGATTAAAATAAGAATACTATAATGATGTAATACAGGTAAAAATCTGTATTGGCATTACAGTTCCTCTCATTATCCTCAGCATTTAAGTTACTGATATCATTGGTGGGCAAGGATGACAGAAATATTTCATCCCCAATTTCATTATTTCTTTCATCAAAACATTTCCAAATAAACTGGCTAAATTCAGAAAAATCATCGCTTCCAAAATTCTCCTTTTTTTTCTTTCCATTATCATTTAAAAAAAACATCAGACAAAAATTTTAAAAATAAGTCACATGTACACTGTCATTAAAAGGAGTGTTTTATAAATCAATCGCCTTTGCTAAAGAGCACAAGAATATTTAAAATTGACACAACATACATATATATATATATATATATATATATATATATATATATATATTGTACGTTTTTTGTGCAAAATCAGTTTTTTTACAGATAGGTTTGTATGAATAGAATATGTATTCTTTGTAAGAAATTAGTTTGAAGATCAGGTTTCATTGAGGTATTTTTGTAAGTAGGTTCAAGAGTTCATGCACTAATTTATCGATTAGCAAAGAACTTGGATTATTAGTAGCTGGATTAGAAAATAACTTTGTTTATGAGTGACCAGATTAAGAATGAACAATCTGAAAAACTGGAGAGAGTAAATTGAGAGAGAGAGAGAGAGAAAGAAGACACAAAATGCTTTTTAGAGTTACGTCCCTTTGGACGCAACACTCAAAAACAAAGGTGGGCAAACTTTTCAGTGCAAAAATACAGAATTTTATAGAGCTGCATAGTATATTAACCAAAATAATTCATATTCAAAAAAGAGAAAATAAAAGGCTTTAAAAAAAAAAGCAATTAATTTTTATGAATTATTATTTTCAAAAACTGTAGAATATTCATATGAAATGCATTTATTTCTCCTTTTTCTTTCTTTTAAAAACAAGTCACATGTACACTGTCATTAAGAAGAGTGCTTTATAAATCAATCACCTTTGCTAAAGAGCACAAGAATATTTAAAATTGACACAAAATATATATATATATATATATATATATATAGTACGTTTTTTATGCAAAATCAGTTTTTTTTAAACTGCTTAACTGATCTGTTGATGTCATGAAAATAGGGAATTTTAAAGATGATAAAAAATTGAGTAATATTTGAACAGTAATACTGACATTCCTATAAAAGAAAGCGACTCACTTTAAACTTTAAAGTAAAACAATTTTTAACAAGTATTTTTAAGTAGGAGTTTCACATGAAACACATTTGAAAGAGAAAATAATCTTGCTTTAAGAAAAAAAAAGCAATTATTTTTATTAATTAATATTATAAAGTAGAAAATTATATTTATTTGTAAAACAAATAACTGTTTAAAGAATAAAAAAAACAGTTTTTATTAATTCATATTGGAAACTTCAAATGAAACACAAAAAAAAGTAACTGAATTTATAGAAAAAAATTAATATGTATTTTAAAGTAGAAACTTCCAATGAAACACATTTGTTTGAAAATTAAATAATTAAAAGAAGAAAATATAATTTCTCTTTCAAATTCACTATCATTTGGCAGGCTGCATGCAGCCCGCAGGCCATAGTTTGCCCACACCTGCTCAAAAGCAGTTTACTACTAAAACCAGACCTTCACAAATGTAAGACTTTTAAGAAGGCCAAGAATGGAATCAACATGTCTTACTTTTGAGAAGTAACCAACCAAATGGCAACCCTGCCGGTCAACTTCTGTGAGGATATAAAAGAGAAAAGGTTCCACATCAAAGTATAACGTTTTGTGATCAAGGAACAATTTGGCTAATAAGCAGAGGTTCTGACAATAAATCTGTAAAAAAAGAAAGAAAAAAATAGATGTTTCGAATTAAAAAATACTAATCAGGGTCAGGGATCCTTATATCAATAATAATGAAATAAAAGATACAAATAAACAAAAATATTGCAAAATGCAGCTGTTTCTCAATGAAATGGACAATATAGAAAATGCTGATTTATTTGATTTTTTAAAAATTTGATTTGTTTAATGGTATATCCACGACTTATGGGTCATTTAATGCCAAAATTTAATTACCTTGGGAGGCTTGAAGTAATAAAAATATGACATGTGTTATTCTGCTTTCACAATTGAATACATGGTAGGTAATATTTAGTTTTTGTGCATATACATGTTTGTGTGGACATAATTACTAGAGGCAGTGATATGTGTTTAATGTTGTAGGTTTGTTGATGTTATACAGTTTGATTTTTTAAGAAATTGAAGGATATTATATACATTAATGTCATGAAAAAATTCTTTCATGTTGGTTGTTTCATTGATCAAAATCTATGGGTTATTTAATGCCAGAATCTAAATGTTTTAAAATAATTTTATAGCTTCAGCTAAATATATTTTGAATGCAATTGTATGCCTTCAACTACAGATGAAATGTTTGTTGGTCATTTTGCTATCAAATGTATTGTCGGTTTTTTTTTTACTATAAATTGTATTTTTTATACTTTCATAGTATTTTTTTTTTGTTGGGGTGGGGGGTCACTAGCTGGGACCCTAACAGGTGCTTCCACTTTGGGTCAGGGTGGTCCTGGAAACAACAGCAATTAAGATGGCTCCATATTCCTCAAAAACTCCAATCTTCCCATCAGAGACCTTGCTGCTAGATGTAGTTTATTGTCATTGAAATAGAGTTATCAAATCCTAAGAGGCTAATAAACAAAGCCATTAATGTAGACTGTCCTATTTTAGGACTAATAGTCAATGATAAGTTAAAGTAGAAACCTGTAATACCAAATTTTTTTATAGGCACCTGTGGTCAATTTCGAGACATGATTGCCAAAGCATATATCATGTATGGCACTTAACTGACTGATCTGATATTTTCAAATAAATGTATTTTAAAAGGACAAATAATTTAGATTTGAAATTTGATCATCTTGCCACTGGCAACCCCATCAAGTTATTTTTAAGATTCCATCTGTATTTAAACTGAATATATTTTCTAATAAACGTAGTATCCTAAATGGATAAATAATTTAGATTAGAAATTTGGTAATCTTATCATTGGTAAAGTGAAATGTATTGAATATCATGAAGAAATAAATGTTTTAAATAAATAATAAATTCCTTTGTCTGCATTCTTTGGTAAGCTAGACACTTGAAATGATCTAGAGTGACATTATGTATAACAGCTATTGAGAACAAAACCACACAAAAAAAACTGCGATTTATTTAAATTTTTTATATTATTACCATAACAAAATGTGTGCCACCTCAATAGTGGTTCCACTAGACCATTTCAAATGCCCAGTTTCCTTAGAATACCAGGATACAGACAAAGGAATTTTAAGCATCAAACGGACAGCACATCAGTTCTTGAAGTTCAAAAGTACTTCAACAAAAGTATCAAAATGTGAACTTCAGACAGTTTATTCACAACTTCAAGAACAATACTTAACACCTTACCTGTAAATTAGAAAAATACAATAAAGAATCAAGCAGACAGATATTGTGAGTTTTTATTAAAAAGAACTTGTTTGAAAATCACTCTGGAAGAATGGTAAGCTTTGAAAAACAGTAGCTAGTCTAGCATATACGCATCACTCATTCAGTAATGAATTATAGCACTCTGACTATTGGGCGTGTATAATGATAATATACACGCTAAAAAGACTGCCTCCTTCTACCAAGCACCCATAGCTCAGAGGTAGAATTGCCGACTGATGCCAATTCGGTCAGGTTTCAATCCTGGGTAAAAAGCAATCGGATGTCTAACCGTACTGATGAGCTGTGATACAGAGAAAAAGATCTGTCTGCGGATGACTATATATATATATATATATATAGGTAATAATGTCAAATTCGTAAACAGAGAAGATAATCCAAAAAGATCTATGTAATATAAAACATTAAAGAGATCTATATAAAGAGCTCAATGGATATTAACCAGAGCAATATGTATACATAAAAGAAAACTCAATACATTATCTAAAGTGGCTATAAACTATAATTTATTTGAATCAGTAAGCTTTTAAAAAAACTTACCTGTTTAAATAAACTATAGTTTATAACTGCTTTAGATGACATGGTGTGATGTCATAGAACCACATTACTAATTTACAACCTGCGTCAACACAAAATATATCATCTTTGATGATGGATATCTTTATGTTAACGTCTCTGAAACCACTCTGAATAGGGCTCATGTGAGCCGAAAGCTTAAAACCAGTGTAATAAAACAATATCCAAACAAATTTTGTCTTTATTTCCACCAGAAATTAAAGCCAAAATGTTTAGAATGCCTCATGATTAAGCATAACAGACATTCATTGTCTGTTATATTTAACAATATATGTTTATATATATGTGTATGTGTGTAAAGACAAAAAGAAAACTTTTCCTTTACCAATGTATTTTGTCTCCTTATCAAAATAATGTAGAGATTTTATTTTGAAACGTTTATTTAAGCACAGAAGTAAAATGGAGGAAAGATATTAATAAGTTTTAAAATTTCAAAATTGAGAATGATCTAAAATAATCTGACTCGTTCAAGATGCAGCATTTCTTGAAGGTTCTGACAATGATGGTGTCATCCAACTTCTAGATGTCTTCAAAATCTCGTTTTCTTATTATGTCTCCCCAATGTATAGGTGTGATTTGTTTTCCTTTGTTGTGATATCTTCTTTATTCAGTAATAATAATGTTATGAAGCAGGAGTTACTACCCCACCGCCTGCATAATTTGCAGTTCTCTGGAACCAGTCATTGTTGCTGTGTTAAAACATTCTTGTTTTGATTCTTATGTGAAACACCGTAAGTAAGAGTTCAGATGTGCTACTGCTAGAAAAGATCTTTGTCTCAGCCCACAGGAAACAACATATATATAACATTTATATTTAATAAGGAATCCTAGTATTAAAAAATCACTGGAAAAAAAAAAAGAGACAGGACAATTTTAGCACACAACAGACAAAATTCCAGTCTCTTAAGCCAAAACTTGACAAAATGCCAAACTCAAATATAAATTGAAAATTTAAGGAAATTTTAATTAAAATTTTGATGTCAAATTGGTTTTCACTGAGAGTCAAATTTTATGGGATGCTAGGACTCCCTATGAAATTAAATATCAAATATGTGACGATGACATTTTTAGAAAACGCTTTTTCCAGCTTAATTCCCCTTCGTATAAGATCTCCATAGTCTACAGTATTTACATTATTCAGACTATTGTCTTCATCTTTGTTGCTATTTCTAGGACATTTCAGCCATTGTAAGCTCTGGCCTTCTTCAGGTGCTAGGAATTTCGAACTAAACCCTTTATTACAATCACTGGGGGTATACTATCCCCATTCTTTGCATAGTAGTGCCTCTTTTGGTAGTCATGAATTATCTCCCTCTAGCCCTGTAAGTTACTTGTTCACCACTAAGTGTTTGGTCCGAAATTCCTAGCACCTGGAGAAGACCTGAGCATACAACAATCAAAATGTTGTACAAATGACAACAAAGATGAGGACAATAGTCCGAATAATGTAAATACTGTAAATACTACCTCATCTCAGAAATATAGACAAATCTCCATAGTCTGTTTATGTTTTGGTGCAAACTTTAAAAAAACACCCTTCTTGTTTTATGTTAATTCTTCTTAAAACAATATACATGAATAAGAAATTAGTTTAGCCTGAATATTTATCTATACTTCTGAGATGAAGTATTGTAATTATTTACATTATTCAGACTGTTGTCCTTATCTGCATTGCCACATTCACGATGTTTGTACACTTCAACCTTCTTTAGGTGATTGGAATTTTGAACTGAACCCTTTATTTTGATCACTGGGATATACACAAGACACATGGCCCAGTGGATAAAAGTGTTGGTTAGATCCAGTGACTTGACCCCAAAGAGTTGTAAGTTCAATAACTTGCTACAACAGTGGTGAACAAAACTTAGAGAGTTTAGTTAAAGAGAGATAACTAAGACGTTCGAAAGTGGCATGGCTCATGGAACAAGAAGAATATACCCCAGTGATTGAAATAAAAGGTCCAGTTCAAAATTCCAATCACGATTAGAGCATACGATATGGCAATATAGATGAGGACAACATTTCAAATAATGTCAGGAATTAGGTTAGCTTAGTTGATAAATGTTCTTGATAATATTGTTTTAGTAATGATAATGTTATGAAGTGACGACCAGCCTCACCTGAATAATTTGTAGTTCTTTGGAACCAGTTAAGAAAACATTCCTGCCTTGTTTCTTTTGTGAGATGCTTTGCGTTATAAGTAAGAGTTGAAGTGTGCTACTGCTAGCAAAAACATTCGTTTCAGCCCACAGAAGAAACATAATATATGCCATTAGATCAATAATATCTCTGTGCTAAACAAATTCAATTTATCCTGATTTCGTCTGTTTTAAATTGTGGAAATAAAAAAGAATTGAGAAGACATAGCAAACCTTTGGAACGCATTTTGAATGGAAACAAACCCATGTCTTACACATGCAGGATTACGATATATAGAAATGATTAATACGAGCAAAATGTCATACCTTGCTATCTTTTCCATCTACTTCAAACACAGATATTGTTCCTTTCCGATAGATTTCTCTGCCTGGAGGGTATCGCCATGTGCACTGGCTCTGAAACACAAACACAATGATTATTTATCTTTCATACTAAAAATATTTAAAAATAAGCAAATTAACATTTGATGTAGTTGATACATTGAGATGGAAATAAAAAAAATTAATAATAAATAATAAAAATTAATAATAAAAATAATTAATAATTATTAATAATTAATAATAAAAAATTAATTAAGGTGGGAAAGGTATTAATCCATCTCTTCCCAGTTATGGGTTAAATAATAGGACAGATTGGGTTCTATAGCCTTGGTCGGCAACCAGTCTACCGCAGAAAGCAATGGCAACCTACTGCGGGATAATCTTCTGCCCAGTCAGTCATGTCTCTTTCGAGACATGATCACCCAAGCATGTATCACGTATGGCACTTAACTGACTGAACAGATAATAACTACCTTTCAACAAAACAATGAAGTCAATTCAAAGTTTACAAATATTAAAAAGATAAAGAATCTGTAGAGAATGATGATGGTCTTTTTATTGAAGGAACATCACACACACACACACACACGAGTCTGCCTGTACTGTCAAAAATGACAGCAAAATATTTAGATCAATATGCCACCTAAAATGACGACAACATATATATTGATGTACTTACTATTGAGTATCTTACATTAAGACAGAAAAACAAAAAATTATAATTCACACCTCTGAGCATGACAGGATGGAAATATATATATATATATATATATTTTTATACTAGCAGTATAGCCCGGCATTGCTCAGGTGTAATGAAAGCTTTAAAACTAATCCATGGTCCTGGAGCTCAGACTCTTTGGACGTTGACACAAAAGACTAAAAAGCAATAGTTGTTTCCAGTTAAAGCGAAACTGTAGACTGAAAGAAAAATGAATGGCTGTAAGGCAAATTTTGATTTCCTGGTATCGATATCAAATAAATTTTTTTCGGCGTAAACTGAATTTTGAATGCTAAATAAGTCCTCTGAGTAAATAGTATCACAGACTAAGAACTACAATTATACCTTACTTAGAGCCAAACCCAAAGCAAAACCTAAAATAAAAGGGCTGAAAAACATAGACATACAGGCAGATAAATAGACACACACACAAACATCTTGCCTTTTATATATATATATATATTATGGATTTTCTGCACTATTGTAAGAACTGCAACCTTGAAACTTCTGAATATCGTTTCTTATGTCTTTGTCTTTTTTTTTTTTTAATCATATCACCCCAAGCAAGGCGGTAATGCCACTGAAGTGCAGGGGGGTACGTAGGAATGAAAAGATTGGAAAAGAGAAAGCCGGAAACCACATCCTAAACAGGGAACAAGGGGTGAGCCTCTTCGCCTGTTCAATAGACATGGGTGGAGTGTGAACTGGGCGATTGTTTAGTCTATCTACTCCAATTGGAAAAAAAAAAAAAAGTTTGGTTAGTGACTTGCTAATTTTTAACTTAGTTAAGTCTAGTCAAAGAGATTTCTGCTAGGAAAAAAATCCTTCAAATTAGACATGAAAGTTAGAAATTATACAAAAACGGGCAAAATAAAAGCGGATAAAAATAAATAAAAATAAAAAACAAAATGGCTTAATTTTTACCATATTCAAGAAGACAGTTTGATGTCCAAAACACACGTGCTACTACAAGCAAGTTTAAAATTCGTCTATGAGTGTATCAAATTTGATTAAAATCGGACCACTCCTTCTATAACCCGATTTTTTCAATTATCGATTTTCGATATTTATTGGGGTTACCTTGACACAAAACCTTACTAAGAACACTCGCAGAAGCTCATAGTACAACTGTGTAAATTTTCAAGAAAATCAGTTCAGCCGTTTCAGAGTCTATAGGTAACGGAAACAAAGATACACACAGACAAAGTTCCATTTATAAATAAGTTTATATATATATATATATATATATATATATATATATATATATATATATATATATATACACATTTCCCTTCTGCCATGTGGACAATTTAAACCCAATTATTTTTGTAAAAAATTTTGATCTGATGAGTTGAATATTTCTAATATTCACGAAATAAATTATCACCAATAGATTTATAAATTTGTCTGATTTATTTTCATTATATATATATATAATTAGTTTCTGGTCATAATTAAATTAGACCAGTACCCAGTTGTATTAAAAAGTGCTCAATACATTTATATTGTATAGCTCTTGAATATTTTTTATTTGGAAATGAATTATTTCCACAACCTAGGTTTCAACCTTTTAGTATCTTCAGGTGATTTATAAGAACTGATTTTCAAACATTTTACTTTAAATGTAACAAGAGGATGAAACATCTCAGCTAAGATAAGTTCGCTTTTCATCATATATATATATATATATATATATATATATATATATATATATATATAAATATATATATATAATTTTTTATATATCAAGAACAATCATTATCTGTGATGTATACAATCATACTACTCTCCCACCCATCAATATTAAACCCACTATTTTTTAAAAAATTATTATTATTAGCATGCACCACTCAAGAAATTTCATGACCCCTAAATAATATTTATACTCAGTTAAATGGTATTGCAATGGATTCTCCTTTAGGTCCATTCTTTTCTAATTATTATATGTCACATTTAGAAAATAAAATACTTAATGACACTAATAAACTCCCTATATAAGTAAGATACATAAATGACATTTTCATTTTAGTTAAAATATTGATCAAATTACAATACTTAAAAACAAATTTGAAAGTCACTCTGCCCTCAAATGTACATTAGAACTTAATATTAATAATAAAATTCAATTCCTTGATGTATTTATTGATTCCAGCATGCATAGATTTACTACTTCTCTAGATAGGAAACCAACTAGCATAAAGTTATGTCTTCTTAAATATAATAGTGAATGCCCCAATGATATAAGTTAGCTGTTATAATAACTTAATCCAACGCACACAAATTATATCTTCTTCTAAAGCCATATTCTGTAAAGGATTACATAACATTAAACCAACACCTGTTAATAACGAATTTCCTAACTTTGTCATTGATCAGCAAATTAAACTGTATCTCAATAAACTTAATAATATCTCTAACAAAATTGATAATATTAATAATAATAGTGTACGTGAAAATAAATATAACTGTTGACTTATACTATTGTAACCAAAGGCATAATAATTACAAACATGATAAAACAACACTCAATAACATAATAGATAGAAATGTTAGACTAACTAATAATAATAATCAAATTAAGCTCATCATATATTATAAAATATTTAAAACAATTGACCTCATAGTCTCTAATAACCATATAACCACACAGCTAAATCCTCTACAGAAAATCAATGTAGTGCATCAATTTACATGCTCATTCAGAGATTGTATCTCTGGTACTAATAATAAACTCACTACATATATTGGTTTTACTAAAACCACATTCTGCCATAGACTTACCAGTCACCTTTCTGATCTTAGTTCTATTAAACAAAATTTGTTAGAAAATCATAGCCATGTATGTAATATTAGATAGATATTAATCAATAACAAAACAATACTCACACATACACACAGTAAAAATAACCTTCAGATATTGGAAGCCATTTACATTAAAACAAAGCAACCTACACTCAATAAAATCACATTTCAAACTAAACACAGCACATTACTTTATATTGCATCTAGACATATGGTTCTGTTGTTGATATTTCAGTCTCTCATGTGGCATGACATCATAGAACTGCATCCCTAATTTATGACCTGCATCTGCTATTCCATGACTGTTACTGTCTCATAGCAATCTTTTTATGTCAACATAATAGAATATCATCTTTGATGGTGAATATCTTTGTGTTAATGTCCATACAACCACTCTGAAGATGGCTCATGTGAGCCAAAAACTGAGATCAATGACCAGCATAATGAAAAAATATCCAAATGTTGAACAATTTTTGTCTTTATTTTCACCAGAAATTAAAGCTAAAATATGATATTTAGAACAACACATGATTAAACATAATAGACATTCATTGTCTGCTATATTTAATATATATATATATATATATATATATATTATAAATTATATTTTAGAACATGTACATAATCATTAGGTACGATTTTACAATTGTACCTAATGATTATGTACATGTTCTAAAATATAATTTATAATAAATATTCACAGCTCTATATATTATATATCGAGCACTGTTTTAAATTAATATTTTGGACGTTGTAAGAATTCTTTCTTCGTTCTGTATTCACTCATATATATATATATATATATATATATATATATATATATATAAATATGCATCTACTAACAGATGCTGTGGAAACTGTGTACATAGAGAAGAAGGTGTTGTTCTCACCTGGTGGTAACGATATGTCTTTTCCAGGCGCATATATTTGAGACAGTATTCACAGATCCAAAGTTTAGGTTGCTTACCATATTCTTCAGGATAAGGGGAAAAATACCAGGCATCAATTTCATATTTACCAATCTGAATTTTGTCAATGTATTTCACTTTTGTAATCTGTAGAGAAGAAATGGCAAGATTGGTCAATAAAACATCAAATAATTCTATCAAAAAGGCCCCACAATTTGACTATTTTTCAAAGATAGCTAAGAATGCAGAAACTGGAAGATGAATTCTGTTGTCAGCATTTTCACTTGTGGTGGTAGACTTTACCCATTTGCTGGGTTATTAAATGCAAAAATTAATTTTTTATGATGTCGGGTCTGGCAAGACTTGACAGAGTCAGTCATGAAAGTAGCATTAAATACTCAGCTAGATAAGCAATACTATTATTGTCTTTTTCTCCTTGAGACAATTACCCAGAGCTATTTATCATAAATGGATCAGTCTATTCATCGTAAGAAAGGTAATGGGCTCTTATCACAACAATATTAACATTGTCAACTTTATACTGTAGTTTATAGATAAACATTGTCAGTGTTATATTTTAGTTTATTATGAAAATTATGAAAAGAAGTAATAATTACAACATCCTAAACATGGGCACATACACGCACAGGCATATATGAACATGCATAGACATGTTCATATATGCCTGTGCACAATGAATAAAAATCCACCTAACACTAACAAAACGAAGCATAAATTTACATTATTTACATTGTTCAGAGTGGATAAAATAATGTAAATCCTACCTCATCTCAGAAGTATAAATAAATACATAGCATAAATTATTTTTTAAATTAATATGAAACTGAGAAAATTGTCAGACATTTGGTGAAACCTCCTGACGAGCAGGCCAAACAATTACACAAAGTTTTGTCTATGAAACTCTGGAGTAGAGGTGCTGAATGTAATTTCAGTCAACTAAGTGACAAATTTTATATTTGTAGTAATCATATTTATAAATAAAGATGGGTCAGTTTAATACTTTAGTAAACATTGGTAGACTTTATATCTGAGCTTGCAAGTATCTATCTTGAAGGTAGCCTCCTTTGGAGCAGATTTTACTCTTCTGCAGGAAATGCATACACTAAAAGGGCAGTCCAACGGAACAGAAACTTTTAGACAACCACATATGGTTATAATTCATATAATATAATATTTTGCTAATATAATATATTATAATAATTATAATATAATATATAATTCATATAATATTTTGCTAATATAATATAATAATTATAATAATTATAATATATAATTCATATAATATTTTGCTGATATAATATTTTGCTAATATAATATAATTCATATAACATATTTTGCTGACTTTTTTGCATGATTTTAAATGAATTTTGTAAAGTCTGGGTTTGAATTGAACCACCCCACCAAAAACATTGTAGCGAAACACATTACCACAACACATATAAAATTTAAAAAATAACACTAACCGCTTCATGTTCTTTTTCCAGGGCTGCAGTTGTTGGATCCATCTCGGCATAAGTCTGAATAATAAATGATCCAGTGATTACACACAAAAACTATAAATATCATAAATTATGTATATTGATTCATTTGCTTTTTATGGTTTATCAACCTTATGCAGGTTACTTAAAGCTTGAAAATATTTTTAGGTTGTAAGAACTCTATAAAGATAATAATGATTTACTCACACTAATTCCTACTAATTAACCCATAACTAGAGTGAAGAGTGGATTTATACTTTTTCCCAAGAGTATTTGTATGCAAGTGAATATAACGAAACTGACTGGAATTAGAACTTGACTCCCTAATTTCCAATTCCATTACTCTACCCGCACATCCAAGCTTACAGCACCTAGCATTCTGGAGAGGTTACCCATCTATGTACTGACCAGGCTTGATGCAGCTTAACTTTGGTGATCATATAAGACCTGATGTTTCAATGTCATATGGTTGTAAGCCATATTAGGTAAAAATTCAGATATAAATAAAAATATATCTGTAAAGACAAAAGGAAAGATTTCTTTACCAATGCATTTTCTCTCCTGAAGGAATTTATCAACATAATTGTGAAGATTCAAGTTAGAAAATAAAATCTCCACATACAAAAGCACCACTATTTCATCAATACAATGGAGAAGTTCACTGAGTAGATCAGTGTGAGCGAAACCTAGGTAGCAAGTAAGTGGTGTGTATTTCCTTCTGTGTCATATTATTGGCTCTGCATATTTAGTTCTTTTGTTTGGATTGTTCATTGAGCACTTTTTTGATCTACTGTCTGTTTGTCCAACCAGCACCTCTTGTGTGTGTGTGTGATTGGAATATATGGATTGGCATCATCATCATCATCATCATTTATCCCTCACCCCCAATGGTGCATAGGGCAGCAACTTTCTGTTGCTGTTTCTGTAACAAACTGTTTTTTTTAAAGAGCAGGGTTGTTAGCCCTACACCCAACCCCCAAACTTGGAGGACCGGTGGACCATTCTTGGTCCTTATGTTTACAGCACCTGGTATTCCCAAATGGTCACCCATTTAAGTATTGACCAGGCTCGATGTTGCTTAACTTCGGTGATTGGACGGGAACTGGTGTATTCAACATGATATAGTTGTAGACATGGATTGGCATATTTCACTTTTATTAAATCGTTTTTAGAGTTTGAGAAAGAAATGGAAAAAACAAAGACACAGAATACTGGTATGTTATGATTTGGGTTAGTTCTTTTTGGTCAGATACATGTCAATAAATACAAGCAATAAATAATTTGTGTGAGAAATATTTTGGATGGTAAAAGGTGAAATATTGTATGTGCATATTTGTGAAGAAAGGCTTGTCTGTTTAGGTGTATGTTGGTCAGTAATGTTAGTTCATATAAGTGTGTGTATGTGTTTGTCTATGAGGAATGTCTAGGTTAGTGAAATGTAGCGATAAAGCCTAAGGATTTAGTCTTCATTGTTAAAAAAGAAAAATATTTTTGTTAAAAAATACTGTTTACTGTGAAGTCTTATAAAATTAATTTAAATTAAAGAAATTATTAAAACATGAAGTAGAATTTTTGTCAAAGTATTTTTCCAAAAATCTCAGCTACTTCAAATTTCATTGATTGGTTTGTGAAATTAAATAAAATGAGTAAGTTTGTAAATCACAACAAAAAGTGTTAGTGATAATTTCAACACATGTCAGCATGTTGCAAAAACATTATAGTATATAAAATTGTAAGGAAGAGAAGAGAAAATATAAATTCCAATATATAAAAAATTAAAATATGAGTTGAAACACATTAAAATCTAATTTCTAAATAATACAGTTAAAGTAAACATGAAGCTTTCTCTCTCTCTCTCACACACACACACACGTGCCTATAGATACTTATATTTAAATATGCATTTAAAGAAGAATATTGGTTTAACCTTTATCACTATGTATATAACTTCATTTGCTGTACAAAAAGTCTATCCTGTCACTGAATGTGACTCTTATCCCTGATCAATAGTGTTTGAATACCATAGTTGTGTTGTCATATCCTGCTATGGCAACAGAAAACAACTTTGAGTGAAATTAACAATAATTTACTACAATTGAGAAGTCTTGAGAAAAAAAATTATTAACATTACTTTCTTTAGAAAGGGAAGTAATATTAATAATGCAAAGTGCTGAAGGTTAAACTACCTTAATTTACTGACTTTATTACATTTTCTCCAAAACAAGTCATCTTGATTCTTAAAAAAAACACATGTACGTACACACTTACTTTTTGAACATGATTGATTTCATCATGTTTTCGTTTCTGGTTACGTGTAATTTTCCGGTCAGTTCCATCACTCAGGTCGGTCAATGTGAGAGAAAGATCTTTCACTTTACTCTGCTGATCCTCAAGTTTAGTTTGTAGATCAAATCGGTCAACATTTACCCACTCATCCAATCGACGGTTGACTGAAACATGTAGTAATGACAATTACAAAATTTCCAATTAAAGCAGTTTTTATTTATGTGTTTTAAGTTATTAACACTCTGTTAGTACTGGGATGTGTTTGAACATCGCATAAAATGTTTTTCTTTATATTTTTCAAGTAGCGAACAAAACATTTTTGTTAAGTCAAACAGCTTTCTGAATACCTTTGTCAAATAACTACAGAGGTTTTTCTGGTTTTAGCCATAGTATTTGTGTGAATTCAGTCAGTTAATTGCCATATGTGATACACGCTTTGGGTGATCAGGTCTGGAAAGAGACATGACTGACTGGGCAGAAGATTATTCTGCAGTAGATTGCCATTACTTTCTGTGGTAGACTGGTTGCCAGCCAAGGCTATAGAACCCAATCTGTCCTGTTATTTAACCCATAACTGGAGGGAAGAGACAGATTAATACCTTTCCCAAGGGTATTTGTGCATAAGTGAGTGCAAGGAATCAACTAAAATTCGAACTCGGCTTTCTGATTTGTTGTTCCGAGTTGATATCTACTGCATCACAACTCACAAGCTTTTTTATTTGTGATATAGTTTTCTGAAAAGTAAATAAAACTAGTCCAATCAAGTACTGAAAGACAAAACATGTCACATGAAAACTTTTTCCACATTATCATGAATCTTTTCTTCAAAATTGTTCTTGAGATATAAGAACACATATATATATATATATATATATATATATATATATATATATAGTTATTGTTATAATAACAGTATAGTGTAAGTCAAAAGCCATTGAGTTTCAGTGTTCAAAGCAGCAGCATCTGGCAATATGGCTCTTTGAACACCAAAATGCAAAAACTTTTGAATTGCAGTATGTTATTATTATTAGAATAATAATAACTGTATACCTATAAATGTTCTACCTCTGTATTGAGCACTTTTTATAAAAAAATAAATATTAAACTGTGGAATATAGATCCATTAGTTTAAACCACAAACAATGAATTCAATTCATCACTTGATAAGACACGGATAGTACCGAAAATGGCTGCTTTTTGTAGTGATATTATAATATATTTATGTTATAAATTCTAAATAAATATTATTAGCTCTACTTTGTATTAAGCACTTTTTTAAGAATAGTGTTTCTTTGGATATGGAATATTATTCCATCCACACCTACCCTATACTTGTATGTATATAGGTATAGGTGTCAGTCTGTAAATGGTGAGGATAATCCAACAAGATTACCTTAATATAAAATATTAATTGATAAATTCATATAGAGAGCTCGATGGGTGTTAACCAGAGCGATATGAAGTTTATAAAAGAAAACTCAACACCTCATATCAGTTATAAACTATAGATCATTTCAATGAGCTTAATTAGCTCATATCATCAGACCTTTTACAATATTTCCTCCATCTGGTACAAAATTTCTGCCGGAATGAATGTTTTCTTAAAATGAAGAGAGGGATAATAATAAAAATAATAATAATAAACATAAAATTACAAACAAACAAATAAATGACAATAAATATAAGGGGAAAGAGGAGAAGGAAAGAACACACAAATAATTGAGAACAAAGAAAATTATTTTAACATTCAGGATAAGGATATATAAATTTTTTATATTTACATACATATATATATATATGTAGGACCAATCAGCAATTGAAACTCAGATTGGATAATATGTTCACGCGAATATAAGACTGGGTACTGTTAATCACAGTATGCATTATACCTAGTTCGTTCATGACTTAACTACTAGCCAACATTTATTAGATAATCCTGAGTGTGCAACAAAATACAGGAATGATTCATTCAATGTCTTGTGCAAAGATCAGTCTGTTCAGCATTTGCATCTATTAGAAGTAGTTTTCATCAAGTTACATCAACTGTCTGTGTGCAGACAGAAAGAGCATTTTGTTTGTTTCTGCCTTTCAGGAGTATGTGAGTAAAGGCTTTACTAACATGGAACCCTTTACATAAGCTCTTTGGCTTATATATTTCCTTTTCCACTCCCCTCATTTTTATTAATAAATTTGTATTTTAGTCATAGTGCATTTTTTCTCTTCCATATATTTTCTCACAGTGTGAATTGTGTTTTCTTGGTCAATTAATATTTACTGACGTATTCTGCTGATGAATGATGTGTTAGTGTCAAAAGGGATCCTTTAAGAAAGAAGAACATTTTTCTGTTTTCAAATCTAGTTACAATCTCCAAGAATTTAAATGTAAAGTCAATAGTCATCTCCTGTCTCACTAACTTACATCCTCTCTCTCATACTTTTCTACATCCACCGCACTCTCATCAGTACTCTCTTCCCTCTCCTACTCTCTTCTTGACACCCCCTGCAACCTCTCACTCCTAACATTCTGTCGTCCACCCCACTCTCATCAGTACTTTCTTCCCTCTCCTACTCTCTTCCTGACACCCCCTGCAACCTCTCACTCCTCAACATTCCTCTGATGTAACCCCCTGCACAACAGTGGCAGTAAAATGCCTTGCTTGAGGCGACCCAATTATAAAAAAAGAAAAATTTACCATGTGCGAGGGGTAAATTATCGCCATTTTATATTTTGAATATGTACATTATTTGTTGTAGATGTTGTTGATTGTACAGTATAGTAGGGTCAGTTGTGTACCATCTGTGAGAAAAAGAACACCACACTGCAATTCACTCTGCCAGAAATTTTGGCAACAGCATGCTATACTGCTTAGAATTCACAATGGAAACTCCAATATGAATATTTCAAAGTCTTTGGGTGTTAATCTGAGGACAGTGCACAGGATTTGGAAAGAGTTAGATGTCTCTAATGGTAATTACCAAAGCGTTTGGAATGATCCCTAGTGATGGTAGCATTATGCTATGATTAATCTTTCCACAGCAGTCAGACACAACACAGAGGTTTACATGAAGTGCCTTGAGGAGGTAGTGCTATCCTAGGTCAAGAGAGTAGCTGCTAGAAGACCCTATGTCTGGCTACAGAATTCTGCACCATGCCACACAGGCAGGAAAACCCAATGTCTATCAGACAATTTCTGCGACCACATCACGCCTTATGCCTGACCACTTGACTCCCCAGACTGCAATCCTTTTGATAATAATCTATGGAGTGCAGTTTAGCAAGAGACCAACAAACTTCCTTGTAATACCAAAGATAAACTGAATGCAAGGATTATGGCAGCATTCACCAACTTAAACAAGGAGACTGCCAAGAAGAGATGCAGAAGATTCCCAAGTCATCTGGAAGCTGTGGTTGAAGCCAATGGCGATTTTATTGAATAAATTTACTCTTTATAATTTCAAGATATTTTTGTGAAACTTTGGTAAATATGTTAAAATAAGATGTCAGTGTTATTTTCATTTTGCATAATTTATACAATACATCCATTGCCCCCTGTATATATTCTGTGGTGTCATATCCAGATGAAGAGAACCAACAGGTTTAGAATTCAGAGTTTTCCAGTATTTACTTTTTAAGAAAGTGCTCAATACAACATAGAGTGTAATATAATTAAATTTGTTTTTTTATTTAAAATTAATTTACATTGTGACATGAAAGAGCAGGGGCACATATTATATATATATATATATATATATATATATATATATATATATATATATATAGTTATAGTTCACATATATAATTCCAGGTGAAGTTCACGTATATATATAATTCCAGGTGAAGAGGACTCAAGGTTTTTTTTTTATTTTGAGTGCTCTGGCATTTATTTTATTACAAACAGTGCTCAATATAATGAGTATTATAGAGCTTAATATAATTATATAGTTATGTATCAATTGTACATTGATACATAACTATATATATATATATATATATATATATATATATATTCACATAGATACCTATCTATATGAATATGTCAGCTCTATCACCGATATTGAGCGCTTTCAAATAAGTACTGCGCATATATATATATATATATATATATATATACACACATACACTTTTCACACACACACACACACATATATATATATATATATATATATATATATATATATCTGCAGACAGTCCTGTTTTATATATATATATATATATATATATATATATATATATATATATATATATAGCACAATGATGAAACCGAACTTCCAGTCTAGCAGTGTGCTTAAATTTGGGAAGGTCAGGTACCAAATAGGGATGCTCATTAGAAAATTACCATGAAAATATTTCTAAGAACGGCACTGGGAAGCAAAGTGACAGTTGTTAGGGAAAAGATTGAAGCTGAGATGCCAAGATGAATATTCTTGTTCATTCAACAAATTAAAGTATACATGTTTGAAACAACCAAAAGGAGTCTTTTTGGCTTTACTTACATCCCTCATAATGTACATAATATTCATGCCTGCCTGCAGTTTCATTTGTTCGTGTTTGGATAATCTCAGCTGCATCTGTGAAAAAAAAAAATTGTGATAATGAAAAATTAAAATCAAACCTGAAGCAAAAACAATTTAGGTTGGTTAACAATTATTTATTTATATAAATATTGAGGAAAACTCAACACACAATTAAACACAATTTCCTCTCAATATATTTGCAGTGGAAAATATCCATTGAGCTCTCTATTTTCATCTAATTGATATTTTATATTAATTAGATAAAATCTTTTGGATTATCCTCTTTGTCTTCACGGGTTGCCATTCTCTTATATTTATTTATTTATTTATCTGTAAATTCAGATAAAACTTAGTGGGAAAATAGCCATTTTCAACATGTCATTTTAAGACATGCATTCTCAACCCCATATAAACAAAGAATGAGGAAAATTCTAAGCCCAGAGGTTTGCTCTAGTAAAGGAAGGAGTTGAAAGATATTGGTTTTTATAGGGTTAAGCTAGCAGAATTTTAGTAGTAATTTCTTCTTTAGTAGTGGGAGGTATGTGGTTTGACCCTTGAGTTAGTAGTGGTGGGTGGTGGGGAAATAACTGTTTAGCCAAATTTAAAAAGAAAATGTTGTTGTGACTAATTGAAAGAATAGGATAATTATTGTAATTTATACGTATTTCTATGACAATACATACTAATGATTGCCCTCACTTTATTTAGAAGTATATTCTGGTATTTAAATTTTAAAATTTAAATTTTTTTCTCTATTAGTTTTTATAGAGTTAAGCTAGCAGAATTTTAGTAGTAATTATAGGAATGATAAAATAAAGTAAAGAACAATGTGTTAATCTAACACGTTTTCACTTTTATTAAGCTTCTTCAGAGATCTAGGCAAAAATGAAAAAATTTTATAAAGAAAAAGGATACTGGTGCGTTGAGATTTAGGGTTGATTCTTATTGATCAGATATGATATGAGTCACATGTATTAAAGCAATATACAATTATTTTCAAATGTGCATGGAATATTTTGTATGCATGTGTGTATGTATAGAAATGCTTGTCTGTTTATATATGTGTGTCTAGTGTTTTAAAACAATGAACAGTTTTTTAGATAGGTGTGAGAGAAATCTTTTGGATGGTAAGTTGTATGAACGTGTTCATTTGTTAGTTGTTATACTGTCTCTTTATTAATTTTTTTTTATTTTTACCTCGATCTCCGAAGAAGATTTAATAAAAGTGAAACATGTTAGATTGAGATATGTTTCCTACTTTATTCTGTCATCTTGTTGGATTCTAATCTATATATTCAACTATATATATATATATATATATATATATATATATATGTATAAAATTAGACATTGAGGTCAATACCAAGCAGCAATGGTCTGTTTCATGTTTTTTACACCACTTGGTGTTGACTTAAGTGTCCAATTTTACATTTACATATGCTTTCTGATATTGACCGCTTTTATATATATATATATGTGTGTGTGTGTGTAGGTGTGTGTATGAGAAAGAGGGTGGTCCAAAAGTAGGTGGACAGTAAATGATAACATCTATTTTGAGATAACATATACAACTGTATTTACTAATACAATTATTAC
Organism: Ascarosepion bandense; assembly: GCA_037127315.1. NCBI lineage: Eukaryota > Metazoa > Mollusca > Cephalopoda > Sepiida > Sepiidae > Ascarosepion > Ascarosepion bandense. Next base: position 1,470,179 of record JBBBDQ010000688.1, on the reverse strand, counting down.
ATTGACAATTAAATATATATTCAGGTTGGTCCAAAAGTAGGTGGATGATAACATTTATTTTGAGATTACATATAAAGTTATATTTACTAATATAATTATTACATTGACAATTAAATTTTATTGTGTACAATAATACAAAAGTACTTAAATTTTATCAATGTAAATGCTCAAACTGTTGTTCATCACAATTTACACAGCTTTAAAGTCTACCCCCCCATGCTTTGACAAACATTTTTGGACAAGTCTCTTTATATGTTAATTTCTTGACATGCATCTCTTATGTAAATTTTCAAATCACAAACACTTTCTGGTTTTCGACTATAAACTTTGTCCTTGAGCACTCCCCAAAAGAATTGTACCTACTTTTGGACTAATTTGTGTGTATAAATATATATTATCTTATGTATTAAGCATAAAACAGACTTTCATGCATTATGCAATAATCAGGTGCATATTATGAACTGAATGTTTTTTGATTTGAATTATTTTAGGTGTTAGTGTTGCTTAAGTTAAGGTTATTATAAATTGTAAATCGAGTTTTTTATTTATTAAATGTATTATTTGATTAGGTTTAAACCAAAACCCGAAAATGGAATAGGAAACTAAAATCATGGAAAAAAAACAAATTATTATTTCAGGCTCCAATTTTTATTAATCTTATGTTGAAGAAGACATCACTAGTTTATTTACACTTGGGACGAAGTATTTAAATGAATATTTCTTTTAAAGAATAAAAAATTTAAAAAAATAAAAGCATTAAGAAAATAAAAAAGTACAAAAAAAAAAAAAAAATATATATATATATATATATATATATATATATATTGTCACCCGCAGACAGATCTGTTTCGCCGTATCACAGCTCATCAGTACGGTTAGACTCCGATTGCTTTTTTACCCAGGATTGAAACCCAACCGAAATGGCGTCAGTCAGTGACTCTACCCCTGGGCTATGGGCATCTGGTGGAAGTAGGCAGACTTTTTAGAGTATATCATTATACATGCCCAATAGCTAGGTGCTCTAATTCATTTCACTGAATGAGCAATGCGTACATGCCAGTGTAGCTACTGTTTATCAAAGTCTACTGTTTTTCCAGAGTTCTCAATCAAGGTGTGAGAGCGTAAATATATATATATATATATATATGTGTGTGTGTATGTATATATATATATATAAGCAAGGTTCTATTTGTCTTTAAAGCATACTTTACTTGTTCAGTTCAGATTTCTTTGAAAGTCATAACTACTCAGGTTCATATCTCAAATCTAAACAGAGCAATTTCTAAAGAATTAATGAATTTTATTTATTAATTTGACGTTTTTATTACTTTTAAATGTTATATTTAGTGAATATCCATATTTGAGTGTATGTATAAGTATGTGTGTATATAATATTGCACATTTAATACTTGTGTTAATAAAATAGTGTCTAATGTACACTACTGGCCATAATTATTAGGCCACACAGTTTTTTTTTTTAAATGATGTATTTCATACTATTTTTAGTATTTATTGCCAAGTGGATAATTCTAAATGAAAATAGAATGGTTCTTTTGTTATTGCTACTTTGCAAAATTTTACAAGGCTGTCTTTGCTTCAGCCAGCTAATAATAAGAAGAGACTAGCATGGGGAAGAGAGCACAAAAACTGGACACCAGAACAGTTTATTTGATGCACATGTTATTGTGCAGTATTAACAAAAGAGCCATTCTATTTTCATTTAGAATTATCCACTTGGCAATAAATACTAAAAATAGTATGAAATACATCATTTTTTTTTAAAATCTGGGGTAGCCTAATAATTACAACCGATAGTGTATAAAAATAACAGCTATAAATTATATATTAGTAATATGCATTTTTTCCTCACTGGTAGCATAACTATTAGTTTTATGCACAATGCAATCTTCAGGTGATGCTTGATAACTGTTACACAATTTAAAACTCAAAGTTGTGCTACTGGTGAGTATAAAGGCCAGCTACTGTTGTTTTTCAAGCATGTTTGTGTGCTAGGGGTGATAGACACCTGTTCAGACACATTCGTGTTGGTTCAACACCCACAGAGCCCACCTGTTGTTTATATGGCAACTATGCTGAGCAAACTTTAGTTATAGTTTCTGAGAGAGAGCGCATTATTTGTCATGATCAGCATTCTGAACAAAGACAATATATTCAAACCCTGGGTCACAATGACTTGTGACTTCGTGCCAGCACAACCATCAACAGCTTCTGAACAGATCCATTTATGCAATTTTCACTTGCAAGGCTTGAATCAATCCATAGTGTTTTTCAGACATTTTCAGAAGGGGCCATACACATGGGTTGCCTCTTCAGACCAACATCAAGAAGTGACAAATCAGTTATAGTCAGATTTGAACTCAGGCCTCATGGTCAGAAAGCAGACATTCTAATCACTCCAGAACACACCTGTGTGTGTATGTGTGTGTGTGATAAAATATAGTTTTCAGATATGCTATATTTATGAATTAGAGTGCTCAATATCAGGAATAGAGTGTATGTAAACATAAAAGTGAACATTGAGGCCAACCACCTAGAGGCAACAGTCTGTTTCATGCAAAATGTAATTGTCAGTATATATGAAAAGATAAAAGATATATATATATATATATATATATATATATATATAAAATTATATATCATACGCCAGTAACAAGAGCACTCTAATTCATTACTGAATGAACGATGCATAGATGCTAGAGTAGCTACTGTTTTTTCAAAGTCTACCATTCAGAGTGCTCAATCAGAGTGTGAGAGCGTAAATATCCAAGTGAATAAAGAACGAAGAAAATATTAACAACATTCAAAACATTAATTTAAAACAGTGCTCAATATATAGCAATAATTACAAAATTATTTAAGTATTACTGTCATATTTTGAGGATATGGAAAACTTATTAAAATAAGATAAAATAATATTGATAAATTATTCTTTTGAACATAAATTCTTATTAAAAAATCAGTATTTTATTATTAATTGTACCGATTCTTTTCTACTATAAATCAATCATATTGGATCCTATTTAAATTTTGGGCTTAATACAAAATTAAATATAACGTGTTATTTGAAAATAAAAATGTACAATTTCAAAACCAAACTTTTAGTTTCTTACAAACAAATTGTATTTTAGATCATGAAACTGGTAAAACATCATTGTTAAAAAATTAAAAAAAAAAAAACATGCCATGCAACCCAATACAACCTTACACACAGACGAGAGTGAGGCAAATACAAGTCGGGGATACTAAAATCAAGCAGGTACAGAAGTTTAAATATCTGGGAAGTGTTCTAACAGAAGACAGAAAGTGTGACACTGAGATCCGAAGGCGAATTGGCATGGCAAAGGAAGCATTCCAGAAGTTGAGTAAAGTTTTAAGAAATGAGACAATTTTGCTAGAAACAAAGAAGAGAGTACTGGATTGCTATGTCAGTTCTTCGGTATGGCATTGAATGCTGGACAATATCATCAAAGATGAAGGAAAGACTTGAAGCAGCTGAAATGTAGTTCTACAGAAGGATGCTGCGAATATCATGGGTCGAGCATGTGAACAATGATGAGGTTTTGGAAATGATGGAAATGAAAAGGAAATTAATACTAAACATCAGGAAGAGACAGCTGAAGTTCCTCGGACATGCAATGAGGACGAAGGGCTTGGAGAACCTGATATTAACAGGCCAGATAGAGGAGAAAAGAGACAGGGGAAAGCAGCGGATAACATATTTGAAGGACCTAATTAGGTGGATGATGGAACAAGGATTGCATGGTCTAACAAGAGAAGGCATGATAAGAGTCACCAGGGATAGGGAGATGTGGAAAGCCATGATTGCCTATGTCCTGAAGGGACAAGGCACATAAAAGAATGAAAAACAAATCCTGTCAAAGGGCAAATGAACTTCTTATAGAAACCAACAAATCACAACATTTGGCACATATAAACATAAACCTGTATGCATACTCACATACTAAAAAAAAAAATTCAGGAGAACAGCAATAAGTGCCTGGAGAATCTAATACTCATAGGATGGATAGAAGGAAAAAGGAAAAACAGCATGAGACATACTAGATGGGCTTGAGCAAGTAGATGGCGAAACAGGGTTTGGGAGAGATATCAAGAGAAGAAATGTTAAGAGCGACAAGGGATAGGAGCAAGTGGAAGTCCGGGATCGCCTACGTCCTGAAAGGACACGGCATATAAAGAAAATAACTCCCATAAATGCTGCATTACAGTGTCATTTATAAAACTGCCTGAAAATTAAAATCCTGCCACATACATTTGCCCGCACCATAAAAAAAGCAACAATATTTAACATTTTATAAATTCATTGCCTTTATGAAATATAAACCTGGTTTTATTGCTGTCTTTTTTTTAATATTAAACTAAATAAACATTCATAATTCACTTCTACATCACCAGTCCCAACAGATACAATCTCCAGGAGCTTAAATGTAAGGTCAATAGATACCTCCTATCACACTAACTTGCACCTATTCTCCCAACACTCACCATCTACCCAACCCTCATTCTCGATATCCTTACCCGCCTATCACCCTCCTTCTGACATTTCCTATATCTAACCATCCTTTCTCACCAATTTCCCCTCTATGTAACCCCCTGCGCAATAGTGGCAGTGAAATGCCTTGCTCGGAGTGAAACGATTATATAAAAAAAACAAAAAAAAAACAAAACAGTCCACTACATAGAATGAAGAAATTTATTCATCTCTATCTAGTCTTCTGATGATTGTGTTTATGTAAAAACAAACACCCCCCCACCATATATATAAAGAGTCTAATGGATGTGCATTGTGGTGCAGTGGATATTGGCTCGGAACGAGAAATCGGGGAGCCGAGTTCGAATTCCAGTTGAATTCATTGCATTCACTTACACGCAAATATCCTTGGGAAAGGTATTAATCTGTTTCTGCCTTCCAGTTATGGGTTAAATAACAGGACAGATTGGGTTCTATAGCCTTGGCTGGCAACCAGTCTACCGCAGAAAGCAATGGCAACCTACTGCGGGATAATCTTCTGCCCAGTCAGTCATGTCTCTTTCGAGACATGATCGCCCAAGCGTGTTTCATGTATGGCACTTAACTGGCTGACTGAATGGGTAAACTGTTGACATTTTAAAAACTTAATTTTGTGCATCTTTATTGCTATAGTTATAAATATAAAGAAAAATACAATACATATCAATCCATTTAAACTTTCTGGAGTTAATAGTCCAATGGAAATGAGACTACCGCATTTTATGTTGTTAAAGGTGGTCCACTTATCCAATCATTAAACCTCTTTTAGGAGTAGACTTGTACACTAACATAAAATATATACTAATGATAATTAGTTGTATTTTTTTTAACTTTTATTTAATAATGATTTACCAATAACATAAAATAATGATGGTATAATTGAAATCCTTATTCTGAGGCTTAACATAAGGTCTCAATTTTTAAAAAATTATTGTTAGAAAAAATACTTCACTCTTCCTTAATAAAGGTAGAATCATTTTCATTAAGATTAGAAGAAAATAAATTTTAAAGTTGTCTCAGTTATAATCTTCCATTTACACTATTTACATTGTTCATACTGTTGGCGTCATCTTTATTTCCATATTCATGTTTCAGTCATTGTATGCTTCAGCCTTTCTCAATAGATATGGCTTGGATTTTAAAACCGAACCCTTTATTTAGTACTTGGGGGTAGATTGCTCTAGTTCTGTGTCGTGTCTTTTTTTAATATTTCAGTTTCAGTTAATTCTGCTTGATAACTCGACTCACCAAGTTTTTTTATTACTAATGTTCATCAAATAGAAAACCCAAGAGCCACTCAAGTTAGAGGGTTACTGTGTGGTGTTGTATGAGCATAAGTAAAAGCAAATAGTGAAGTTCTTGGAGCTATGCAGGAAAGATAATGGCTAACTCTAGACTTGAAGAGATCAAGTGAATAACATTTCAAAGTTTAGTCGGAGACATTAGAAGTATAGTGTGGAAGTAAACTTGAGATGGAACCGGAAACCTAAACCTAAACAGGGAACAAGAGATAAACCTCTACTGTTTGAAATACTGGAGAACAGTCTAAAACAGATGATAACATTGAACTCAGAATACTTTAGGTCAAGTCACTTTTAGATCAACCAACCAGTGCTTTTATCAACTGGGCCATGATATATGGAATTAGAAAAAATCTATTACCATGGACTAAATAAAGGGTTTGGTTCGAAATTCCAAGAAATGTCACCTGATAAAGGCTGAAATGCATAACGACCGAAACGTTGTGATGAGGGCAAGAGTCTGAACAATGTAAACAGTGAAAATAGCTAAAATACCTCATCTCAGAATTATAGAAAAATACAGAAAATAGATGGAGTGTACAACAACTGAAACGTTGTGAATATAGCAATAAATATTAGGGCAACAGTCCAAACAGCATAAATAGCTAAAATATCTCATCTGAGAAACATAGAAAGGTATAGAAGAAGGCTAGGGTGTACACTGGCCGAAATATCGTGAATATTACAACCAAAATGATGACCACAGTCTGAACAGTGTAAATAGTTACAATACCTCATCTCAGAAATATAGAAAGGTATAGAAGAAGGCCAAAATGTACAATGATCGAAATGTGAATATGTTAACCCTAGATGAGGACAACTGTCTGAATAGTGTAAATAGTTATAATATCTCATCTCAGAAATATAGAAAGGTATAGAAGAAGGCCAGTGTGTACAACAGCTGAAACGTTGTGAATATGACAACAAAGATAAAGACAACAGTTTGAAAAATGTAAATGAGGTATTTATAATACCTCATCTCAGAAATATAGACAAACGTTAATAATCTTCCATCAAAATTTCTTCCTATGGTGGTTGTCAAATTATTATATTATTAGGATGCTCACCAATTAAAGACAATAATAAAAAGACAATTACACTGTTTTAGTTTTTAAGATCTTTAAAATATTTTTAAAAAATAAAATAACTTAAAAATTGAAAAAAAAAAATAACTTAATTACAAGGGAGATAATCTAGCTTTTACAGAATTGTGTTTCGCTGAAGAATGATTATTTTTAATTTGTTATGGAAGACAAAGGGGAATAAAAATAATTGGTCACAAATGGTTTTTATTTTCAAACCAAGAGGTATCATTATAAAACTATTATCTTCTGAATCTCAGTTAACTTACAGAAAATTTGTAGATATGAGAGAGAATGTGTGTTAATTACAATGGAGAATACACAACACTGTTTGGTCAAGTGAATCTTTCCTTCCTAGACTTGCTGTTGTTAATGTTTCAACAAACTCATTTTGCATTGTTTGTTTTCTCTTCCATGAGGAGGAGAAAAAAAAAAAGAAAAAGGAAAACTATGGCAACCATATAAAATGAAGTTTGTTTAAACAATATTAATAACTCTCTCAAAGTTGGAGATAACAATAAAAATGTGCTTTGATGAAACCTCCTGAGGAGTAGACTGAACAAGTACAAAAAGGGTCTGTCTATAATACTCCTGAGTTGAGGTGCAGAATATAACCTCAATCAGCTAAGTGACAAGTTTTATGTTTTTATTCATCACACACACACACATATTTAATAAGGAAGTAAAAGAACAGGTAGATTAAAACTGTTCATGTATTTATTTTTATAAAGAGTGCTCAATACAAAGTAGAGCTTAAAAATAGTTTTAAGGTATGCTATATTTATGGGTAAAAGTGCATATCATCAGAGATAGAGCATGCATAAACATAATAGGTCAACACCAAGTGGCTAAGTCTGTTTCATGCCTGAACAAAATCTTCATTTTACCACTCGCACATCCAACCTTATAATACCTGGCATACACTAGCAGTCACCCATCTAGGCTCAACATTGCTTAACTTCAGTGATCGTATAAGAACCTGTGTTTCAACATGATATTTCGGCAATGTTTGTTTTAAAAATAGATGATTACAATTTTAATAAAACCCAAACATATGAAAGTGGATTTATGTATTTTCTTTATTTTTGAGAACTGACAACAAAGATGTTAAATGCTATTTATTAGATTGCAAATTTACAATACTTTCATAGTTACATGATTATAAAAATATGTGAACCAACTATAATAAAACATTTATATCATTTTATAAAATAAATATGAAGAGATATTTCTTTTTATTCATAAATTTGTGAACAAGAAAATTTAAATAAACATATAACAACTTGTGACGGTAAATTGAAAATTTCTAAAAAATGCATTTTCCAAGCATTTCTTTCATTTGTTCTTGCCTCATAAATTCACTAAAATAATTTCATAGTTATTTATAAAATGGTAAATAATATTTTGTAATTTTCAAAATAAATTTTTGAATAAAAAAAATTTCTTTTTCCAATTTAGTTCTTTATAAAAAGGTGAATAATAAATATCACATTGTACTTGATTGACATATTTTTATAATTCTCTCTGTAATAAAGATTGTTGTGTATTTCTTATACATTTCCTTCCTGTCACACACATTGAGAAAGAGAAAGTAACGAGGCAGCGTCGGCTTAGTTCATTCCCTTTACTACTATTTATGAAAGTTGCTGCATGTTTGCTCTTTAATAGTGCCTTTTATCTTTTTGCAATAATTATGTTGTCAAGTTGTGAAGAATATATATATTTCCCTCCTCTCACACTTAGGGGTTTGGATTATTTTTTTTCTTATGTCTTAATGTAAGATACTCAATAGTATGTACATCAATATATATGTTGCCATCATTTTAGATGGTGTGTCAATATAAATATTTTGCCATCATTTTCATGTCATGGGCCCACTAATTTTGTAAATAAACATTGCCAAGGATATCAAAAGTATATTCGGAAATAGTGGTGTCAAGGAATTAAACATCCGTTTGACATACCGTTTTTTTACAGGCATGAAAGTTAAAACTTTGCTGCCTTTTCTTTTATTTACTGGTAAATTTTAAAACAAAGCGTATCTAAAATGATATTCCAGGTTATTGTAAGATTTGAACATATTTACAGTCACGTGTATTGCCGTGAGATAAATGCATGCATATTTGAAAACAATTACAGTGCACAAATGAATCATAAATGGGAATAAAAACAAAACTTGTGCTGAGGATACATATTAATATTTTCTATAGTTTAATAAAAATTTATTTACCAAAATTAAGCTTTATAAAGCAATTCTGATGGTAACTAACAAAATATACATGGCATTTTGTAACGGTTCAAATATCCAAGGCAGCAAATTTCATTTAGCAAATTTACCAGAGGAAAAAAGATAATTTGGAATTTTGGGGCGGAGATTAACTTAATAGTAGGCTACAGTTTTTCTGGCACACACTTGAGGTAAAATTCACTATTGTCATAGAATGTGTCGAAGGACTCTATGGAACCTTAAATCAAATTTATACGTCTTGTCTACTAGGTCCTCCCCTTTTATGGTCAAAATTGTCAAATGTAACAGCCAATTGAACTCTAAAATTTCTTTTTCTCCCACTTCCTTCCATATACCTGTTTCCCTGAGATAGCTACAATCACCAAAAGCTTAAATGCAATGTCTGTTGCCATTTCCTACCTCCATAAATCCTATCCACCTTTTATTTTCTTAGGCATGCACTGTACTGTTTTATCTCTTACTGTAACCTCCTGTGCACCAGTGGTGGTCTTGCCTTGCTTAGAGTAAAAGAAAAAAAGAAAGAAAAGTTATTTGCCAAAATCAAGCCTATGAAGCCTTATACAGCAATTTTTAATGGTAATAAAACATATGGTGTTATGTAAGAGTTCAAATATACAAAGTAGTCAGTCAATCAGTTACGTGACATACGCGATACACACTTGGGCGATCATGTCTTGAAAGTAGACATGACTGACTGGCCAGAAGATACTGACTGGCCAGAAGATACTGACTGGCCGCAGTAGGTTGCCAGCCAAGCCTATAGAACCCAATCTGTCCTATTAATTAACCTATAACTGGAGAGAAGAGACTGATTAATACCTTTTCCAAGGGTATTTACACATAAGTGACTGCAAGGAATTCAACTGGAATTTGAACTCGGCTTCCTAATTTCTCGTTCCGAGTTGATATCCACTGCACCACAACGCACATCCATCCAAAGTAGTAGTGACTATATAAAACAAGAAAAAATTATTCGTTTTTTTTGGTGAATATAACTCAAGTTATTTAGTAAGCTACGGTTTGTTTGGCACAAAGCCACAGAAGTGGAGCACCTACCTACGGTCAAATAGGTATTATGCCATGGAATGTGTCTAAGAACTCTATGGAACCTTGCTTTAAAATAGGAGGCATATATTTTAAAAATGTAATTTATACTTGTAAACAAGAAAAGTTATTTTAGAAACAAGCCCTTCTCAACAGGAGAAAAATCTTAAAAACTTGAGGAATAAATTAAGATTACTATCAATCTCGTCTAAAATGCTGTGAGCAAATGGTCTGAAATTAAAGAGGTCCACAGTGCCCTACCATGATCCAATGTTGTGTCTTGTTTGAATCATGGTACTAAGTCCAAAGAGTCTATTATTTTCTGTCACATCATGGCTTGAAGGGGTGGGGGTGGGGGTTCTTCAAGACAACATATGAGGTGATTTGTTTTTGAATTTTTCTTCTCGCTTTTGCCTAAACAAGCTAAACTTATGAAAGCAGCAGGTGACTTTAATTCAAAGTTTTCCTTTTCCTAGACTAGTTGCTCACCAAGGCTATAGGTTCAAGTCTTTTCTATAGCTGTGAGGGAAAAGAGGATTCATACCTTTCTCGAGGGTATTAGCAAATAAGTGAATGCAATGAACCTGACTGGAATTCAAACTAGGTTCTCTTATTCCTAAAACCTAGGTGCTATCCATTAATCCACCATGAATACTAGCATAATACCTGTAAAAAATGATAGAACTATTTCATATAGATTTTGGATTAGAGTGTAATATCTGTGCACCATGTAAAAAAGTGTTTTATGGATTCTTTTATTTGGATGATCTGGTTATTTTTTAATGAATTTAAACCAGTGGTTCCCAATCTCTAAAAATCTTATGACCAAACCACCCCCACCCCCTCCAACGCTGACATAATTCTTATTATTAAAAAAAAAAAAAAAACTTCTATACATTTGAAGGAAGTGCAAAAAAAGAAACCATTAACTTGGTCTAGACAAGCTTCCAAAGAACATGGCATCCATGAAAGAGGAAAATGAAAGAATGAATTATTGGGGAAAAAAATTACTAAGAAATGTTATATATATATATATATATATATATATATATATTATACACACACACACACACACACACGAATAAAATAAGTAAAGAACAGCTAGGAAAAGTGTCTTTAACGTTTCACTTTATTAAGCTTCTTCAGATATTTGTTAATAAGACAATGATCTTAATTTTTTTTATTAAAGTTTAAAAATAAAACCAAAGAGACAGTATGTTGATTGAGGTTTGATTTCACTGGTCAGTTACACACAGATGATAAATTACAGAGTATATCTGTAAAAGAACAAAATGAAAAAAAACAAAAACAAAATGAGAACTCATTTTAGCTGACATTTGCCTTGATAAAATCCCACAGACAATGAAACCCATCAGCCAAAAATACTTTCCTTGTCTTTTTATTCATTTTGTTTCTTTACAGATCAGTCAGTTAAGTGCCATACGTGATACATGCTTGGGCGATCATGTCTCGAAAGAGACATGACTGACTGGACAGAACATTATCCCGCAGTAGGTTGCCATTGCTTTCTGCGGTAGACTGATTGCTGACCAAGGCTATAGAACCCAATATGTCCCGCTATTTAACCCATAACTGGAAGGAAGAGACGGATTAATACCTTTCCCAAGGGTATTTGCGTGTAAGTGAATGCTATGAATTCGGCTGGAATTCGAACTCAGCTCCCCAATTTCTCATTCCGAGCTGATATCCACTGCACCACCCACGCACAATTTTTTAGTAATTGTGTGTGTGTGTGGACAATGAGGTCAATGCCAAGTGGCGACCATCTGTTTTCAGCTTGGATGCAATCCTCAAACCATGTGTGTAGTGTTTAGGCTTGATTATTTGTGTTTTAGTAGTAAGGTATATTGTATTATCCAAATGGTTACTGGAAAGACAAGAACAGATTCCAAATTATATGGACTATTGAGTAGGAATAATTGTAGATTAAAATGCAGTTAGTTGTAGATATTTCAAAGTATTTTTTTTTATTCCTCGTTCTTTATTATTATTATTATTACATTTGTAGTTATGTGTGCATTCAGTTTGTTAATTTATGTTATTTTTTACTTATTTTGTTTATATTTTTAAATTAACCTATTCTTACTCTGATATTGAACACTTTTATCCATAAATATAGCATACATTAAAGCTTATATATATATATGTGAATGAAACGAAGAAATAAACAATCAACACGGCTCTACAAATTTAAATAAGTATTTATTATAGAGTATTAAATTGAAAATTAAACGTAAAATGACTGACATATTCTGTAAGTCAGTGTTAGTACAGAATTAGTTTTCAGTGGTATCATGAAAATCCATTCCATTTTCCTCCAATTCATTAATGGGGCTATATATATATATATATATAAAATCTAAACATGTTATAACAATCACTACAAAATAGCTATTTTGTTTCAACACTTCTTGTGTCTTGTCAAGTGATGTTGCTGATTGCGAGATGAGTTGTAAAAGTTCAAAACTAACCCTAACCCTCTCAATAGGGGGAGACATTGTGACAGTCTGTGGGAACTAATCAAAACACAAGTCAATTCTAAATTGAAAAGCATTACAGCATACCCTAAACGCAATTTAATGTTTGACTAAAATAGAAATCAGTATTACTTATTGACTATTAACTTCACTTTAAAATAAAAAATTAAAATTCATTTTAAAAAATTGAGTTAATATAAGAAATTACCAATTTCAAATTCTAAATTTAACTGAGATTCATGTTTAAAATATTATAAAGTTATTTAAAGATGAAAGGGGGAAGAGAGACAGACACACACATTATATATATATATATATATATATATATACACGTATATATACACATGCACATTTTTTAACTATTGCTTTCAGCAACTGTATTGAGTACCTTTAAGAATAGTGTTCTTTTTTGCATATTGGAATTTTATTCGATCCATACCGACCCTGTAATTGTGTGTGTGCGTGTGTGTATATATATATATATATTTTACACACACACAGGGGCTGTGATTGGTAAATTGTGGCCATTCTATATTTTTAATTTCATGCATACGCATTTTTTGTTCTTGATTTTTTTAACTGCACAATATATAAGGGTCAGTTGGGTACTAGGGGGTGGGGGAGCCCCATGATGCAATTTTCTCTGCTAGAAACTTGGAAACACCATGCTGTACTGCTTGGCATTTGCACTGAAACTCCAATACACATATTTCAGAGTGTTTTAGTGTCAATCTAAGGGCAGTGCAAAGAATTCAGAAAGAGTTGGATGAGTCTAATGGTGATTATGAAGGTATGGCAGCCAAGAAAACTCATTCATCATTCTGGTAAGAAAAGAACACTCAAATTTGTTGGAAGACAATTTGTCCATAGCACTCTGTATATACAGGGTGCAATAGATAAATTGTCTTCTAAATTTTAACATATTTACCAAAATTATACAAAAATATCTGGAAATACTAAAGAGTAAATTTATTCAATAAAATCGCCAATTTTTCTGGACAGTCCTTGTTTAAGTTGGTAAATGCTACCATAATCCTTGCTTTCTGTTTATCTTTGGTATTACAAGGAATTTTTATTGATCTCTTGCTCAATTGTGCTCCACACATAAGAGGGTTGCAGTCTGGAGAGAGAGGTGATGTTGCTGAAATTGTCTAACAGCCATGATTAGGTTCTCCTGCTTGTGTGGCATGGTTCAGTCCTGTTGTAGCCATTCTGTTGATCCAGGACAACACTATCTCCTAAAGACACTTGATGTAAGACTCCACATTGAGTCTGAGGCCCTGTGGGAAAACGAATGAAGGTATAACATTGCCATCACTAGTGATCACTCCAAACACCTTTAGACTCATCCAACTCTTTCCAAATCTTCTGCACTGTCCTCAGACTTACACTCAAATACTCTGAAAGGTTTGTTTCTGAATTTCTGGCAGAGTGAATTGTATCATGATGTTCTTTTTCTCGCAGACGGTGCCCAACTGGCCCTACTATACTGTGCAGTTGACAAAATCAAAAATATAAAATGGCGACAATTTACTCATCGCACCATGTGTACAAGGCTAGGAAGAAATTTCAAGCCAACCTTCCTAGAGATGTTATAATAAAATCTTTTGGTGTACTTGGACTACCATGAGTGCCTGAGTTGGACATCAAGAAGAGCATCTGGCCTTGTAAAACCTTGCCTCAAATCATTATGACAAAAAATACTATCAGGCAGGACCCACCTTGATATGTGTGACATCAATCCTAATCCTGCCTCAACAAAAGAAAAAATACTATAATCTCTGTTGCTAATTATCAATTAACACAGAAATGCTCATGTAAAATAGTCAAGTATTGTATAACATTCAATAATGAGTACAATGAGATCTGAGGAACATCGGAAACATGCAGAAAGATTATAAAACATGGTATGGCTGACAATGTATGAATAGGACACAAACCTATATGTGTAAAAATTAAGACAGACACATTATTCCATGGTTAAGTGGAAGTGTAGGTCTATTTCAGGCAAACCATCTTCAGCTTCCGTCTTTACACTGCATATATATATATATATATATATATATATATATATATATATAAATATATGAGAGAGAGAGAGAAAGCAGCAAGGAAAAGATGACTTAAATAATCTATACAGAGATTGGATGACCAAATATAGAAATTGTGATTCTAACAATCAGATTTGCTGACTGCCATTTTCATTTGTTATATTATGTTTGCCCTGCTTAACTCACTTGTCTGACAGACATCAAAGGATTAAGTCAGTAATATTTTAATACATCCCACTAATCTATTGTCTCCCTACACTTTACAGTATTTAGGAACCAAGTTTAATGACAATGGCTTGATTATTATTTTATTATATATATATATATATATATATATATATATTTTTTAAGTAGTGGTACAAAAATTTTGCCCTTTGTTTTATTGTTTTGTTTTCCTGGCACACATAGTGCCAAAGATGGGGAACAGGCTGTCATTTCAGAAAGTCAAATTTTACAAATTAGACCTTTTTTTGCAAAAATGTTATTTAATAATACCAATAAAATAACCAAACGATAAATGTAGTTTTTCTTTTTATTTTGTCTCTAGATGATTTTGTGGTCTTACTATTCTGTAGGTTTTGCTACTTTCACTTAACTCATATTTAGAATTGTAGCATTCTTTGCAGAGGTCATCCTGGAAACTGCAGAAGTTAGATTAAAAGCAGAAGTATACAGTACAAAACTATCAAGCTAGTAAAACTTCTCATTTTATTTTTTTTTTATTTTAATAGCAATTATATATTGTTACACTCTCACTAAGTATTATAAAGCAAAAAAAATAGAATTCTACAGTGAAAACGGAATTCTCTAAAATTTCAATTGGAAAATCCGCCCCTCCATAAACAAGCAAACTTATTATTGATAGTAGTGCATAGATACAACTAATGAAATAGTATGCAATAAACTGAGGGACTCAGATACATAGTAGTGCGTAAAAGATTTGTAGCCTAAGTATAAAGACCAGCAACGGGAAAAGGGGGACAAAAACAGGGATTTGGAAGAGAAGATACATGGATTACCTTAATAGAAGACCACAATAGCAAAATTAATATTATGCACTAAAACTTCAATAGAAATGGGGCAAACAAAATACTGAGCAGTACTAAAAATAAGAACTAGACAAGATGACCCTAGATATAACCAGTGGAGTGAATCTCTCTAGTACTATAAAGGATTCAGTTCAGTTTCCTGTAAGTTAGATAGATCAAAGGGCACAACAGCTGAAACTGTGGTAACGACAATAAAGATGAGGACAATAGCCTGAATGTAAATAAAAAGTGTAAATTCAGACAGAAAAGCAAATAATTGTTTTTAAATACGTGAAAAAGAATTTTAACACTTACGTCTAACCTAACAAAAAAATAAATTAAAAAAAATAAATAACGTTCTTTGGCTAACATGTGGAGATCAACACTATATGGGGGTTTCCCCCGAGAACGGAAAGCAGATATTTAAGTGTGTCAGTCAGTTAAGTCAAGAGTGCCATACGTCATACACGCTTTGGGCGATCATGTCTCGAAAGAGACATATAACTGACTGGGCAGAAGATTATCACGCAGTAGGTTGCCATTGCTTGCCAGCCAAGGCTATAGAACCCAATCTGTCCTTTTATTTAACCCATAACTGGAGGGAAGAGACGGATTAATACCTTTCTCAAGGGTAATTTGTGCATAAGTAATGCAAGGAATTTTAACTAGAGAGTTTGAAGTCGGCTCCACTATTGCACCACAACGCACATTCCGGCGTAGTGCACAGAGGTCAAAATGAAGATAAGGCGCGATTTTCAAAGCGATGGACATTACATAATTAGCGTCGTTGGAAGCAGCTGAGAAAACCTTTATCAAAATTCAAAATGATACTAGCAATTATTTTCAAGTGAAAAATGATAAACAATTATTGTTTTTAACTTTTTTAAACAATTATTTCTTTCCAAATTAATTTGGTTTCATTTCAATAAATAGTTCATGAATTTAAAATAATTTTAAAACTAATTTCTGAAAGGCACATTCAAATGATAGTTAAAATTAAATAAAAATTTGTCAACTCCCCACGAGAAAAAAAAAGCATGTTTTTAACAATAAAAAAAAAAATAAATAAATAAATAAAATAAAATAAATCAATAATAATATTACGTTGAAATTTGAAATAAAAGTTACTGTTCTTAATTTTATGGTTTAGGAAATAACAAAAAGATAAAATTAAGCTTGTAAAAAAAAAAAAAAAAAAAATTAAAAATAAACGTTATTCTTCCCATAAAATATGCGAATTTAAAAAAATAATTTACTACAATTTGCGGCAAAATAAAGAATTAAAAATTAAAATCAACCAAGAAGAGGTTAGAAATAAATATTTATTTCTGTTTTGTATAAAAAATAATTCGACAATTTATTATTCAAGAGGGGAAATAGGAAAAAGAAAAAAGTGAAGCAAGAACAACCCTAGGGGCACTTATTGATTTACAAAACTAGAACTTAATTAAAAAAAAATGTAAATAAAGAATTTAAAAAAAATACTTCGGATAAGTTTTTTTCTGTACTTAAAAAAAATATATCAGACAAAAAAAAAATTTAAATTATAATTCAGAACAAAAATAATACAAAAACAAAATAATAATTTTAAAAAAAAAATAATGCAATCAAAATAATAATTAAGAAAAAATTAAATAAAAAATAAAAAAAATTTAAGCATAAAATAAAAATAAATTTCTTACTAAAATTCAGAATTTCTAATTTTAAATAAGAAGGGAAAAAGGAGGGAATTTCGTTTTTAACAAAGACAAAAAAAAATGGGTTTAAAAATAAACAAATAAAATCTCTAATACTTCTCTAAATCACAAACCCTCATCAATTAGCACTCCCAAATTATACCAGAATTTAACAAGGGCTTTAAATTTTACATAAAAAGGAAATCAAGACGTCTATTATTTAATAAGAATCTAAAATACGTATAGACATCGTAACATAAAAATACATATATTTTTTTTAAATTAAAAGGTAGAATTAAAATGTTTGTTGCGTACGCCATGTATTGTCTGGGCGCATAACCAGGTAATAATCTCCGATTCCAGGGTACACTTCAGATTCATTATTCTCTTCTTTCTTTGGTTCTTCTTTAGTAGAATGTTCTTGCATTAAGACAGTTGTTTCTGAGTTGCTGATAACGGTGCTTTGTGAACTTGAATCTGACATCGCTGAGGTCCTCTTTTCACAGTCCGCCATTTTCGTTTATTGATTGAATGACATTTTGTGAGGGAAAGACAAGTTGATTTTAATTCTATGTCTCACTTTCGTATCTTATAAAACAATAATAAAGTTCGTTTTTTTACAGTTACTAATTAATAAGTACAAATTATTAAGTTAAAATTTTCCTACTTTACTTTTTAATTGTAATAATTATTAATAATTCAGTTTTAGTTTTGCTACGACTACTTATTGCGTCTTCCATTTCTTAATGACACCATGGAGAAAAAGTACTTAATTGCTTCTCTCTCTTTTTTTTTTTTTTTTTTACTAAAAAAGAATTGTGTTATAGTATTTGGTTGAACGCTGTCATTTAATAATAGCGATTTTTAACGAATTAAATATTCTTTTTTAAATTCATGATTTTTATAAATTACAAAGTAAAATTATAGGCTGAGAAATCGCGCCATAGTCTCTCTCTAATGATTTTTTTTTATCAAATTGTCACGGTTTAAAAACGACGTCTTTAAACCCTAAATACTTGGTAATCGCCTAATTTTGTCATTTAGAACATATTCAGACTTACAAATACAATTGTTAATTTATGAATTTTAAAATGTTGCAAATCCTTGTTTTGTTTTGTTTTTTTTTAATTTTTATTGTTGATTTGTTTGTGTGTGAAAAACCAAAACGAAGTTTTAAAAAAAACTAAGTATTATTGTTCGGTACTCATTTTCACATCAGTCAGTGTTCATTTTCTAAGTGTAGCTTGAATGTGGCACAAGGCCGAAAGTATGATGCATCTAATCAGAATTGAACTAACGACAGTCAATCCTAATTTTTAATCTCTAGCAAGATAGAGCGCACAAGGCCGAAATTATAGGGTAGGCCAGAGGGAATCAGACTCACATTTGTAATATATTATAATATACTCTATGTGCGTGGTGGTCCAGTATATATCGGCTCGGAACAAGAAATCGCAGAGCCGAGTTCGAATTCCAGTTGAATTCATTGCATTCACTTACGTGCAAATACTCTTGGGAAAGGTATTAATCCGTCTCTTCCTTCCAGTTATGTGTTAAATTAAATAACAGGACAAATTGGGTTCTATAGCCTTGGACGGCAACCAGTCTGCGGGATAATGTTCTGCCCAGTCAGTCATGGCTCTTTCGAGACATGATCGCCCAAGCGTGTTTCACGTATGGCACTTAACTGACTCAGGTGCCCGCATGACTGCCTATGCATAACAGTTGAAAAAATAATAATGGCCACCACTGGCTATATTTTTGTTTATAATAAAATTTTGTATCTTTCATTTTAGTGTCCAGAATATTATTATTCATATCATAAATTATTTATGATAAATACTAACGTACTTCCTTTAATTTTATATTTTAAAGACATTTTCCATAATAATAGAATATTAGCTTTTTTGTGAATTTCCGAACTTTATCTAGCATTGTATCAGTCAGTTAAGTGCCATATATGATACATGCTTGAGTGATCATGTCTCTTTCAAAACATGACTGACCAGGCAGAAGATTTTCCTGCTGTATATTGCCATTTCTTTCTACGGTAGACTGGTTGCCAACCAAGGGTCAGTCAATTAAGTAAGTGCCATACGTAAAACACGCTTGGGTAATCATGTCTCAAAAGAGACATGACTGACTGGGCAGAAGATTATCCCGCAGTAGGTTGCCATTGCTTTCTGCGGTAGACTGGTTGCCAGCCAAGGCTATAGAACCTAATCTGTCCTGTTATTTAACCCATAACTAGAAGGGTATTTGCATGTAAGTGAATGCAATGAATTCAAAGAACCCAATAAGTCCTGCCATTCAACCTATAGCTAGAGGGAAGGGAGATGGATTTATACCTTTCCCAAGGGTATTTGCGTGTAAGTGAATGCAACAAATTCAACTGGAATTCAAACTTGGCTCTCTCATTCCAAGCCGATATCCACTGCACCACAACACACATTGTATATTGAACACATATAATTAGAAAAGATGAATTCAGTTTTGTGTATAGATCCTACAAAGAAAACTTCCTTGGAAGAAGATCAGTAGCGATTCTAGAGAAATAAAGGGTTTAGTTTGAAATTCTATTCACCTGAAGACGATTGGAGAATACAACGGCCAAAACATCATGAATATGGCAATAAAGTTGTGGACAACAGTCCAAACAATGGAAATAATTACTTTACCTTATCTCAGAAATATAGACAAAAATTATAAACCTGTAACAGTGATTAGTTTTGGGGATTTGACGATGAATAAAATTTCTTTGATTGTTTTATATTCTTACATGCATATTTTTAAAATTTTTAATTCATTTTTATGAAAATAAACCATCTTTGGACAATGAAAGATGTATAGTATATTTACTAACCACCAACTAGTATGTCATTGCCATACAAACCAAATCGGATGAGTGTTAATGCAAGCAATACATGGTGCCAGTATGTGAGGGACGCATTGGTAAATGTGTCATATGAGAATGACTCCTTTTTTTTTTAACTTCTTTCCGATATTAGTGAGTGTCTTCCAAGCTACAGCATCTTGTAAGCTTTGTAAGCTGGAAAACAGTAATAAGATATGATATCCCAGCTGAGTGAATACCAATTTAAAATAAAATGTAATTAATTTATAAATTATGGAAGAAGATAAAATCTACATATCATTTAAAACATACATAAAATTATTAATCTACAAAATTTCAAATTAAATGTTAAATTTAAAAGTATTAGAAATTATATCGGGGCATGTGGATGAGTGGTTAAAATATTCATTTTTCAACTATGAGAGCAGAGTTCTAATCTCATCATAGTTTTCAGGAAGACTTTGAAGTAGGAAGCTCGAGCATGTTTATTAAATTGTCCTTGTGACAAACATAACCAAACTCTTTGCAACTGGTTTTTTTTTTTATAATCATATTGCTCCACGCAAAGCATTTTATTACCACTGGTTTGCAGGGGGTTACATAGGAGGAAAGTTATGAGAAAGAGTGACAGGTTATAGGGCGTGTCAGGAAGTGGGTAAGAGAAGGATGAGAATACTGATAGTGAAGTGGACTGAGAAAGGAGCATGAGAGAGAGGATGCAGGTTAGTGAGATAGGAGATGACAATTGACTTTACATTTAAATTCTTGGAGATTGTAGTTGTCAGGGAAGCAAGTATACGGAAGGGAATTCCACAGGTGGGAAATGCGAGAAAAGAAGCTGGTGGAGTAGAATTTGCATTTACATTTTATTAGTTTCACAATAAAAGGGTGGGACTTAGTTACTAATCTTGTGGCTTGAGTAAACTCATATATAGGGGGCACCAGTGAGCTAAGTTCATCAAAGCAGAAGCCGTGAAAGTTATTGTAGAAGAGACACAGGGAAGCCATGTTGCACCAGTGAGAAAGTGACTGTATCTGAGCTGCCAAGTCGGGATCGATCACATTACAGATTCTCTGTTGGATTTTGTCAAGGACCCCTAGGTGGATAGCAGGAACACCAGACTAGATATGGCAGCAGTATTCAATGCATGGGCAGATTATTAAATGTTTAAATGTTCAAAGAGAAAATGTAGTACATAGTTACAGAGTTCTAGTTGTAGGGAGCAGAATGTGTGTATGCAAGGATTAACAGGGTTGTAACAAAGTCTGTGTTTCTTTTTTTATGGCTGTCAAGAAAGTGAAAAGGAAGGTAAAGCAATAAAGGAAAATTGTGTAACACTGTATCCTCAGCCCACTGGACCAATGTACTCCACAAGACTGGCCATTGGTCCTGTATGGTCCAATATTACAGGTTAGACCTGACCCTGCAATTCCAAATGTTGATTTAATGCCACCCTCCAGCCACGTTGTGATTTTTGATCCTGGAGAGCAGTTATCAGGTCATAGAAATCCGAAGCTTCCCTTGGTCCACCTGCAAGTTTGTCAGGTGATAATCAGGTTAAAAGAAAAATAATTATAACCAAATTGATTCGATTCTAGATTCTTTTAGTTGTCATCGTACTTATTTCACTATCAGTGTATGAGAGAATTCACTGGCAGTGTTGCATGAAGATTACAGATAACTTAAGTCCATTTCTTTGCTTAATTACAACAGTAGTGGATGCTTGCTTTCAGTTGCTGACAACTCTCTCATCTCATTGACTCATCTCTCTGTCAACTCATCATCATCTCTTTGACTTGTCTCCTAGACCTGAAAAGGGAGAATGAATGTGTGTCAACGAGACGTCAATTAAAATTTCTTTTTGTCACATCTTGGCAGTGTATGATCTCACTCTCATCTGATTGATTCGACTTTCTTTCTCTATTTTATAGCAAAAGACTTTTTCATATCAGCTTGTTAACTTATCTCAGTTTTGTAAATCGCTTCTTTTCATTGGTTAAAAATAATTATCACTGAATCGTGAAATTTGGCTTCGTCTTTTTTCTTCAGTATGAAGTTAATCCTTTTTCCTATGGGTCAAAATTAGACTTCACACTGGATTGTGAAATTTGTAAACAGTGAAGAGAATAGAGTTACTTTTAATTCTGTATTCATCACATCTTTTTGATGTTATCAGGGTGGTGATCTAGTGTGTGGCTTCTTTGGAAAGTGCCTATACCTTCGGTTGACTCAAGCCTTGTGAGTGAAATTGAATAAATGGAACTGTTTAGGAGCCATTGATAGTTATGCTAGCACATAGTCTCAGGTCATCGTGACCAAGGGATCAAACATACTGGCCTTGTTCAGACTGTCGATCATGCCAGCTACTGCACTCTCTAGCAGAAACTGTAATAAAGTTCAGCTTAGTATAGTTGAACTTTGAACCACAGGTAGATTCCTGAGCAGATGTCTACCACAGGGGTTAGATAGAAATTATATACACTTTTTATTGGTTGCAATCTATAGAAAGGACTGCAAAAGAGTTGTCCCTTCCCAGTTTATAGGCAGAAACACACAAATGAATCCTATGATTTTTTTTTCGCCAATAAAATAGACTGGTTCTCAGTTTCATCTGACTCAGTTCCAGTCTGTCTTGTCTTGAAGTCAGAATGCTACATCTGCTGGTCCAAACTTACTTGTGTGTGTCAACCCCAATTCTTAGTTTGTGAAATTATTGTCTTCATGAGATTGAAACTGGAGTTAAAAGAAAAGAGAATGACTGAATTGAGACAATGTATAAAGTAGCAAGTTTAATTAAACATTTGAGCTGAAGTGGTAAGAGAAGTCATTAAGAAATCTTGCTGTGTCTAGTTTATTTCTTGTCATATGAAATCTGTCTTCATAAGAAGAAACTGGGCAAAAACATAAAAGCACTTAAATTCCTGGAATCTAGATACCATAAAGAAAAATGCATGAAAACAGCATGAAAATATTTATAGAAAAGGCATAAGGAAAATATGTCACAACCATAGGAAAGTGACTGAAGCCAAGATATCAGGTCAGAACCAGTAGTATTGCAGATTCTTCTTTGAATTTTATCAAGAATCTTAAAGTAAAATAGCAGGAGCACCAGGCCAGGAAATAAGTCCGAGTTAGAGTAGTAAGAAGAGTCATTAAGAAATCTCCATGTGTCTAGTCTATTTCCTGTTGTTCGAAATCTATCTTCATATGAAGAAACTGGACTAAAAAGAAATGAAAAAAAAAAAATGAATTGAAACATTCAATTCATACAGTAGCCAGTACGAGTAAACGTTTAAGCTGAAGCAGTAAAAGAAATCATTAAGAAATCTATTTAGTTTATTTCCTGTTGTATGAAAACATACTCAGATCTTTACTGAATATCTGTGCACCTGATACTTCAGTTTATAGCTTTCCCAGATCTAGATGACCAGCACCTAGCAACTAATTTCTCCTCAGATGTAGCCTGAGTGGATTAGTGGGGAAAAGACTGATTTGTAAAATTCAGTACACCCAGACTAGTAATGTTTGACCACAACCAAGAAGACCCTGTCATGGTGGATGGATGTTCTCTCAAGAAAGCTCATTGCCTTGAACATCTAATGGGACTGAAGCTCTCCCCAGACTTCAGGTGGAACTCATATATATAATCCGTTGTATCGTCAAGGTGAATGATACACAGAGAAGAATGAGCGCTTAATATATTTATTCAGCACAGTGCTAACGGATATATACAAAAAATACTGAACAAAGAGAGGAGGGTCTAAATGGTGAATAGCCGACAAAGTCTGCCCTTAAATTTAAAATACATTGACACTCTTCCGCAAGATTCTGAAGTGTCATCTTTTGGTCTTGTTCTTATTTTATTAGCAATCTCGATCTTATTTCTGCATCTTTTGGTGCGGTCAGTTCATGAACGATAATTAGGCATTTAAACATATTTGGTTTTGATTCGTTCAACCTAAGTTTTTCACATTCTCTGTTGACAATACTGGCAAAAATCATGTAGTCCTCACTTTCTTTTTTTTCAAGATTCAAACACTGCCAATGTGTATTGAAAAGTGAACTCCGCTCACCAAATATTTTTGTTTGTGGAAATTAAATTTCTAAAGGATGTCTTGGAAGTATAAAATTAGCATACTTTTCATGTTCTACAGCACCAAATTTACCCAGCAATAGTCGCACCTTTTTTCATCTGACCATGTTGCACAGTCTTTTTGGAATATTTCTTCATATCTCTGAAAATATGCACTGAACATGACTTCTTCGTCTTGTTTGTATAAACATTGATCAGCTGAGTTGATTATGGAATCTTGAGAAAAATATTAGAGTTGCTTGGATCATTTTCTCTTCTTGAGAAAGTTTCCAGTAATTTTGAAAACCTTTTTTCTTCTCAATGCCTTTCTAAGTCTTTTTGTCAATCCTGTTTGCATGCAATTTCTTGCTGTTTAAAAAATTCCAGCATGTAATTTTCAAAATACTCCATTTACGTAAGTGAGTAGCCCTTGTTAATTTATACTAGGTACCTCCATGCAATTTTGATATCTAACTTTTTAAACTGAATTTTTAAAAATAAAAATTTTTTTTTGAAACTTTTATTTTAGTCTTAATTGAAATCTAAATGATAAAATTATTTCTAGTAAACAAAATAGTATGGTGTATTTCAAACAGAAATTATATTGGTTGGAATATTTTTTTAATTTTTTCAATTTTTTTGGTTATTTTTGAGTGATTGACACATTTGTTAACAAAAGTTAATTCTTGGTTTTTAAAATCTTGCAAAAATAAAATATACATCTGTGGCATTATTTTTATTTTTGTTGATCTTTCTGACTTTTTGACATGTGATGACAGCCAAACAGATGCAAGATAAGTGTATGGCAACTGGAATTGACAAAAATTGTGCAAATTTTTTCCCTGTAAGGTGAAGAAATTATGAAACACATGATCTTTTAATGTACACATAGAAATTACTATACAAAAAAGCTTCAAATACAGAACAATTTAAATTATTTTAAAAATATGAAGGCAAGATGATTTGTATTAAACTTTTCAATTTTTGATTAGTAAATATAGTCTTCACTTAATAACTTAATAAATCAACACCAACAAATCTTTCCTGTATTTTTAAAATATTTTTGAAAGTTTATAAATTGTTATAATTAAAAAAATAGAAACAATTCTTTTCAAATTTCATTATTAATCGAATAAATGCTTTGTTATCAGACAATAATTTCCTTAATATATATTATTTATTAAAGCAGTTAAAAGCTTATCAAATTATATAATGTCATAGTTTTATTGCATTTTTTAAAAATTTTACTATTGGGAGCAGATTTCTGGAAATAAAGCAGTCCTGGGTATGACGGTAAACTGCATCCAGCAGCAAGGCCTCTGATTGAGAGGTTGTGAGGAGCATGGAACCACCTCTTAATTGCTGCTGTTCCCAGTTCCACTCTGACCCAGAGTGGTAGCACCTGTTAGGGTCCCAGCTATGGGTAAATAGCTAACCCCAAACTGGGGTCAAAACACTATGAAAGTATAAAAATACTTTTCTAGAAATATAATATATATAAAAATACTTTTATAGAAAAAGATATACTTTTTGATGAAAAACATTACCAACAACCTTTTTTCTTAAGAAAAAAAATTACCAGCAATACATTTTTTAATATGAAACTAGAAGACATCTTCAGTTTTCTGAAATAAAATAAAAAAAACTTTTTTTGTCAAAATCTGACTAAATCAACTTTCTTACTATAACCGAATATTAAAAAATATCCTTAAACTCTAATTTTTCGGCATTAAATAACCCAAATAGGTTGATATGCTGTTAAACAAATCTAAAATCAAATTGAAACTGGAAATAAAGGCAAGATGTTTAAAAAAAAAAAGTTGATTTACATTCCCCAATGAGTTTTATGTTTAACTAATAAAACCAATTTTGCCAATAAAATTTAATTTTTTAAAATTTCATGACCAAGTGGGTGGGTCAAGCATGATTGGGGGCCCAGACGTTACTTTGTGACCCTTGCTCTCTTATCAACATTTGTTTCTTTTTATCTACATTTATATACATCACAAATTAAGCTAAGCACAAACAACGGATGAAAACTTTGAATGCATTTTGATGTTATTTCAAGTTCTTTGTTTCTTTTGTCAAAATCTGTAAATTTGTTTTGTTTATGCTATCGCCCAGTTCACACTCCACCCACGTCTATTGAACAGGTGAAGAGGCTCATCCCTTGTTTCCTGTTTAGGATGCGGTTTCCAATTTTCTCTTTTTCAATCTTTTCACTCTCTTTTATTTTTTTTTCAATTGGAGTAGATAGACTAAACTATTGCCCAGTTCACACTCCACCCACGTCTACTGAACAGGTGAAGTGGCTCATCCCTTGTTTCCTGTTTAGGATGCGGTTTCCGGTTTTCTCTTTTCCAATCTTCTCTATTTGTTTTTTTTTTTCAATTGGAGTAGATAGACTAAACTATCGCCTGGTTCACACTCCACCCACGTTTATTGAACAGGTGAAGAGGCTCATCCCTTGTTCCCTGTTTAGGATGTGGTTTCCGGCTTTCTCTTTCCTAATCTTTTCACTCCTATGTAGCCCCCTGCACATGAGTGGCGTTACCGCCTTGCTTGGGGTTATATGATTAAAAAAAAAAAGTCTTGAAAAACATAAAAATTCATTATTTTTCTTTATCCATAATGTTTATCCATGTGTTAAAATTATTCAACTCTTTAACAAGAAAAATCTCAAATTCATGTTAAAAATTGCACAAAGCATTATTGACTTATTTAAGCTTGAATGATTTACTATGACATGTCTGTAATTTCTATTTAGATAATTTTCATTTTTTCTAGTTGAATTGTTCACCTATATTGCATATGAACCATTACTGTACATAATTAGGTTAGAAAAATTTGTATTTTATAGGAATACTACCTTATGGCATTTGAGATGTGGTAGTGGAGGGGACTCTATTCATAGTTTGGAGGGTTGGCTCATATCATATTTTGAGAGGTACAAAATCCACTGGCCCTGGGCAGGGGATAGACTATGCACAATTTTCAAATGATACTGCTCTTTTGATTTTTGAAGTAATTGTGAATATATTTTGTTTCATAAGCACTAATGTCAGCAAGGTTTTGCTGACATGCAAACTTTTATAATTTCAGAAATTTACCTACAGTCTTACTTTAACTTTTCAATTGGGGGTTAACTGGGGCAGAATGTGGCTTGTAAATTTTAATGCCTCCAAAACAAAATTGCTCTCCTATAACCACCATAGAGAAACTTTCCTGCCACCCATCAGCATGGTTGATACAAGTTTCTTTGAGAGCAACACATTATACCTCCTTGGTCTCACTTTTTTCAGATGGCCTGAAGTGGAACAAATACATCGAATCTATAGCTGCATCTACTGCTAGGAAGGATGGCTCTTTGTGGCAGGCCAAAAGGTTTTTCTCATCAGGATCCATCTTGCACATTTATAAATCTACCATTCGTCCGTGCATTAAATACTGTTACCATGTCTGGTCGGGTGCTCCTGCTATTCATCTCGAAGTTCTCATCAAAATCCAACTTTCACATTTATAAATTTACCATTCATCCATGTATTGAATACTGTTGCCATATCTGGTTGGGTGACCCTGCTATTCATCTTGAGGTTCTCATCAGAATCCATCTTTCACATTTATAAATCTACCATTCGTCCGTGCATTGAATACTGTTGCCATATCTGGTTGGGTGCTCCTGCTATTCATCTCGTGGTTCTCGTCAGAATCCATCTTTCACCTTTATAAATTTACCATTCATCCATTCATTGAATACTGTTGCCATATCTGGTCGGGTGCTCCTGCTATTCATCTCCAGGTTCTTATCAGAATCCATCTTTCACATTTATAAATCTACCATTTGTCCGTGCATTGAATACTGTTGCCATATCTGGTTGGGTGCTCCTGCTATTCATCTCGTGGTTCTCGTTAGAATCCATCTTTCACCTTTATAAATTTACCATTCATCCATTCATTGAATACTGTTGCCATATCTGGTCGGGTGCTCCTGCTATTCATCTCCAGGTTCTTATCAGAATCCATCTTTCACATTTATAAATCTACCATTTGTCCGTGCATTGAATACTGTTGCCATATCTGGTTGGGTGCTCCTGTTATTCACCTCGAGGTTCTCGTCAGAATCCATCTTGCGCATTTAGAAATCTACCATTCGTCCGTGCATTGAATACTGTTGCCATATCTGGTTGGGTGCTCCTGTTATTCATCTCATTGTTCTCGACAAAATTAAAAGAAGGATCTGCAATGTAATCAGTCCTGATCTGGTGTCTCGACTTCAGTCACTTTCTCACTGACATGGCATGGCCTCTCTCTGTCTTTTCTACAAATATTTTCATTTCAACTTCTCTGATGAGCTGTTTTTTTTCCAGGTGCCTCAACCACTTGAATCTAAGTGTGCTACTAGATTGGCATCTAGGTCCCACCCTTTTATCATAGAAATAGTTAAATGTGACCATCTCTTCTACAGTAACCATTTCTTTTCTCACACATCCCACCTGTGGAACACCCTTCCATTTACTTGCTTCTCTGTTATCTACAATCTCCAAAAGTTTAAATTCAATGTCATTTGCCATCTTCTATCTCCTTGAATTCCATCCATCTTTATTTCTGTCTTTGGCACTCCCTGTACCCTGTTTTTTCTCTCACTGTAACCTCCTGTGCACTAGTGGCAGCCACACCTTGCTTGAGGTGAAATGATTATATATATATATATATATATATATATATATATATATAGTCATCCATAGACAGATCTGTTTCGCTGCGTCACAGCTCATCAATATGGTTAGACATCCAATTGCTTCTAGCCAGGATTGAAACCCGACCAAATTGACATCAATTGGTGATTTTACCTCTAAGCTATGGGTGAGAAAGGTTAACTTTAGCGTGTTATATACAATAAACACATGCGAGTAGCTAAGAGTGTTCAAATTCTTTACTGAACGAATGATACGTAAATGCGTGAGTAGCTACTGTTTTTATAAATCCATTCCTTCATAGTGCTCAGTTGAGGTGTGAGAGCAAATATATATATATATATATGCTCTGCTACTGTATTGAGCACTTTTTATAAATTGTAAATATGAAACTGTGGAATATATATCCATTAGTTTAAATGACTTATATATATATATATATATATATATATATATATATATATATATGCTGTTAAATATAAGAGACAATGAATGTCTATTATGCTTAATCATGAGCCGTTCTAAACGTCGTATTTTGGCTTTAATTTCAGTTGAAAATGAAGAAAAAAATTCTCCAACATTTGGATAGTTTTTTATTAATTTGCTTCTAAGCTTTCGCCTCACATGAGCCATCTTCAGAGAGGTTATTTAGACTATAATACAATAACTTCCACCATCGCTGATGATTTTATTTTGTGTTGATATAAAACTCCGCTTGGCAACGGCAATAGTTACCAAAAATAATAAACGCAGTTCTCAAATCAACACTCAATAAAATCACCTTTAAATTCAGACATAACACATTACATTGCATTTGACTACATGGTTTTGTTGTCATTTCGCGCTATCATGCGGTGTGACATCATAAAACCGCATTGCAAATTTGAGAAGCTTATGTCCGGTCCTCGTGTTCTTGTCCAATACTTGAATGGCTAGATCACGCTGCCGATTCTGCTGCCGATCGACGAGGGTGGATGGCCTTGATGCACGGTGCGGTTAACTCCATTGGAGCCGGCTCAACCCACTTCGGGTAAATGCTGTTACAAATAACAAAAAAATAACTTTCTTTTTTTAGGAAACCCAATTGACCATGAAGAGTGAAGACATGACAGTAAGGCATTCACAAAAGTTTAAAGTCATCATGACTGAAATAACACTACTCAGTTAAGTGACAAGTTTTTCCACAATTCTATTAACGCTCTATCCTTATCTTGATATTGAGCAATTTATGACAAAAAATATTTGCCTAAAATGCCTTTCTACTAGTAAACTAATGAAAAAAACAGCAATTTTGACACTAAACACCATTACAAATTAACACTTTATATATATACTAGTCGATAATAGGAAATTGTACATCACCCAACGTTTACATGAGTGCAGTGGAGGTAAATTCAGAATAATGCCCATCTACCAAAATGCAGGTTATGACGCACTCATGATACAGAAAGAAATATTTATAAAAATTACAAGCCTTCCTTCAACAAAACAACATGAAAAACCTAAAACACACACACAGACACACAAAACTGAAATGTGAAAACACACAGTCACACACAAACTAAATTCAAATAGTATCCCAAAAACAGCAAAAAGAACTAGATGACCCATAGAGTAGAATTGAACCAAAACCGCTGAAAACAATTTTGAAGTAAAAAGACAAAATCAGACTTTGCAACTCAGTGAAAGAATTTTTTAGAGTCAACGAAGTTGACAGGAGAAACTTAATGTGTGAGTGTGAAAAAAAAAAAAACCCAACATGCACTCCCGCATATGAACTCTCAAACCTGTCAATCACTTGACTTATCTATTTATACTTGATACCTTGGTCAACAGAAAAACAAACAGATTTTGGTATGTGAAGTCATAAGTTTATTCCCGTGAAAAGAGTCAACTTTAGACTCAAAACACATGTAGTGTCACAAATATCATTATAGACACTTAATATAATATACAAAAAGCAAATGATATACATAATAATAGCAACAATCAATCTACACTTTAAACAAAATGTTCACGGCTTCTCGCACTTTTATATATATATATATATATATATATATATATATGACTATAGTATTTACGCTCTCACACACTGATTGAGCACTATGGAAGAGTGGGATACTTTGTAAACTACTCTGGCATATACCCATCGCTCATTCATTAATGAATTGGAGCACTCTAGTTATTGGGCGTATTTATACACGCTAAAAAGCCTGCCTTCTTCTACCGGATGCTCGTGGCCTAGGGGTAGAATTGCCGACTGACGCTGATTCGGTCGGGTTTCAATCCTGGGTTAGGAAGTGAATGGAGACTAAGCCGTACTGATGAGCTGTGATACAACGAAACAGATCTGTCTGCGGATGACTATAGTATTTACGCTCTCACACCCTGATTGAGTACTCTGGAAGAGTGGGAGACTTTGTAAACAGTAGCTACTTCGGCATATACGCATCGCTCATTCAATAAGGAATTGGAGCACTCTAGCTATTGGGCGTGTTTATACGCGCTAAAAAGCCTACAGCGAAACAGATCTGTCTGCGGATGACTATAGTATATATATATATATATATATATATATATATATAGTTTTTGTAATTTACCTTCCTACTTTTTCCGCTTGGATTAAAGTATCTGAATAAAAATATATATATATATATAAGAGGAAGGACAAAAGGACTAAAAATCCACAGTTTTTGTCATTTACTTTTTAAAAAAATCATATTTATAACCAGTTACCAACCATCATCTGACAAAGTACAATTCAAAGTAGTGAAATATGAAAGCTTTTGTGTAGTAATGTAAAATGTTTTTATTATAATCACTTACAATAAAAATATTATAATGATATATATATATATATATATATATATATATATATATATATATATATATATATATATATATATATATACATATATATTTGTTTCTGATGAAGATTTTTTGTTTCTGATGAAGGACCGAGGGCGGTCTGAAATATAAAATATAATAGAAATAAACAAATACTGTCAAAAAAATACATTTTTAAACTTACAACTTTTTATTAGTTTTTCCCATAT
This sequence comes from Ascarosepion bandense, assembly GCA_037127315.1. Classification (NCBI taxonomy): domain Eukaryota; kingdom Metazoa; phylum Mollusca; class Cephalopoda; order Sepiida; family Sepiidae; genus Ascarosepion; species Ascarosepion bandense. The sequence goes on along the minus strand of JBBBDQ010000688.1, from coordinate 1,438,025 downwards.
ATATATATATATATATATAAATAGATAGATAGATATTATTATTGTTATAATAATAGCATACTGCAACTCAAAATCTAGAACATGTAAATCGTTACATGAAAATCATATAATTAAATTCTCAAAAACTAACTTATTAAACCAACATAATGAAATTACTACTTATTTCCATGATAAGAAAATTCACACTCTTAAATATGACTAAAATTATTTCAAACATTTTACTATTTGCTATAATTTATAAACCTATCCCTTTTAGTTAATTATATATACATTAAATCTAAACTTAATTAACTGTTACATTAACTGTTAATTTAGTTCTTTCTTCTTTCTTTCTTTCTTTCTTTCTTTCTTTCCCAGATTAGATCTTTCTTTTTCACTCTCCCAGATTAGTTCTTTCTTTCTTTCTTTCTTTCCCTTTCCCAGATTAAATCTTCCTTTTTCACTCTCCCAGATTTAGTTCTTTCTTTCTTTCTTTCTTTCTTTCTTTCTTTCTTTCCCAGATTAGATCTTTCTTTTTCACTCTCCCAGATTTAGTTCTTTCTTTCTTTCTTTCTTTCTTTCTTTCTTTCTTTCTTTCTTTCTTTCCCAGATTAGATCTTTCTTTTTCACTCTCCCAGATTTAGTTCTTTCTTTCTTTCTTTCTTTCTTTCTTTCTTTCTTTCCCAGATTAGATCTTCCTTTTTCACTCTCCCAGATTAGTTCTTTCTTTCTTTCTTTCTTTCTTTCTTTCTTTCTTTCTTTCTTTCTTTCTTTCACTACAAGTCATCATTAAAATCAAATAATTCTGCTTTAAAAATGTAACTTCATGGCCCTACATCTATTTTCTTACATTAAAATTGCTTTTTATATTAATAAAAAATACCCTTTAAGACAAGTATTTTTTTATTGTTGTTATTTTTTAATTTAAATCTCATCGCATCTAAAAATATTATATTAGCTACATTTTTTTCATTCTTATTTAAACAATTAATGCTTTCTACCTAGTATACATTGCTAAACTTTGCCCCAATATTCATTAGCCCCACAACTCTTTTGAACTATAATAACCTTCCACCTCACTAAAACCATCTAATATGGTGGCATTTTTTAAGTTTAATTTTTTTTATTTTAAATTTCCTTATCAATAAACTGCAGAGCTATGGTATAGCTGGACAATTGTTTGAACTAATCCAGTCATTCCTATCTAACCGCACATTGAAAATGGTATTAAACGGACATGCCTCCCAGAGCTACCATACGAACGCAGGTGCCCATCAAGGCTCTATCCTAGGTCCTACGCTCTTTCTGATCTACATTAATGATCTCTCTGATACCATAAGATCCCAAGTAGGTATGTACGCTGATCACACCACAGTTTATTCTCGTCTCGACCAAAAATCTGGTTTGGGCGACAAAGCTAACCTTGCAGCCGAACTTGGAAAGGACCTCCAATCCGTAGTGGACTGGGGTAAGAAATGGCTCGTAAATTTTAATGCTTCTAAAATGAAGCTACTATCAATTAATCATCATAGACAATCGCACCTACCTCCTATTAGCATGGACCAGGCTTGCCTCCCAGAGAGTAATTCACCACAGTTTATTCTCGTCTCGACCAAAAATCTGGTTTGGGCGACAAAGCTAACCTTGCAGCCGAACTTGGAAAGGACCTCCAATCTGTAGTGGACTGGGGTAAGAAATGGCTCGTAAATTTTAATGCTTCTAAAATGAAGCTACTATCAATTAATCATCATAGACAATCGCACCTACCTCCTATTAGCATGGACCAGGCTTGCCTCCCAGAGAGTAAAACACTATGCCTCCTTGGTCTCACACTTTCAGCGGACCTCAAGTGGAATGACTATATCGAATCCATTGCTAAATCCACTGCTATGAAAGTCGGTTCTCTGTGCAGGGCCCAGAGGTTTTTTCTGTCTGAATCTATCCTGCACATTTATAAATCTACCATCTGCCCGTGCATTGAATACTGTTGCCATATCTGGTGCCCCTGCTATTCTCCTTGGGCTTCTCGACAAGGTACAGCGGAGGGTCTGTAATGTGATCGATACCGACTTAGCAGACCGCCTGCAGACTCTCTCTCACCGGCGTGACGTGGCTTTCCTGTGTCTCTTCTATAAATACTTTCACGGCTTCTGCTCTGATGAACTTAGATCACTGGTACCCCTAGGTTTGAATTTGCACGAGATACTAGATTAGCAACTAGATCCCACCCTTTTACAGTGAAACCGATAAAATGCAACCGCAACTTCTACTCCAACAGTTTCTTTTCTCGCACTTCCCGACTGTGGAATTCTCTTCCACATGACTGCTTCCCCGACAGCTACAATCTCCAGGAGTTTAAATGTAAGGTCAATAGACACCTCCTAACAAACTAACTTCCATTCTTTCAAACACTCTTCCCACCCACCCAACTATCTATCACCCCCCTACTGACATTTCCTATATCTAACCACTCTTCCTATTTATTTCCCCCTATGTAGCCCCAAGCACAATAGTGGCAGTGGAATGCCTTGCTTGGGGTGAAATGATTAAAATATATATATATATATATATATATATGACCCTGTAACTGAACAACATTTCACTGCCTGATGATGGTGTATTGAACACTGAAATTTGATAGCTTTTCAGTTGCAGTATGCCATTATTATAACAATAATAACTATATATATCTATAAATGCTCTGCTACTGAATTGAGCAGGTTTTATAAAATGTAAATATTAAACTGTGGAATATATATCCATTAGTTTAAATGTGTGTGTGTGTGTGTGTGTGTGTGTGTGTGTGTGTGTGTGTGTGTGTGTGATTTAGAAATGAGTTATTTCCACAACCTAGGGGAGAAGTTATTTATGGATCTTAGAACACTTTCATCCATGTTTGTATGATTCTAGTAAGTATTTATGGGTATGATTACATTTTTCTCTCTAAGTTTGAAAGTTTTTGCAGCTGTTTGAAAATTCCAGTTGCATGTTCATAAAAATCTCTGTTCAAGCATTTGTAAATCAGTTATTGTAAATCGCCTGAAGATACTAAAAGGTTGAAACTTAGGTCTTGGAAATAACATTTCCAAATGAAAAATATTCAAAAGCTCTACAATATAATTGTATTGAACACTTTTTAATACAACTATGTACTGGTCTAATTTAATTATGACCAAAAACTAACTAATTTTATATGTGTATTTGTGTATGTGCATATAAATTTTATTCAATCTGCAAGAATCTTTTTAAACAAGTTATATTAAATTTAACAAACAAGGTCTGTCTAAATTTTTTTTTATTGAATTTTTTAATTTTAAAAAAGTTTATCTAAATACCCTCCTAAAAAAGTCATGTCACATTGAATTAGAACAATGTACCCCACAACTAAATAAAGGATTCAGCTAGAAATTCCAACGTATATCATCTGAAGAAGGTTGGAGTGTTTAATATGGCAATAAAGATGAGGACAACAATTCAAAGAATATTAACAGTACGCTCTCACACCCTGATTGAGCACTCTGGAAGAATGGTAGACTTTGAAAAACAGTAGCTACTTTAGCATCTATGCGTTGTTCATTCAGCAATGAATTAGAACACTCTTGGCTATTGGGCATGTATAATGATAATATATATGCTAAAAAGTCTGCCTCCTTCTACTGAGCACCCACAGCTTAGAGATAGAATCGCTGACTGACACCAATTCGGTCGGGTTTCAATCCTGAGTTAAAAAACAATCGGATTCTAACCGTACTGATGAGCTGTGATACAGCAAAACAGACCTGTTTGCAGATGACTATATATATAAGTGGTTTAAACTAGTGGATATATATTCCACACTTTGATATTTGCTTTTAAAAAGTGGTCAATACAGAAGTAAAGCATAGATATGTAGTTACTATTATCATTATAATAATAGCATACTGTTACTCAAAAGCTCTCCAGTTTTGAATTCCAGTATGCTATTATAATAATAATACTAATAACTATATATATATATATATATATATATATATATATATTACAAAAATTAACAAAGATAATAATGTTCAAACAAATCATTTTCATATATATACATATAAATTTTATTCAAACTGCAAATCTTTTTAAACAAGTTATATTGAATTCAACAAATAAGATTTGTCTAATCTTTTTTATTGCATTTGTACAATCAATAAAGATGAGGACAACAATCTGAAGAATGTAAATTGTGTGTGTGTGTATATATATATATATATATATATATGTATAAAAATTTTATAAATTTTTTTAATTTTAAAATAAGTTTATCCAGATGAGAATTGATATTCCAGGCAAAGTTCATATTTTTGTTTGAGTACGTTCAATAAAATGAAAACAATAAGGAAGAGACAGTTTAAGTTTCTTGGATACATGATGAGGAAGGAGAGCTTGGAGAATCTGATACTCATAGAGCAGGTAGAAGACATGTGAGACAGTGGACAACAGTGCATGACATACTTGATGTATTTAAGCAAATGAATGGCAAAGCTGGGTTTAGAAAAAATAACAAGACAAAATACATTAAGAGCTACAAGGGACAGAAAGATGTGGTGAGCCATGATCAGCTACATCTTGAAGGAACATGGCACATGAAAGAAGAAAACTTTCAACCAACTCAGTTGTTGTCAACAACTAGATGTTGTCAGTATGAGAGGCAAAAATTTTGTTGGCTACATACTGGCATTTTGGAAAATCAACTCCAAATTTAAATGCATGCGTATATATGTATGTATAATTAAAAAATGCCAAAAACTTCAGCTGTACTAAAGCACCTTGTCCCAGTTGGTGGTGTTCACCCAATTGTGGCATATCCTCTACCCCCTGCTGACAGCTGACAAATTTAAGATTGTTGCTTCAACTACAAGGATAATGAGAAATACTACAGTGTACATTTGGCATATATAAATAATCTGAGAGGTTAGGAAAGGCAAGAGAAAAAGAACTGCGAGAGAGAGAGAGAGAGAGTGTTATACTCGTGAAATTTTGATAACCAATTTAGTCCTTAGAAAGAAAGAAAAACAACTGTGAAAGGATCTATCTTTGTTGGGGTAACTTAAACTATTTTCAAAAAGAGATACAAAATATAAGAGTTGAAAATATTTTCCTTAACTTGAACACATATTATTGGAGCTTATTCGTTCTGACCATTGAAACAACATAATGTTCACAAAATGTGTTGGCGATTTTGGGGATCTGCAGAATGATTTCCAGTCGATTCCAACTCTTGAAAATATACTGGAAGAATGTTGAAGTACTAATATCTGGATAAACAACAAACAAAAGACTAAGAAAGGTATTTTCTATGACAAAACATGGATTAAATTATATCCATTTCTTTCTTTGTTTTTCATTCTCCCAGATTTAGATCTTTCTTTCTTTCTTTGTTTTTCATTCTCCCAGATTTAGATCTTTCTTTCTTTCTTTGTTTTTCATTCTCCCAGATTTAGATCTTTCTTTCTTTCTTTGTTTTTCATTCTCCCAGATTTAGATCTTTCTTTTTTTCTTTGTTTTTCATTCTCCCAGATTTAGATCTTTCTTTCTTTCTTTGTTTTTCATTCTCCCAGATTTAGATCTTTCTTTCTTTCTCATTCTCTCAGATTTAGATCTTTCTTTCTTTCTTTCTTTTGCATTCTCCAAGATTTAGATCTTTTCTTTCTTTCTTTCTTTTTCATTCTCCAAGATTTAGATCTTTTCTTTCTTTCTTTCTTTCTTTCTTTTCTACTCTCCCAGAATTAGATCTTTCTTTTCCCTTCTTCCAGATGTAAATCTTTGTTTCTTTGTTTTTGCTTTTTTTCTCTCCTTCATTTAGATCTTTCTTTCTTTCTTACTTTTTTACCCTTGCTTATTTAAAACTCTTTCTTTCTTTCTTTCTTTCCCAGATTTGGTTCTTTCTTTCTTTCTTTCTTTCTTTCTTTCTTTCTTTCTTTCTCATATTAGATCTTTCTTTCTTTTTCACTCTCCCAGATTTAGTTCTTTCTTTCTTTCTTTTTCACTCTCTCAGTTATAGATCTTTCTTTCTGAATTATAAATAAAAAAATGGATTTTTACTGCAAAAAAACTATTACATAATGACAAAATTTGAAGCAAACTTATAATCAGCTTTTGAAGAAAGTGTGCATTTACATATATACTAACAGTATAGCCCGGCGTTGCTTGGGTGCAATGAAAGCTTTAAAACTAATCCATGGTCCTGGAGCTCAGACTCAGCCTAAAGAATATTTGTGTGAAGTTTGGTGAGAATCGGATAAAAATTGTGGATTTGTATAAAGGACATACAGACAAATAAACAGACACACACACAAACATATTGCCTTTTATATATATATATATTATCGATTTTCTGCACTATTGTAAGAACTGCAACCTTGAAACTTCTGAATATCATTTCTTATGTCTTTGTCTATGAGTGTATCAAATTTGATTGAAATTGGACCACTCCTTCTATAACCCAATTTTTTCGATTATCAATTTTCGATATTTATCAGGGGTACCTCGACACAAAACCTAGCTAAGAACACTCGCAGACGCTTATAGTAAAACTGTGTAAATTTTCAAGAAAATCAGTTCAGCTGTTTCGGAGTCTATAGGTAATGGACACACACACACACACAGAGACAAAGTTTCATTTATGAATAAGTTTAGATTAGATAGATGATGAAAATATAGGTATGCTATATTTATGGGTAAAAGGTCTCAGTCTCAGGAGTAGAGTGTATGTAAATATAAAAAGTGGACCCTTAACTCAACACTCAGCTTGAAGATTGAGTTTAACAGACTCAGTGTTGACCTCAGTGTCCACTTATATATATATATATATATGTGTGTATAAAAGTCTAGCCACACTGATGAGCTGTGATACAGCAAAACCGGCTTGTATGTGGATGACTAATATATATATATATATATATTAATAAGTATTGTTAATGAAAAAATGTTGCACAGTGTATTAGAACAGGAAAATGCTTTAATTCCTGCAAAATTTGAATTTCAGTGAAAAATTATTTAACATTTTGTTTTATAAATATAATGGCTTATATATAATCTATATATATTATATATAATGGCTTATATATAATAATCCATTACATATAATATATATAATGGATTCTCCTGTTGATGTTGATGTATGAGGATCTGACAACCACACTGTTTTTATGCTTGTATCATATGTGACACTATAGTTGTGCCAGGTACCTGTATATATATATATATATATATATATATATATATATATATATATATATAATTTTTTTTTTTTTTCTTAACATATACTGTTAAATATAAGAGACAATGAATGTCTGTTATGTCTAATCATGAGCCGTTCTAAACATCGTATTTTGGCTTTAATTTCAAGTGAAAATAAAGACAAAAATTTTCCAACATTTAGATAATTTTTTATTAAGTTGGTTCTAAGCTTTTGGCTCACATGAGCCATCTTCAGAGAGGCTACAAGGACGTTAACATAAAAACATCTACCATCAGCGACGATTTTATCTTGTGTTGACATAAAACTTTGCTAAGCAACGGTAATAGTTACCAAAAATAGCAAATGCAGTTTGTAAATTTGTAATATGGTTCTATGATGTCACACATTGTGAGAGCTCAAAATGATAACAGAACCATATATTTAAATGCAATGTAATGTGTTATGACCAGATTTAAACATGATTTTATTAAGTGTTGGTTGTTTGGATTTAATGTAGATGGCCTCCAATATCTGAAGATTCTTTTTACTGTGTGTATGATTGAGGAATTATTGTATTGTTGACTAAAATCTGACTGATATTATCTACATGGCTATGTTTTTCTAAGAAATGTTGTTTAATTGTACTCTGATCAGAAAGGTGGCAGGTAATAATGGTAATAACCATTATTACCATCATTACTAACTACCTGATGAGACACTGTTTTTTCAATGTGAAAACAAAATGTACAATTTTGTAGTAGTTATTTACATGTTCTAATGTAAAAGTTAAATAATAAATATTTATTGCTCTTTTTTATATAGAGCCCTATTTTAAATTAATGTTTTGAATATTTAATTTTATTTGTTCATTTACATTTGAATATATATATATATATATATATATATATATATATATATATATATATACTAGCAGTATAGCCCGGCATTGGTTGGGTGTAATGAAAGTAAGTAAGTCAAATTTTGATTTTCTGGTATCAATATCAAATAAGTTTTTTTCGTGGTAAACTGAATTTTGAAGGCTAAATAAGTCCTCTGAGATAATGGTATCATGCTGAGATTAAGAACTACAACTATACCTACTTAGAGCCAAACCCAATTTATGACCTTAAAATGATCCCATAAGGATTGATAGGTCGTTAAAACTCGAAAACATTCAATGGAAACAAGTTATCTTCACAACCAAGGTATCTATAGGCAATTTATAATACCTTTTTTAAACGTACTACAGAGAATTTTATAAATGCATAACTGGGAGTTCTAAACAAACAAAATTTTCAAAATTAGGGAAAAGAAAGTAACAAGCCAATGCCAAATTGTTCTTTGATGTGAATAGAAAAAGTTGAATCAAACACAGAAATGAGAAGCAGAGAATAAAGTCAACACCAGCCATGATGTAGCAGAAATTGTTGACTGCCAATTGGACACAACCAGGGCCTCCGCTATATTAATCACAACTTTCTTGGTGACTCATATACACACCCTCTCTTTCATGCTGCTTTCTTTATCTCTCCTTCTTCCTTTTCATCCCCTCACCATCCACAACAGAGAGGAACAAGACTTTACTACTATTTGTTGATACACACAGTGAAACATAGACTTTTTTTTTTTTTTTTTTAATCATATCACCCCAAGCAAGGCGGTAACGCCACTGATGTGTAGGGGGCTACATAAGAGTGAGAAGATTAGAAAAGAGAAAACCGGAAACCCCATCCTAAACAGGAAACAAGGGATGAGCCTCTTCACCTGTTCAATAGACGTGGGTGGAGTGTGAACCGGGCGATAGTTTAGTCTATCTACTCCAATTGAAAAAAACAAAAAAAAAAAACAGTGAGAAGATTAGAAAAGAGAAAAACCGGAAACCGCATCCTAAACAGGAAACAAGGGATGAGCCTCTTCACCTGTTCAATAGACGTGGGTGGAGTGTGAACCGGGCGATCTTTTTCTGCACAAATCACATTTCACTAAAAGAAACTCTTAATTCTTTAAACACTTACTAACTCTTTCTCTTAGAACATTTTCAAAGTTTAATAAAATATATACAATTTGATGTTATGCTGTTCGATAAAAAAATTTTCATTTATTTATACAAACGAGACAGTTTTATTCTTTTCAACCTTCTGATAATTTTAAATTATGGGAACTTGGGTTGTATTTGACACAAAGTCAATTTGATAAACATTATCGAGCCCCTATATAAGAATCTCAAGTTGATGTTAAACATGTTAAACATCACCACAGATTGTTGTTGATTTGTGAAATAACCTATTATGATGTCTTTAATTTATATTTTTAGATTTAGATAGATTATATTTATTTCTGATTTTTCTAGTTGAATTGTTCCCTTATATTGCATATGATACATTATTTGACATAATTTCCCTGGTGCCCTTTCCACATGAATTTAAATGTGCTACTAGATTGGCATCTAGGTCCCATCCTTTACCAATGAAATAGTTAAAATATGTACCCAACACTTCTCTTCTAACAGTTTCTTTTTTCACACTTGCCGCTTGTGTAATTCCATTCCATTTACTAGCTTCTTTGACATAGCTGCAATCTCCAAAAACTTTATTACAATGTCAATTGACATATTCCATGTTCTTGAATCCCGTTCATCTTTTCTTCCAATACCTACTACCCCCAGACTTTTCTCGTACTGTAACCCCATGTGCACGATTGGCAGTCCTGCCTTGCTTGGGGTGACATGATTAAAAAAAAATTAGATTCCAATAAAATTTTTGTATTTTATATGAATACTACCTTATGAAAATTGTAATGTAGTTGAGCTGGATGCCCATATACATTTGGGCTCAGGGAGGAGATCTGTATTCACTTTTAAGTATTTTTTATAGCCTACCAGATTATTAAATGTTAAGAAAGTGACCTGATAATGTACTATTATTTTTGCATTCATTGTTATGTTAATGTTATATTGTGGAAGTCGAAGTAAATGAAAAAAATGTTCAATGATGCACGGTGAGAAATATTCATTCGTAAAATAACGAAAATATCTTAATTTTTGTGATGGAATTTTGTTTTTTACTTATATACTTTTTTGTACCATAAATCACTTTGACATCTATCTGCTGAAGAAAGTAGTTTTTTTTATGTGAAAAATGTGATTTTTTTTAAGCGCAGCTTAGATGTGACACAAAGCTGAGAATATGGGGCACCAAGTAAGGACCGAACTCACTACTTATTTCTAAGGAACCTAGCGAAACAAGTTTGCTAATCATACATCACGTCAATGCGCTCCTGGAGTAGTTTCGAATTTAAGCAACAAGTCTCATCCTCAGAGTTTATTATTTTAGGTGAAAGAGTATTTGAATGAAGCTGAACTAAGTTGCTTATTCGTAAGCCGCAGATATGAACATCTAAAAAAAATAGTTGCAACATGATCTGAAAAATATTCATAGAAAATATATATATAATTAGATATAATATTTTTAGTTTCCGTTTTAATTTTTTTAATGAAATAATTTCAGTTATAGAATTACTTGATTTTTTAAAAATTGACGTGAAAATTTTTTTGTGAATGCGAAAACTAGTGCTGCAGGTCGGTTGCTAGCTCTGTATGAAGTGAATTCTCTTTTTCCACGTGAGGACAATATTTGTAAAAGGGTTCAAGAAAGTAAAAGATGAAACCAGCACCAAGAAAAATTGGGGTGAGTGTCATTTGGATAATTAATCACAATTCGTTTCCACTTATTTATATCTATCTCTTAGCTTTTCATGATGAATTCTACGTTCCGTTCTAATTATATGCTTTTTATTTTGTAAATGCATCGCTAGTCTAGCGGCTAGACTCTCTAGCCCTTGGGTCAACCAGACCATGTGGGTATTTTTCGTTGGTTAAAAATGAATGTTATATTTTACTTTTGTTTGATTAAATCCTTGCAAACTTTCACTTTTTATGCATTCGTTCTATTTTGAAAAATTCGTCAAAATGAGGACTCTTTTTTTTTAAATTTTTTTTTTATTGATTATTTTAAATAGGGAAATTTTTCGCGCAAAATAAATAAATCACTTTGACTTTATTTCAACTCCATGTTGAAATTATGGAAATTCATTAATCATTAGACTAATTTCTTTTAGAGACTGAACAAAAAAGAACCTTATGTTTGCTAATAAATACATACTTCATTATTTATTTTCTAAGGATATTTCTTTTGATAACTGTTCTGTTCTGTTCTTAGTTCGCTTCGTGAACGAAAATAAAAATGTCATGTTTTTTTAAATTTGTAATTTTGTGCTTGGAAGATTTTTCAAGATTCAGCAAGCAAGACTTTTGGTTTAAAAAGTTTGTGACGTATTGATAAAAAAGTTGGCATCTTTCTCACTCTTGTAGATGTCAGCGTGCAAAAAATACTTTCTTCGTAACTCTTCATAAAACTTTAGACTTATTCGCGTATTTAACATAAGTTTAGGAAAGTTTTACTCCAATAAGCACAGCGACCGTATTTTTCCCATTTTAGACACTAAGTCACAAATAAAGGAAATTAAAAAGCAAATGTATAAAAATTATAATATAATCAAATTTGCTACGTAAATAAATATTGTAATTTATCTCCGCTTCACGAAAGCCAAAACGTTCATACGAGGACGTAGAATTTTTTATAATTCAGTGATAATTTTTTTTTTATATTAGCGATCTGGAATGACTTAAAAATTTAATTTATATTCTAAATTTAAAACATAACTGGTTTTTGGTTGCAGTGCCTATCGTATTTTTTCTTTCCAATTTACACAGGTTTTAAAAATATCACTGTTCACCTTATGGATTACTAATACTTCTCGATGAAACGGCAAAAAAAAAAAACAAAACACATAACATAAATTTTCCGGTATTTGTTTTTTCTCTCCACACAAAATTACACTTAGATCTATACTCTCTTTGAGTCTTGCTCTTGACGTTATTCAATATTGGTTTGCATGTTTTGGCTAATTTGGATCAGCATTCATGAGAAAGCTAAATAAAAATAAATTCAATCAATTCTACTTTTTTTATTTTTTCAAATAAAGAAAATGGTTTTTGGAAGACGACCACCAACTTCAAAGTATAATAATTAAGGGCTACTTATAAAGTAGCTGTTCTAATTGTCTTTCATCGTGAAATGAAAAAATGCGCACATGGCGTAACAAGTGTCTGACAGTTCAAATTCCCGCTGCCTTTCACTGCCGTCCCCAACCTTTGGGAAAATAAGCTGTTTTTTTACCTCAGTTTCCTAAAATAAGCAATACACCAAATTCCAAATCGTTGAGGATACCTGACTGGAAAACACACGCTCTTCCTTACAGAAGGGTTCTTTAGATGGAGTTTAAATGTTTAGAACGGGTTAAGACCCCCCCCCCCCCCGAAAAAAACGTATTTTATTTTTAAATAATTTAAGAACTTTTAGCAAGAAAGTCGCGATACCATTAATTTTTACGAGTCACTCACAGCAGATTTTCGTAGAACTGGTGTTTGTTTTCATACAACAACAAAAAAATCTGAAATTCTCATTTGTAAGTCCTAAAATAAGTCCGACATTTGATTTTTGGTGGATTACATAACCAAATCAGTGTTGTCATTGTCAAAGCGCAAAAAAAAAAATCTTTGACAACCGAACTGACGTAAAAAAGGAAAAAAAAAAAATAACCAAAATTTCGAACATTTCAAAAGATAAATGACAAAGATGAAACAAATAAAACAATAATAATAATAAAAATCCTCTGGTCTATACTAAAATCTTTGACGATAAAACTGTTTTTCATGCTGTTCGGGAAAATCATGGTAAGCTAAATTTTGGAGATACCTTTAGACGATGTAAAATCGCTTGTTCTTGGAGAAAAAAGTTAAAGGATGAAGAAAAACTGTTCCAAACATAAAACCAATTTTGCCTACGAAATTCAATTTCATGAATTTTACGTGCAGGCGGGGGTAACATAAAAAAAAACCAAGAAAGCATTTTTAACGAGATTTTTTTAAAAATGATTTCAAAAATAATTTCATTCATTTGTGAATGTCCTGAAAGTCTCATTAAAATCCGAGAATTATTTGATTTTTTTACAAGAATTTCCATTTTAATGTTTGTCACCGGAAAAAATGAATTATTTACGTTTTCCATTGTAAACTCTCGTAACAATTTAGCTGCTAAAACCAAAACGAAATTTTTACCAAAATTTCGAACATTTAAGTTAGGTTTAGAAAATAATTAAAAAATACTTTCTTTCCTGAAACATTTTGTTTTGAAGGAAAGTTCGTTTTTATTTATGCTGTTTTTTTTTTTCTCAGCTATTTAGTGGAATTACCTACTGAGTCGAAGAATTTTTTTTTTCTTTTCAATTGATGAAATTTTAAAAGAATTGTCTTCTAATTATAATAATTTATAAAGTTTTAAAGTTTCAAATATTTTTTAAACATTTCAAAGACTTAGACTATGTTAGGTTGTTAAGTGAAGACTGTACTGATCGAAAAAGTTAATACAAATAATTGTATTTTTTTAAAGTAATTTTTTTTTTTTTGTCTATTTGAATTAGATTTTTTTATGGTAATTTCTGTGTGTACATTAAAAAGGTTATGTGGTTCACTGTTCTTACAGGAAAAACTTAAGCTTTTGCGTCTGTCAAGCTGTCAACATGGGGGGAGGTCAGAAAGTTCAGCACAGGGTTTAAGAAAGTTTTATTCTAAATTTCATGCTATAAGTAGTACTTGAGTAAATCAGATTAATTTAATATTATTTTTGGAAAATTAGCAAATTTAATGTCACAGATGTATATTTTATTTTTGCAAAAGTTTTAAAACGATTAACTTTTTGTTTACAAATGTGTCAATTGCTCAAAAATGTCCTTTTTAAAAAAAACAAACAAAAAAAACCTCAATTTTAGATTCCAATCTAATTTTTATATATATACACACACACACACACACACACACAGTATTTTAATTACTGAAAATAGTAAATTTAATCACTTAGCTTTCAAGTAAAACTAAAAATTTCAAGAAAATTTATATTTTTTAAAAACTTATTGAAAATGAGTACCAGTACCTACTAAGAGCATAGCATGAGGAAAAAAAAGCATCTAATTCTAATTTAAGCCTTTTTATCAAAATGTTTGAGTGAAAAGGCAAGTATCTTTTTTTTTTTTTTTTTTTTTTTTTTTTTAAATCCTTTCTAGCATATTCTAAATTTTGGTTAAGTTTATCTAATTTATTTTTTGTCAGCATGAGACTAAGGTAAGATTTAAAACTCTTTTCGATGAAAAACATTGATTTGGAAATTCTTAGAAAAATTTAAATTGTTGGATTTTGATAAAACTTTTAAGACTTATCTATTCACAAATTCATTTATTTTAGGTGCCTCCACTCATTTTTGATTCCTAACTTATAAATTGAATTTTAAAATGTAACAAAAAAACGCACAAAAGATTATTTTAAAATGCAGTAAGTCGACGATTTGTGTTTAACTTTTCAATTTGCTTAGTGAATAGTCTTCACTTACTGATTTAATAATGTAACCACCACTAGGCTTTGTAAAATTTTTAAAAGATTGTGAAATTTTATAAATTATGAAAAAAAATTTTTTTAATTTCATTATGCATAGAAAAATCTTTTTCTTCAGTGTATAATGTCCTTATTATATTTATTATTTATAAAAGCTTATCTAATTAATGTCATAACATTGCATTTTTTATTTTACTATTGGGAGCAGACTTTTGGGGTGGGGAAGGCCAACTGATTGAAAAAATTTATGTAGAGTGCAGGTAACAGATTCTAAAAAAATATTACCAAGATTTGTAAATTAATCAAATTTACACAAGTATTACTTGCTTATAGCATGAAATTTACAAAAATATTTCTTAATCATGGAACTGATTTTTCTGAACCTTGTGAGTATTGACAGCCAGGGATGTGTGTTGTCGTGCAGTGGATATCGGCACGGAATGAGAACTCGGAGAGCCGAGTTCAAATTCCAGCTGAATTCATTGCATTCGTTTACATGCAAATACCCTTGGAAAAGGTATTAATCCATCTCTTTCCTTCAGCTATGGATTAAACAGCAGGTCGGATTGGGTTCTATAGTCTTGGTTGACAACCAGTCTACCGCAGAAAGCAATGACAACCTACTGCGGGATAATCTTCTGCCCAGTCAGTCACGTCTCTTTCAAGACAAGAATGCCCAAGTGTGTATCACGTATGGCACTTGACTGACTGACAGTCAGATGACATAATTGTCCAAATTTTTTTGCTGTAAGGGGAAGAAACTATGAAACATTACTTTTTTTAATCTAACACAGAAAATAACATACTTAAAAAATTAAAAAACACTTCCTATACATACAAAAAAAAAAAAATGTAAAAAAATCTGACTCGAAGATTTGTATTAAGCTTTTTCAATTTTTATATTAAATGTAAATATAGTCTTCACTTAACCAAACTGTGGCAAGGCTTTGAACAATTTAAAAGTTTTTGAAATTTTCAAAATTATAATTAAAAATGAAAACAACTCTTGTAAAAATGTATTATTGTAAAAAAATTTTTCTTCAGACTATATATAAGGACAGTCTATAGAAAAGATTTATGATAAATTTTTGTTATGAAAATGTGTCATTCTGCTGAATAACACATCTTCGTAACAAGAAATTATTGTAAATAATCAGGCCGGTAGAAATAAATATATAATACTGTTAGATTATAAACAGAATATCTACTTAAATCAGAGTATCTTTTAAAAATAATGTTCAAATAAATCATTCACATATATATATATATATATATACACACACACACACACACACACACACACACACACACACTAGCAGTATAGCTCGGCGTTGCTCAGGTGTAATGAAAGCTTTAAAACTAATCCATGGTCCTGGAGCTCAGACTCTTTGGACGTTGGCACGGAAGAACAAATTTGATTAAAATCAGACCACTCCTTCTATAACCTGATTTTTTTGATTATCAATTTTCAATATTTATCAGGAGTACCTCGACACAAAATCTAGCTAAGAACACTCGCAGGCACTTATAGTACAATTGTGTAAATTTTCAAGAAAATTGGTTCAGCCGTTTTGGAGTCTATAGGTAACGGACACACACACACACACAAAGTTCCATTTATAAATAAGTTTAGATTAGATTCATTCACACACACACACACACACACAAAGATATATATATATATATATATATATATATATATATATTTCCCTGAAGAAAGAAATTTCATTTCTGTAAAAATTTATACAATATCAAGTGTGAACATGCAGAAAATTTATTCCCTACCATACTAGCATGCTGGAGGGACTGTCCAGTGATCTCTATCTCGGTTAGACCAGTCACACACTCCCCAAGGATCTGTCAGTATTGGCACCCTCAGCACTGGACTGCTCGCTAGCTTAGTGGGGGTGCAGATTGCTTATGTGCGGTGGAATTCCAACTTCAACTGAGTAGTGGCTAACAATGCCATTGATGTCTCCCTCTTTTATTGGCAGGGTTTTACTCGGACATTGTGCTATAGAATCCATGGACCTTAACTGGGGCTGATGTGCAGTCTTTGCCAACAATTCATCCTTGGGTGTAATGTTATATATATTACTGCCTTTATGATAGTGCAGTGTGTTTTAGTGGCTTCTCTCCGCAATTCTGTTGCCAAAAGATACCCAAGTGTGTTGAAGCTGCAAGAATTCCAAGAATTCTTCAAAAACTCTACTGCAGAAGGCAATGTCATTGTTCGTCAGTATTTCTTCAGGCGGTCCCTGTTTATTAAAAAATTGCTTCTAAATAGTGGGCAACATTGGTGGAATCCTGTCGCTGCAGCAATTGCCAAATTGCAAATCGTTTGGTCTATAAGTATCAGATAGTGTTGACCATGATAGTACATTGTGT
Organism: Ascarosepion bandense; assembly: GCA_037127315.1. Lineage (NCBI taxonomy): Eukaryota > Metazoa > Mollusca > Cephalopoda > Sepiida > Sepiidae > Ascarosepion > Ascarosepion bandense. Next base: position 1,420,950 of record JBBBDQ010000688.1, on the reverse strand, counting down.
CCATGGCAACTTTGCCTGGATAGGGTCAACCCACAAATTTCCTCTCTTCCAGTGCATTGATGTGGGATAGATTGACTAGCATATAGGGTAGGTTTTCACCACTGTTCTCACATCACTCTTGAATGTAAATTTATTTAACTCTGGATCACCATTGTCGTGTATTGCCATGTTTTGGCTTGCATCTGGGCTGTCTTTGGACATGGTACAAGTCATCGAGACTGGTGTGAAACCTTTCATGGCATTGTACCATCCCTGTGGTACTTGAGTTAACTGATCTGTGACATTATAATTCAGTGTCACCTACATGTTCATTGTCACACCATATTTGGTCAACAGCTTCTTGATTTTATCTAGCCTTCTTCAAATTAACACCTCACTTGCTGCCTTGGTTCTGATATGCAATGGTAGATGCACATGAAAATCTGTTTTTTAGATAAACATTCTTCGCCTTCCACTAAAACGCCAGGTTGACACCTTTTACTATGATGTCCAGCTCTGCCAGGTTGATGTGATGTGTTCTTGGCTGGGCACAGCCAATGCGTATCTTCTCGTATATTGCTGTCTTTCGCCAGCACGAAACCAATTGCTACAGAACTGGCATCAGCCAATGCATTCATCTTTTCTGTATTCATGCACTAGTCTCCTCTTGTGAGATCATTGCAATGCATGCGAGCTATCATGTCCCTCATCATGCATATAAGGATGACATCTGTGGTCTCATTTCACTCTTTTGTTACTGTGCTGGCTCTGCACTTCATAACCCCTACTTCAGAATGAAGCCATCCGTGCACTGGCATATGCTCTACAAGTTTCCCACACATGGAGAAAATGGTTCGCCGCGTAATGATGTTAGGAACATCCGGAATTGCAGCTCCTCGCCTCCAAGTCAGCTTATCTCATTCTTTTTAACCTCCAGGCTCAGCACTCGAGCGCCATTCTCAAGACATTCTGAATTCTTGCAAATCAGGCCAAACTCTGCCAGTTTTGCCTGCACATGTAATGACATGACATCTTCATTTACATAGATGTTGTCAACGTATGCTGAAGTGGCCTCGTTAATTGACTTCTCCCGCGTTGATACCGTGTTAACAATGTTCATTATTAATGGCGCAACATTCAGCCCAAGTCTCAGCCTTATCAAGCAGTACCTTCTGCAGTGGAATATTACAATCTTAAATGACATAATGATTTACCGACCCTGATCTACAGATAAGTCTTTTGTAGATCCAATAGGCACACATTTGGTCCTTGTTGACGCCACTCTTGCAACTTGGTGGTGCACACATTGGCATTGGTAGTAAATGCTTCTACATGCTGGTTAGATTTTTGGTAGTACAGCACAGGCCGTACTTTATCCTTGTGCTGTTTAACAACCGCCATCAAAGGGACCAGTCCTTTTGGGTAGAGAATTATCCAACCGTCCTTGATCCATACTTTGAATTTCTATTCATCAGTTGGCCTGATGTTTTCCGGTACATGATATTCAGCAATGTGATTTCGCAGTTTTGGCAGTTCTCTACCGTTCGTCCGCTTCCCTGAAGTGATTCAGTGCTTGTTTTTCATCAACCCTAACAATGAAGTTGAGCTGGTCTATCTTCAGTGCCGCACACACTGAGACTGTCCCCTGAAACTATACTCATTCATTTTGTGTTATAAAGGACACTGCCTAGAGCTTTGATGGCATGGTACCCAAGCAGCATGTCGAAGTCCAATGGCCTCTCCCTCACTGCCAGTGCTTTTAGAGAATCGCACCTACCTCCCATTAGCATGGACCAGGCTTGCCTCCCAGAGAGTAAAACACTACGCTTCCTTGGTCTCACACTTTCAGCGGACCTCAAGTGGAATGACTATATCGAATTCATTGCTAAATCCGCTGCTATGAAAGTCGGTTCTCTGTGCAGGGCCTGGAAGCTTTTTTCCGTCTGAATCTATCCTGCACATATATAAATCTACCATCCACCCGTGCATTGAATACTGCTGCCATATCTAGTCGGGTGATCCTGCTATTCTCCTCAGGGTTCTTGACAAAATACAATGGAGAGTCTGTAATATGATCGATACCGACTTGGCAGACTGACTGCAGTCTCTCTCTCACCAGCGTGACGTGGCTTCCCTGTATCTCTTCTATTAATACTTTTACGGCTTCTGCTCTGATGAACTTAGATCACTGGTGCCCTCTAGGTATGAATTTGCACAAGATACAATAAAATGTAACCGCAATTTCTACTCCAACAGCTTCTTTTCTTGCACTTCCTGACTGTGGAATTCCCGACGGCTACAATCTCCAGGAGTTTAAATGTAAGGTCAATAGACACCTCCTAACACACTAACTCGCATACATTCTTTCAAACACTCTTCCCATCTGCCCAACCCTCAGTCTCGGTATACTTACCCGTCTATCACCCTCCTTCTGATATTTCCTATATCTAACCACTTTTTCTCTTTACCTTCCCCTATATAACCCCTTGCGCAATAGTGGCAGTGGAGTGCCTTGCTTGGGGTGAAATGATTAAAAAAAAAATTACCAATTTCAGTGCAAATATCAATTGTCCTGATGCCACAAAAAGATTACGTTCCACCATTCCATGTGGTTACTGTAACTCTGTCTTCAAGTGCAACACAATGTCTCTCATACTATTGTTATTCGTATGACAGGCAGTGCCTGACTCTTTTGCTTGCAAGGGGATGAACCGACGCTTGTGTTCCATCCCTGGTTTCGTTTTCCCGGACAATCAGACGCATAATATCCAAGTTTGTAGCATCTGAAACAACATGTATGATTACGTGAGTTCTGTGCTCTATCCCTCATTTCTGATTGACGTTCTTGCAGACCATCTTTTGCAATGTGGTTGATACCAGAGCATTTGTAACGGATGTAGTTGCCATGTTTAACAGATTAGGGGGTTGTGCAACGATTTGTTGCCTTTGTCTCCTGTTGTCAATCATTATAGCCTGAGCTCTGGTTACAATCTCTTCAAGTGATAATTCATCCATTTTTGCAGATGCTCAGAGAAGTTTCTGTACGTGATCTAGCAACCTGGTCACGAACGTGCAAACTATCCATTCCTCGAGAGGAGCTCTACCAATCAACTGAGTGAATTGTTGCTCTGACAAGGATTTGTGGTGGAATTATGCTAAATGCATACAAAAACACTTTTTTTTTTTTAAAATTAAACTAGCAGTATAGCCCGGCGTTGCTCGGGTGTAATGAAAGCTTTAAAACTATTCCATGGTCCTGGAGCTTAGACTCAGCCTAAAGAATATTTGTGTGAAGTTTGGTGAGAATCTGATAAAAATTGTGGATTTGTATAAAGGACATACAGACAGATAAACAGACACATACAAACATCTTACCTTTTTTATATATATATATATATATATATATTGCAGTTCTTACAATAGTGCAGAAAACTGATTATATATATATATAATCAGTTTTCTGCACTATTGTAAGAACTGCAACCTTGAAACTTCTGAATATCGTTTCTTATATCTGAGTGTATCAAATTTGATTAAAATTGGTCCACTCCTTCTATAACCTGATTTTTTTCGATTATCGATTTGCAATATTTATCAGGGGTACCTCGACACAAAACCTAGCTAAGAACACTTGCAAACGCTTATAGTATAACTGTGTAAATTTTCAAGAAAATCGGTTTAGCCATTTCAGAGTCTATAGGTAACGGACAGACATGCAAATTTTCTTTGTCGATCGAAAAGTTTAGGGTTCATTTGATAAGATTGCACTAAAACAAAGTAAAAAAAAAAAATTGATCAACAAATTTACAGGTGATGGTAATGTCGTACTGGCGAGTGGTTCCAAATTGGAGGATTGATTTACTATAACGTTGTATGAAAAACTGAGCTCCCACCTAAAATTGTTTAAATATCTGAATTTTTCCATTTTTTTTTTTTTTTTTTTTTTTTTTTTTTTTTTTTTTTTTTTTTTTTTTGCAAATTGGAGAGTCTAGGGTGTAATCGAATTGCACTAAAACAAAGTAAAAATACAAAAAATTGAAAAACAACAAATTTAAAGGTGGTGGAAGTCTCCTTCAGGTTTGCCTTTATTTTTTAATTTTTTATTTGAAACAATTGTGGTGGGAGATAGAGAGGGGGGTGGGTAGTGATTTTCTTCACATTTCTGTAGGTACTTCGAAATATTTTTTTAAAAACTGGGTCGGGGAGGAAGCATACCATGATGAGAAAAAGGCCCCAAACTTGATGAAAACAAACTTATCAGGAATGACCAAAGTATATTAATTTTTTTTTTTTAAATTTAATGCCCCCACCCAAAAAAAAAAAAAAAAAAGAGGAATTTTTGCTGAAGTCAGATTTTAGTGAACATTTCAGGACTTATTCATAATTGAATGAAATTTATTTTAAAAAAAAAGATCTGTTACTCTTATGAAGTTATTGAGAAATTATTTATATTGCTTAAAAGCAAGACTAATTCAAGAATTTTAATCAATTTGTTTTTGTTTACTGGGAATCTGTCCTAAATGATAAAAAAAAAAAGTTTTAAATCTTATGTTCTGTATTAATTTCAGCTTTTAGATATTATATGGAAACTATTCTATATAGATGTGTTGGGAGAACACAGACCTACCAGACAATCAACAATTCCATCTCACACATTAATCATAAACTAATGCTGGTGTCTCGGCTGTATTGTACCATGGGGATTTACACAAATGTTGCTTGTTAATTTGTTATTCCACCTCTTCCAAATGCTGCCTTATCCATAAACAAGACTATATGGACAAACAATAGATCAGGCAGTTTGTTCAATAAACCATTTGTGAAAATACTCTCGTGGTGAGTGATTAGACTGAAATCACTTGCACATGTTGCAAGTGATACACTTCTGGATGTCTTAGCTATCTTATTTGCTACTGCTGTAGCCAGGTATTGAACTCACAACTCATTTGAACTAAGTCACTGGATCCAATCAACACTTTTATCCACTGGGCTATGTGTCTGATTGAAATAATAGGTTTGGTTTGAAATTCCAATCACCTGAAGAAGGCTGGAGCATACAACAGTCGAAATGTTGTGAATATGGCATGAAGATGATTACAATGTAAATACTACCTCGTCTCTGAAGTGTACACACACACAATTATTGGTCACTAGCAGTATAACCTGGTGTTGCTTGGGTGTAATGAAAGCTTTAAAACTAATCCATGGTCCTGGAGCTCAGACTCTTTGGATGTTGGCATGAAAGACTAAAAAGCAATAGTTGTTTCCAATTAAAGTGAAACCGTAGACTGAAAGAAAAATGAATGGATGTAAATCAAATTTTGGTTTCCTGGTATCGATATCAAATTTTCTGCACTATTGTAAGAACTGCAACCTTGAAACTTCTGAATATCGTTTGTCTTTGTCTATGAGTGTATCAAATTTGATTAAGCCGATTTTTTTTTTTTTTTTTTTTTTTTTTTTTTTTTTTTTTTTTTTTTACACACAAAACCTCGCTAAGAACACTCGCAGACGCTTAAACTGTGTAAATTTTCAAGAAAATTGGTTCAGCCATTTCGGAGTCTATAGGTAACACACACACACAAAGTTCCATTTATAAATAAGTTTAGATAATTAAATTAGGTCAGTACACAGTTGTATTAAAAAGTACTCAATACATGTACGTCGAGCTTGAAAAAAAGTTAATATAAAACACCTGAAGATAGTAAAGGTTGAAACAAAGGTTGTGTAATCGGCTGAATTCAGAATGAAATTTTTATATATATATATATATATATATATATATATATATATAAAACCTGTAATACATCATTTTTTAATTTTTTTTAACTAACCCATTGAGGTTGACTTGACACTAAGCAACCAATACTATATTTTATCAGCATACTGTATATAGGTTAGGAAAGCCGTATGCCATCATTTATGGCATGTTGCCAGTGTATAATTCTTAGGTTTTTCTCTAAAATTTTTTTTGTTTTTTCATTTGTCATCTCATCTTTTTATTTTTATATTTAATTATAGGAACGAGTTACTCGCAGCCAAGGACCTGCAGTATTATTAAGGGATTTAAATGACGTGAAGTCACCAAAAAAAACACCAAGAACAACAAAAGGGAAACCAGTGGCTGAACAGACGGAACCTCCAGAAACTGTGACCAAATCTTTAAGAAACTTAAAACGAAAGTCCGTTTCTGGTAGCGCTATGGAGGTACCAAAATCTTTAAGGAAGCAGACTTCTAGAAGAACCAGAAGCTTGGCTACTGCTGCTTGTGATGAGGATTCCATTATGGAAGATTCTGACAATGAATCTGTTGCTGCTGAAGATGAAACTTCAAATAAGTTGGAGATTGATGGAACTTCTGCTGAATCTTTAAATCAGAAAATGAAAGCCTCTTCAGAAAAATCGGATATTTCCAAGGATGCAGCTGATGATTTGCTTGAAGAGGAAGAATCTACAGATGTCAGAATGCCAGTTCTGAGGTCTTCTCGGAGATTGGCTTCCATGTGTAGTATAGACGGTGTCACTGACAAACCAGTAACCCGAAAAACTCGTAGTTCAGCTTCTGTTGTAGAGAAGGTGACCATGACGAAAGAGTCTGAAAGGCCTCCCATCTTGGACAATCCTCTCAAAGTGAGTAAAGAAAAGACGAAAGTTTCAGAAGAGGATCCAGATACTGACATGATTGAGAATCCGGAGAATGTTGGAGTGAACCAAAAATCTGGGACGGCCGCCAGGAAGACAAAAAGTAATGAAATTGATTTGGTGTCGGGCAGTGAGGATGGAAAGGGTGGAAAACAGGAGACATCTTCGCCTGATGTAGCATCTAATCAGAGTATAGAACGGGAGAATTCAACGGAAGATTTTGTAGCATCTAAGAAGTCTCAAACACCAAAAAAATCCACAAATACTCCTGAAACACAAGAGAATGATTCAATAGAAAAAAAAAATGAAAAAAGTGTTAAAAAATCTCAAAAGAAGTCTGATGTAATTGAAATAATTCAAGAAGCCACCAGCGATGAAAAAGCTAATGAAGAACCTTTGCTTGAAGACGCTACAAAGATAGAAACTGAAATTTCTTTATTGGCAAAAAGTCCAACTGGCAATCTTTCTGCAAGAACTACCCCAGATAAATCTGCAGAGAAATCAAAAAGCTGCAATGATGACCTTTCTGAAGTACGAGAAGTTAGAGAAGAGGAAATTATAAGTTTCATTTCTTCTTGTAGACAAGGATTGACAGAATCATCTTCAGAGAAACCAGTTTCAGAAGAAATCAAATTACCAGAGCCTGTTCCTGCAGTTGAAAAAGTGGAAATTGATCAAGATTGTGAACTGGTACAGACTGAGCAACCAACTGAGGAAGTTGATGTGATTCTGATTTTGGAAGACAGTTTTGAAGAGACTGAAATTATCAACTCTTCAAAAACAGTAAAAACCCCTAAAAATACCCCTAATGACAGTGAAAAATCAGCAAATTCTGATCTGTTTCAAGAAACTGAAATTTCGCTATTTGACACTTCAAAAAGCAGTCCTGAGGAAGCTGTTTTAGAAAATTCCTCTCTAACGACAACAGACAAAGTTTCAGGGCTAGGAACGCCAAAGACAGTTACGAAGACAAAAGAATTGCCAAAAACACCAAAATCATCAAAGAAGAGTATATCTGAAGGAGATTCTGCAGAAGAGACAAAACTTTCCAAAACTCCCAAATCTGTTAAAAAATATAGCAAAGAAAAAGACTTAACACCTCAGGTACAAAAGGATGTGTTTCCTGCATGTGAAGATACTGTCAAAGAATCTGTGAATTCTAAAGAGGCAAAAACACCAAATAAAACACCAAAAAAACTGAAAGCCCAGACCCCATCAGTTGAAAGTTCAGTAGAAGACACAAAACTTTCAAAAACTCCAAAATCTGTTAAAAAACTTAACAAAGAAAATCTTTTAACAACGCCAAAGACACTAAAGGATACATTTCTTAGAACTGAAGATAAGCCAGTCTCAGACTCTGTGAATTCTGAAGAGGCCAAATCATCAAAGACCCCTAAGGAAATGCCCAAGAAACTGAAAGCCAAATTGCTATCTGCTGAAGTTGAAAGTTCTAAAAAATTAATTTGTGATCAGGAATCAGAATCTCTCTTATCTCGTGTTGAAGCATTGGCTACTCCAGGATGCAAAGAATCTCTTGATGGGGCTGTTAGAGAAGACTCTGAGCAAGCTATCAATGTGTCCAAAGTAAAAAAGCTTCAACAGTCCTCTAAGTCTGCAAAAAAGGCAAATTTGGATCCTGACTTGTTTGAGTTGGTGTCGTTTGATGTACCTGAACAATGTATAGAAATTCGGCTTTTAGATGAACAAGCTGATACATTGAATGATAAAAAGTCGCCTGATTTGAAAAAGAAAAATTGTCATAGTTCTCCAGTATTTACCAAAGTTAAATCACCAAAACCTTCCCCAAAAGAAACTTCATTAGTAGGAGAAGATAATAGGTCATCACTTTTCACAGATGGAAGACTGGGTGGCAAACTGGACATGAAAAATGTAAGTTTATTTTTTTCTCATGTTCTTTTTTTTTTCTAAACATCATATTTTGGTTTTAATTTCAGGTGAAAATACACAAAAATTCTCCAACATGGATAATTTTTTATTAAGTTGGTGCTAAGCTTTCGGTTCACATGAGCCATCTTCAGAGAGGTTACAAGGATGTTAACTAGGTACCTCCACTTTTTCGGCAAAAATTTATGATACCTAATTTTAAAATAAAAAAACATTCTTCAAGATTTCATTTTAAATTTAAATGAAAGCTTAATGATTAAATTTATTATTTCCATTAATTAGAAAATTCTGGTGTATTTCATATAGAAATCATTAAATTTGAATGTCACATTTAATGTCAATTTCTTAAAATTTTCTTAAAAGCGGCCATTTTCTTAAAATTAAAGAATTTGTAAACAAACACAAATCATAAATTTTTAAAAATATTTCAAAAGATTTCTGACACTTTATTTTAGTCAAATTTGAAAATTGAAAGTTTAATTTATCTGAATTGAAACAAATATTACTTATTTATTGCATAAAAAAGTAATATGCAACGAATTATTAACGATTGATCGTGTTTATCAGATCGAATGTTTGACGAAGTGTTAACAGACGCTACGGATGGCCAGAAATGACAAATTTTCATAGACATCTATAATTAACAAAAATTAAAAATAACATAAATAAGCCAAAAAATTAACATCTTGATTTGGAATTTTTTAATAAATAAATTATTTAATCAGTAATCATTAATAAACTTTAATTAACATTAAGTAAAATAAAAAACTAGTTTTCTATTTCGAAAAAAAAAATGAACACAGTAGAAAAGAAAAGTAGAACTATTCAACAAAAAAATTAATAGAAAATGAAAAACCTAGGCTAATTTCAAATAAGCAGGAAATAAAGTTTAAAAATAATTCAAATTAATTAAACATAATTTTCAAAATTAATTTAAATGTTTCTTTTTTATCACAATTAAAATAACTGTCAGTGTCATGAAACTGAAAGCGAAACTAAGAAAATACGTTTTTCTATTTCTAGAAAAATTGTGAACACAGTTGAAAAGTCAAACTACTCAACAAACAATTAAAAAATGAAAAACCTAATTTCAAATATGCAGGAAATAAAGTTTAATAATAACTGAAATTAATTAAACATTATTTTCAAAATAAATTTAAATGTCTTTCTTTATTAAAATTATAACTGTCATTAAAATAAAAAAAAATACATTTTTAAACGTCTTTCTTTAACAAAATAAATGTCATTAAAAAAAAAAGTGAAAAAAAAATGCGAACGACAAATTTTTAAAGTTTTTTTTTTAAAAAGAATTCAGTTTCAGTCAGTATAACTACGACCCTCGCTAATGCTTAGGAATTAAGGAATGTCTTTGATATATTCCCTCCTTAGGTCAGTAAGTAGTTTTTGAGACAGTAAAAGATAAGAGGAGAGAGGTAAGGTAGGCGAACATAGTAAGCTGCTTGACTTGGGGTCAAGGGAGCTATAATTCTCCTGTTCATGCTTTCTGTATCTGCTTTTTCTTCTTTTTTGGATCACAGCAACATTGTTCGTTTGTTATTATTTCGAGGGTTACGGTATGACCCACACTTATGTAAATACATAAAAGAAAAAATATTTAGTGAAGTAGTAAATGAAAAAAGAAAAATTAACTTTACAGTTTAAATTTTACACGAAAGCTGAGCAAAAATACAACCAGTTGGTATGCAGACGAGATAAGAAACTAAAATGTGATATAATTAGAATAAAGGGACAAAACTCTTAGATCACGTGACCTGCTACATAATAATGGCACTTATAGTGTACCGTACATGAAAATAAGGAACCCAAAAAATACAAATAAAATTATTTAAAAAATCATTGAGCCCCCCCTAACAAATAATAATCTTTGCAATTTTGGATTCGTAATTTTTTTTTCACTTAATTATTATATAATCTCATCGGAACAAACAAATACAGAAATTTACACGATTTTAAACTATTAAAATTTTTTTAAATTATTATAATTAAAATTGAAAAAAAATTCTTGTAAAAATTCATTATTTATCAAATTTTTAAAATTTTTTTCAGACAATATTGTCCTTAATATTATTTATTTACAAAAGCAATTAGGAGCTTTTTTAATTAAGTAATAATGTCATAAATTTATTGGATTTATTATTTTTCAATTCAGAGCAGATTTGAAGTTCTTTGCGCGTCAATTTGGAAATCACTGACTTTGTTTTTTCTATCTCCAAACACTCCTACTTCTAACCAAAAAAAACAAAACAGAAAATTAAAAATAATTTCATTCATTTCTGAATAAGTCCTGAAAATTTCATTAAAATCGGACAATTATTTGATTTTTACAAGAATTTCCAAATTAATGTGTTTTTTACGGAAAAAACGCGCAAAAAAAAACAATGTTATTTTTCGGTGTAGTTGATGACAGAAAACAAAACAAGATTTTAACCAAAATTTCGAATGTGTTAGGATTAAAAAAATTTCAAAAAATAATTAAAAAATAATTTGGTCTTTCATCTTAATAATAAGATAAACATTTTGACGATAAAAATTAATTTTCGTTAAGTTTGTGGCGTTTTGCATTACGCTATGCAAATTTCCTGTGAAAAGTGGAGGTACCTAAATTGTTAACATAAAAACATTCATCATCAGCGACGATTTTATCTTGTGTTGACATAAAACTTTGCTAGGCAACAATAACAGTTACCAAAAATAGCAAACGCAGTTTGTAAATTTGTAATGCGGTTCTGTCACACTGTGTGAGAGCTCAAAATGATAACAGAACCATATATTTAAATGCAGTGTAATGTGTTATGACCAGATTTAAACGTGATTGTATTAAGTGTGGGTTGTTTGGATTTAATGTAGATGGTCTCCAATATCTGAAGGTTCTTTTTACTGTGTCTATGAGTAAGGATTATTGTATTGTTGACTAAAATCTGTCTGATATTACCTACATGGCTATGTTTTTCTAAGAAATGTGCTCTGATCAGAAAGGTGGCAGGTAAGTCTATGGGAGAGCGTGGTTGTAGTAAAACCAATATATGTAGTGGGTTTATTATTAGTAGCAGATACACAATCTCTGAACAGGCATATAAATTAGGTACCTCCAGTCGGATCGATAACAAAACAGTATAGTATGAATAAAAAAGGTCCCAAACTTAATAAAACCAACTTTTTTTCCTTCAAAATGTTTATTATTATTAAGAGGAAAGATCAAAGTAATTTTTAACTATTTTTTTTAAAATTTTTTGATTCCTTCTAACATTTTCGAAATTTTGTCAGAAAGTTTTGTTTTGAGTTAGCAGCTAGAAATGTTACTACTGTTTTACAATGAAAACCTATGATTGCATTTGCCACTTTTTTTAGGTTACAAACACATTAATTTGGAAATTCTCACAAAAATCAAATAATTGTTGAATTTTAATGAAACTTTCAGTATTCATTCAGAAATGAATGAAATTACTTTTGAAATTATTTTTAAAAAATCTATCAAGATTTCTATTTTACCTCTGTTATCCCCCCTCATGTAAATCCATGAAATCTTAATAAATTTTACGCTGATGGCTAACTTTTGTTTTATTAGTTCAATGCAGGACTCATTGGGGAATATAAATCAACTTATTTTTATTTTATTTTATTTTTTTTTATCTTAAGTTTGCAATCAATATCCGAAAACCTTCGAAGAGTAAAATAAAAAAAAAATGCAATAAAACTCTGATATAATTTAATTTGATAATCTTTTAATTACTGGAATAAATAACTATTGAGGACATTATACTCTGAAGAAAAATTTTTTTTCGATTAATAATAAAATTTTAAAAGAATTGTTTTCACTTTAAAAAAATTTTTTTTTTATTATTAAATAATTTAATAATATATAAAATTTAAAAAATGTTTTAAAATCTCCAAAGAATTGATTGCGAGTAGACATTTTAGTTAAGAGCTGATGATCATATTGCCTATCTAAAATTGAAAAGTTTAATAAAAATCGTTTAGTCAAAATATCTTAAATTAATTAAATAAAAAATTTTTTTTTGCGTGTAACTATGTTCATTTACATTCCATTTTGAGTAGTACGATGTTCCATAGGAGTCATAACGTTTCCATAATTATAACATCTGCAGTACTATAAAAATTAAATTAGATATTTTTACCATGCCTTAAACTTAGTGATAACTTAATATGAAAAATGCATAATAAAAATATTAATAAATAACATAAAATAACTTAGAATGAAATTGAAATAACCAAACTTTCTTATTAAATTAAAATTATTTTAAAAGAAATTTAAATTTTTATTTATTCAGAAAGCATATTCAAATCTCTGGCTATAAATCTAAACTAAAATTCTATTAAATATTATATAATTGCTGAAATTATTAAATTAAATTTTTAATTTTACTATTTAGTTAAAAACTAAAAAAAGAAATTCAATTTTTTTTTTTTTTTTGCCTGTATGATCGCAATTCTTGAAAACTTCTGAAATCTTTCAACACCTCCATTCCATAATCGAGGTGACAACAGGTAGGGCTACCATAGTTAGTTTTTTTATTGTAAATTTCTGGCAGTAAGGAATTATTACTTGATTGAAATCAGATGAAGGTAAGTTTCAATTTTAAAAATTGACTTAAATGACGTGTCAGTGAGGTATATTTTATTTCTGCAAGATTTTTAAAACAAATTAGGCTACTGTGTCGATCAATCAAAATGGTGGGAAATTTAATTTTTTTGATTCAGAAAAAAATTAGATTAAAATCAATATAATTTTGGTTTAAAATACACCAGTGTATTTTTCTTTCTAGAATTAAAATTTAATCTCTTGGCTTTCAATTAAAGCTAATTTTAAAGCTTGAAGATAACTTTAAAATTTAAATTTAAGTATCGAAAATGGACGGAAGTAATTAAAAATTTATACACTACATTGGTTTTCTGTGGAGGATTTAGTTGAGTGCTTGTAGGGTTATTAGAGACTATGAGGTCAGTTTGGAATTTTTTATAATATATGATGAGTTTAATTTGATTATTATTTATTGGTTTAACATTTCTACGTATTGTTTTTGAGTTTTTCATATTGTTTGTAATTGTGTATTTGGTTGCAATAATATAAGTTAATAGTGTTATGTTTATTTTGATAATAAATTTTTATTTTTATTTTTAATATTATATTGTTAGAGCTATTGTTAAGTTTATTGAGATACATTTTAATTTGTTAATCAATAACGGTAACTGTTAGTGTTGCTTATCCAAGTTTTATGTCAACACAAGATAAAATCGTCGCTGATGGTGGATGTTTTTATGCTAACAACCTTGTAACCTCTCTGAAGATGGCTCATGTGAACTGAAAGCTTAGAACCAACTTAATAAAAAATTATCCAAATGTTGAAGAATTTTTACCTGAAATTAAAGCCAAAATATGATTAGAACGGCTCATCATTAAAAATAAGACATTCATTGTCTCTGATATTTAACAGTATATGTTTAGAAAATTATCTGTGATCTCGATACACTATATATATATATATATATACACACACACACACACACAGGATGGATAACTATTGTTATGACAGTATTTTACATTCTATGTCTGTGTTAATCTTTTCTTTATATGCTTGTTCAGATCTGATGTTTATATCTTGTACTTCTGTTTTCTCTTGTAAAATTATCATATTATTATCCCACTCCCATTAGTTAGCAGGACTTATGTTCTGTTAGTAACTCATAAATAATTGACTATTCCATGTTTGAATTGCATGGAAAGAGGGGGAAAAGATAGTATTTGGTTTCACTGAAAGGATGAAGAAAAAAAATGAATCAAGATTAAGCTGAAAAGAACAGTTTCCGCACTTTGATCTCATTTGAGAATGGTGACTGTCTGTGATAAGTGCCATTTTTCAGATGCACTGGATCAAATGATAGAAACAGTAAGGCAATCGCCAAAAATCCAAATACTGTAAATAACATTCTGTTGAATTATTTTAAAAATTATTATAAGTGTTTCTAAGGATTTAGCTAAAAAGAAAGAAATAAGTTTGAGACAAACAGAATTATAAGACTAGTGTATAAAAAATGCTGAATTTTTATCTGTTGCAGTTAAGTGACCAAAAGATTTATTTGCTCTATGAACTGTTTTGTGCATTCCTTGGTGCTGGTATTCTCATTCCTCCTTCTCTGCACTTAAGTTTCTTGTCAAAGATATTCTTCCATTTGCATTCTCATGTTTTTTTCTTGTTAGATGTTTTTCACTCTTATGTGCGTTGTGTTACAGTGGATATCGGCTTGGAACGAGAAATTGGGGAGCCGAGTTCGAATTCCAGTTGAATCCATTGTATTCACTTACGCGCAAATACCCTTGGGAAAGGTATTAATCCGTCTCTTCCTTCCAGTTATGGGTTAAATAGCAGGACAGATTGGGTTCTGTAGCCTTGGTTGGCAACCAGTCTACCGCAGAAAGCAATGGCAACCTACTGCAGGATAATCTTCTGCCCAGTCAGTCATGTCTCTTTTGAGACACGATCGCCCAAACGTGTATCACGTATAGCACTTTGACTGACTGACATTTTAAATAATTTCATCTACATGTTCTTATGGTAATGTTTCTTGCATTAGCTTCTCTCTCTCATTTTGAATAATCTTTTCAGCTACATGTTCTCTATTACCCTCCTCTTCTGTCTGATTAGTTTGCCTCTGAGCCTTGCATCTCCTGGTTTGGGCTATCATTGCTTCATGGCACTCTTGCCTATCTGTATCTGATCCTAAGATCAGCATAATTATTGCCTTTGTTTTTCCACTCTTATTTTAATCTTCAAGAGAATTCTCCATTTCATGATGTTCAGAAAATTTACTTTAATGTACAAAACAATGTAAGATATAGGGAATTACTTCAGTTTAATTTTACATTTACAGAGTAAGTTTGTGATGAATTTTGGATACCAGTGCAAAACTAAAATGTATTTAAATGAGAACTTGCAATTACACTTACAATATTAATACTATTTTTTTTTTATTTACCCTTCGTAGCATATTGGTTACAATTGTAACCAATATGCAACAAAGGGTTAATAGTAGGTACCTCCACTTTTTTTTTTTACACATTGCATGAAGAAAGAAAGCCCCAAACTTAATGAGGTTTTATCATCAAAATGTCCATTAAGAAGAAAGACCAAAGTATTTCTGATGTTATCCTTTCTACCACATTTAAAACATTTTTCTTTTTTTGTGGAAATCATTGATTTGGAAATTGTTGTAAAAATCAAGAGACCCTCGTCTATTGAACAGGTTAAGAGGCTCATCACTTGTTCCCTGTTTAGGATGTGGTTTCCGGCTTTCTCTTTTCCAATCTTCACTATTACATAGCCCCCTGCACATCGGTGACGTTACCGCCTTGCTTGGATGTGATACGATTAAAAAAAAAAAAATTGTCAGATTTTAATGAAACAAACAGGACTTTTTACAAATAAATGAAATTATTTAAAAAATTTTTTTTTTTTTTTTTTTTTTTTTTTTTTAGGAAACCTTGGTTTTTAAAAAAAGGAATAGACATATTACCCCCTCCTCTACATACACTTGATTTTAATTTTACGAAATTGAGAAATTCAATTTTTATCTGAACTCTGAAATTTTATTCATTAATTAAATCTTGATTTCAAGTCTAAAATGAGAATCTTCTTGCTTATCTTGCCTTTTCTTATGCTAAAATAGTCACTCTACCTTGAGTGGCCTTCAGGTCTTGTATTGGGTAAACTAGTTTAAAAAAAAAAAAGTCACTTACCTACTGCCCTAAGGTTGCTTCCCTGTACCTTTTCTATAAATGATTTCATGGTAATTGTTTAGATGAGTTCTCTGCGATAGTACCTAGACTTTTGAATTTAGATTGGCATTGAGATCTCATCAATTTACAGTTGAGTTGGCTAGATGTGATCATAAGTTCTAAGCTAACAATTACTTTTCTCACACTTCTTACTTGTGGAACTCCTCTCCATCTCCATGCTTTCCAGACAACTTTAATCTGCAGAAATTTAAATGCACTATAAATCACTACCTACTTGCTCTCCCAACAACTCTTTTCTTGCTTCAATGTTTCTGTTCCTAATTCTTCCACATTCAGTAACCCCTAATCTTACTGACTTTTGTGGGGTAAAACCAGTTTAAAAAAAAACATTGTCCAAAATTTGGATGTAATAAGGAATACAGTATGTTTACCAGGTACTGTTAAAATTTGGGTTAGTTTTTTTTTTAATGACCTAAAGTTTATCTAATAAGTATTTCAATAAGGTCTTAAGACTTCTAAAGCATTCTCATGGTCAATTTATCATTGTTCTGCCATTTTAATTGAAAACTAAGACACTTTACATTTTTAAAATTGAATATGTCTTAGACTTTTTATTTTTAAATAAAATTAAGGATTAAGTTTTGGATGAATGTTACTTTATGCTTAAAAACAGCAAAAATCATTTGAATACAGCAAGGTGTATCCTACCTGTAAGCACTTTCAGTGGCCAAACAGACCCCCCCCACCTGAAACAAAGATTCAGTTCCCTCTTTTATTGAAATATAGAGGATCAAAAGTGCTAAAATGCAGAAACTCTTCCCACTCTTGGCAATTTTTAGTGCTACTGAAGTAGAAGGGTTTATGTTATAATCAAGGTAATTCAGCATGATTTGTTATTTTTATTCTATACAAAAATAATCTAACAATAACTGAACAGTACTAGAAATAAGAACTAGATGATATCCCTAGACATGGGCACTGAAACGGGTACAGGCTAAACCCACTTCCCCATAGAAAGGGTTCATTTCAAAAACTTAATGTAGGTTACCCAGATCAATAAAAACTTGAAGATAGTTGTAAAGGCACAGTGGTTGAAATGTTGTGATAACAACAAAGTTTTGGGCAATAGTCAGAATATAAAAAGTGAATAAATAATCTAACAGTTTAATATTTTTTTTTAAATATTTTTTGATGCAAAGATGGCATTAAATTAAAAACCAAAAAAAACCCAAATAAATTAGCAGCAGCAACCAGAAGAATTTAAAAATTACACTGAGCAATTGCATTTAGATTTTTCAAAAATCAATATTAACTGTAGATGCTTTTTTTTCCTGAAAGGAAAGTTTTATTATGCAAATCAACTCTTCACAAATATTTAGTTTAATTGCATTATTTTTGCAAAGTTTCTGAACAAATGAATTTTATGATAGTGTTTTTTAAGCTATAGAAATAGGTGCCTATAAATTGCGATGTCTAAGGTTTAAATTTTAAAAAAATGAAAGTTTTTATTTTAGCTTTAATTTAGATTGGTGTATTTCAAACAAAAATTATGATTGTTAAATGTTAATTTTTTTTTTAAATAGTAAGATTAGCAGTCTTCTATTTTTGTAAACACAAGTTCTCAGTTTTAAAAATCTTGTAAAAATAAACTTCTGAAGTGTTATTTAAGGAAAAATAGTAAATTGAAAGTTAAATTAAAAAAAATGTCAACATCCAATTTTAAAGTGTTCCCCCATGCAGCTCAAAATATTTCTACAAACCTTTCTAATAACTTAATATAATACTCATCCATTAATAAGTTCTGAAAGGCCTCATTGCCTCTGCTTGCAATGAGTAAGAATATCCTCAATGACACTAAGCTGTTTGCTGACAGAATGAATCAGCGTATTGCAGCACGCAGGTTCAGCTCCAAAGACTTCTGGTGGCCCTGAAAATGTGTGCTAAACAGCAGCAAACCTTCCATCCCTCCTCAATCAATAAATGTGAGGTTCTCACAACAGCATACAAGGCTGAGGGCTTTGCTTGCAGATTCTCCTCTAACATCTCACTTTTTGTGTTTGGAATATCTGTACCCTACTTCCCACCTAGAATTGAGGCTCAACTGCTCAATATTCACATTAACCCCCTTGCTGGTCTCTAAAATAATTTAAAAACTTGACCCTCCTCCCACTAAAGCGAGCAAAGGTGATGGAATCCCAGTCATAGTCTTAAAGAAACATGTCACTGAATTTTCTTCTGTCCTCACCAAACTCTACATCTATTGTCTCTCTGTTTCTTGCTTTCCTGCTTGCTGGTTGTCCTTATATGTGGTTCATGATTTTAAGAACTTGGGAGAACCTTCGGACGCCACTAATTATCACCCTATCAGCCTTCTACTGATTTTTGGCAAAGTGTTCAAGGCCATTATCAATGCTGAAGTGGTTCAACATCTCATAGCTCACTACCTATTCTCTGACAGACAGCATGGCTTCTGCTTCACCAGATCTACCGTCAACGTGCTAACCATTATTGAGTACATATACCAGAC
This sequence comes from Ascarosepion bandense, assembly GCA_037127315.1. Taxonomy (NCBI): domain Eukaryota; kingdom Metazoa; phylum Mollusca; class Cephalopoda; order Sepiida; family Sepiidae; genus Ascarosepion; species Ascarosepion bandense. Next base: position 1,402,123 of record JBBBDQ010000688.1, on the reverse strand, counting down.
TCTTGATAAGAATGGCAAAGTTTGAGCTGTTGCCCTGGATATATCGAAAGCATTTGATAGTGTGGCACGTTGACCTTTGCAAGCTACAGGGTTACGGTAAATCTGGACACTTGTTTGACTTAATCAAATTGTTCCTATCGAATGAAAGTTGTGTTGAACAGGTATGCTTCTAGATCCTAGCATACAAACATGAGTATCCCTGAAGGCGATATCCTAGGTCCTACACTTTTCTGATTTTCATCAACGATCTCCCTGATGTAATCAGATCCCAAGTAGGCATCTATGCTGATGACACCAACATTTACTCCCGCCTTGCTAAGAAATCTTGCTGTTGCTCTTGAAAAGGACCTCCAGTCAGTGGTTGACTTGGGTAAGAAATGTTCTTTAACCACCATAGACAACTGTTCCTACACACGATCAGCATGAATCATGCTAGCCTCCTCAGTGTCACTCTCTCAGCTGAATTTAAGTGTAATGACTATATGGAATTAATAGCTAGATCTACTGCTAAGAAGGTTGGGTCCCTGTGCCAGGAAGTCTTTCTCTTCTGAATCCTTCATGCACATTTACAAATCTACCATCCGCCTGTGCATTGAATACTGCTGAAACACACTTGGGTGATCATGTCTTGAAAGAGACATGACTGATTGGGCAGAACATTATCCCGCAGTAGGTTGCCATTGCTTTCTGCGGTAGACTGGTTGCCACCGAAAGCTACAGAACCCAATCTGTTCTGTTATTTAACCCGTAACTGGAAGGAAGACGGATTAATACCTTTCCCAAGGGTATTTGCGCGTCAGTGAATGCAATGAATTCAACTGGAATTTGAACTTGGCTCCCCGATTTCTCGTTCCGAGCTGATATCCACTGCACCACAATGCACATCCACCATTTTGGGGTAGCTGACAAAATTCGAAGAAGAATCTGCAATGTAGTTGATACTGACTTGGCAGCCCAACTCCAGTCTCTCTCTCACTGACGAGATGTGGCTTCCTGCTATCTCTTCTACTAATACTTTCTGCTCCGAAGAGCTTAACTTTTAGGTGCTCCCCTTTTGTTAATTTACTTGAGCTACTAGACTGGCAACAAGGTGTCATCCTTTTATTTTAAAAACAATTGAGTGTAACCACAACTTCTACTCTAGTAGCTTCTTTTCTCGCATTCCCTGCCTGTGGAATTCTTGTTTGTATTCTTGTTTCCCTGATAGCTACAATCTCCAAGAGTTTAACAACATCAAGTTATCTCTTATCTCCTTGACACCAATGGGCCTGTTCTCATCTCTCTTCACTCTAGTACTGCCTTGCTTGGGGTGAGACAATTATAATTTTTTTTTTTTAGTTAGTTACCAAAAATGAGTGAAGATCCCTAGTTTTCTTTCATTTATAAGAGGAAAAAAAAAGGATTATATTTTTTTATTTATCAAAAAGGGAGATAACCTAGAAATGTCGTGTTTCGCTAGACATTGATTCCAATTTTCAAACCTACTCTTGCTGCTGTATACATCGATCTGGTTACGTACGTATTGGTCACATTAACAACATTGCCGTGAAATGCTATTTTAAAATTCTTGTGATGCATGCAGAACTTAAAAATACTAGTGGGAGTTGATATATATCTTTTTTTTTTTTTTTTTTGTTAGCTTTCAAAAATCAATTGTTCTCTACTACACAACGGTATTTACAGTCTAAATGTTTCCTTGCAATATCTGTGTCTAGCGTTCTGATGAGAAAAAAACTTTTTTTTCCCCACATAATTTTCATTTTCAGGACACTTAATTTAGGGTTCGGATAATAATTGCCGGTGTGCATAAATGACAGTCACGCAATAATAGTAAAAAAAAAAAAACTACAAAGGTGACTGGATGTCTATTTCCTATTAGGACTTATGCTGATTAATGGACGCATATATTCATTTTGCTAAAAAAAAATATGTTTAACTTTGTTTTCAAAAGGTTTTAGTATTAAGTTCTCACACGAATCTTTATATCCCCATCCAATTATTGTTCTCTTGTTCTTTCGTGGAGTCGCCAGTTTCGTTTGCTCGGTAAACACCGGAGTCGGCCATTGCCATAGTAAGGGAGATAATGCTGCACGACATAATAATAGACCGAAAAGCACGACGTGTCATTAAACGGATATTTTACGCGTCTAAACAGTGAATTGCGGCTCCTGTTTTTATTTCTGTTTTAACTACTAAATAAAAACAGAAAAACAAAAAAACGCACCCCCTTTGTATATAGCGCAACCAGTAACCAAAAATGATTTTTAACATCTGAAAATGTTAAAATATATAGGTACTTTCACTCATTCCCTAAAGAAAGAAAAAAAAAAAACAGTAAAAACAGCAAGATATTAAAAACCCCAAATTATTTAAAAAAACAAGTTTTATCGTCAAAAAGCTTATTATTGTCTAAGAGGAAAAGTATTTTAAAAATAGTTATCTTTAAAAAATAATATTTTTTAATACTTTCTAACACGTTCGAAATTTTTATTAAAATTTCAGGTTTATTTACAAACGACTGAAATTATTCTTGAAATCATTTTTTACAATCTTGGTTTAAAAACAAAAATTTTTTTTTCCAATTAATTTCCTGAAATTTCTAGAAATTGATTGCCGTCCTGGAACTTTTTATAAGTTAAATGCAGAACACCTTAGGGAATGTAAATCACTGTCCCCCCACCCTAACAATTGTTTTTCAGAAAATAAGCTCCAAATAGAATAAAAATGCAATAGAACCATGCCATTTTTATTCAAACTTTTAATTTCTTTTAAAAACAATAAGGATAACATAGTCAGAAAAAAAAACTTTTGATTAATAATTTAATTTTTTTATAAGAATTTTTCACTTATGTTTTAATCATAATAATTTATAGTTTAGTCTTTTAAAATTTCTTCCACTCATCGCTCCATTTAGGTTAATAAGTGAATACTCAATTTATTAATTGAAAAGTTTAATACAAATTTTCATGCACCAAGATTTTTTTCTTTTTTATTTCATAGTAGTTCATAACTGCTATATCATTAAAGTCACGTGTTTTAAGGATTGTACCCTTTATGAAACATTCACATAGGTTTCATAAATTTAAGCAAATTCTGGTCAACCATACTTGGACAGATAAGTAAACATGATAGATGACTGGGCTGTCATCACCTACTTGAAAGGTCAGCAAATCGGACCTCCATGATTAGGAAATTTATTGTAAATTTCATGCCATAAACAATGTTTCAAATCAGATTGATTTAACTTTAAATTTGCTGATTTTCCAAAAATAACTTCATAAATGTATATTTTATTTTTGCAAGATTTTTTAAAACCAAGGATGAACTTTTGTTTGTATTGCTTGCTCAAAAATTGAAAAAAAATTTTAATTTTAGATTCCAATCAATATAATTTCTGTTTGAAATCCACAAATATTTTCCTTGCTGGAAATAGGAAAATCAGTTGTTTAGCTTTCAATTAATCTAAAATTAAAGCTTCAAGGAACTTTATTTTTAAAAATTCAATTTAAAAGTTAGGTATAAAGAAAATGAGTGAGGTACTTTACATATTGTAATATAGTATTGTTACGAGGATGCATTTATCTATAAAAATAATATTAACAATGTATAAAGTTATAGTAAGGGATTCTATTGAATCTTACTTGTTATTACAAAAAAAGTTTTAATTCATGAAGTAGTTGTTAAATAGAAAAATTAGGAATAGAACGTTTTGGAAGATTGTAGAGTGTGTGAGTAAAATCTAGAGAATTCTAAATGATTCTAGAAATATGCAAATTAGGTGTTAGCCCCTATAAAAATAGGTTTTGGGAAGAGAGTAGTCAGTTGTTAACAGGATTTGCTGACATTATCAACTCTGGCCCATATTGTGGATCTGTACACCCAGCCAAAAGAATCTCTAGGAAAAGTTGCCGACCAACTAAAACCTGAAAGAGAATCTCATAGAACTAAATGGGTAAATAGATATTTGACTCTTTCATTGACCGTACTGGAAATTATTCTTTATAATCACATTTGAGGACTTCCATAAAGTATAGCACTTAAACTACTTTGTTAAGTTAACTGGGTAAAGGTACTTTACTCCTTACCTTCCCCTTCTCTCCTCGTAACCCTTGCCAGTAGCGAATGCAAAAATTGTAAATTTTGTATTTATATTATTTTGTGTTTATTGTAAATTAAATATTTGTCTGTGATTTAACTCTGAGTTTTGGTCAATCATTTTTTTTTTTTTTTTTACACTTGTAACACAGTATGCACCCCCATTTTTGTTTTTATTATTTAACAACAAAAAAAAATGATCATAATCTATGTGTGTATGTGTATATATATATATATATATATATAGCTTGCTTGCTTTCTCTCTACATAGCTCTGAACTAAGAACTTTTCACCATCTCTGTATAGTGCACACATGCAGGGATGCTGTAAAGTTCTTTGTCCAATTATTCAGAATCTGACAAAACATTAGGATTTATTTTGTCCATGTCAAGAATTTTTTCTGAGTTTTTGTTTTTAGCTCTGTATAAATATTTTAAGGTTTCTGTATTTTATTTTTTTTAAGGACGATAGAGCGGCAGACTCTGATATTTCCTTTGTACCGATCTCGAAGGAGATTCTAAAAAAAGACAAGGTAAGGAACAATTTTTTTTTTTTCTTATATTGCTTTGAATTAGTGGTCTGCATTCTTGAAGCGTTTTTGAAAGTCCTGCTTTATGTGATAGTTTTTTTTTTTTTTTTTTTTTTTAAATAATCATGTCGCCCTAAGCAAGAAGACATGTTACTGCCATTGTTGTACAGGGGGTTACATAGGATGAACGTTATAAGAAAGTGACAGGTTATAGGGGGTGCCAGGAAGAGGGTAAGAGAAGGATGAGAATACTGATAAGATTGATTTTTGCATTTGAATTCTTAAAGATTCTAGCTGTCGGGAAAGCAAGTAAGCGGAAGATAATTCCACAGGTGGGAACTGCGAGAAAAGAAGCTGCTGGAGTAGAATTTGCGTTTACAATTTATTGGTTTCACAGTAAAAGGGTGAGACATGTCTGCTAATCTTGTGGCTCGAGAAAATTCATATATAGGAGGTACCAGTGAGCTAAGTTCATCGGAGCAGAAGTTTGTTTTACTTTGTATTGCACCATGCTAAATTTGGTAGATATCTGAGTCACAATGCAGGTGACAAAGTACTTTTGTCCTCATCGTATTGTACTTTGCTTTATTTTTCCTATATGTTTGTCCCCATCTCCCAATGCATGCATACATATGTGGCACAGTTTAATTTATAGATTAGGTCCAAAGAGATTAACAATAGTTAACAAGTCATAAAATGTATTGTCATAAAGACAATACAAAACGATTGTGGGGGGGAGCTGGATGACACCTACCATGTTGGAAAGATATGTGCTGGGAATTTGTGTAGTAGTAAAGATGAGGTTATCAGTGACATTCTGTTGTGGACACCAAAATGCAGACAAATGAGCATTGGTCACCCATTCAAAATTCAGGAAATATATGAAGATACAGGAGACCAACTTACAGACCTACCATTTCTCTAGATGGTAAATATATTGAAAATATTTTATACCCTAATTATTTCATACTAGCAGTATAGCCCTGTGTTGCTTGGGTGGAATGAAAGCTTTAAAAATAATCCATGGTCCTGGAGCTCAGATGCTTTGGACGTTGGCACGAAAGACTAAAAAGCAATAGTTTCCAGTTAAAGCGAAACTGTAGACTGAAAGAAAAATGAATGGATGTAAGTCAAATTTTGATTTCCTGGTATCGATATCAAAAAGTTTTTTCATCGTAAACTGAATTTTGAAGGCTAAATAAGTCCCCTGAGTAAATGGTATCATGGCCGAGACTAAGAACTACAATTATACCTACTTAGAGCCAAACCTGAAGCATAAAACTAAAATAAAAGGGCTGAAAAATATAGACATACAGGCAGATAAACACACACACACACACAAAAAAACACGCACACAAACACATCTTGCCTTTTTTTTTTATATATATATATATATAATCGATTTTCTCCACTATTGTAAGAATTGCAACCTTGAAACTTCTGAATATTGTTTCTTATGTCTTTGTCTATAAGTGTATCAAATTTGATTAAAATTGGACAACTCCTTCTATAACCCAATTTTTTTTTTTTTTTATCGATTTTTGATATTTATCAGGGGTACCTCAACAAAAAACCTAGCTAAGAACACTCGCAGACGCTTATAGTACAACTGTGTAAATTTTCAAGAAAGTCAGTTCAGACGTTTCGGAGTCTATAGGTAGTGGACACATACACACACACAAAGTTCCATTTATAAATAAGTTTAGATTATTAAGAAAAATGTGTATGAAGAATTGGTTCAGCCATTTTGGGGTCTCTAGGTAACAGATGGACACACACAGAGTTCCATTTATAAATAAGTTTAGATTTAGATTAGATTCAACACAGAAAAGAACACTCATCAATTATTTCAAAATAGAAGAGTGGACAATTCTGATAAATCAGAACATTATTCTACTTACCAACTATATTGCACCTAAAATTGAAAAGCATTTCTCTGCTTAGTATAAAATTTGTTACTACTTGTAAAATAAGCTAAAAATTCAAAGAGAAATTTACTCTCACCTGTAATGATTGCTACAGGAAATACATAGGAGAAATCTTGAGGAATTTAAATAAGATTATATTTTACAAAACAGCATAGTAAATGCATTAGCTTTTCACCATAATGAGTCTGACCAGATTTTATTTTTATTTTTTTTCTTTAGTTAAAAGAAAGCCAATCAGATAAAAATTTATAGAAAATCATTTACTTGCTAGATCATCTGCAGTAAATTTACATCCAAGCTTTTGAATTTCACATTTCCTTGCAGATCTATTATTACAACGTGGGATACTTAATAAATTATAAAATATAAGCAAAAAGAAACTAAATGAAATTTGTTAGACAATATGCCCAAACATTTTAGAAAGTGGTCGTAGTGAGGGGCATTTAAATTTAAGATTTTAGACTTCTGTATCCCTTCATGTTATTACTTTGCTTTAGTCCAATGAAGTCCTAATTGTATTGCACAAAAAGGTTTTCCCACTTTGATATTGATTTTCTTAACAATGTATAAAAGATCTACTAGCTAATCTTTTTTTTTTTTTATTTTATTTTATTAATCCTATTCAGTGTAAAGAAAAAAAAGTTAACTACAGAATGAGATGTACACTGCTTGATCTCTTGGGAAATGTTAGTTTAATGGATACTTCCAATGTTTACAGCGAGGGTTTGAGATCCCAGAAACTTTGATTAACACGTGGTCCAAAGGATTTAGGATAAGGGATTATAAATGTATTTGTAAATTTCTCTTTTTTGCAAAATCTTTTTGAATCTGTATAATCAACTCAACGTTATTGACTGAATTAGGATTTTTTTTCCCCCACCATATGTTGATTTGTGACAAATTTCACTTTTATTGTTCATAGTACTTTCAAAACATCTAAAATAAGAATTTTAAAATAGCTATTTGTTCAGGTTTAATGTTTTGATATTTGAATTGAAGAGAAAATATTGGTGTCTTAAACTACTTTGGTTTTTGTTTGTCAGAGTCCAATAATAAGTTGGATAAAACAATTGCAGATGAATCCGCCAACTGTAATGAATTTAGAGGTAATTAAAAACTTAACCCACTGTACAATTTGATTGGAGATTCTTAAGTTTCTTTTTCACTGCTACAACAAACTTGCTTATCAGGGTTGTTTTATCAGTGGGACCCATCTAAAGTATGAAGTGCTTTGAATTTTATAACAAATGCACCATCTTTTTTGAGAACTGGCTTATATTTTTTATGTGGTTGGGTAAATATATTGATTAAAAAATTTTCTTTTGAAGTGACCATTTCAAGAACTCTGTCAAGTGCAGTGGGTTAAAAAAATTTTGTATTACATTTTTTCTTGTTCATTTTGGACCTAAAATATTTTAAATGCTTTTTTAGGGGGCATCTCTTAAACCTTTTAGGTTATTTATATCTCATTTTAGTATAAAACAATCTCCTACCTCAATTGTAGATATTCCAATGTTTTGTGATGTAAAAAATTAAACTTGGAATGTTTGATTTTACAACATGCTTGCCCTTTCGTTATTTTAAGTATAGGGCACCCTATGAAGATGCTACTTACCAGTAATTGTCACCTACCCAAATTATCTTCACTGACCTCCTACTAAGATGCTCTGATAGCTATTTCTTTAAGATATAACTGTTGATATAACTAGGATGTCATGGGGAGGATATATATAAACTTTAGTTTGCTTTAATTCTTACTTATCCAAATCCAATCCTTCTGAAATCACCATTGAATCCACCGTTGGTAGTGATATTTCTTATGCATTGTTTCTTTGTAAATCCTATTTGCATACCAGGCTTGGCAATGCCTTATGCTATGCATGTATTTTATTGTTACCAGTGTACAATCTTCCGAGCACACTCCACCAAAATGGGAACAGGGGTGAGCAGGTGATGATGAGCATTGTTGGGTATCTAAATGGCACTGCAGTCTGAACAAACAGAAAACCCAACAAGATGATCATTGGGGGGCAAGCAGGGGTAGTGAAGCAGGTCTTACTTAAAAAAAAAAAAAAAAAAAAATTCAATTTTTTTGACAGTCAGAAATAAAGTCCAGTAAGTATCTGACTCTTCATGCTATTCTAACTTTATAAGAGCCATATCAATCTAAAAATGGAGTACTGTTACCATCTTTGGTCAGGAGTGTCACAGACATCACTTTCCAGTTTTGATAGTTCAAAAGTGTATTTGAGTCTTTGTTGAAGAATTATTTTCTACCCTCTAGACTTTTGCTCACAGGCAAGATGTGGCAAGCCGCTTGCTGCTCTGTCGCTACTTTCATGGAAAGTGCTTGGACAAATTATATTCTTTGGTTCCACCAAGTCTTTCATGGATAGGACCTGCCACATCACTTGTATATTGTAGCAAACCACTCATATTCCTTCTGTATTCCATCAGTGAGAAGTCACACCTAAAGAGCTTCTTTCTGTGAACCACTCCCCTATTGAACACACTTTCAAAAGGAAGTTTCCCCAATTGCTACAATCTTGTTCAACTCCCCCTCCTATAAACTACCCCTTGTACAGAGTGAACATTACTGTAAGAAGAAAAGTTTACTTTAGTAGTGTTTGATATATGGTCATTTTTGTCTTTACCAATCCAATAGCAACTTTCTTACCCCCAAAATAAAAGAAAACCACTTTATGTGGTAGCACTGTTCTGTTCTTTGTGATTGGTGTAGGCAGTTGTATGTTGTGTGTGGAAATCTTTGACCTCAGTATTTTAGACTTGAAAATTACAAGACTGAACTTGTAACCTTTTGAAACTATGAACTCTGGATTTTGGATCCGAAAGCCACTTTCTAATTCTCCATAAGTCATGAGAGAGTTGGATACATTTCATTAAATGAACATTAATGAAAATGAGATTGTTAGTGGCATTTTTTTTCTTTTCCTCTTATGAAAGGACGCCAATCCTTGTATAGCTCAGAGCCTTAGGTTTATACATATCATTGGATGCCAAGTATTACATTAATGAAGTTACTCTTTTTAAAGCTTATTGTATAACCAAATTCTAATTCAAATTCTTCATTTTGATATTAAAATATTTTTAATGTTATTTTTAATTAACATCTTTCATTTAACTTATAACTAATTTTAAATTAATTTTATGATCTAAAAGACTGGTTAGATATAGTGGAAATGTTATGCAATTCATCTTGATGCATGAACTTGACATTAATTTGAGACTAGATCTTTCTGTTGAAATCTTCAGATTTTTACATTGTATAAAAACTAATCAAAATGCTTTATTTCAGGAATTTCACTGACGTTCTGTCTGATGGGTGTAAACAATCTAGTGTAGAGAAAGAACATAATGACTATATTTAAATATCTGAAGTCTTCTATTGACTTTTCAGTAAGGAACTTTGTTTAACAGCTCTCCAACAAAAGGGAATGCCAGTTCAACTCTCATTAGAAGTGTGTATGTTCAATTTCATACTAACTAAAGTCTTAGAACGTGTTATAAAATGGTGATAATGCAAATTTAATAACTCTTCTCGAAATACTGTAAATTATGATTTACAAGTAATTTCCGAACCTAAAACAATCTTTCCAAAACAAGAGACTCTTACATTTCAAGTATAAAATGCAAACCATGACCATGCAAACCATGACCACCAAGTTGTAAACAAGTGACAGCATTCCTTATAACTACTACACCACTTACTGTATTTCCCAGTACGCTGTCACAAATATACTCCACTAAAACTTGTTTAATCATATTTGGGATAAACACAGAATTAATCATCTCTAATATAACAAAGACTGTGTATTTTAACTTAAAAAAAAAAAAAAAAAAAATTCCCTCCTCCTGTGATGCTCATCGAGAGAGAAACGATAACGAAACAGTTGGTTCAGCTCATTCTCTTGAGTTCCAGTTATTAAACCTCTTGCCATTAGCTCATTCTTTAAAAGTGTCTTTCTTCCCCCCCCCCCCCCACAATAATTGTCATTGTTTGTGTGTGTTTATATATACACCAAGTAGAATCCTTGGTAGTTGGTAAGGTAAATTCCAAAGGAACTCAATGTTAAGATTTAACTGAGGCGTGGTCTATAAGAGACCCACAAAATATATTACCAATGGGTTTATAAAAACATCCAACTTATGTTCATTTTTTATATATATATATATATATATATATAGTCATCTGCAGACAGATCTGTTTCGCTGTATCACAGCTCATCAGTACGGTTAGACTCCGATTGCTACATAACACAGGCTCGAAACCCGACCGAATTGGCATCAGTTGGCGACTCTACTCTTGGGCCACGGGGCGTTCGGTGGAAGAAGGCAGTCTTTTTAGCGCATATCATATTACCCACCCAATAGCTAGGTGCTCCAATTCATTTTACTGAATGAGTGATGCGTACACGCTAGAGTGGCTACTGTTTTTCAAAGTCTACCTATATATAACTAGGGGAGAGGAATTCGGGTGTACATAATTATATATATATATATATATATATATATATATATAAATTTATAACAAGTATGTTATATCACTGCAAAAGTAGTTAAAAAGTGAGTTTTTAAATATTTTCCCAATTGTATTATAATCTTTTAGTAAAATTTCTTTATCTCTTGTCTTTGGAGACCTGCTGTGGTCAGTACAAGAAAACATTTGTCATCAAAGATAAACGTATAATCAATGTTTGATATTTTTTTTTTTTATATTTTTTTCTTTATTTTTGTGATATCTGTAAAATTATATCACACAAACTACAGTTGCATCAAAAATACTAGAGAGGGGCAAGATCTAGATTAGTGTTTCTCAATTGGTGGGGCACATTTGTGTTATCAAGTTAACAAAAGAGTATGAATTTCATGGCCAATATTTCCTTACTTACCCTGAAGTTAAAAAAAAAAAAAAAAAAAAAATATTGCTGAGAAGCACTATATTGGACCATAGCTCCATCAGTATATTTGGTATAAATTATATGAATTTTCACAATTTCTACATATTTTTTTTTCTTTCTTTGTCACTTCTTTGGTTAATGCATTTTTTGGCCTTCCAGTAGATCCTATTCTCAATAAGATTCTGCATTTTTGTTGTTTGCCATTCTTGATTTGTTTACTGTTGCTTTAAATATTACAATTTAAATGTTGAATGTGGAGCGAGTGGAGGCAGCTTGTTCATTACAAGTTTTAATTGGTTTTATTTTTTTTTTTAATAGTCTAAAAAAAGCCAACCATCTGAAGAAAACACTGAAGTAAGTTTCTGAATTTTTTTTAAACTTTTAAATTACTGTCTTGAAATAATCATTTATAAATTGTGCTTTTCAAAGTGCTTAAATTTTCATTTGTTTCAAATACATATAGTTGCATTAAACATGTTGATTGGATCATGAATGTTCTGCTATTTAATCCAATATTGCTGTAAAATGTAAAACTCTTTCAAGAACTCCTTAATAATCCTCCAATGAATTTTTAATGTTTCCAAAGAATTTTAGCCATTTATCTTTTGATTCATATCAAATTGAGAAGTATATATCCGTTTCTTACTGGATAGAGGATGGAAAACTATCACAGACATATGTAGGATTGTGGAATTTCTTCACCTCATAAATCACTTAAGATGTTTCCTAATATTAAGTTGTTAAAGGAACTGTAAACTTTTGGAAGGCGTCTTGAAATCTTTTCTGAAAATTTAGATGAGATTGATAAAATTGAAAAAGTCTCACTCTGCCTCTCTTGGTGTCTGTCTGTCTCTTTCTCTCTGTCTCAGGAATACTGTATTCCGTTCAGTTTTTGCAACTTTGCTTCACATATTCTTGTTTTAGGTTTTTTACACATTGTTAGGATGTATTTTTAATTTTTTCAAAAAGCTTAAAAGAAATATTCCTTTGCAGATAAATACAAAAACAGATGTTTCTGATCAGCAGCACAAAGCAGTTTCAAAAAGTGTGAAAATTGGGAGTGATACTTCTGACGGTAAGTTTTACTTATAAGCTTTGCTTATATTGGGTAGACTTTAGTTTAGTAGCAGTAATAGTATTGTCTGAATCTGTTTAAAGCCTTGTCAGTTATTTTGAGTTTCAACTTTCTTATACTTTTTTTTTATTGCAACTCTAAGAGCATTTATTCTACTCCTTATTATGATTAAGAATATGCTTATCAAGATTTAAACTTTCAAACTTTTTTTTTTTTCTTGTTAAAGATTAAAATGAAAAAGCTCTCTTAAAAATGGAGTTAATCCTGGCTCCAAACCGTCTAAAAAAAAAAAAAAAAGATTGTACGTAAAAGCATAAAGGTTTTTTGTAGATCAGGAGTTTCTAAGTAAGACAATATCGATAATGGTGATAAAATAAATCCTGGTAACTTACATATAGTGTATATATTATACATACACTATAGAATAATTGGCAGAATGATTAAATGTAATTGACAGAAATGGACAACAAACATGATTGATAAAATTTACAATAAGGAAAAAACTGGGCAAATAATTCTAAGCAAACAATATATACAAAACAACAGAAGTAAGGCAAAATTTCACAAACTTAAAAAATGGTGTTAAGATAACAAAAGGGATACAGGCAAGTGATGGCAGAGTTCTGACTTGAAGACAAAGCAAAAATATGGCAGATGAGAAGTGGCCTATTGTACTTAACTGATTTTCACATACACGGCAGAAAATGCCTTCTTGTACTGAGGGCCTCATATATATGTAGGGAAAGCAACAGTAATAAAGAAAAATGTTCACAAATTATAAATGATGTTAACCCACAAAAGGAATACAGACAAGTTATTGCAGTGTCTTAACTTCATGTCAGCCTTTTTTTTTTCCCCCCCTATGTCTGATGTGACTGAGAAGTGGCCAATCTTATTGGTTAGGAAGAAATCCCAGCATGCATCTGTACAATTTGTCTGTAAATTTAGGTAAGGGTGGGTGTGTGTGTGTGTGTGTGTGTGTGTTTTTTTTTTTTTTTTTTTTTTCAGTTATTTCTGTCGTGTTTGTATATATATATATATATATATATATATAGGGATTGTTGTAGATCAGAAGTCCTCAAGTAAGACAATATTGATAGTCATAAAATAAATCTGGGTGACTTACGATAAGATAATTGGTCATGATTAAATGTAATTGTCAAAATTGACTCACAAACAACTGACAAGATTTACAAAAAGAAAAGAACTGGGCAAACAATATATGCAAAGCAACAGAAATAAGGCAAAAAGTTCATAAACTAAGAATGGTGTTCAGACAACAAAAGGGATACAGGCAAGAACACAAGAAAGAACAAAACTGACAGATGAAACTTATGAGAAAAGAAGGCTTGAAAAATTTAACACAACATTGTTTCCCGTCGTCCATCTTGCCTTTAATGAAATCTCATTTTACACTCTTGATAAAGTTCAAAAGTCCTTGTTGGAGAAGAATTATTTTCCATGCTTCAACCACTCTTTCTCTCACTGGCAGGATGTGGTAAGTCTTGCACCACTCTAATGCTGCTACCATTGAAAGTGCTTGGATGAACTACATTGCCTGGTTCCACCAGGTTGGACATTCACCGCCAGGACCCGCCATGACTTACTAGAGTGAGGGTCTTTGGACAGATGAACCCTCTTATTGACATGTCTTAGAGAATATCTTTATCAGTTGTGTAATAATCTAATAAAAGAAGGAACCATGCCAGTTCTTTGGGAGTGGAGATGGGTAACGGAAAGAAAGTGGGGGGGGGGGGTCATGAAAAGACCAAATAAATCACTGGTTTATTGCTGTAGCAACAACTAAAACCGTACCACCAATTGTCTTATCAAATAAAAAGGGCTGAGAAGGTCTTGGTCTGATCAAGCATCAAATTTTGTAGAGTAATTGGCAGAATGGTTAAATGTAATTGTCAGAAATGGCCAACAAACAGAACTGACAAGATTTACAATAAACAATCACAAAAGAAAGCAAAAAACAGCCAAAATAATTCTAAGCAAACAATATATACAAAGCAACAGAAATAAGGCAAAATTTCACAAACTTAAAAATGGTGTTAAGACAACGAAAGGGATACAGGCAAGTGATAGTAGTTCTGACTTGAAGACAAGAAAGAACAAAAATATGGCAGATGAGAAGTGGCCTCTTGTACTTAACTGATTTTCACATACATGGCAGAAAGTGCCTTCTTGTACTGAGGGCCTCATATATATGTAGGGAAAGCAACAGTAATAAAGAAAAACGTTCACAAATTATAAATGATGTCAACACATAAAAGGAGAGACAAGTTATTGCAGTGTCCTAACCTCAAGACTGAAGAAAAATGTCTGATGAGACTGAGAAGTGGCCAGTGTTATTGGTTAGGAAGAAATCCCAGTTATGCATTGTATGGTTGGTTTGTAAATTTGTGTGTGTGTTTGCATTTTGCAGTCATTCCTATAGTGTTTGTACATATGAGAGTTGTAGATCAGGAGTACCCAAGTAAAACAACAATTGTGGTCATTAAATAAATCCTGTTTTTTTTTTTTTTTAAATTATACAGTATTTGGCAGAAATGATTTACAAACTGAGAATAATGTTAATACAACAAAAAGAAAACGGGCAAGTGATTGCAGTGTTCTGAATCCAAGACAAATATAAAAATATGGCAGATGATATTGAGAAGTGGCTAGTGTTAGAAATACTAACATGCATCTGTAGGGTTTGTCTATAAATTTAGATAGGGGTGGGTGTGTGTTAATTTTTTTTTTTTTTTTTTTTTTTTTCTTCAGTCATTACCAAAGTGATTGGAACTAACAATGACTATAAACTTGCCAGTCAATTTAATATCCAACCAGATGCCCTTGCTACTGCTTATCACTTTAAATAATGTGCTGTGGTGCAGTGGACATCGACTTGGAACAACAAATTGGGGAGCTGAGTTCGAATTCCAGTTGAATTCGTTGCATTCACTTATGCACAAGTACCCTTGGGAAAGGTATTAATCTGTCTCTTCCCTTTAGTTATGTGTTAAATAATAGGACAGATTGGGTTCTATAGCCTTGGCTAGCAACCAGTCTACCACAGAAAGCAATGGCAACCTACTGTGGGATAATGTTTTGCCCCGTCAGTCTTTCGAGACCTGATTGCCCAAAGCATGTATCACGTATGGCACTTAACTGCCAGCATATGTGAACATATATGGTATATTAATTTATCTTAGTTTATTGTTAGATATATTAGAAAGTTTTCTCATTTTTATTACATTTAGCAACACTGTTTTTTTTTAATTCAACAGTGTGTGCAAGTTTTATTAAAAAATTGCATATAATTATAAAAATTTAAAAACTTTAGATGAATGTTGTTTGTCTTAGTTTGTTGCAAACCAAGCACATACATCACAGCCAAATGTGAGATGTTAACAGATTTTCATAAAAGCCGTTAAAATTTTTTCTCTTTTCCTCTTCTTTACTCTCCCCTACAAAACCTTAATGAGTTAAATATTGGTTTGTTTCATGAAGGGGTCAATGGTCTAAAATGATAGGTGATTGCTACTTTATTAATGTGACTATCATGAAGTTTTGATTTTTTTTTTTTTTTTTTTTTTTTTTTTTTTTTTCTCTCTACACATTTTGGCAGAAATGCTCTGTTATTCCTATTTGAAATGAAGAAGCATCCAGATTTTTCTCATTAGCAGCAGAGCAGCTTGGTATGCCTGGATACGGGCCTCTCTGCAACGTGTCTATATCCAGATTTCTGTTGACTGACTCCTATTAATAAAAATCAATGGGAAAACCAGCTGTTGGTGGTAGACAGTTGGCAAGACTTTTTTTTTTTTTTTTTTTTAATCCGTTTTGTGAGCATATTGTTTCTAAAGTTGTTACACTTTCTGAGGCAGTCCCTTTTTTTTTTTTTTTTTTTTTTTTTATACCTTGTTTCCTTCCTTTCTCTGCTTATTACCCCTCCTCTTACTGTGTTTTACAAATCTTGAAAGTGACCTCTTTAGGAGGTGGGTGCAACAGGTATAGGAAGGAACTCTCTTGTGTTGTGCAGATTTTATGAAAAAGTAAATGGAAAAATTATTTACATGTACTTTTTTATTTTTCTCAACAGATGCTTACCTTCGTAAGTTGCAACTGAAAAAGTTACTCAAAAAACTGAAAAAGAAAGTTGTTCTTGACTCCTTAGGAGGTAAAGATAGTATTTCTGTTTTTTAAAAGTAATGCAATCATAATCTGTTTTCTGCAATACATTTGCCTTCTTAAACATCCTTTGCAGTAAATAATTTTCATTAATTCCTGTTTTACTTTGCAAAATGTTTTCTTTTGGGATGTGTGTGTGTGTGTGTGTGTGTTCGTTCTTGTCTTCACTTTCAAAGTATGATTTGAATAAAGAAAAGTGAAGATTTTTATTTATATATATTGTGTGTGTAAATTTTAATTATTTTGGATTGGGATTGATTTATGCATTGTGAAGATGGTTAAATCTATAACCTCTCATTATTCACAGCACTACTTGCTTTCGTTTATTTGACATTAAACTGTATCATCTTATATCCATGAACTTGCTTGACTTTTTTTTTTTTTGCTAACTATGAATATTCATGAACCCCTGTGCCAAAGATTTTGAAAAACCAATAACATTTTTGCTCTAGTATATAAATACTTGTCTCAAAAGAAATTCCTTACATTTCCCTCAGAGGATGAAATGCATTTCTGAAATTTTTCACATGAGTATGACTCAACATGAAATTTTTTATTTGTTTTTGGAGGGAGGGAAGTTCTCAGCATTCCTCTTACTAACTTCAAATGCAATTGGTATTAAAATACAAATGGCATACTATTAGGTATTAGTCATAAGTAATTTTAGGAACCAAAATGATGACTATCATTCTAATGATGACTATCATTCTAACTTCTGATCATATATGGCAGACAGTTAAATTTGGTATGCACTAACATACCTTAGGGGCAGCATACACAGTGGATTAAAAAAACTTGCTTGACTATTTATGATATTGGTTTGAGTAATGACCTACTGATGAATATCATGGGAGAGGTGAATTGCAGAAACTAGTTAGTATTGTTCAATTTTGCTCAAACAATAAAAAAAAAAAAAAAACTGTCTCTTGGGGGTCGGGAATTTCTTATGCAAGACATCCGTGTGTCTCAAGATGGTTGCACCATTTTTAAATGTTTCCCCTCAAAGAAAATTCTGTTATGTTATAATTACTACAATCCAAGAACAAAAAATATGGGGTGTGGGGCTAGTTAGCCTTGATTTTCATGATTAGCTTGCTAATCCTTGTTCATGGCAAGTGTTGCCATTTTAAGATTAACACCATCTGTCCGATGTTCACAAGTTTGTAGCGCATTCAGTGAAGAGGCTTTACTGCATAGCCTTGAAGACCATCACACTTAAGCCAGATTCTATTTAAAGAACATCCTTTTCACTTGCTAAACAAACTGCTAGATCAAAGGGCAGCCTCCTTTTACAAAGGGGGATACTGGTTCAATTTATGCTGGAAAACATTTTCTTTATGAAGGTGCTGGATTTTCATTCTTTATAAGTAATACTAAATTTTGCAGTGGGATTTTTTTAATGAGCTAACTGAAATAATTTCCCTATAAATTAGCTTCTAAACTTTTTATTGTTATCAGCAGTAAAGAGGGAAATATACTTCTAGATTTTTAAAATAGTTTATAAAGTGAGGCTTGTACTAAATTTGGGACCTTATCCAACTGAATAAAAATTTACTTTTATGTAAAATGCATTTGAAAATCTCCTTTTTAAAATGATTGATTCAACGTAAATAATTCTCTTGGGTATGATGATAAACTACATCTGATTGGGGGGTTTTGAGGAGCGTGGAACCATCTCTTAATTGCTGTTCTCAGGTCCATGCTAACTCTGGATGGTAGCACCTTTTAGCATCCCAACTATGGTCAAACTAAAAATGCCAACAATACATTTTTGAAAAAATAATATTAATACATAATTTACTAATATGAACCTATCTTAAAAAAAGCTTGTCTCAAATAACCCATTGAGGTTGATATGCTGTAAAATAGACCAAACCAAAGTTGTTGTCCATGTGACCTTAAACTGCAATCGGAATCAAAACTGCATAAGATTCCCACTGTTTCAGCAAATCAAAATAAAATCAAATAACTTGCACTTAATTTTTTTTTTCTAGAAAAAGAGATCTCAGAAAATGAGGACAAACCAAAGAAAATAAGCAAGAAAAGAACTAAAGAAAATGTAACCATGGATGAAAGTATGTAAACATTTCACATTTCACTTGATATTATCTTGTGTTGAAGATCTGTTAGGCATAAAACCACATTTGATTTTTGGATCAGCATATTCTGAGGAATATTTATTGTGCTATTGAGATATATTTCAGTTTAAATGAATCTTATAGAAGTAATTTTTCATATATGCAAGAAAAAAAAAAGGTTAAAATTTTAGCCCCACTTCCTCTCGTGCAAATGTCACATCAATGTAAACATAATTTTAGTTAGAAGTCCTAAACAAAAAAAACCTACTGCATGAAAAGTTTTTCTATTTTGTTATGGCTTTTCCTAAAATTTTTCTGATATATGAAAGTTAATCTGAATTTACATTTAGAGCCCTTTTTTTTCTTCTTTCTCTAATATGTAGTTTTCAGCTTTTATTAATTAATGCTAGATAGTGCAGCGTTGTCAATGTGCTTAATTTATTGGTGGATATTAATTGCCTCATTGAAAATTCAGCTAATAAAGGCCCTCTTACCCTTGTGTGCATAATGTGTGTGTGGGGGGGTGTTAACATTAGCACCAAACATAAAACATTGTCGCTGTTTGGTGTTGACTTGTTATATTTACATTCTCTATCTTGTGTGTGTGTGTATGTATGTATATATATATATATATATATATATATATATATATTAGTCAAGTGCCATACATGATACATGCTTGGGTGATCATGTCTTGAAAGTGACATGACTGACTGGGCAGAAGATTATCCCGCAGTAGGTTGCCATTGCTTTCTGTGGTAGACCGGTTGCCGACCAAGGCTATAGAACCCAATCTGTCCTGTTATTTAACCCATAACTGGAAGGAATAGACGGATTAATACCTTTCCCCAAAGGTATTTGCGCGTAAATGAATGCAATAAATTCAGCTGGAATTTGAAATCAGCTCCCCGATTTCTTGTTTTGAGCTGATATCCAATGCACCACATACATACGTACATATATATATATATATATATATATAAACACTTTTACCCATAAACATAGGATGCCTTAAAAATATTTTATTGTAAAATATATACATCAAATGCTACTTTTAGTAGATGTCAATATTTGAGTAAACACTGTTTTAAAACAATTTTTATTTCATTTACTTAAAAATAAAAATTTGGAAACTTAAATGGAATATGTCCTTTATAACAATTGAAGTGATATTGAATATCCAATTAAAATATGAATCCATTAATTCCTTAGAAATAAACCTAAATTCAACTCAAACTGCATAGGGTTGATTTTTGCCATAGAAAAATTCACTGCTAGATACTTTCATCTTTTACTATTATCTAATTTTTTACTTTGTGACTCTTGAAACTTTCTTTGTGATAGTAGCAAACCTGCTTTTCTTTAAAAGCCATGAGTTGGTATCTAATAAATCCCCCTGCGCCTGATATAAATGGCTAAGCATATACTGATGGGGATGAGCATGCATAACGACATTGGTGACTAATTAGTAACAGATGTATTCATGCAATTGGGGCTTCCTTTCTTTTGAGTGTTTATTTGGCTGATGGTGTTTTCATTTAAGAGCTTAATTTTTATTTAAAAACTAGAGCATATTTTTTTCTCAAAAGAATTTGGACAAAAGGTATTCAAGAACCATGGTCTCTTGGTATCTTAGCTTTGAAGTTTGTGTGATACACATTGCATTTTTTTTTTTTTTTTGCTAGCCGAAACTGTAGAAGTGATTAAGGAACAATCAAAACTTGACAAGAAAAGAAAGGCTATTGAGGCCTTGGAATTGACAGAAGGTATGTTCTGTTTAAATTTCGCTCAAGATAAGGAGTTCCCAACCCTTTTGCATCATCATCCGCTTTTTTTCCACTGCCCACTTGTATAGTAAATATTCAAAATCATACAATTGTTTTGTAAGTTTGTTACTAGTTCATAAACTAATTTTATGATGTTTTTTAAAAAAAAAAATACCAAAGAGAGGTAACAAATAATGTGTATTTGGGCTGATGTTGCTACTATCATTAAAGAATAAATGAAAGCAAACTTGACCATTGAAGACTATACACATAATTTAGTTTTATGGTTAGGGTTAATGTTTCAAGGGTTGACAAAAAAATTAAATGATTTTTGTTCAGAATTATAAAATAGCTACTGATAATTTTATTTTTTTTTCTTCTTGGCTTTGTGATTTATATTTGAAAAGTTATTTTATCTAAAGAACTATTTGAACGTTAATAACCTTTAGAACTATAAAAAAAAAATACCCAAAATATTTGTTGTGGAGTATTTATATCTTTTGAATATAGTGTAATTATTCCCAATTAGGCTCCTGTTTGGTTATACAGTTGCTTTGCATATCTTTGTTGATTTGATTTACTTATTTAAATTTTTTTTTTTTTTATAGTAGCATATATTGAAATACCTTTTTAATACTCACAATCCTATATTGCACACCAAAATTTCCAATCTCCTGCCCAATGGGTGAAATTCCCCACTGGTGGGCAATATCACTCAGGTTTGGAAACTCTACTCTAAATTGTTTATTCTACAGAAAGTGGCTGAAGAATCTGAACAGTACTGTGTTAAACAGAAAACAAAACTAGATGTCCTTAATGGGGGTGACCATGCACACTATCAATGGTGAAAACCTACAACCTTCAAAAATTTAACATTCGGCAACATGGCCTCTGATTGGGAGGTTGTGAGGAGCGTGGAACCACCTCTTCATTTTAATGGATATGGCTACATCTGATTTGGGATAACCTTAAAAAATTTCATTTACGGACAGGAGTCCTTAACTAAAAACCATAACCCAAAAGGTGCTACCAAGAAAATAAATAAACCTGGAATAAAGTAATTATTAGGTTGACTTATATAATCATAGAAATGTCTCTTTATAAAATAAGTAGCTAGAATTTAAAAAAAAAAAAGAAATTATATTTATAAATAGATGTCTTTTTAATTGAATTTCTATTTGTTTCTGTTTTTACAAGCTGAGACGGTAGAGGAAGTGCAAGAAGGACAAGTTAAACGCAAAAAAAAAAAAGAAAAACAAAGAAATGAAAATCTCTGGAGTAACAGAAAGTATGTTCTACTTATTTTAAATTCATATTTTATTAATTTACTGTAAAACTTCCTTAAAAATCCAGAAACTTGAAAATTAGATTAAAGAATGATTTATCTAGAGTAAAAAAAATTGTTCATTATGGTTTTTACACTAAAATAGAAATTGCTAAATCCTGTTTGATAAGGATTAAACTTGATTAAGTGAACAAAAGATTTTAAACGAAGGTAGTGATCTCTCTTAATGCTGTTAATTGTTCTTTATGACCTCTTCCTGCTGAAGTTAATGTCTTAAAAGAATTTCACCATAAAAGGAATTCTTCAATAAAAAAATTTTTTTTTTTCTAAACTTTGTGTATTGTTTGTTTGAGAGATTATTATGGGTATTTTTTGAAAAATAAATTGTTTTTGCATCATTAGACATGTTTGATGTATAAATGGTAATGTTGGGCATTTATTGACAGAAACTGATTTTAAAAAGAGGAAATTGGTTAAAGGTTCTAAAAATATAGAATTGCTCAAAGTTAGGCTGATGAAAATGATTTTATAGGTAAAAAAAAAAAAATTCGACATTATTAAAATTTACTCACATATGTACTGATGGCTTGGGGGTAGCAACTCCAACTGACACCAAATTGGTCGAGTTTTGATCCCGGCCAGAAGCAAGTGAATAAGTGGATGTGTCTAGCCGCACTGATGAGTTGTGATACAACAAAATAGACTTGTATGTGTATATATCTATCCAAAGTTGGGATGAGTCAGTTGAAAAGCTATGACACATTTTGATGAGCACCAGTTTGCTTCTTTGAGGTTAAAACGAAAGATAAAGCTATGCAAGGAAAAATATATTGGGATCTTAAAGAGGGGATCATGAATTACTTTATTGCCAGAAAGTCCTGGGTATGATGATAAACTACATCTGGCAGAAAGGCCTCTGATAGTGAGATTGGCAGTTTTGAGGAGTGTGGAACAAACTCTTTATTGCTGTTTTGACGTCCATCCTGATTTGGGAGTGGTAGCATTTGTCAGCTATGATATATTTTTATTTTTATATATAAAATCTCTATCAAGTTTCGGTGCTTAATGCATTATGGCAAAAGGTATGTACTATTTAAATGATAGGTTATCTTGGTGGGAATGGAAAACTGTAAGAGAATTTGAACAGAAACGGCTCAATGTTTGTAAGTGTCAACCTAACTCTAGTGGGATCTGTTGTCGAGCTCCTCTTTTATAAGGGTTCTTCCAAATCATAACTCCAATGAGTTATCATTATCCAGGTATCTGTATTTAAGTACATATTTGATTAAAACTGCTTTCAAAATCCAGAAACTTAAAAATGAGATTAAAGAATGATTATATGAAAAAAAAAAAAAAATTGATTGTACATTACAGCTCTTACTTTGAAAAACTTTCTAAATCTTGTTTCATTAAACTTGATTAATTGAACAAAGGATTATTGGATAAGTCTTGAATAAAGTTGATCTATCTTTATGACCTTATTGCTTTTGAAGTTAATGTCTTAAAAGAATATTTCATCATGAAATGAATTCTCCAATAAAGTATTTTCTTTTTACTCTTTTGTATTTTTTTAAGAGATTTTTACATAGGCATTTCTTTAAAAAAAAAAAAAAATTTTGCATCATTCCATGTGACTATTTTTTATAAATGGTAATTGTTGGTCATTTATTGACAGAAACTGATTCTAAAAAGAGGAAATTGTCTGAAAATTCTGAAGAGTCAGAAGATTCAGAAGACGAAAAACTTTACCCATTTAAGAAATCCAAAAGTGAGGCTACTGAAGGTAAGTTGGTGATCTATCTTTGACTTTATTGCTATTGAAGTTAAGGTCTTAAAAGAATATTTCACCATGAAATTATTTTTTTTTTTTTTTTTTTTTTTTTTTTTTTTTTAAACTTTTTGTATTCTTGGTTTGAGAAATTTTACATTATCATAGGCATTTTTTTAAAAAAAAAATTTTTTTTTTTTCATCATTCCATGTGACTATTTTTTTTATAAATGGTAATTGTTGGTCATTTATTGACAGAAACTGATTCTAAAAACAGGGAATTGTTTGAAGATTCTGAAGAAAAATCCAAAAGTGTGGTTGCTGAAGGTAAGTTTGCTCTCAAACTCCAATTGTTACTCTTAACAAATTGGATCTTATTTTTGCATGAATTGAATGTTTTTTCTTTCCAATTTGGAGAATGCCTTATTAAAAATAGTTTTAATGTGTTGGATGGTGACTACTCATCTTGTCAACTCCCTTCTTAAAAAAATAAAAAGTGGTATGGAAATTTCATGGTGTATCTTTCCCTACAATCAAAAATATATTATGTATTTTACTACATAAAATGTCTTTCTTTTTCCCTTAAAGATCTTGTTTATCAACTCATGATATTTTGAAAAACAGTTTCTGGTAATCACTATTCAGAGAAACTGTTATAGTTTATTGTGGAAGTAACGGCTTGTTGCTGCAGTCACTTTAGCTGGTAAGGTAGTTGTTGGGGAGCTGTTTGATCAAAAACTATAATTTAATGCTTTTGTCTTCTCTTGTGGCCATCACTGTATGTTGGTGACGAGATATTTAGTTCAAAGGTTTGGTTGTTAGAGTAATTGGGGGGGGTATTTTTTTTTTTAATCTTTCAAGTTATATTTTGCCACTCCTTGAAACCATTTGTTGCATATTCAAAAACAAGTTCTTAAATCTTTAAAGGGTTTAATACCTATCATCTTTGTTCCCTCCTGCACAATGATGCAACTCAATGTGCCTTCTGAATCAGAATCCTGAAGATGGCTTTAAAAACTGAGAATTTATTTAATTAAAAACAAAGGCACAGTGTAGTAATAGTGGCTCTGATTGAGGAATCAGAGAGCAGTTTAAATTCCAGTTGAATTCATTACATTTACTTATGTGCTAATAACCTTGAAAAAAAAAACGTATGAATCTCCCCCCAACCTATGGGAAAATAGCAGGACAGACTGGGTTTTATAGCCTTGGTTGGCAATCTGTCTACCACAGAAATCATTGGCAACTTTCTGTGGGAGAAAATCTTCAAATGCTTTTTCATCATGCCTTGAGCCAGCATGGAAGGGTATTCTCATAAAGTTAACATGAGAATATCTTGTGTCAATGCAGAAAAATACAAATTTATTCAAACAATCTCATTGCTTTGCATCTGTTTCCATGCTAGCATGGGTTTGAGGGGTGTTTTATTGATGACTCTGTAACTAAGCCATCATGAAATATTGGTGCAAGTTTTACACCTATATGCCCTTACTAACACTAACCAGTTTTTGAGATTTAAACTCAGTTTTTTTTATTGAAACACCATCTCTAAGAAGATTACCTACCAATGTTAGAGAATTCAGCCTACCCTATTCTACATAGTAAGTGTAGAGGTTTTTTTTATATTAGACAAGTTGCTATCCAAAGCTAAAAACTTATGCAGCTTAATGTTTTCTTTTTATCTTAAATGACCCCAGTTTGGGTGTTGACTATTTACCCATAGATGGAACCCTAAAAAGTGCTACCATTTAGGGTCAGGGTGGTCTTGGGAATAAAAGCATTTAAAAGGTGATTCTGTGCTCCTCTAGATCTCTCAATCAGAGGCCTTGCTGCTAGATGTAGTTTATCATCATACCCAGGACTAAAAAGAAATTGTCATCTTATTTCAGAATGTATCTTACATTTATATTATAATTCTTTACAATTGTAAGGAAGAAATCTGAAACTGGCAAAGGCGAAATATATTTATCCACATGAATAAATATATTTATCCACATTGTGGGTAGGGCAGTCCCAAAAATCTAGGACATCATATATGTCCTATTACTTTAGGTGGATGTGCAGGTGGTCTAATGAATAGCTCAAAGGAATCAGAAAGCAGGGTTTCAATTACAGTCAGGCTCATTACATTTACTTTTGCACAAATACTGAAATTTTATGGTCTGAATTTAGTTGTGATAAAAAGCAACTAAAAAAACAAAAGAAAATTGTTGCTTCATCAAATCAAGATGATCCCATAATGTTAATTTGCTTTCAATCCATTTTCATTAACAAACATAGAATTTTCTTATTTTATTAATATCCCTACAGAATTTTTTTTAATTAGTATCTGTAAAGTCATTGATCTCTACACAAGCATAAAAAAAAAAAATGTTCGTGTCATGTGTTACACTCCTTCACCTTTATATATAAATATTTTTTTACACAACACAAATGGAGGACAGTTTTAAATAGTGTAGATGTTAACTTTAATTATTTGAAATTTTGTAACATAAGAATTTGTATTTCATAGATGTTTAGAAATTAATGAATTTAGTTAGCAACCTCAACCCCTTCTCTTTAAAACTTATAAAAAAACAAAGCTCTTGGATAAGTGCATTTTTATAAAAGTATGACATACCCCACCTCCTCTTGTGTTTTATTTTATGACAGGCTGATATTTAAATTGTTTCCCCCCCTTTTTTTTTTTACTAGTGATAACTCCAGGTACTATCATTACTACAAGCCTTCCCCATTCTGCTGACAGCATTGAAATACAAAATCTCTTACTCGAAGAAGGAATCTTAATGTTGTGTATGAGGAAGAAAAATAAGTAAGTTGATAAAGAAAACACATTTTTTCTTATCTTTTCTAAATTGTTTTTTAATGCCCATATCTTTTCAGGAATTTAGGCAGACATGATTTTTTCCAGATGTTTTTTTTATTATGTATAAATTGCCATGCAGTCTTGGAAATGTTCTTGGATGGTGGAATGCTTTTCCATTCTATAAATGTTTTCATGGCAACTTCTCTAAGCTTTTTTTTTTTCCTGGTGCTCCAACTACAAGAATTTCAGTGTCCTACTAGATTGGCAATGAGGTCCCACTGTTTTTCTGTTGAAATAGATGAATGCAACGGCTGTTTCTACTCCAACAGTGTCTTTTCTTGCATTTTTTTTTTTCTTTTCAATTGGAGTAGATAGACTAAACTATCGCCCGGTTCACACTCCACCCACGTCTATTGAACAGGTGAAGAGGCTCATCCCTTGTTCCCTGTTTAGGATGTGGTTTCCGGCTTTCTCTTTTCCGTTCTTTTTACCCTTACGTAGCACCCTGCGCATCAGTGGCATTATCGCCTTGCTTGGGGTGATATGATTAAAAAAAAAAAAATTTCTCACCTGTGGAACTCCCTTCCATGTGCTTTCTTCCTTGATAACTATGATCTTCAAAAATTTAAATGCAACATTAATTACCATCTATCGTGAACTTGTTCATCTTTTTGTCCTTTCCTTGATCCTTTATCTTTTCAAGACTTCTTTCAATTTTACTTGTGACAATTTCACTGTACTAATGCCATTTACTGTCTTGCTGGGGCTGAAATCATTAAAAAGAAAGAGGGGGGGAATGATCTCTTATCTCAAGTATTTCTGTTTTATAGCCAGTTGCTGGGTGAGTGGGGGTGTCTGGTCTTCTAAGCAGCATCCATTTGACCAAAGGGTAACAGAAGTAAAAGAGTGAACGTCACATCTCTTTACAGATATTTATTCATTATCTGTTAATTGCCATGCATTCTTGGAAATATAGCGGAATCTCCAAAAATTTAAATGCAATGTTAATTGCTATCTTTTATTATTTTGAATCCTGTTCATCTTTTATCCTTTCCTCCATATCCTCTGCTACATATACACATATACGTAGGGAAAAGACAATACCCACTTTCCACCTAAAATTAAGTAATAATAGTAGTAATCGTTAACCACCTGGGGTTATAAAATGGAGACTTTTTTTTTCTAGGAAGATGTGCTCGCCCAGGGGTCAGAAAAAAGGACCCCTTTTCTTAGAAAGCAACCTGCTTGACAAGAAAAAAAAACATGCAAAAGAACAGATGAAAAGAAACTGATGTTCACATTCAGCCTTGCTAAAAAGATAGAATTTTGAATTCTCAGCTTCACTGACCTTAAGCAAGAATATTGACTTCTGCTTAAAGTAATCACCTCTTAAAAAAAGATTCTTTTTTTTTTTCATTTAAAGTTCTGTGATGATTCAATACAAGTAAGAATATTGTTTTCTTTGTGAGATTTTACACACACACACACACACACACACACATATTTATATATATATATATATATATATATAAATAAATATATACATATATACGCACATTCTTTTATCAACTAAACATTTTTAGTATCTTTGGACAATTCATATCTCCTTCCCAAACACCCATATGAACTTTTGCAATGTATTGCATACATTTATACACATATATTTTCAAATATTGCTTGTTGAATTTTTTGAATATATTAAAATTGATTTGTTTAATTGTTCATTCATTCTGTTGTGGTTGATCCTTTATTTTTCTCTTCACATATTCTTCTACCAGCCGTCGACATCAAAATACAATAGTACCCGAGCCAATCCGAACAATTTTATTTCATTCATTATAAATTGGGACCTTGTCTGGGATTCACCCTTTTGCATCTCTCAATTGGAGTAGATAGACTAAACTATCGCCTGGTTCACACTCCACCCACGTCTATTGAACAGGTAAAAAGGCTCATCCCTTGTTCCCTGTTTAGGATGTGGTTTCCGGTTTTCTCTTTTCCAATCTTTTCACTCTTACGTAGCCCCTTGCACATCAGTGGCGTTACCGCCTTGTTTGGGGTGATATGATTAAAAAAATAAAATAAAATAAATAACAAAATTGAGCTTGTCCAGAATTCATAATGAAAAAACAAAATTGGGGCCGGTCCAGAGTTTGTAATGCCAGTTTTTTTTTTCTTTCACTGTAATCCCCTGTGCGCTAGTGGTGACCCCACTTTGCTTGGGGTCAAATGATTTAAAAAAAAAAAAAAAAAATTTACAAATACTATGGCTAAACTGAAGAATGTTTTACCATGCTAATTGAGTATTATTTACGTATGCACTAATCAAATTTTAGTATAAAAAATTTCAGTGTATCAATCATGGCATTCCTTTATTACAATTTGTGGTTGAACAGATAAAAGGTTGTAGAAATTAAGTTCATTGTGTTTTTGTTGGCTGTTTCTCTCTGGTTAAGATTTTCTTTTTTTGAATTAAATTTTTATATTTGGCTTTAAAAAAAAATACTCATCAAAATCAAAGTTGGACAGTATATACAACATATGCTGGTAGATATAAATAATAAAATTGTATCTGTTTTGTAATATTTGTGTGCACACATAAACTTTGTATTTAATTTTCATGTTTTCAAAACACCCGTTTGCTTATCTGTTTTTTAATACCTGAAATTCTTATTTTTTCAGGAAAACTGAGATACTTATCAAAGATGCTTCCCAAATTGGCTCTGCTGTGTCTCTGTTGAGCCGCAAATATTTTGGCAGTTCTGTATCTATCAACAAACAGTTACCAAATCCAAAATGTGAGGGCATTACTGATGATGAGGGTCTTCGCAGTAAGTAATGTGTATACTTGTGTTTTTCATTGGGCATTTAAACAGCTTTATCTTCTGACCTATTTAGCCAATGATTACCGTCTCATGGGAGGAGCACATCTAAGAGGCATTTAAGAGGAAGTACAGCAAATATCGAGGGCTCTTAGACAAGTGTAGAACTAAAGGATGGCGTACTCATTGTTTCCCCAGTCGAGATCGGCTGTAGGGTGTTCGCAGGAAAGTCAATGATATGAGCCCTTACTACCCTAGGGATAACTGAACACAAAAGAAGGTGGGCGATTCAAATGATCTTGGAATCTGTCGAGAAGGCCACCAGGTGGTTGTGGATAAATAGAGCTAATGAGTGGCCCAAAACTACTACAAAAAACACGAGAATACCAGTACAACCAAGAATACCCAATCTATAACATCGAATAGCCCAAGGGAAGCCTTGATTAATTACCTTTTCTGGGGAACTTATATAATGCACGTCCTAAAGCTAGTAGCATTTTTTTTTTTTTTTTTTTTTTCTGGGTGCAGGCTGAATACTGATCATATTCGTTCAGTCGTCCATCGAAGAAATCTGTTGTTTATTGAGACCCGAAACTTCTAATGACATGGGAGCAACAACACTGACGACATGCCTGGATTCGGCACTTTAAGGTGTATTTTAATAATGAGTTGTAATTATCTGCTTCACCTGTATTGTAATTCTACTGATTTTTTTTTTGTAATTAACCTTTTAACCTATTCATTAATATTATTTTCCTTTCTACTACATTCTTTTTCAAGGCCTCTCAATTGAAGTAAACTTATTGTTAATTTCACTCAAAACTATTTTCTGTTGCAGGGTATGACAACTATGAAATTCAAATTCAGGTAGAATAAACTTTTTGTACAGCAAATAGTCATATACAGTGATAGGCATTAAAATTAAAAATACAGTTAACATGAAGCAGTGCATTAGCAGCTTGATCTCCCCTACTTATGAAATTATATTAATCTTTTCTTTGTTTATTAGTGTTGACTAATGCCTTCTGTATAATAGCAATGAATTCTTTCATTAGTATGTTGAAGAGCTGAGAATATGTGACTGATAGACATATTGTCATGTTGAAATTTTTTACTTTTTAAAAAATTTTGCCATTAAAAACTTTCATTGTGAAAGGTAAACACCCTCCCACCTTCTATTACTGATTATATAGTGAACCTACAAGATATTGGGAACTGCTATAACAAAAACTCTGCAAATCTGGATCTTTTGCCAAAAAAAAGTAAAAAGAAAGAAAAAAGCCCCCCCCCTTCCAGGACATTTTTTTTAATAACCTTCAATCTTCAGCAATGTTTTTTAAAAAGTGATTAGATTTGTAATAAAACCTGAAAGTGAATTTATACATTTCCTTTGTTCTTCAGAATTGAAAGCAAAAAATAAATGTTTATTTACACTATTGTTTATTGGAATAGTTAACAAAACATTTGCTAATTGGTTCAAATTTTATGAAATGGTAAATGAGTATTTACTTATAGCCGACATAATTATGAAATTGGACGAGAAAAATTGTCTGGCATGACAGTGAACCAACCTTTCTAGCAGTAGCAATCGAGTCATTATAATCATTTAATGCCAGGGGAAGACAATGTGACTACATAAAGGTGGAAGGAGCTGCTCACCTGGAAGTTAACATATATATATATATATATATATATATCTCCGTATTTTAAATGAACTTTATTTTTTCTCCCTCTTCAATCTTTGAATTTTTTAATTACAGTGTGTCAGGTGTATGTCAATCGGATTCCACTTCATGCAACAGAAGCTGATATGCTGTCTTTATTCCCAAAAGCGCTTAGGTGTGATCTTCCCCAAAAATCTAGGTCTTGTGTTAATAAAGGGTAAGGACCTTAATCATTTCTTTTTATGTCTGTCAGTATAATAAGATAAAAAATGATAAAGACTAATAATTGACAAAGTTTCAATTATGAATTTAGGTCACTTGTTTTTATTTGTACCATAGCTTCTTTATAGTTTTGCTTTTTAATGTGTACATTTTACTCTCTCACTCACACAGTGTGCTCATGATGGAAAAATATAATGATATGACAGCAACATATGTATTGATGTACCTACTATTATCTTACATTAGGACATAAGGGGACCCCCCACTCCAAACATGACAGGAGATATATCTGTATATATTAGATATTATAGAGATGAATTGTTGGTTTTATGTAAACATTGACAATATTTTTCTCTAAAATTTATTTACTATTGTTCATTTATAGCTTATGCACCTATATAACTTTCAAAATTATTTTACTAAAATAAATAATCCACACAATACTTATTTGGTTTTTCTCAACTACAATATACCTTAGTAAATCATAATGTTAACCTAAACATTCCAGCCCCTTCAACACATTAAAATGAAATTTAAAAAAAAAAAAAATGAAATCCAACTTGTTAAAAATTGTCTAGCCATTTAAATAATATATGGTCCCACTAAGTATTTTACCCAGACAAAATTAGTTTCCTGTCATGACATCAGGCTACTGTTTCCTCTTGCAACCCAAATCTTCAACTTCATAGTTCAACCTACTTCTCATATTTGATTGAACAATATTGACACACCTACAAGCATATTCTCCGACTGCTCCTTAATTTTCTAAATAACGATGAATTTAGTTTATATTTTTCACCATTTATTTTTAAAAGATCACCTGAAGAACAGTATTGTTCTGTAACATTAAAATTTTTTAGTGATATAATGCTTTTATAAACTATAGTAATAACAAAATTACAAACCTCTCTCTCTCTCTCTCATATATATATATATATATATATATATCATATTGAAGTCAAAACGAAGGATTTGCCAACATGACTTTGTGTAATACAATTGTAAATAAACATGTCAATATCTTGGAGCTCAGACCCAAAAATAAGATCTATGGCTCATCTTTAATGATTATTACTCATTAGTTTTTATAGTCTAATCAGTAAAAGTTATATTACAGTAAGACAGGCTCTCATGGATAAGGAATTAAGTTCAAATCTCACCAAAAGCCTCTTCGTAATTTATTTACTTAATGATTATATATAAGGATCTTGAAAATTAAAATAAAAAGCAGCATAAGATGAAAGAAATACTGCTGAAAATGTCTAATTTCAGTGATTTTTTTTTTTTTTTTCTAGCTGGTAGTAAAGAGAATGACTTTAAGCTGATGCTGCCTCACTATTCTCTCTCTCTCTAAGCGTGACAGGATGAAAACACATTCACTCACTCAATCCCATAACAGCCTTTATTATAATAGAGAGGAAGTGTGTAAAGTGTTTAATGTACATATTAAAAAGCAAAACTATAGAGAAGCTACAGTGCAAATAAAAAAACAAATGACCAATATATGCACACAAGGTGAATATACAGATCAGAATCTGACAAGATAGAAGGTAGGAAAATGTCTCAATCTAATGTTTCACTTTTGTTAAAGCTTCTTCAGATATTGAATTTAAAATGAAAAATTTTGTAATTGTATATACAGGAATGCTTATGTTTGTATTCATGTAAGTAACAACAGTATTTCATGCTTAATATTAATCTTCAGGTCACATGTGTGTTGTTTTGGCTCAACTATTTACATATGTTGGCCATTGGTGCAAAGTGTATTTTATTTTTCTGACACTTATTTTGGACGGCAGTAATGGTTATATTTCCCATTATTCAAGTGGTTAGTGAGTAAAATTTCTGTGGGACCCAATGCAGTTTTGTGGCATAATTTTATTTTTTTAATCTAAACACAATCAATCAACTAATCATTTTGGCATTAATGATGACCATAGTAGTTGATTATGCCAGTTAAAAAAAAAAAATAATAAAGTCTATCAATTGTCAGCCTCTCACACACTGAAAAATAGAAAAAAATTTGTTTGCTTCATCAAGCACTGTCCTAACATCAAAGAAATCCAGTTTTCTAAAGCCCATGAATGCTTTTCTTCCATTTGGGAGATATCAGACACTTGGCCCAGTGGATTAAAGCATTGGTTAGACCCAGTAACTTAACCCAGAGTTGTGAGTTCAATATTGGCTACATCAGTGGTGAACAAGTAACTTAAGTTAAAGAGAGGTAATTAAGACGTCTGGAAGTGGCATGGCTCATGGAACGAGAGCAATATATCCCAGTGATCAAAATTAAAGGTTCAGTTTGAAATTCCAATCTCCTTAAGAAGGCTAGATTGAAACGTTGTGAATATAGCAATAAAGATGAGGACAACAGTTCAAACAATGTAAATAATGCTTTCCTTCCTTTGCTAAAATAATCTGTTATTAATCTTATTCTTACCTCTTCAGATTTTGTTACCTGACCTTCCCAGACAAAGCAACTGCATATGAGCATATCATATTGAATGGTAAAGTGAATTTGTTTGGTTATAAATTGGGCATTTATGCAAGACAGAGAGAGAGTATGAAAGGTAAGTTTTGTATCATTCTCAGAATATCATTTAAGTTAGATGTTCCCAATAAAAAATATGGACAGGTTTTTTCCATCTTATTTTATTTCTTACTTTATGACTCCAGAATAAACAACACTGATGAAAAATCTCATATTTGGATGAAACTTCCCACCCCTAAGGAATATCTCAGGTGTTATTGAATTCTGTAACTTGTCAGTTTCTCCTCTATACAGGATTGCAATTTCTGGGCATCTTGACATGGTGTAATGGTTAACGAGCTTGTCCCTTTAGAATCATTACACTTAAGTAATGAGTTTGATATACACTGGGTGTCCCATACTTATGGCCTTTAAGCTTTAAAAAAAAAAATCACCATAGATTACAAATTTTTTTTTCCTTTGTTTTCTTTCTTTTTTAACCTGTTTCCTTCTACAACTGATATTACTTTTATATTTTTAATTTCCATTTGTGCTTTCACGACAATTTTTTTTTTTCATATGTGAATGATATCAAATGGTTTGCTGATCTGTTTAAATCCATTCTCAGTTGCCCCAGTTATATATTTGGAGAGAGATATGACAGTGAAAATATTTTATAGCCCGGAAATCCCACTCATAACTGACCATGTGTCACATGTTGCCCTTAGTGGGAGGGACAACTAAATATAGTGAAAATATTTCGTGTGTTTGTACAATTTCATCAGACTTTTTTTTTTGTGTGTGATACAGTGAAACAGACTTGTATGTAGATGACTAATATATTATGCTCTCATTACGATTGAGCTCTCTAAAGAAGAAAATTTTAAAAACAGTTTCCACTTCTGCGATATAAGCATTACTCTTCAGAAATTGAGTTCTTTCGGTGACTGGCGTGTGTATACACTTCTTATATACAAAACGTTAAAATTTCCCTTCTCTGATTCCATGCACCTATGGCTTAGGGAGTAGCGACTCCGATCGACCAAGACCATCTAAAAGAAGGTCGGCTCATTCGTGACCTGATGTCACAAAAGCAGTACTACGTAAGTTTTTGCTTAGTAAGACCGGCCGTAATGAATGACTGTAAACTAAGTCTTAGAAAACTTTTTAAAATTATGATTAAAAAAAAAAATGGTAAGATTGTATACTACTAAACTATATTTAATAATAATATTTATTCTTTCCTAAATGATTAATAATAGTAATAATAAATTGTTGCTGAAAGTGGTGTTAAAGTAAATAAACAAAAGAAAACATCACATTACATTTCATTAGAATTTCGTTCATTATTTTAATTTTCAAATTTGAAAATATATATTTTTAATTTTTTATTTTATTTTTATTTTTAGAATTTTAATCAGCATTATTTCAATTTGCATGTTTTTATTTTGATTTTAACAATCATTCTGTAAAGTTACAATATTGTAAGTGATTATTACTCTTATACAATTATGGCAACAACAATTATGAATTAGGGAACAAACAATAATTAAACACACAAACAAATTACAAGCAAATGATTAAAAAATAAAACAACTGAATATAAATAAGAAGCAAATTAGATACAAACAATAGAGATTCAAAAAACAATATTTTATGGAAAAATTTTGGAAAATAGGTTACAGATATAAAAAATTTAAGACTGAAATTAAATTCATTCATAATTAAATTTTCAAATTTGAAAACAATTTTTTTTTATCTAAACTTATTTATAAATGGAACTTTGTGTGTGTATCCATTACCTATAGATTCCGAAATGGCTGAACCGATTTTATTGAAAATTTACACAGTTGTACTATAAGCGTCTGTGAGTGTTCTTAGCTAGGTTTTATGTCGAGGTACCCCCGATAAATATTGATAATCGAAAAAAATCGGGTTATAGAAGGAGTGGTCTGATTTTAATCAAATTTGATACTCATAGACAATGACATAAGAAACGATATTCAGAAGTTTCAAGGTTGCAGTTCTTACAATAGTGCAGAAAATCGATTTTTTTATATATATATATATATATATATATATATATAAGGCAAGATGTTTGTGTGTGTCTGTTTCTGTCTGTCTTTTATACAAATCCACAATTTTTATCTGATTCTCACCAAACTTCACAAATATTCTTTAGGCTGAGTCTGAACTCAGGACAATGGATTAGTTTTAAAGCTTTCATTACACCCGAGCAATGCCGGGCTATGCTGCTAGTAAATTATAAAATCAACATTGTTTTAATTTGCATGTTTTTATTTTCATTTTAACAGTTATTCTGTAATGTTACAATATTGTAATTATTAAAGGATTGCTACTCAAATACGGCAACAACTGAATTATGAATTAGGGAACAAACAATTGAATAAACAGCAAACATATTTCAAGTAAATGAATAAAATTATTGAATATAAGTAAGAAACAAATAAATTAGATGCAAACAATAAATAGATTTCAAAATAAAATAATATTTATAGAAAAATACATTACAAATGCAAAATTTAGCTGAATGTTTGAAGTTTTCTTTTTTTGCTTAACTTGTTACTTGTAATTATATTATTTTCCCCTAAAACAAAAATTATTTAAAAGAGCATTTGTATAGCTCCAAACAAACATTCTTTCTATTTTTTCTACATTGGCTATTCCAAGATTCTCACCAGTCATAGAATTGAGAAATTTAAAATTTTCTTCATTTACTCTTAGTGGATTACAGTACTTACTTCTTAACCGACAACCATTATATGGTGTTTTTTACATTCCTTATTGTCTACCAAATATAAAATATGTTTATATATTCTGCAAAATTAGGCAAACATTTCTGTTTTCCTAAAGTTTAATGGGTGCACTATCCCTGAATAGTATATTCATTAAAAATTTGCAAAACTAAATTAACATTTTGCCTTTTTAGGTTAGTAGGAGGCCTTTGAGGTAACTTTATAACAATACTACCAGTATAGCCCAGCGTTGCTCGGGTGTAATGAAAGCTTTAAAACTAATCTATGGACCTCAGACTTGGCCTAAAGAATATTTGTGTCATATTTGGTGAGAATCGGATAAAAATTGTGAATTTGTATAAAAGACATACAGATAAACACACAACAAACATCTTGCCTTTTATATATATATATATATATATATATATATATATATATATATATATAGTGATGATCCACGTATACTGTCTTAATATGTATAGGAAAAACTACTAAAAAGTTGTAAGTTCAAAAATTTTTTTTTTTTCGACAGTATTTGTTTATTTCTATTATTATATTGATATTTCAGACCGTCCTCGGTCCTTCATCAGAAACAAATGATTTTTAAAAAAAAATTAAATCATTTGTTTCTGATGAAGGACCGAGGATGGTCTGAAATATCAATATAATAGAAATAAACAAATACTGTCAAAAAAAAATAAATTTTTAAACTTACAACTTTATTGTTTTTTATATATATATATATATATAATTATTAATTTTCTGCACTATTGTAAAAACTGCAACCTTGAAACTTCTGAATATCGTTTTTATGTCTTTGAGTGTATCAAATTTGATTAAAATCGGACCACTCCTTCTATAACCCGTTTTTTTTTTTCTTTTCTTCTCTTCTCGATATTTATCGGGGGTACCTCGACACAAAACCTAGCTAAGAACACTCGCAGACGCTTATAGTACTGTGTAAATTTTCAAGAACATTGGTTCAGCCGTTTCGGAGTCTATAGGTAACGGACACACACACAAAGTTCCATTTATAAACAAGTTTAGATTTCAAAATTGACTGAGATTCAAGGGCGTGAAGCTTCTGTAAGGTACAAAATGGGGCCATTTGAATACTGATTCATGATTTCTGTTGTGACAAAATTTTGGGAATAGCATGCATTTACTTGCATCTTTTTGACCAAGCCAATTGTTTCTAATGCATTTTAATATATGTACTGAGTCAAAAAGGAAAAAGAGGTCGATACTTCATAACTGGGTGAGGATATACAATGAAAAGCTTTGGGGGACTGAAAAAAAAGATATAGCTTTTTTATTTATTGCATTATTATCTGTTAAGCTTTTAAGTATTATCAATCATATCTCCTCTAAACCAATTATGTTTAACTATATCAAATAAATTCTCAGCTTTGACATTTCGTTGGCATAACATGCACAACATCCTCATATTGTGAGAATACACTGCTAACCATAAAGGCAAATGCACTTGTTGCCACTTCATTGCTGTTGTCAAATAAGCCAATAATATTGCCACCCTTATAATCAAAATAAGGTTTTAGATGAATTTCATCAACAAGTAAAGATAACTGTGGTGTCCTTCTGCACTAGTAACTGAAATTTATTTTTAATATACATAAGAAAATTATCATGTTGCTCAATCAAAGGATTCATATATGTTGTTAAAGTAAATCTTTAAATGGTTGAATAGCTTGGTAAAATTATATTTTTGCTGTCTCTTAATATTCTGTATCCTTTAGGGGAGCAATGAAGAAAATATAATTTCTGTTGAATAATCAAGCTTATTCGGTGTCATTAAGTTTAGCTGCTCATATATAAATTTGATGGAAATATTTGATTCTTCTTGCATCAATTCTAGAAATACATTATCAATTTTAATGTAAAAATCATATTTGGAGGTTTGGTTTGCTGTTGTTCTGTGTCAATTTTCTTCATATTTTCAATAAGAATTTCAAGAATATTTTGGTTGGTTACATTGTTAGGAACCTTATAGTCCCCTATTTTAATTTCCACATCTCTACAAAACACATGTACAGTAAAATCAGATTCAATTACAAGAGACTGATTGATTTTTGGATATGGGAATTTGATTTGATGCTGCATAGAAGTGTTCCTTGCTGCCTAACAACATTCCAGTAATTTCTATCAAGAAAATTTAATTTCCCTTCTACATCATCAATATTATGAAATTTCTTCTGCTTTTTATATGCTAAGTTATCAGTAATACTTTTATTTAAAGCTTTTACGTCAGAATTCTCCAGTCAAATTCTCATAGAATCTGGTGACTCTGTGGTGGTGCTGAATGAAGATAAATATGAGGGACAGTTTGGGAAAATTCTAGGGATAGCACTACCCTGAAGATGTTTTTTGAAGACTAACTGCAATTTTGAGACCTGTTTGTCAAACGCTGATGATTCTCTCCTTATGTCCTCTGGTCGAAAATGTAGTTCACATACCTAAAAAAAAAATTTAAATTCTTGTGAAAATCTAAGAAAAAAAATCATTCAGTAAAAATTTAAAATACAAAGCATTTTTCTTACAATTCTAGGAAAAGTGAAGTTTTCTAATATTTTTAAGGAATATGATTTAATTTATTAATTCAGCAAAATGATTCAGTGACAAAGCTAAGTACAAATAAATAGAGAATTTTTAACATTTATAGATTTTTAAATCAAAATAACAAATAAAAAAACATTTCTTATGAATAAGACAATTCTGAAAAATTGTTAGACTATTAGAATTATATGCCTATAAAAATATTCCTTTATAAATTTATATCGAAAATTTCTTTAAAGTTTTTTTTTAATGAGGTTTCTAGCTTTTAAAAACATTTGCAAATTTTTTTTTTTTTAAATGTTGTGAATTGCAAAGATGAAATTAATTTAATCCTTAAAGTTTCTTTTATTTACGAATAAAACAATTCTAAAGAAATGTTAGAATTATTAGAATTATTTTTAAGTCTATAAAAAAATATTCCTTTATGAGTTTATATAAAAAAATTTTAAAGTTTATTTTTCAAAAATGAAGTTTTTTTTTTTTTAACATGAGTGATAAAGTCAAGTCATGTTGAATTAACTTTCTTGCTAGAGTTGTTATAACTTTTTGTGAATTACAAAGATATGAAATTAATCATAAAAGTTTCAATTATATTTGCTTATTTTTTTTAATACAAAAGAAATATACCCACTCTGCTGAATTTAGTAGGTAAAAAATTCTCTTTTGATAGTACAAATCCAGAGATCAGATATTTTTTATCTTTCGAAAAAGAAAATTCATGAACTTTTATAATTTCCTTTGCAATTTGGTACAACACATCTGTAAGGCTTTGTTTTTGTTTATAAGTTAATGCAATATTTAAAAGAAAAAAACAGACAATTTAAAAACACAAATGACTTGTTCACTTGTTGAAACTTAAGTTGATGATGTTACGTGCATCTGGCCTTTGATTTAGATGGTCTTGGAGTGACACCAAATCAGTTTCGATCCCAGCCAGAAGCAAGTGGATGTGTCTAGCCACACTGATGAGCTGTGATACAGTGAAACAGACTTGTATGTGGATGACATATATATGTCATCCGCAGACAGATCTGTTTCACTGTATCACAGCTCATCAGTACGATTAGACAACCGATTGCTTTTTACCCAGGATTGAAACCTGACCGAATTGGCGTCAGTCGGCAAATCTACCTCTTAGCTACGGGCTCTCGGTACACACACTGTCTCAGCATTGGCAGTCTGTATCATGCTTGAATGCAATCTTTATCGCCTGAAGATTAAACATAAAACACTGTCACTACTCTGCGTTGACAGATATTGAGCACTTTTATCTATAAATATAGCATACTTTAAAATTGTTTCATTACATACACACACCTCTTGATCTTTATCTTATTTTTTTCTTTTCCACTTTTTCTCTTTATTAAACTCACTAATTCAGTTAGAAATTGACATGGATATGTGTTTGTAAATAATTAATATTCATTGACAATTACTCTCATTTCAGGAATTTACGGAGACTTACTTAGGGAAATGCTTATACATATCACTGACCTTGGTAATTAGAAAACTTTCTTTCTATTTTTTTTTCTACTTGATTTTTCAAATTTTAAAATGACCACATCATGCCCCAATTTACTTGAACATTTTCATCCTTTTTAAATTTGCTTGTTTTCATATTATAATGTATACTCTCTTCAGAGAAAATTACAAAGCATTTGTCAGCATAAAAAAAAATCTTATTACACATTAAATTTCACCCAATCTAATGTTAAAGAAGCCATCATAGAGGCTTACTGATTTTCTAAACTGTTTATTAATATGCATAGATTATTCTGGGTGATTAAAATGAAAAGTAACTAATGTTAAAATAATACTTACTAAATAACATAAATAGTTGGCAATGATTCTGCTGTTCTATTACTCTTAATAAAAGACGACGGTAGCAGTAGGAGCAATCAGTAAATGGTATGAAAGATATCATAGTTTTGGTTGACATTTTTTTTTTTTTTTTTTCATTTGCTAATCTTTCTAAATTATAAAAGTTAACTTTTTGTTTATAGTGATGTTTTATTTGGTTCTGCTACAAAAACAGCATTTTCTTTTTCATTTTTTAAAATCCTTTTACCCAGAGCTGCTCTGTGTCTACAAGATCCAAATCAAGCTAAGTATAGAGTATTACTGTGATGTATAGGCTAGAGCTGACAAGGCCTCACTTTAATTGCTTCCTCCACGAGCAAGGCAATAAATCCAGAGGGTTACTGGGTCTGACAGAATATAAGGGGGAGAAAGAAACACTACTAAGGAGAGAAACCAGAATTAATAACGATTGACATTGCGTTTAAAGTTTTTAAGATCAAAGTTGACTGGGAAACAAGAATCTGGAAGGGAGTTTTACTAGTGTGATAAAAACTGTTAGCATTGAACTTGTGATTACAAATGGGATGCTAGCAATTAGTATCCCCAGCTTTGTGCAAAGAGCTACCCCCCACCCCCCGCAACTGTAGTCAAAACACTATGAAAGTATGAAAATAATTTTCATAGTATAAAAAAAAAAAATTAATATATTTTTGTAAAAGAAAATTACTAATGTCTACAGAAAATTGAATTTCTGTATCAAATGATCCATAAGGAATTGATATGCCAATAAAGATATTATTTCAGTTGTAAGATTAGACCTTGCTGCCAATCTAGAACTACACTTAAATTCATTAGGTTTAAGTACTATAGAGGAAAGTCCATCAGAACAATTACCATGTAAGTATTTATAGAAAAGGCCCAGAGAAGCTACCATAAAGATGGTGGGAAAGGGATGCAGATTTTGAGGATTTTATTAAGAATCTCTGAATATATAGCATTTAGACTAAAAGGAATTTCTAGTTCAATTCACAACATAACTGTATTTTTAATGTATAATGACTTGAGTTTCGATCACAGTGTTTCTGAAACTAAAAATGGAATAAATTACATCCTTGTGTATATGGCCCAATAACCTTTCGGGTTTTTATTTTTTTTTTATGCACCCAAAAAATATGGAAATAAGGGGTTTGTGTTTGCAAAAAAAAAAAAAAAAAAAAGCTGAAAAGATAATCTACATTGAAGAAAAAATGAAAAGATTATTGGACTGGGTTTTGTTTAAGGGGTTGGGAATTAAATTTCTAAGAAATTTCTACAAAAAATCATTTCTGTCTAAACTCTTGCCTGTAACAGTAAAGATTTGAAGAGTCGTCCCTATTTACAAAGAATAATTCTGTTAAATAACTTTGCTCTTGCAAGAATGAATTTTACAAGAATTGTAAGTCTTTAAAATAAGCTGGAGAAAGAAAAAAATTAATTTTGATAATTAAACTGAAGTCTGTTCTTTTCTAGATGCGGTGTTGATTGTTGATGATCTCCCTGTGAACATGAATGATTTGGACTTGTCAGCTTTGTTTCCTTCTGTTCTGCACATAAATAAAAAGTCCAAATTTTTAAAGATAGAAGAAGAAATAAAATTGTAAGTATGTTAAATTTCACTCCAGTTGATCATATTAATTCATCTTCCAAATTGAGACTTGTCTTCCCTCACTTTGTTTTATCTGCTCCCTCTTCAACTGTTTTTTTCCTCTGATCTTTTCCTCTGCCCCATTGTTGTTTTTCCTGTCTGCTTTCTTTCTCTGATGCCCTCCCCCATTGTTGTTTTTCCTGTCTGCTTTCTTTATCTGCCCTCCCCCATTGTTGTTTTCCTGTCTGCTTTCTTTATCTGCCCTCCCCCATTGTTGTTTTCCTGTCTGCTTTCTTTATCTGCCCTCCCCCATTGTTGTTTTCCTGTCTGCTTTCTTTCTCTGATGCCCTCCCCATTGTTGTTTTCCTGTCTGCTTTCTTTCTCTGATGCCCTCCCCCATTGTTGTTTTCCTGTCTGCTTTCTTTCTCTGATGCCCTCCCCCATTGTTGTTTTCCTGTCTGCTTTCTTTCTCTGATGCCCTCCCCCATTGTTGTTTTCCTGTCTGCTTTCTTTCTCTGATGCCCTCCCCCATTGTTGTTTTCCTGTCTGCTTTCTTTCTCTGATGCCCTCCCCCATTGTTGTTTTCCTGTCTGCTTTCTTTATCTGCCCTCCCCCATTGTTGTTTTCCTGTCTGCTTTCTTTATCTGCCCTCCCCCATATTGGACTGTTTAGGCCAACAGAAATTGTAATATGATTCCATAATCGACCATGATCTTCTAATTATACATTTTTTTAAATCTCCATAGGAATCATTGACTCTCTATTAAGCTAATTTGAAATGTATGTTGCATGTCAATTTATTGAATTAGATAAATATAATACATTTTCAAAATCAATCCTGTGCAGGTATTTAATAAAATTGTCAGGTACTAATTATGTATGTTAAATTTCACTCCAGTTGATCATATTAATTCATCTTCCAAATTGAGACTTGAGTATTTAAAATATTCCTTGGATGTCACTTAAGCCATAATGGGGGTCTCGTCTAAATTAATTAGGTGAGAATTTGAAAAATGAACCAAGTTGGTCCAAACAATTACCTGCCAAACATGATGTCAATTATGTCCACCTGTTGAATTGGTCTTTTAAATTGTGGAAAATAAATGGCTCATAATTTTATCTGTATGAAGAGGTGTCACAGAATTATAATCTGTATGAACTCGAATATGCTTCCCACTCCATTTTTTAAAAATTTTATTTATTTAAATATGAAAAACGAATTTTATATTTCTGAGATGATGTAGTACTGCATTATTTACAGTTTGAATTATTGTCCTCATCTTTATTGCCATGTTTGTGTTGTGTATAGCTTAGAGTTGAGTTAAAGGGGGACAATTACATGACATCTGGAAAGAGAATAATATAACTGAGTAATTGAAATAAGGGATCTGGTTTGAAATTCCTAGTACCTAAAGACTGGTGTGTACAGTGGTAAAAACGTAACCATGGCAATAAATGTAAAAATGTATGTTGTGCTAATTGTTAAATTTTTTTTTTCATTTTCAGATGTGCTGTCTTGATTTGTAAAAATGCTAAACAAGCTGAAAAAATCTTGTCACAAAACATCACGTTTAAGGATGAAAAACTAAATGTGTTTAGGGCAACAAGTGAATTTCTGCATATCGGTAAATATTCTTCATACCTCTCTCGTTGGATGCTTAAAAAAAAAAAAATCTTCATCTTATCCACGATTTTGTTTTTGTTACTTTTCCTCTCTGTTGAATATATTTACCAGCCTATATGACCTCCTCTTGTCAGTTTCACTGAAATATTATTGGATTTAAGAATTGTCTGCAAATTTACCCATGTTTTCTATTTCATTTCAGTCCAATATTTGTCTTTTTGCATGTAGTTATTTAAATGTAGTTGGAGTAAATTTATTATTATTAGATACTGCCAAATTCATAAACTGAATCTTCAATTATATTCTCCAAAGAGGATTAAGATATTATTTATACACACTGTTGTCCTTTTTATTTATTTATTTTTTATGCTGTTGTGCTCTCCAGCCTTTAAGTTCTTGTTGACCCAGGTAACCATCAGGGATATCTTGTCTTATTTAATTTTGTTCAGTTATTGTCTGTCTGTTT
The DNA here is from genome assembly GCA_037127315.1 of Ascarosepion bandense. Classification (NCBI taxonomy): domain Eukaryota; kingdom Metazoa; phylum Mollusca; class Cephalopoda; order Sepiida; family Sepiidae; genus Ascarosepion; species Ascarosepion bandense. The sequence continues at coordinate 1,357,670 of JBBBDQ010000688.1, read as the reverse complement.
TCATTCAGTGCACATTATCAAGCCTAGGGATTGAACCCACAGTTGTCAATTAAGTGCCATACATGCTTGAGCAATTATGACTGACTGGACAGAAGATTTTCCCACAGTAGGTTATCATTACTTTCTGCGGTAGACTAGTTGCCAGCCAAGGCTATAGTCCAATCTGTCCTGTTATTTGACCCATAGCTAGAGGAAAGAGACTCTTTCCCAAAGGTATTTGTATGTAAGTGAATGCAGCAAATTCAACTGGAATACAAATTCATCTCTCTGATTTGTTCTTAGCTGATAACGTGCATCCTGAACCTACAATTACTGTCACCAAATTCACAAACCAACACTTCTGGAGGGAAGTTGGAATCTGAAACCTAACCTGTCTGCTGTTGCACTACACTAAACAAGGCTTCTTTTTTACTGCTTCTACTGAAGCTTTGTTGTCAATTTTTTTTTTTTTTTTTTTTAAATTAATGTCTCCCGTATTGTATTTATTTATATGCTAGGCCAACAAAATACAGATAACTCTTCATCCCAAAAATTTTGACAAGGATTAAAATAACTATGAAAAAATGCTGCTATTTGATGGTATATTAGACTCACCCAACTCCAGTTTTGACAAAAGCAAGCAAATGTACTTGGAACTTCATCCACAATCTATATTTGGCCAAGTTCAGAACAAATATATAAAGCTAATAAATTCTATCAGAAAAAGATGATTCATTTAATTTTTTTCCATCAGTGAAATTTTAAGTTATGTTTTTCCATGACACTTTCTTTTACTACCTTCACTCTTCAGCAATATTTGCTTTAAAAAGCAATGATTAGAATTTGAAGAAAACCTAAACATTAGAATTTTTTCTTTAATGTAACCTACTTAGCAATATAATTAGCTGAAATATCTCCATTTCTAGAATATAAAAAAATTAGTTTTTCTTTGTCACCATTTAGAGTTTAACAAATTGTAAGGTATTCAAATTGAATTTTCTTCTGTTCTGACTTGCATACAATGATTTTGAAATTTTTTTTTTTCTTTTTTCCCCAGCTTCAAAACCAGCTAATTTGTCCTATAAAGCACCAAATGGTAAGTTTGTTTGTGTGAGACATGTAGTTTTTTTTATATTTTAATGGTCTAATAGTTTCATCTATTTTTCCTTTATTTTTGTCAATGATTGATCTTTAATGAAGGGTTAGACATTTGCCTTTTTAGTATTGTCTTGCATTTGTTCTATTTAAGACTTCAATAAAAATTGTTGCTTCAAGTTTGTTTATATATATATATATATATCTATCTATATATATATTTTTTTTTTTTTTCTTGCCAGAATCTATCTTGCACGTTTATAAATATATTCTTCTGAAGGTTCTTAAGAAAATTCAAAAAAAGCATCTGCAATGTAATTGATCCTCACTTGGCATCTAAACTTGTCACTTTCTCGCTTTTGCATCTATATTTTCATGGCAACTGCTCTGACAAGTTTTTTATTTTTCTCCTTTTCTCCTGGTTTCTCTACCACATAAATTTAAGTATGCTACTAGATTGGCATCTAGGCTCCACCCTTTTACTCTTGAAATAGAATATAATATAGGTGCTCTTTCACTTCCCACCTGTGGAACTCTTCTGTTTACTTGGTTCCCTGAAAACTACAATCTCCAAAAATTTAAATACGTCAGTTGTCATCTCCTATCTTCAATGTCCACCCCTGTATCCAGTCTTTTCACTCACTGTAACCCCTCTGCACATAATTAGTGGTCCTGTCTTGCTTGGGGTGAAATGCTTTGGGGGAAAAAAATGTGTATGAATCTGAATCTGACAAGACAATAGAATAAAGTAAAAGTACAAAATAGGAAATGTATCTCAATCTAATGTGTTTAACTTCTGTTAAAGCTTCTTGAGACTGAGAAAAATGAAAAAAATAACAAAGACACTATCCTGTTATTTTGATATTTAGGATTCTTATTAGTTGGAAATGTGTCACAGGTATTAAAACAATTGATAGCTTTTAAATGTATGTGCAAGTCTGTTTACATGTATGTAGTACAGTAATGTTAGTTAATATAAGTGTGTGTGTGTGTGTGTGTGCGTGCGCCATGTATTAAAGCAATGGATAACTTTTAAATATTTGTGAAAAATATTTTGGCTAGTAAAGTGTGTAATGTTGCATGTGTTTATTGGACAGTAATGTTAATATAAGTGTAACACCCCAGTGGAGATGTCCGAACAATTTCTCTGGCGGCTGTTCACCACGCTGTGATATTGCTGGGAGTTTGTTGAAAATGTCGGAGCCTCAAGCTGGGGGTACAAGATTAAACTATAAGGAACGAACTTCCAGAACTTGGATGAGTTGAAACGATGCTTTATTTCGTTTAGAGTTAGTCTTTTCAGTTGGGGGCAGGCGATGTGACTTTCTGCTCTAACTCTAATTAATGGAGATCAAATCCGAACTGACCAACTCGAGACAAACGGAGTTTCTACTTCAAGCACATGCCCGGCTGACTAACTCCACTCACTCAACTAACTAATTCAACTGATCGGCTCAGAAAAATCACCTGTATTTATTTAAAACAATCCAGAAGTGACGAGACCCCCCAGGCTAAAACAAAACTAAGATAAGCATTGGCAACTGTAAGTCCGAAATTTCAAGGTACTTTTGCTTCCGCCGGATATTTTTATAGCCCTGACACTTTACCCGTAACCAGGCGTTTTTTTATTGCCTGGAGAAAGAGAAAATTCTATTATTTTTTTCTTTATTTTCTTAATGTGTGGTCAAGATACAATAGACAGTTTTTGACCTGGTCAACTTAAAAATCTATTTTCTAAAAGTTTATCTTTTTATCATATCAAATCACTTAGTCAAATATTTACCAGAAGACTGGTAGGATTTAACAGTAATCTGATACCCTTTCCTCTTCCACAAATTTCCTTATAAAAGAAAAAGCGTTTATTTATTTATTTTTTCCTCTTCTTTTTCACTTTTGTTAAACAAAACATGTTTTAACTATTTTCTATTCTTAACCATTTTCTGTTTTAATCTATTATAATAAAATACGTATTTTACAAATCCACCTTAATATACGCCTAGTTATCGTGTCACATAAGTGTGTATACACATGTATGTATATCCTTGAGCAAATTATTCAAAACAAAATGAATATCTTCCTAGGATCTTTCATACTTTGCCTGATCATGTATGCATTGTCTGTGTTTTTTTTTGTTTTTGTTTTTTTCCAAACTGCATTTTTCTTTGTTTTGAACAAGTGAGTCCAGTTTGTTTTTTTGCCTTCTTAATGACATGACTGATAGTTGAAAGGCTAACAACAACAATCTGTGATCTCTTGGCTTGTCAGTGTGTTCATGCAGCATTAAAATTTTTCTACACTTCCTTCTAGTAACATCCATTGCAGGTAATGGCTGTAAGACAACTAATCAACAGTCAAGACAATAGTGTCTGGGCATGATAAATGCAATCATGAATGGCACAACATTTCTCAAGTTCAATGTTCATCATACACTTCAAAAATAGATTCGTATTATTGCACATCACTGCAAATGGTTTAAGCTGAGGAAAAAAAATAGAAATCGATTATACCCTCTCAGTGGGTTTAAAACTGACTGTATGGTGAAAGAAAATAAACAAAAGCAGTCATTTCACTTAGTTTGCATAAGTCTGTGTGTTTGTATGTATGTGTATATATATATATATATATATATATATATATATATAAATTTGTCCTTTAATTAAAAATACATTGTGACACGGAAATTTTTATGCTTTGATATTTCTACCTCATTATCAGATCATTGAAATCATTTTCACAACAATGATCTAACATTGCCTGATGATTGGTAGAAATCTCAAAACATAGAAATTTCTGTATTGCAATGTATATTTAATTAAGACAAATGTAATTATATGATTATATTATGCTCTACAATATTTATTGTATTGAGCACCTTTACTTTTATATATAATTAAAAAAAAAAAAAAAGTCAGAAAACTCTGAATTCTAAAACTGTTGGTTCTCTTCACCTGGAGATATATAATTCTTATTTTGCACAAGTGCATGCAATCTTGAATAAATTTTTATTCCCCACTTTTCCAGCTTATGAACGATCCACGTTAATAGTAAGTAACCTGCCTCAGAAAACGACAATCCAGGACATTATTGAGGTCTTCCCAAGTTCTGTTCTTGTTAAACTGGTTTCAAAAAAAAGGTAAGTCTTTTTCTAATTATCAGAAAATTTTCTTAGAAGCTGAAAACCCATGCTAATTATTTACTCTATTTATATTTGAGCTGTTGTCCTTAAATTTATCCCAATGTTTCAGCTAGGTAACCTCTGGACTTCATGTGTAAGTGTGCATTCCCCCCCCCCCCCAAAGCTGTAACAAGCACTATCTCACAACCAGTGTTGGTATTCTTCTTTTGTGTACTGTGTCCTTTCAGGACGTACGTGATCATGGCTTTCCACATCTTCCTGTCGCTTTCTCCTGTTGCACCATGCAACTCTCGTTTCATCATCCACCTGATCAGTCAGTCAGTTAAGTGCCATGCACGATACACTCTTGGGCGATCATGTCTCAAAAGAGACATGACTGACTGGGCGGAAGATTATCCCGCAGTAGGTTGCCATTGCTTTCTGCGGTAGACTGGTTGCCGACCAAGGCTATAGAACCCAATCTGTCCTATTATTTAACCCATAACTGGAAGGAAGAGACAGATTAATACCTTTCCAAAGGGTATTTGTGTGTAAGTGAATGCAATGAATTCAACTGGAATTCGAACTCGGTTTCCCGATTTCTCATTCCGAACCGATATCCACTGCACCACAACGCACATCCGGTCCTTCAAATGTTATCCACTGCTTTCCCCTGTCTCTTTTTTTCTATCTGGCCTGTTAGTAACAGGTTCTCTAAGAACTGCCCTAACAGAGGTTGAATTCTTCTAAAACAGCATAAAAATTCCGTGTTTCAATATCGATCTGTCCTACTGTCTATGGATATCTCCTCCGTTCATATTTTTGTAATTTTCATTTATTGCCTACCAAAATATTCTGCTAACAATAACTAAGATTTAGATAATGGTCCAAATCCCATCCACTAAGAAATTATGATGCTTATTATTTGAAACTAGCAGTATAGCCCGGTGTTGCTTGGGTGTAATGAAAGCTTTAAAACTAATCCATGGTCCTGGAGCTCAGACTCTTTGGACGCTGGCATGAAAGCCTAAAAAGCAATAGTTGTTTCCAGTTAAAGCGAAACCGTAGACTGAAAGAAAACTGAATGGATGTAAGTCAAATTTTGATTTCCTTGTATTGATATAAAATTTTCTGCACTATTGTAAGAACTGCAACCTTGAAACTTCTGAATATCGTTTCTTATGTCTTTGAGTGTATCAAATTTGATTAAAATCGGACCACTACTTCTATAACCAGATTTTTTTCGATTATCAATTTTCGATATTTATCAGGAGTATGTTGACACAAAACCTAGCTAAGAACACTCACAGAAGCTTATAGTACAACTGTGTAAATTTTCAAGAAAATCGGTTCAGCTGTTTCAGAGTCTATAGGTAACAGATATATACACACGCACACACACAAAGTTCCATTTATAAATAACTTTAGATAGCAAGTTTTGTTTAATGGAAATTGGTGATGGATCTGTACAATACCTGATGATTGAGACAAAATCTCTGGGTTGGGAATCAGTGCAGTTTCCTTGAAGATAGTGGATTTTTTTATTAATGACAGATTAACACCCTCATCCCATTCATCTGATTTGTTACACTGAATGAGTTCACTGTAAATAAATTGTTGAATTTAAAGATTTACTTGGGCAATGTTAATGACAACCAACTGACATAAAATAAAAAATAGACAAAATTTTTGGTCTGTGTAAACCACCTTGAATGTGAACTGTACTCATTGATTTCATTTAAAGCCTCCTGCCATTTTATTTGTATTATTTCCTTGTCTCTTGGCCGCTCTCCCTACCTCTCCTTTCCCCACTCGCCCCCTCCTTTCCTCTAACCATTTGCATCTTTTGATATGTATTTTGTCATTGCACATGATCTAAACAATAGCCCATTATTTATGAGGTATTAGCAGTGCGTAAAGGTCATGCAGCCAAAACAGAAGGGCAAGCATAATTATGATACTGGGTCGAAGTAATTAAATGTAAACTTTTCTTCTTTCAGATATGCTCTTGTAAGTTTTTCAACTCGAGAGGAGATGCTTAAAATTAACCAAAACAAAGAAATTATTTACAAAATAAGGAACCAGCCAATCAGCTTAAAAGCTTACAAAGAGAAAAATAACACCTCAAAATTATGTAAGTAAACTTAATTTTTTTTTTTTTTTTTTTTTTTTTCTGTCTGTTCCTGTGGCTGTCTTTCTTTCCGTCTCTGTCTCCCCATCTCTGTCTTTTGACTAAACACAGAAAATCAATTTTGCCTAAAAAAGTAATTCTCTTGCAGACTGAAAAGATTTAAAAACATTTTTTTTTTTTCTGTTTCAGTTAAAACGAAAAAAGACTTTGGCAAGTTACTCCATGTTCGAGGCTTCCCTAAGACAACAAAAGTTGCTGATCTTAGAAAGATCTTCACAGACAGCAAGATTACTATTACATATACTAATTCTGTTCCGTAAGTTTGGCTCCTGAAAAGAATTAAACTTTTGAGTTTGTTTCTACGGTGTTTTCAAACATGCTGTTTAAATAACTAACAATAGCATGGGTGGGGTTTATTAAGCAAATATAATGAAATTTTTTTTTTTTTTTTTTATTTACTGCCCATCTGTCAGCATGTTTTGTCCATGTTCATAGTTGATATTGGCTTTTTGTTTGCTTTGTTGTTTTTTTTATAATGCTTCTATCATTTTTTTTTTTTTTTTTTTATACATGTAGATGATATATTTGTATTATTGAGGAGTTTGGTAGGTCTCCGTATGTATTTACATCTCTGACCATTTGATCTAATTTAATCTGAGTCTTGTTAAACATGTAGTAGTATTAATAGATCCAATGTAATTATGAATTTGTATTGATCAAGCAAAGAGTTCTTTAAAGAACGTGTAAATTTGTAAGTGACAATTTAATTTGTTTATAATTACTATGCATTTGATTTCATGTAATTTTTATATAATTTAATATGAAAAGAAAATATCACATGAATAATTATATATAAAAAAATCTTTACCAAAGTGCCTTGTCTTTTTTTTTTTTTTTTTTAGTCTGTATAAAACTATATTCATTAAAACTTTTTTTCTGCACAGATATGCAGTTGTTAAATGCAAAAATAAAAAGATGGCAGAAGCATATCTGGCAAGAAAGAATTTGGTTGCCTGTGGAAAAATTCTTAAACTGACATACCTTGAAAGTATGTTGAAACAAATGAAACGTGAAGCAGAATTAAAATCTATGTAAACCTGTGCATTAATATTTTTTTAAAATTTTCTTGTAAAATCTTCAAATTTTATGTAATAAAGACTTCATGAAATGTTTTAGTGAATTTTCATTTTTGAGTTTCTCTGTTCATACTTCCCTCCTTTGCCTTTCCTTTTCATACTCTCTCTCTCTCTATATATATATATATATATATAAATTACAATAAAGTCCCAATAAAAATTTAAAAAACAAAATTTTTTTTTTTTTACATTTGGCCATGCAGTTACTTCCTTACCACCTACTACTAACTCAAGGGTCAGGCTACATACCTCTCACTACCAAGGAGAAATTACTACTAAATTCTTTCTCCCAGCTCGACCCAATGAAAACCAATACATCCCAACCCCTTCCTTTACCTAAGCTAACCTCTGGGCTTAGAATATTTCCTCATTCTCTGTTTATAAGGGGTTGAAGAATGCATGTCTTAAAATGACATGTTGAAAATGGCTATTTCCCAAGTTTTATTTGAATATATATATATATATATATATATATTTAGTATATCGAGGCAGCAAGTAATTTTCTAAGCATATGCTATTAAATATAAGAGACAATGAATGTCTATTATGTTTAATCATGAGCCATTCTAAACGTCGTATTTTTGCTTTAATTTCAGTTGAAAATAAAGACAAAAATTCTCCAACATTTGGATAATTATTTATTGGTTTTCTTCTAAGCTTTCGGCTCACATGAGCCATCTTCAGTGAGGTTGTTTAAACTGAAATATAAAATCCACCATCACTGACGATTTTATTTTGTGTTGACAAAACTCCACTTGGCAACGGCAATAGTTACCAAAAATAATAAACGCAGTTCTTAAGTTTGTGATGCGGTTTTATGACGTCACACCGCGGGATAGCGCGAAATGACAACAAAACCATGTAGTCAAATGCAATGTAATATGTTATTTCCTGTTTTAAAGTTGATTTTATTGAGTGTTGATTGTTTTGATTTGATGTACATGGTCTCCAATATCTGCAGGTTCCTCTTACTGTGTGTAAGAGTAAGGATCACCGTATTGTTGACCAAAATCTGTCTGATATTACCTACATGTTTAGGTTTTTCAGAGAAATGTTGTTTAATAGTACTCTGATAAAGATGACATGTAAGTCTATGGGAGAGCGTGGTTATAGTAAAACCAATATCTGTACGAGGTTTTTGATTAGTATCAGAGATGCAATCTCTGAATGGGCATGTAAATTGGTACACTACATTGGTTTTTTGTAAAGAATTTAGTTTAGTGCTTGTTAGGTTATTATAAACTATGAGGTCAATTGTTTTAGACTTTCTATAATATATGAATTTAATTTGATTATTACTTTTGACTGGTTTAACATTTCTACGTATTATGTTTTTGAGTTTTTTCATCTTGTTTATAATTACTATCTATTTGGTTGCAATAGTATAAGTTAATAGTGTTATGTTTATTTTGGTGTAAACCATTATTATTAATATTATCATTATTGTTAGAGCTATTGTTAATTTTGTTGAGATACATTTTAATTTGTTGATCAATAACGGAGTTAGGAAATCCATTATTGACTAGTGTTTGCTTAATTTTGATCGATCAAATTAAATATCTTAAAAACAAATTTGAAAGTCACTCCATCCTCAAATTTACATTAGAACTTAATATTAATAACAAACTCCCATTCCTTGATGTGTTCATTGATTCTAGCATATTTTATAAAGAATTACACAACAACTGAAGATGGCTCATGTGAGCCGAAAGCTTAGAAGAAAACCAATAAATAATTATCCAAATGTTGGAGAATTTTTGTCTTTATTTTCAACTGAAATTAAAGCAAAAATACGACGTTTAGAATGGCTCATGATTAAACATAATAGACATTCATTGTCTCTTATATTTAATAGCACATATATATAGTCATCCGCATTATCTGTTTCTCTGTATCACAGCTCACCAGTACGGTTAGACTCCCATTGCTCCCTAACCCAGGCTTGAAACCCGACCGAATTGGCATCAGTCAGTGACTACCTCTGGCCAAAACTAGTTCAGCTGAAGCAGCAGTTGAGACAAGAGACTAGCCACCTGATGTGTGAGTGCCTACCAAAGAACACAAACATTGTATCAGACCTAACCCGACTTGCCAAAGTGTTGCATTTCAGCTTAAGATGTGGGTTGGGTTGATAACTGTCTGCATGAAAGTAAATGGATTCTGACAAAATTTTTTTTTTTTTAAAATCGTATCAGCCCGAGCAATGTGGGAATGCCACGGATGTGCAGGGGGCTATGTAATAGTGAAAAGATCGGAAAGCCGGAAACCGCATCCTAAACAGGGAACAAGGGACAAGCCTCTTAACCTGTTCAATAGACATGGGTGGAGTGTGACCAAGTATTGTATCAAAAGAACAAAAATTAAAAAAATCTTTGAATTATATGAAGATATTTTTTTCCTTGTGACTTAACTTGAACTGAAGATGGTTTAGATCAAAGTGATCGATTTATTGATCCAGCTGTAAGAATTGGAAGATTGAACAAAGGGTAAACGTCACAAAAACACCTGTATAAAAATTTAGTTTTTATTTTACAAAGATATTCTTTTTTTTATCATTCAGTGTGACATTTCACCCCATCCTAGAACCAATTAAAACATCAAATTTCAGCGGCCAACAACCAAACTGATCTTGTGATATATCACACAATGTGGAACGGGTATCGAAGTGATCGACCATATGTCAACAGCAGTATAGGGGTAGGTATATCAAAATGTGTGTGTGTATTGTGGCTTTTTTTATCATATCACCCCGAGCAAGGTGGTAACGCCACTGATGTGCAGGGGGCTATGTAAGAGTGAAAAGATTGGAAAAGAGAAAGCCGGAAACCACGTCCTATAAGGAATGAGCCTCTTCACCTGTTCAATAGACGTGGGTGGAGTGTGAACCGGGCGATAGTTTAGTCTATCTACTCTAATTATAAAAAAGAAAAGAGTGAAAAGCTTCAGGAAGGTTTAATGAAGGTTAATCATGAAAAAAACTAATACACTATTTACATTATTTGGACTATTGTCCTCATCTTTGTTGCAATTTGTATGACCTTTAAGCCGTTGTAAACTCCGGCCTCCTTCAGATGCTAGGAATTTTGAACCGAACCCTTTATTACAATCACTGGGGTATATCATTCTCATTCCTTGTACGAAGCCTCTATTGGTAGCTGAGACGTACAAATGGCTACAAAGACGAGGACAATAGTCTGAATAATATAGTGTAAATACATCATCGCAGAAATATAGACAAATACTGGAAAAAAAACTAATATTTAGATAAATTTCTAATTTGTTTATTAAATAAGAATTTAATCTGGAATTTTATTTATTTATTTTTTTTGTACAATCTGAAATTTTACAAAAAGAACTAATGTTTTAGTCCCTTATTTTTCTTCTATGTGCGCTGTCCCTTCAAGATGTAGGCGATCATGACTTTCCACGTTTTCCTATCCCTGGTGGCTCTGAGCATGCCTTCTGTTACACCATGCAACCCTCATTCCGTCATCCACCTGATTAGGTCTTTCAAATATGTTATACATTGCTTTTTCCTGTCTTTGTTCCATCTGTCTGGCCTGTTAGTATCAGGTTCTCCAAGCCCTCCTTCCTTATTGCGTGCCCCAGGAACTTCAGCTGTCTCTTCCGATGCTCAGTATTAATTTCTTTTTTGTTTTCATCATTTCCAAGACCTCATCATTGCTCACATGTTCGATCCATGATATTCGCAGCATCCTTCTGTAGAACCACATAGTTTCTCTATACTGCACCCTTCCTCCTCTTATGCATGCGTACACACACATTCAACCGTCCACAATTCAAAATACTAAATCAGTGAAAACCCAGAACTCTTCAAAAATTGAGGAAAACCTCGATTTTCATAGTGGAAAAAGAAAGAAAACATGACCTTCCCAAAGTGGGGTGACTCAGACTTACACATAAATAACACCAAACCCGCAACAATATTTAAACAAGCAGAAAAACTGGACAAGCCCTGATAAGTGAGTGCATTCTTATGTTCACAAATCACGTTACATTATGGAAGTGATGCCAATCATTGATTTATTTGTTTGTATGTGTGTGTGAGAGAGAGAGCAAGCTAGGTTTTTCCTCACTGAAATCGCCATACAACATTGTAATTTTCAGTTTTATTTGAAAATATACATATTTAGCTCTGTAAATAGATAATACTATTTAAAATGTAATATTACATTGCTCTGTTTTTTCCATAAGTCTGCTGATTTTAATGAAACTTTCGACTTTCAGGACCTATTAAAAAAATGAATGAAATTATTTTTGAAATCCTTATTTATCTTGACACACACGTTATCCCACACCACATAAAATCATTAAATTTCAAGAAAATAAATTTTGTAGAGAAAATTGGTTCATTAGTTAAATGCAGGACTTACTAGGGAATGTGAAGCATCTATATATTTTTATTTATTTCAATCATGTTGTCTTTTTTCTGAAAATCTGCTCCCAATAGTAAAATAAAAAATGCAGTAAAAACTATAACATTCAATTAGATAAGTTTTTAATTCCTTTAATAAATAATACAGGCTATTAATGTCTTTAATAAATTAAAGACATAGTCTGAAGAATTTTTTTTATTATTAGGGAAATTTTAAAATAATTGTTTACATTTTTAAATTATAATAATTTATAAAGTTGAAAAATATTTAAAAAAATATTTCAAAGACTTGTAGACGATAAGTGAAAACTATACTAATTGAAAATTAATACAAATCATCGTATTTTGAAAACAATTTTTAACCTTTGCTTTTTATGTATCTGAATATTTTTTTTATTTTTAAATTTTTTTATGGTAATTTCTGCATGTACATAAAAAGGTCGTTTGTATCACGGTTTCTTACAGGAAAAAATTTGGGCAATTATATCACTTGTGATCACCCTAGAGATTTAGCTTATCTCGCGTCTGCTTGTTGTCACACGTAAAATCATACAGGAAGGATCAATATTCCATAATTAAGAAATCAGTCAGTTAAGTGCCATACATGATACACGCTTGGGCGATCATGTCTCGAAAGAGACATGACTGACTGGGCAGAAGATTATCCCGCAGTAGGTTGCCATTGCTTTTTGCGGTAGACTGGTTGCCGACCAAGGCTATAGAACCCAACCTGTCCTGTTATTTAACCCATAACTGGAAGGAATAGACGGATTAATACCTTTCCCAAGGGTATTTGCGCGTAAGTGAATGCAATGAATTCGGCTGGAATTCGAACTCTGCTCCCCGATTTCTCGTTCCGAGCCGATATCCAATGCTACCACAACGCACATCGCGATAGCTCAGTTGATAGAGCGGATGGCTGTAGTGTGTGAATTAAGAAATAGTTTGTCTAAATTTCATGCTACAAATAAGTAATACTTGTGTAAATAAAATTACTTTGATATTAAAATTTGCTAATTGTCCAAAAATAACGTGTCACAGATGTATATTTTATTTTAGTAAAATTTTTAAAACCGAAGTACTTATATTAAAACAGAAATAGGGGTTGTTCCAACAAGAGAAATTGGTATAGAAGAAAAAAAAGAATTGCGTGTATGTCAAAGTTCATACGCGTTTTTTTCTCTCTCTCTCTCTCTCCCACACACACACACACACACACACACACACACACTCGCACGTTAAATCTCTTCCGTCACCTTTCGTTGGCCAGAGAAATTTTTTTCACACTGACTTGCGAAATTTGATTTTGTCATACTTCAAAATTGTTTTCAGCGATTTTGATTCAATTCTACTTTACGGGTCATCTAGTTGTTTATGGAATACTTAGTTCTGCTATGGTTCGCGAAATTTTTAGCACGTTTTTGTTTCGAATGTAGATGTGTTTTCGAACTTGAAATGGTTTCCTTCTATTATCTTGAATACCCCACACTTTTTTTATTGTTGCATTTTGTGACCCCCTGTGTTGTGTTGCTCGAATCTTGATATTAGCATGTTTTTTAAATTTTTGGGTTGGCATTTGCTTTTAATTATTTTAGTCGTTTTTAAGATTTCGTTTATCATTTTTGTTGAGTCATTCTGTGTTTTATCTTCGTAAATAATTCTGGGTTGCTTTTGTTGCGTGTGGAGACATGCGAGAATGTTTTCTTTTTCATGTTTTTTTGCATTCTGGAGACGTTTGATTGGTATTTCTTCTGCCAATTGGAAACTCTTGTTTATTAGTGGAGTCGGGTATCCTCTTATTTATAGTGTTTTTCGTAGTTCCTCTAGGAGTATTTTATGAAGGGTTTCATCAATTACTATTGTGCAAATTCGTCGTGCTAGGGAGTAGTAGATGGATTTTAGAAAGAAACTTCACGTTTGAAAACACATCTACATTCGAAATAAAAACAAACCTGAGCTGCAACTCTAAAAACGTAATTTATGCTTTAAAATGCGGTAAATGCGCAAAAATATACGTGGAGGCGGCACAAGGCCTGAATAAAAGAGTAGCTCTGCACAGGAGTAACACTAAACTAGCGAATAACAGGAAATTGTACGTTTCCCAACATTTACACGAATGTAGAATTCAGACTAATGCTTATCTACCAGAATGCAGATTATGACACTCATGATGCAGGAAGAAATATAACAAAAATACAAGCCTCCCCTTAACAAAATATGAAAAACCTAAGACACACTAAATTCAAACGCGCTATTTAAAAAAAAAAAAAAAAAAAAAATAGCGAACCATTGCAAAAAATAGGATTCCAAGAACAATAAAAAGAACGAGATGACCCGTAGAGTAGAATCAAAATGGCTGAAAACAATTTGGAAGTATAAAGACCAAGTCAAATTTCGCAAGTCTGTGAAAAAACAATTTTCTGGTCAACGAAATGTGACGGAAGAGATTTAACGTGCGAGTGTGGGGTGAGGGAGAACAAAAAAGAAAAAAAAGTCAGCAAACAAACAGCGCATATGAACTTTCTCACCTGCTCACAACTTATCTATATAGACACGATATTTTGGCCATCAGAAAAACAGATTTCGATATGTAAAGTCACAAGTTTATTCGCCTGAAGAGTCAATTTTGGACTCGAAACGTTTAGCGATACAAATACTATTATGGACACTTAATATATCATACAAAAAGCAAGTAATATTAATGATAATAATAAATCTACACTTTAAAAAAACGTTCACAGCTTCTCAAACTTTTTTCTTATATATGCACATATATTTTTAAAATGGTTGTCCTTTTCTAAATACGACTCGCATAAGAAGCGAAATGGAAAAAGCAATAAAAAAAAATCTATAATGCATATTAGATTAATTTTTTTAAAAACCTTTTCTTTCCTTATATATATACCGAATTATTTTTTATTTCCCAGTTGATGTTGTGGATTATTCTAATACGTTTTTCGAATATGTCAACAGATATTTGTGTCGGACAATTTTAAAAATTTTATTTCTCTCTATTTTTTGACAATTCTGTCTGTCTCGTCCAAGGCGAGAAGAACAGTATTTGTACTGAAAGCCGCGGGAAGTGTAGAAAGTTTTAATAATTTTGAAGGCAGAAGCACTGCGCAACCTCAATCCAAATCATAAGCAGCCATATTGAAAAAACAATGAAAATCATTTTTGTCATTTGGTCTGAACTGTGTTTAATTCCACCCCCATAAATACGTTTTTTTTTTTTGTATAACTGTCAGTTTTTTATTTACTTTGTCATAAAACGCTTGCGTCTTAAATTTTAGATAATAGAGAAAAGCTATTTTATGTCGTAGTTTGGGCGGAATTTATTAAAGATATCTTCGACGCGTGCATCTACATACGCAATCACACATACGCAATCACACCCATCCACCCAGCAACAGACATAAAAACATGCACACACGTAAATTTCTTAAACTAATAGATAAACATTTTCCCTCAAATAACCCTCTAAGCAAAATGTTCAATAGAGATACAATAAAACTAAGCTATAGCTGCTCCAACAATTTAGAAAAAATAATTAAATAACACAATAAAATAAAATATTAAAAATATTAAAAGCGTACAACAAAAATAACTCCAACATTCATACCAGTCTTTGTAACTGTAGAAATCCAAACCAATGCCCTATACCTAATAAATGTTTAACAAAATCCCTGAGTGTTCGATTTCATCCATGGAGAATTCTAAGATTGCTAAAATTTATATCGGAAGCACAATGAACATATTAAAAAAACGCTTTTACAATCACCTCTCATCCTTCAATAACAAGGACAAAACAAAATATGACATCACTTTTATAAGTATTTTTGGAAGTTAACATATGAAAAATCCTCAAACAAGCCAGAACATCTAAATCAATAAATGAACCATGTTTCCTTTGTCTTCTAGAAAAAATTGAAATCATTAAATACATGAATAGCAACATACTATTAAACCAGAGGCATGAAACCACTGTAAACACATTAAAGAACTGACATTACAATCATGCTAAAAACTACAAAAGCCAAAGTTAGGACACCTTAGAGACGATAAACCTTTATAATATTAACATACTTTACATCAAATTTTAACTATTCCATACCACAAACTGTGATCTAATTGAAAGTTTTATAGAAAAAAATGATTTCTTAAATTTCAAATTAAGGCTGAATATACAAAAATAGATTAATTACAAAAAACTAAGTTTAAATACAAAAATATAGTGTAGTCGTACAATTCAATAATAAAGATAGGTCCACTAAATGGTAACTACCATTTCCACTTCATCGCATCTAATCCTACTCCTCCCAACCCTATATACATTTCCTTATTTTCGCCTTTTACTAAACCAGAAGAAAAAAAATCCAATCATTAAGCTATAAAAAAACTATAACTTATCTTTTAATGTTAAATATGTCTACAAAATTTTCGACACGCTCATTAATCAACTCTATTCCCTCTTTTCACTCAAAATTCTAACAGACAATTTAGAAAACTTATTCCCTTGTCCCTAACCCCATCTACACCCCACACACAACTCGCCAAATATAAGAAGAGAGATTTTCCATTCCTTTCCACTCCACGTGATGAGACATTGTCATGTCGAAACAAAATGCACACTTTGTAGTGGATAATAATTTGTACATGTTCCAAACTATAATCTCTCTCTCTCTCTCTCTCTCTCTCTCTCTCTCATATATAGTAGTCATCCACATACGAGCCCGTTTCACTGTATCACAACTCATCAGTGTGGCTAGACATTACCACTTGCTGCTGGCCGATATCGAAACTCGACCGATTTGGTGTCAGTCGGAGTCGCTACCCCACTAAGCCATAGGCGCACGGAGTGAGAGAAGGGAAGTTTTAACGTGTTGTATATGGGCAGTGTATACACACGCCAGTCACCGAAAGAACTCCATTTCTGAAAAGTAACTAGTAACGCATATATCGCAGAAGTGGAAACTGTTTTTGAAATTTTCTTCTCTAGAGAGCTCAATCGTAATGAGATGCACACACACACACACACACACACACACACACACACACACACACACACTTTCTATTTTTAAACGAGTTATTTCACTACCCAGGTTTCTACCATGAGTGGTGTCTTCAGGCGATTTTTAATAACTGATTTTACCTTTTACCGTTTTTCTTTTTAAGAACGCTCTTGCAACGGTGTTTTATTTGAACGTTCACGTGGCAGTGAATTTATGAACGCGCATTGTTTAAATTCAAACGAATTATGACGTTTTCCCATGGTTGTATGAACCTAATAGGTATTTCTTATTGTGGATGCATTTAGTCATAATTTCTGTTCTTTCATTTAACAGTTCATCTTTATTTAGGTATAGCATATTTTCTAATTTTTCTTCTTGGCACAGTCTACATATTTGTCCACCGTTGTAAGGCTTGGCTGTTTTTACAGTGCTCCACGTTGTGTGTGAATCTTTTTCATATTTTGATTTCAATTTCCAGATGTGGTTAGCCAATTTTGTATTGTTTTTTTAAAATTTTTCTATTTTAAATGTAGATCTGGGGTTGAACCACCTGGTCTTAAAGGTGTCTTTGGTTGAGCCCAAATATATTTTGTTTTGGCAATCTGGGTCATGTACCTCTGCCTTATAAATTATTTCTTTTGTGTTGCAGAGATCTTGAAGTGGACATTTATTTTTGTTCCTGCAGTTGCATTCTTTGTTGGTGGTTTTGTTTTGTACGATGCTATTTAAGTTTCTGGCGTTTTTTTTTTCTTTTTTTTTATGAAACCATCTAAATTATTAGTGCAACTATAACTTAGTTTGAAAATTTTGTTTAATTCTGATTCTTTTTGAAAATGCTTATCTATTAGTTTAAAAAATATGTCCTATTTTGGTCTTTGCTTCTAAATTAAATGGTAGGTTGAACCAGATAATGTTTCGTTTTCTATTGTTTTTTATTTGTCTGTTTGGTTGAGAATTATATTGTAAAATGTTTTTATGGCCAGAATTTCTTAATGCATTCTCATATATATTTTTCTTTTCATTAAATATTGATTTGTTTGACTAATTATTAGATAGTTTGTGTTCTATGCCTTTGTAAATGTGTTTAATTATATTATTTGGATGATTGGGCATTGTATTTATGTATAAAATTAGTGTTTGTTTTCATGTATGGCGAGACATTTCCAGTTTGTAAATTAAATTCTACATCTAATTATTGTACCACTTTATTATTTGTGTCCACTGTAATATCAAAATCTAGTTCTTTGAATAATTTAAAAAGCTGTTTCCTTATTTTATCATTTATTCATTTTGTTGTCTGGTGCTAGTATTAATCCGTCATCTCTATATAATCCGTGGTTGTCAATATGGATTATTTTGTTTAAAATGTATATTCCCATCAATTCTGAGATTTCTGCTCCATCATACGATCCTTGTGGTACATCGAATGCTCCGTTGTTGGATTTCTTGATCCATGCTATACCTTTGTGGAAAAGTACATTTTCGGCAATGTAATATGTCAGTATGCTCTGACGGTATTTTTATGTACATTTTAGCAAAAGTAAATGCTTCCAGTAAATCTTTCTCAGATATTGATGGGTAAAACTTTTTTATGTCATATTTTATGAATGTGTATTTACTTTTGCATTTAATTTTTTGGAACCAGGACATACAGTCACTAGCGTTTTGTCACTGGTTTGCTTGAGTGGCTGTTCTTAACAAGTTGCAAATATTTTTTAATATTTGATGGCTTATTTTATCCACTTCTGTTTTTGTAGGATTAATTAGTCTGTATGATGGATTGTTGCTAAAGTCATCTTTGTGGTCTTTCACTGTAAGGAAAGCTTGTTTGCCAGTTAATATTTGTATTTTATTACTTAAATTGAATTTGTCTGTGATGATTTTAACCTCATTATTGATGTCTTCAATGTATTAATCTGTTTTTTTTTTTGTAAGATTTAGTTTGTTCTTCTAATAATTTTTTTCATATATGTTTGGGTTTATTTGGTATATATTGTTGGATTTATCTCCTTTAAAAAGGATGTTCTGGGTTTTTTTAATTTTTTTTTTTACTTCAGTATTTAATAATTTCTGGAATTTGTTTTTGATTTTTTAAAATTTTATATTGTCTAAAATAGAGATCATGTCTTTTTAAAAAGTAATTAATTCTTTAATTAAAGGAGGATAATTCGTTGTTTTAAAATTGAAATTACTTACATTTTTATCTTTTTTGTTCCTATAGTTTTATTAAAAAAGAAGGCATTCCATCTAATTCTTATTAAAAATTGTTCAATTTTTTGTAGTAGTTGGAGCATATATTTTTTCCTGCTAGGTATTGGTATGTTTTTTATAGAGTGTAATATTATATATATATATATATATATATATATATAATATTACACACACACATATATATATATATATAATATTACACACACACACACACACATATATATATACATACATATATATATATATAATATTACACACACACACACACACACACACACACATATATTATAATTATATATAATATTATACACACACACATATATATATATTATAATTATATATAATATTATTATACACACACACATATATATATATTATAATTATATATAATATTATGCACACACACATATATATATATATAGTTATATATAATATTATACACACACACACACACACACACACATATATTATATAATTATATATATTATACACACATATATATATATATATTATAATTATATAATATATATATATGTGTGTATAATATTATATATATATATATATAAACCATCGAACAAGGAGGAACCAAAAAGTATGATAAAATACTGTGAATAGGTGAGGCAGAAAAAAATGATCTGCAATTAATGTGTAGAAGTTTCTCACTTACCTGAGCAGCGTTCATGCGAATTCCACCCGTGCTCAACACGCGAAGGCTCGGAATAAAATGCTCATATTAAAAAGAACACGAAAATAAAATACAATTTAAAAGTTATAAAAAAAATTGGTTAAAGAATTGTACGAAAGCGCTTGGAGCAATGAAAATTCTGAAAAACTTTTGTACCCCCTTACTTCTACAAAACGGAAAAACACAAGAAAGCTGGAAAAATTATATAACAAATGAATTAAATCATCCTTGTCTACCGTGTTTAATGATATATGTGAGAGACAGCGAGAAAGAAGAAAACTTACCACATAAATACTGGATTTATAACCGTTTAATTATTTCGGCAGTTGAACGAACGGGCTTTAGAGACGAATAATAAATTCCTTGTTTTTAAAATAGCATACCAATTTTGTACCTCAAAACATATATATATATATATATATATATATATATATATATATATATATATATAATTATAAATTATATTTTAGAACATGAACATAACTTTTCTATATATATCCATGACAAAGTTTGGAAATTCAAACATACTCACTACCCACCCCCACACCACCCCACTCAAAATTCTAAAGGTCAATCATTAGTACTTGTTCCCTTATCACTAAACCCCCCGCAAACACATACACAAGTG
Source organism: Ascarosepion bandense (assembly GCA_037127315.1). Taxonomy (NCBI): domain Eukaryota; kingdom Metazoa; phylum Mollusca; class Cephalopoda; order Sepiida; family Sepiidae; genus Ascarosepion; species Ascarosepion bandense. The sequence goes on along the minus strand of JBBBDQ010000688.1, from coordinate 1,337,282 downwards.
ACTAAGTATAAGAATAGAAATTTTAAATTAAAAATTTAATAGAAAAAACCGGTTTCCAAACTGTGATCTAATTAAAAATTTAATAGGAAGAATATATTTCCTAAATCCAAAGTTAAGATTAAATATACAAATTTACATTAATTATAAAGACTCTGCTTAAATACAAAAAATATTCGGCTCCACCCCCTACCAGCTCTAAGAAATCCAAAGGATATAGTCTAGTCACAAGATAATAAACTTACATTCTAACTGCTAAAGTTAAATCTGTCTAGAAATCAAAGACTCTCAGAAATCAACCACTTTAACAACACTCTCTCCAAAATTCCAACGGTCAGAGACTTGTTTCCCTATCACTAACCCCCACCAATACCTCTAATACAACTGACCAAATATAAGAAAAGAGGCTTTCCATTCCTTTACATACCGCCTGATGAGACATTGAAGTTTCACTGTCGAAACAAATGTACTTTTGTCGTGGATATATATAGAAAAATTATGTACATGTTCTAAAATATAATCTATAATAAATATTCACAGCTCTATATATTATATATCGAGTACTGTTTTAAATTAATGTTTTGGACGTTATAAGAATTCTTTCTTCGTTCTGTATTCACTCGGATATATATATATATATATATATATATATATATATATATATATATATATATAATATAGTCTTCCGTGTACAGGTCTGTCTTGCTGCATCAGAGCTCATCAGTGCAGTTAAACATCTGGTTGCTTCAAGCCGGGATCGAAACTCGAGCTATTTAATTTGTGGTGTCTAGGCCTAAGTTATCGGCGCATTGTGTGGGAAGGCAGAGATCTAGCGTGTTATATAAATAATGTAAACAAACGTCAGTAGCCAAGAGTGTTCAATTCATTGCCGAAGAAAACCGGATTATGAAAAACAACAAAAACAAAACCTTAGAGTTTTTATAAAATCTACTAGACGTTTTCAACATATAATCGACGTTCAGGCCTGAGCATTGTTTACAGTGCGTGAAATTTCTCATAGCCACTTTTAATCGTCATTTGGTATTTTTTATCCGGTTTTTATTGCTACTATGTGGAATTATTGATATTGAGGACTCTCTTTATAAAAGACTGCCAAGAACATTAATTTGTAAAGATATTGATTTTATATATATATATATATATATATATATATATATATATATATATATATATATAGGTGTGAGCAGATCTTAAGAAAATATTCACGTTTTCATTTTATAGTCGATAAAATTCCCATAAAGTATATAATTGCTTCACACACTCATATACATACATATAAACGAGTCACAAATAAACTTTTTCCAGAAAATTTCCCATATATATATATATATATATATATATATATATATATATATATATTGTGTGTGTGTGTGTGTTGGGGAAATTGTATGGCAAAGTTGAAAAAGTTTAGTCCGATGAAGGTTAGAAAGACAAAACGCGTCACATGGATTGAGTTTGAAATTAACGGCATATCAACCTCTGTGGTTTATTTAATGGCAAAAAGGTAAAGTTATCTAGTTTTGTCATCAAAATGTTTGCTGAGAATTTTTTCCTTCAAAAATGTGTTATGGTAATAATTCTTTCTTCAAAAATGTATTGTTGGTAAATTTTTCCCTCAAAAATGCATATTTGTTTATAAAAGTCTATATTTTTATAAAAGTGTATTTTTATACTTTCATAAAGCTTTTGACCCCAGTTGGGGGTTAACTATTTGCCCATAGCTGGGACCCTAACAGGTGCTACCACTCCGGGTCAGGGTGGACCTGAGAACAGCAGCAATTAAGAGGTGGTTCCATGCTCCTCACAACCTCCCAATCAGAGGCCTTGCTGCCAGATGCAGTTTACCCTTATGCCCAGAACCGCGTCACATGTATATATATATATATATATATATATATATATATATATATATATATAATGCAAAGAATTTATCACTTTCGCATTAATTCTATCAATGCTTTTTCTCTACCCCGATATCGAGCACTTTATGATAAAAAACTGCGTTTATCTTTTATCACTAAAACTACTGAAATATAACAATTTTAGAGCTAAACATTATAACAACTCAACACTATTCATATAGTGGCCTAGAGGTAGAATCGCTGATTGACGCCGATTCGGTCGGGTTTCAATCCTGGGTTAGGAAGCGATCGGAGTCTAACCGTACTGATGAGCTGTGATACAGCGAAACAGATCTGTCTGCGGATGACTATAATGTGTGTATATATATTATAGGAAAATTGTATGACAAAGTGGAAAAAAATTCTAAGCTGACAGTGAAGACAAAGATGGCAGTGTACAACGCCTGTGTCATCAGCACAATGCTAAACGGCAGCAAGACATGGACCACGTACGCCAGGCAAGAGAGACGTCTGAATACCTTCCACGAGAGAAGTTTTTTTTTTTTTTTAATTATAATCTTGGGGTTGCAAGGCATTCAACTGCCACTCTAGCGCAGGGGGTTACATAGAGCGATTGGATATAGGAAATGTCAGAAGGAGGGTGATAGACGAGTAAGGAGGTACATAGGAAGAGTGTTTGAGATAATGGGTGCGAGTTAGTGTGTTAGTTGTCTATTGACCTTACATTTAAACTCCTGGAGATTGTAGCCGTCGAGGAAGCAAGTATGCGGAAGGGAATTCCACAGGCGGGAAGTGCGAGAAAAGAAGCTGTTTGTGTAGAAATTGCGGTTACATTTTATCGGTTTCACTGTAAAAGGGTGGGGCCTAATTGCTAATCTAGTATCTCGTGTAAATTCGTACTTAGGAGGTACCAGTGATCTAAGTTCATCGGAGCAGAGGCCGTGAAAGTATTTATAAAAGAGGTACAGGGAAGCCACGTCATGCCGGTGAGAGAGTGACTGCAGGCGGTCAGCCAAGTCGGTATCGATCGCATTACAGATTCTCCGTTGGATTTTGTCAAGAACCCCAAGGTGAATATCAGGGGCACCCGACTAGATGTGGCAGCAGTATTCAATACACGGGCGGATGGTAGATTTATATATGTGTAGGATAGATTCAGACGGAAAGAACTTCCGGGTCCTGTACAGAGAACCGACTTTCATAGCAGCGGGTTTAGCAATGGATTCGATGTAGTCATTCCACTTGAGGTCCGCTGAGAGTGTCAGGCCAAGCAGGCGTAGTGTTTTACTCTCTGGGAGGCAAGCCTGTTCCATGCTAATGGGAGGTAGGTGCAGTTGTCTATGGTGGTTAATTGATAGCAGCTTCGTTTTGGAAGAATTGAAATTTACGAGCCATTTCTTACACCAATCCACCACGGATTGGAGCTCCTTTTCAAGCTCGACAGTGAGGTTCGCCTTGTCGCCCACACCAGATTTTTGATCGAAGCGAGAGTAAACTGTGGTGTCATCAGCGTACATGCCTACTTGGGATGTTATGGCATCGGGAAGATCATTGATGTAGATCAGAAAGAGCGTAGAACCTAGGATAGAGCCTTGAGGGACACTCGCGTTTGTAGGATAGTTCTGGGAGGCATGTCTGTTTAATACCACTTTCAATGTGCAGTTAGAGAGGAATGACTGGATTAGGTCCAACAAAAGTCCAGTTATGCCATAACTTCGCAGTTTCTGTAGAAGGCCAGCATGCCAGACTCTGTCGAACGCTTTGGAGATATCTAAGGCAACGGTTCGGGCTTCACCATTCTTGTCGAGAGCCTGGTATATATACTCGGTGATGGTTGTTAGCATATCAGCAGTAGACCTGGTGAAGCGGAAGCCATACTGTTTGTTCGAGAGGAGCCTGTGGGCTGTGAGATGCTGAACGACCTCGGCGTTGATAATGGGTTCGAACACATTGCCAAAGATTGGAAGAAGGCTGATAGGGCGGTAATTTGCGGGGTCCGAGGGTTCTCCAGTGTTCTTAAATATAGGAACTACAGAAGAAGACTTCCAACAGGCAGGAAAGCAGGAAGAAAATAGACAGAAGTTTTAGAGATTAGAAAGGACAGAGGAGAGTTCAGGGGCACATTTCTTCAAGACTATGATTGGGATTCCGTCCCCACTACTCGCTTTGTGAGGGTCAAGTTTTGAGATTATGTTAGAAATCAGCGAGGGCGTGATGTGGACGTCATTCAGTTGAGCCTCAGTTCTAAGTGGGAAGTCGGGTGTATAAACTCCAGACGAATCCAGTCTCGAATTGGTCGAGAATCTACGAGCAAAGCATTCAGCCTTGTCCGCTGAGGAGGTGAGGACCTCAGATTCATTGATTAGTGGGGGTATTGAGGACTTACTCTTGTTAAGCACGATTTTATAAAGACGCCAGTAGTCTTTGGCGCCGAACTTAGAGGATGCTATGCGTTGCTTCATTCTGGCAGCAAACAACATCTTAGCTTCGTTAAGTATCTTTTTACACTTATTACGAGCTGAGGTGAAAAGGCGCCTGTTTTGGTCCGACGCGTGGCTACGCAAGTCCAAGTGCCCAATACTTAGGTCCTGTCTCGCGTAAGTCTATCCACCATGTTCACACTCCTTAAACAGCGCAGACTCCGCTGGCTAGACCATGTCTACCGGATGCCAGACGGCAGCATCCCAAAAGACCTCCTGTATGGAGAGCTGGTTTCTGGAAGTAGACCTACTGAGCGGCCACAGCTGTGGTATCGTGATATTGTTAAACGCGACATGAAGCCTGTGGGCATCAACACGGAATCATGGAAACCGGTCCAAGTGGAGACAACTTAAACAACTCAATTCAGGGAAAGAACAGCTGACACAAGCCACCATAGAGAGTTGGGTTCGCAGATAGCGCCGACAGAACATAAAATGCAGCCTCTACAAGAGGGACTGTTACTCCTGCATCAGCTTCTAAAGTCATAGACGCCGATGCTCCAGGCAAGCAGACAACTAAGATGCTACCCATGGTCAACCTTAACCGACGGAGGCCTACACACACACACACACACACACACACACACACACACACACACACACACACACACGTCTTACAGTAAGGTTTCATCTGAACAATGCCTGGTGCCACACGGAGTAGAGGGTTACATTAAGGGGCAGTTTATACGTGTAAGAGAGGAACATAATGGTTAATTCTAAACTTGAACAGGTGAAGATTGTGGTGATAGGGAAAACATCCTCTTGGGGATCGGTCCAACAGAGCAGTGGTCCACGGGAAGATGTTGCTCGAGCTAAGATGTAAATGGCATGCCGGGACCTACCTATGAAGGGTAGATATAGCAGAACGAAGGAATATAGTTCGTCCGAGCACTTTTCATGGAACTAACGGTAAAGCAGTGGGAGGCTCACCACATCCCCCACCCTCTCTCTCTCTCTCTCTCTCTCTCTCTCTCTCTCTCTCTATATATATATATATATATATATATATATATATATATATAGTCATCCGCAGACAGATCTGTTTCGCTGTATCACAGCTCATCAGTACGGTTAGACTCCGATTGCTTTTAACCCAGGATTGAAACCCGACCGAATTGGCGTCAGTCTTGAGATTCTACCTCTGGGCTATGGGCACTCGGTAGAAGAAAGCAGACTTTTTAGCGTGTATATTATCATATTACACGCCCTTTAACCAGAGTGCTCTAATTCATTACTGAATGAGCGATGCGTACATGCCAGAGTAGCTACTGTTTTTCAAAATCTACCATTCTTCCCGAGTGCTCAAAATATATATATGTTAGTACCATTCAACACAAGCAAGGCTGTAAAGCCACTAAGACACAAGGGATTAATGGGTGTAGATGTATTAGAAAACAGAAATATGACTAAGGAGCAAGAACAAAAGAAGTGTAACCAGGAGGACAGTTTTTAGCGATTGGCATTACATTTAAATTTTTGAACAAAGTTGAGTGAAAAACAAGAAGCCAGAAGAGAGTTCCACAAGCGAGAGAAGAAACTGTTAACATAGGACCTATAATAATATGAGAAGAAGAAGGCATAATTAAGAAAAGAGAACAATAAAGGAACAGGAATTAAGAAGACAGAAGATAACAATTGATATTGCATTTAAATTTTTGAAGATCAAAGTTGACTGGGAAGCAAGAAGCCGGAACAGAGTTCTTCAGAAGAGAAGTGTTAGAAAAGACTGTTGGCATTGAACTTAGGGTTATATTCTAGCCATCTCGACTATAAACTGATGAGACTTTTTCACCAGGCCAGTACTACGTTTAATTTTGTAAACTCGAGGTATCTTAGTAATTTAAAAGCAAAGGGATAACTGCTGAAGTCAGTTCAGTTAATTGCCATACGTGATACACGCTTGGGCGATCATGTCTCGAAAGAGACATGACTGACTGGGCAGAAGATTACCCGGCAGTAGGTTGCCATTGGCTTTCTGCGGTAGACTGGTTGCCGACCAAGGCTTTAGAACCCAATCTGTCCTGCTATTTAACCCTTAACTAGGAAGGAATGGACGGATTAATACCTTTCCCAAGGGTATTTGCGCGTAAGTGAATGCAAGGAATTCAACTGGAATTCGAACTCGGCTCTCCGATTTCTCGTTCCGAGTCGATATCCACTGCACCACAACGCACATCCTGAAATAGATATCTTAAAGTTACTCAACGTTGGAAATTGGAAGAATACTTGAATAGAGGTCGGAGAAATATCGAAAACGGGAACCGAACCAAAAAAAGAAATTGGCAAGATAAGACCAAAGAAGCAAATAATTTCAACAATGCGACGAATAGAGATTTGAGAACAATGAAAAAATCATTGGTTGTTTTGTTTTTATGGCAAATCAAACTCGGCGGGTCATTTATTGCCAACTAAACTTTATTTATTTATTGCTGGTAATACCTTTTTCTTTCAACAATCTATTATTGTTTATATAAGTTTTTGTGTCTAGTAATACATTTTTCTTTTCGAGTATCAAGATTCATTGTTTTTTTTTAAAGAACAGGGTCCCAAAGTCCTGCCCTTCCCAAGCGGTCCCCCATCTAAGTACTGACCGGGCTCAACGTTGCTTACCTTCGGTGATAGAGCGAGAACCGGTGCATTCAACGTGGTAGGACGTAAGCCATGAAAAATAAAAAATAAATAATAAAATTAAACTGACAGGTTAGAAAAAATCAAACAAAACATGAAGTATATATATTACAATGAATATATAAACTGATCTCTCACTTTGTGGCCACTGTAGTTTCTATACATTTAATTTTGAGGCCACTGTAGTTTCTATACATTTATATTCTAGATAATGTAAATAAATCTACAAGACATGCCCGTGTAGCTAATCAGTATTTGATGGATTCATTCGTTTTCTACGGCTTATCAACAGACAAGGAATCATAATATGTATATAAAGTGGGGGATCAATTCTATATTACAATGAATATATAAACTGATCTCTCATTTTGTGGCCACTGTAGTTTCTATACATTTATATTCTAGAGAATGTAAATAAATCTACAAGACATGCCCGTGTAGCTAATCAGTATTTGATGTATTCATTCGTTTTCTACGGTTTATCAACAGACAAGGAATCATAATATGTGCAAAAAGTGGGGGATCAATTCTATATTACAATGAATATATAAACTGATCTCTCACTTTGTGGCCACTGTAGTTTCTATACATTTATATTCTAAAGAATGTAAATAAATCTACAAGGCGTGCCTGTGTAGCTAATCAGTATTTGATGGATTCATTCGTTTTCTATGGCTTATCAACAGACAAGGAATCATTATGTGGATATTAAGTAGAGGATCATTTCTAGATTACAATCAATATATAAAATGATCCCTCTCTTTGTGGTCACTTTAGTTTCTATACATTTATATTCCAGAGAATGTAAATAAATCTAAAAGACATGCCTGTGTAGCTATTCAGTATTTGATTGATTGATTCGTTTTCGACCGATTATCAACCTATTACAGGTTACTTAAAACCAGGAATTATTTTTAGATTCTAAGATTTTATTTTATTTTTTTTAGATGATAACTGTTTAATGATGCACATCTTACTAATTAGCCTATAGCTGAGGGAAAAGAAGTGGATTTATACTTAATCAGAATGTCATAAACAAATAAAAAATTATAATGTAGATATAAAATGGGGGATCAATTCTATTTTACACTCAATATATAAACTGATCCCTTACTTTGTGGTCACTAATTCTTATACATTTATTTTCAAGACCATGTTAATAAATCTAAAAGACATGCCTGTGCAGCTGACTAGCATTTGGTTGATTCGTTTTTTATGGTTTATCAACCCTTTGCATGTTATTTAACGACAGAAATTACTTTTAAATTGTAAGAATATTTTGGAGATAATAATGGTTTAGTGACACAAATCTTACTAATTAACCCATAGCTGTGAGGAAAAGAGGTAGATTCATATCTTTCCTAAGGGAATTGGAACTCGGCTCACCGATTAACAATATAAAGTCAGTATCAATTTCACCACCCGCACACCCAAACTTACTGAACATGGTATTGACCAGGCTCGACGTTGCTTAACTTTGATGCTCGTATAGGAACCCGTGTTTCAACATTTTATGGCTATAACCCTCTTCATTATTATTGCGTTATCCGTGGAACACTGATCTGATAGGTGGCAGGTGAGTCTCTTTTGGAGTGTGATTGTGGTGTATTCTATGAAAGACGTTTTTGTGTCTTTTATTTAAAGAGAAACGTTGGCAAGTATACTTATATACAACGTTGGCTTTATATAGGGGATTGGAAATTTAAAATAAAACATTTTTTATGAATAAATCACTAGTTTTAACTTTTTTGTAGTAAATAATGAATATGATGTGTTTATTTTTACCGACTGGTTTATATATATTGTAGCAGGTCTTATACCTCCACTTATTTATATTAAAGATTCTTCATGAAATAAATAACAACGCCAGCTGGTAACTAACAATAAACATATACAACAATGAAAACAAAGCATACAATTTGACTGTGTACAAAATTGGAAGAAGGAGAAACAGTTATCTCCCATTGACTGTAGTTTTGGTCGAAAGTCAACTGTTTAAATAAAGTTCTCTAGTGAGATAAATGTCTTTTGAACGATTGTTCGAAGGAAAGTTCGTTTGAGTAGAGTGATTAACACATAGATACAATTGCTGTGAAGTGTTGTGTGGAAATAAGTTTTGATTCAACAATGCTTAAATGATGTGCTTAGCAAAGTGTCCAAAGTGAAAGAGTGTAAGTTTGTATTACGAAATGTGTCTGCGTGTGCGTTTAAGTGTTTGAGCAAGATTGGGTATCAAACTGACATGGATTCGAAAGACAACCGAAATCTTACTAACGAGCTGTGGAAAGTAACTGTATTTAAGGGAAAAAGGTAGGCTCCCAGGGGCACCGCGGGAAATTCAATCTTACATTAAAAATATCTGATTGGCTAATAATTAACCAATTGCAACACGCGAATTAAAGAGACTAGGCAGGTTTGTTAAGAGCCGAAGGTTTTCAAAGACAACTGCGATTTTTAAATTGTCCTATCACAGTCGAACAAAATGACATGTAGAAAAGCATGTACGTATATGGGTGTGAAACATAGCAACTGATAACACACACACACACACACACACACACACACACACACACACACACACACACACACACACACACACACACATAAATATATAGTGTCTTTTATTGCTGTTTACTCTTTTGTAATTTGTTCGTTACGAGGTGCCTTTGATTTTGACAATACATGTTAATAGCTTTATTTTATGACCCTATGTTTATATTGTTAGAATGATTGTTTAAATTAAACTTATTTTTCTTGTAAACTATATATTTTAGTGTGCACCTTATTGATATTATTTAATTCTTAGAGAAAAATTATTTTGGATTAAGAAATTAATTTACCTTCCTGAGTTAGGCTATTAATGACAATCGTTCTATATTTTTTCAGGACATTCGCTGTTTATAGTTTAAAAGGCAAGTGACACAAGACTTTTTACGGAGATGTGATAAAATTATCGTTGTAATTAATGAGAATATCGATATAATGGATATTGTTATCGATATTTACTTCATAAATAAATCATTTTATTTTATATTGTTTTAGAGAAAACCACATTCATAAATAAGGAGTCTGCGATGTAATTTACAAGTATGTAACTAATTATTCGTAAATTTAGATTACTTTTTTCTTTACTATATTAAAAACTAAATTTTATTTGTTTGTAAGCTTAAAATAGATTCTTATGGACTATATATTATTAAAAATGTATTTATAAATAAAATATAGAACTGGGAATGATTATTTGTGGTTTAGCCTAGAGACAAGTAAATTTGGAGACAAATAAATTCGACTTAAGCCAATTTTCATGATGATCTTTCGTTTATACTTGTTATTCCTCATTACGTAACAAAAGAGAGGAAGTTGTGGAGTCATGAACACCTATAACCTGAAAGTGTATGTCACATAAAAAAAAGCATAGGAATTGCAGAATAGGGACAAAATGCGAAAGATTTAGGCTACTTAGAGCAACAAAAATGAGGAAGTTGTGGAGAGCCATAATTTCCTAAAACATGAAAAAACATGTCACATGGAAGACGTATAGTAATTTCAGGACATCGACAAACAGGAATGGTAAAGGATAAAACTTTATTAAGTGCATCAAGAAAGCGGAAGTTGTGGAGAGCCATATTTACTGATGTTCAGAAAAAGTACGAGAGAAAATATAAATTACATTATCATGGAGAAGAGCACCATTTTCCCTTTAATCCGCTGAGTACGCTGCCACTACCGTGTAAAATCTATTGTTCATGTCAGCCAGTCAGTCAATCAAGTGCCACATGTGATACACACTTGGGCGATCACGTCTTGAAAGAGACATGATTGACTGGGCAGAACATTATCTCGCAGTAGGTTGCCATTGCTTTCTGCGGTAGACTGGTTTCCAGCCAAGGCTATAGAACCCAATCTATCCTATTATTTAACCCATAACTGGAGGGAAGAGATGGATTAATACCTTTTTCCGAGGGTATTTGGGCGTAAGTGAATGCAAGGAATTCAACTGGAATTCGAACTCGGCACGCCGATTTATCGTTCCGAGTCGATATCCACTGCACCACAACGACCAGAGTTATCCATAACTCACAGGTATGATTAGGAGTTAGGATGATACATTTTTCACATTCGTCATTAGAGTTGGTTACCAAAATTGGAAATGCATAACAGTCAGTCAGTTAAGTGCCATACGTGATACACGCTTGGGCGATCATGTCTCGAAAGAGACATGACTGACTGGACAGAAAATTATCCCGCAGTAGGTTGCCATTGCTTTCTGCGGTAGACTGGTTGCTGACCAAGGCTATTGAACCTAATCTGTCCTATTATTTAACCCATAACTAGAGGGAAGAGACAGATTAATACGTTTCCCAAGGGTATTTGCGTGTAAGTGAATGTAAGGAATTCAACTGGAATTCGAACTCGGCTTCCTGATTTCTCGTTCTGAGCCGATATCCACTGCATCACGATGCATATACAAAAATTTTAATGCCTTGAAAGTGTTTTAACAGAGAACGGAAAGTGTGATACTGAAATCCAAAGGCGCATTGTGATAACCAAAAGATGCAACCCAAAAGCTAAGCAGAGTATTAAGAAACAGAAAAAGAATTCGTTAGAATTAAAGAAAAGAGTACTCTTACTTGCTATCTTTCCTCGTGTATGGCAGTGAATGCTGGACAATTTCTTGAATGATGAAGAAAAGACTTGAAGCTACAGAAACGTGGCTCTGCAGAAAGATGCTGAATATAACCATGGGCCGAGGTTTTGAAGAGAATGGAAAAACAAAAAACAAAAAACACTTATACTTAATATCAGGAAGCGGCATAAAGTGTTCAGTTGGAAATTCCGACTTATATCACCTGAAGAAGGCTGGAACGTACAAAGGCTGAAACGCCGTGAATATGAAAATGAAGATAAGGACAAAAGTGTGAACAATGTCAGTCAGTTAAGTGTAACGCTTGGGCGATCATGTCTCGAAAGAGACATGACTGACTGGGCAGAAGATTACCCCGAAGTAGGTTGCCATTGCTTTCTGTGGTAGACCGGTTGCCAGTCAAGGCTAAAGAACCCAATCTATCCTGTTATTTAACCCATAACTGGAGGGAAGAGACAGCTTTATACCTTTCCAAAAGGTATTTGCGTGTAAGTGAATGCAAGGAATTCAACTGAAATTCGAACTCGGCTCCCAGATTTCTCGTTCTGATCCGATATCCATTGCACCACAACGCACATTCGAAATGTAAATAGTGTAAATAAGAAATAATCTCTACTCAGAGCTTCAGAGGTTCTAAAATTCATTCACAATTAGAATAATTTGTAATGGACTGAGGCGATATTATCCTAGGTAGGCTATTTCCCATTAATATTAAAAAGTCGTACGGACAAATCACGTAATAAAGATAATTCCCCATCACAGAAATAAAAGTTAACCTTTTCAAGTTAAAGGTCAATCGTTATCTATCCTTCTTATTTTCATCATTTCCATTTTTATCACTTTCCTTTCATTTCTACCACACAGCTGATTGATCATTACCATTTAGACTGTAGCTCCTCTACCTCGGGTGGCTCTCTTGCGTTGTATTGAATGAATTTTAGTATTTAAAAATATATTATTATTAAGGGAGATGGAATTTTAATATTTCATCCTTGGAATACGACAACACCTGCCATATTTTACACGAAGATACTGTGGCAGTACCCATTGTAAGTAGTTACCATTAGAATGGTTCAGGATCTGAAAACGAAATTGTTCTGACGAGTTTAATAAGCCCAATCCTATCCGAGTACAATAACCGGGTACAATAGCACGTCTAAATTTGGACACATAAGATATTGGTAATTACTTCGACAGTGCATTCAACCATGAAATTGAGGAAATTTGTTTAAAAAAAAATAGAAGACAGTTGTGGGTGAAACCATTCGTGAATGAACTATAATAATGCCAACAAGAAAATAAAATGTTCGGTTCGTCACATCCAGGTAATTTCTAAAGTGCACTGTATTAAATTATTGGTTTTACACAATCTTAGTGTTGCTGTTTTTCTTTCTTCTTCGCGTTGTTGTTGTTATTCTTCGCGTTCTTCTTTGCGTTCTTATTCTTCTTTGGATTATTGCCGTTTCTTCGCCTTCTTTCTTTTTCGCCTTCTTCATCTTCTGTGCGCTCATCTTCGCGTTTTTCTTCCTTTTCACGTTCTTCTTCAGAGTCTTCTTCTTCTTCATTTTCGCATTCTTTTTGTTTATCTTCTTCGCATTCTTTTTCTTCTTCGCTCTCTTCGTATTCTTTTTCTTCTTCTTTGTGTCCTTCTTCTTCTTAGCGTTCTCCTTCTTCGCGTTTTTCTTCTTCATCGCGTCCTTCTTCGCATTCTCCTTCTTCGTATTCTTCTTCGCATTCTCCTTCTTCGCATTCTTCTTTTTCGCGTTCTTCTTCTTCTTATTGTTCTTCTTCACATTCTTCTTCCTCGCGCTCTCCTTTATATTCTTGTTGTTCTTCTTCGCGTTTTTCTTTTTAACGTTCTTCTTCTTCGTGTTCTTCTTCTTCGCGTTCTTCTTCTTCGTGTTCTTCTTCTTCGCGTTCTTCTTCTTCGCGCTCTTCTTCTTCGTGTTCTTCTTCTTCGCGTTCTTCTTCTTCGTGTTCTTTTTCGCGTTCTTCTTCTTCTTAGTGTTCTTCTTCGCATTCTTCTTCCTTGCGCTCTCCTTTGTATTCTTGTTGTTCTTCTTTGCGTTTTTCTTTTTAACGTTCTTCTTCTTCGTGTTCTTCTTCTTCGTGTTCTTCTTCTTCGCGTTCTTCTTCTTCGCGTTCTTCTTCTTCGTGTTCTTCTTTTTCGCGTTCTTCTTCTTCTTAGTGTTCTTCTTCGCATTCTTCTTCCTTGCGCTCTCCTTTGTATTCTTGTTGTTCTTCTTCGCGTTTTTCTTCTTAACGTTCTTCTTCTTCGTGTTCTTCTTCTTCGCGTTCTTCTTCTTCGCGTTCTTCTTCTTCGCGTTCTTCTTCGTGTTCTTCTTCTTCTTCGCGTTCTTCTTCTTCGTGTTCTTCTTCTTCGCGTTCTTTTTCTAGTGCTCTTCTTCGTGTTCTTCTTCGCGTTCTTCTTCTTCGTGCTCTTCTTCTTCGCGTTCTTTTTCTTCGTGCTCTTCTTTTTCGCGTTCTTCTTCGTGTTCTTCTTCGTGTTCTTCTTCTTCGCGTTCTTCTTCGCGTTCTTCTTCTTCGTGTTCTTCTTCTTCGCGTTCTTCTTCTACGCGTTCTTCTTCGTGTTCTTCTTCTTCGCGTTCTTCTTCTTCGTGTTCTTCTTCTTCGCGTTCTTCTTCTACGCGTTCTTCTTCGTGTTCTTCTTCTTCGCGTTCTTCTTCTTTGTGTTTTTCTTCTTCGCGTTCTTCTTCTTCGTGCTCTTCTTCTTTGCGTTCTTTTTCGCGTTTTCTTCTTAATGTGTGTGTGTGTGTGTGTAAAATCATCTTGCCATAGGGTAATTTTCAGTGCCTAATCATCAAATACGTTACCAGATCTATGAGTGACATAGACTAACATTTACAGCTGATATGAAGTTAAAAGAGTAAATTGAATCATTTGCTAAGAACGCAAGAAGAAAAGTTTGTTCACTGTGTCGGGCTAGACAATTTTTCTTCCCAGAATCTATCTTACTTATAAACTAACTTTCGTTCTTGTACTTGAATATTGGTGCTACATCTCGGCTGGTGCTTGTACAGTATATAGTTAGAGATTCTTGATAAAATCCAAAGAAGAATATGTAATGTTCTTGGTCCTGACCTAATATCTCGGCTTCAGCCAATTTCCCAGCGTCGCAAGGTAGATTCTCTGTGTCTTTTCTGTAAATAATTTCATAATAAATGTTCTGACGAACTTTTCTTTATGGTAACTGAATTTTATGAATTTAAGTGCAGTACTAGATTAGCAACAAAGTCTAATCAATTTACACTTGAAATGGGTCGATATAACCGTAACATTTATACTAACATTTTCTTTTCTCGCAAATCTCGCTTGTAGAATTCTTTTCAGGCCTTTTGCTTCCCTGTGAATTTTAATCTTTATATAAAAATACGTGACTTCCGTCCGTCTGTTCGTCAGCCTACCACACCCTCTAAAATAGCCATACATTGACCGACTGAAACAAAATTTTGGGGAGACATGCAAACAAGTAAGAGAGTACAAAAGTTGATGTTATGAGGGTGCGTCGCTTAGTACTATGAAGTTTCATTTTTATGAAAAATTAAAAGTTTTCTTATTTAACATATAAAATACTCCTTCTATTTTAAAAACAACTAGCAGTATAGCCCGGCGTTGCTCGGGTGTAATGAAAGCTTTAAAACTTATCCATGGTCCCGGAGCTCAAACTCTTTGGACGTTGGCACGAAAGACTAAAAAGCAATAATTGTTTCCAGTTAAAGCGAAACCGTAGACTGAAAGAAAAATGAATGGATGTAAGTCAAATGTTGATTTCCTGCTATCGATATCAAATTTTCTGCACTATTGTAAGATCTGCAACCTTGAAACTTCTGAATATCGTTTCTTATGAGTGTATCAAATTTGATTAAAATCGGACCATTCCTTCTATAACCCGATTTTTTCGATTATCGATATTTATCGGGGGTACCTCGATACAAAACCTAGCTAAGAACACTCGCAGACGCTTATAGTACAACTGTGTAAATTTTCAAGAAAATCGGTTCAGCCGTTTCGGAGTCTATAGCTAATGGACACACACACACACACACACACACACACACACACACACACACACACACACACACACACACAAGTTCCATTTATAAATAAGTTTAGATATGTTTCAGTTTGAGTTTTGTTTAATGGCATATCAACCTCTGTGGGTTTTTTAATGCCAAAAAAGGTAGAGTTTTAAAATATTTTTCTTAATGTTCAGTTATAGTGAGAAAAGTTGTTTTAGTCAGACTTTGATAAAATTTTTTTTATTTTATTTTAGAAAAGTGAAAATGTCTTCTAGTTTTGTATTAAAAATGTGTTGCGGGTAATAATTTTTCCTTCCAAAATGTATATTTTTCTATAGAAGTCTATTTTTATATATATATTTCTATAAAAGTGTATTTTTATACTTTCATAGTGTTTTGACCCCAGTTTGGGGGTTAACTATTTGCCAATAACTGGGACCCTAACAGGTGCTACCACTATGGTTCAGGGTGGAACAACAGCAATTAAGAGGTGGTTCCATGCTCCTCACAACCTCTCAATCAGAGGCCTTGCTGCCGGATGCAGTTTACCGTCACGCTCAGGACCTAAAGAAATAAAATAATTAAAATAACAGAAAATTGTTTAATAAAAATACAATATTGTTTTTTGTATATATTTTTTTATAAAGTTTTATTTTTCATCGATTGGTTTGTGAAATTGAACGAAACGTAATGTCTGAAAATCTTGACAAAAATGTTAGCGATAATTTCAACAACACTAAATACTGTGAGGATTTCAACAAGCGTTAGCGTGTAGCAAAAAAAAAAAAATCTAATCTTCAAAAGTTTAAATGTTATCTTCTACCTTCTTAACTCCTACACTTTTCTTGTTCTCCCACCTTAATTATGTTTTTATCTTCTCATATAATTATAAGTCCTATGCTAACAGTTTCTTCTTTGGTTTGTGGAACTCTCTTCTGGCTTTTTACTTCCCAATCCACTTTGATCTTCAAAAATTAAAATGCGATGTCAATAGCTATCGTCTGTCTTCTTAATTCCTGTTCTTTTATTGTTTCCCCTCCTTAATTATGTTTTCTTCTTCTCATATTATTATAAATCCTATGCTAACAGTTTTCTCTCGCTTGTGAAACACTCTTCAGACTTCTTGCTTCCGATTCAACTTTGATCTTCAAAAATTTTAATTCAATGTCAATCGTTATCTTCTGTCTTCATGATTGTTGTTCGTTTAGTTTCTTCTCTCCTCAATAGAATATTTTTTCATAATCTCTAACACTAGGTAAGCCCTTGCCTGTTAGTGTTTTTATTGCCTTACCTGCGGTGAAATGATTAAAAATAGAAGATAGATAGATAGATAGATAGATAGATAGATAGATAGATATGAACAAAGGACAGTGAAATAGAGAGATAGAGTCGAACTGAGAAAGATAAATGTGAATAGACTGACATATACTCAGATAGTAGATATGAACAGAGTGAAATAGATAGAAACAAATATATATATATATATATATATATATATATATAGAGAGAGAGAGAGAGAGAGAGAGTTTTGATCAGAGAGAGATATGAACAGACTGAGATAGATAGATAGATAGATAGATAGATGTGAACAAAGGACAGTGAAATAGAGAGATAGAGTCGAACTGAGAAAGATAGATGTGAATAGACTGACATATACTCAGTAGATATGAACAGAGTTAAATAGATAGAAACAAATATATATATATATATATATATATAGAGAGAGAGAGAGAGAGAGAGATTTGATCAGAGAGAGATATGAACAGACTGAGGTAGATAGATAGATAGATAGATAGATAGATAGATGTTGTAGCCAGTAGTATTTCAACGATTGTGTAAATGATTTGCGTCCTAAATAAGAACATTAATCTATCACCGCACGTTTTATTTATTTGCCATACTGCTTAACTTTTATTTATGCGTGAATAATTTCTCCGTGTCAGACAATTTGTGATGGATATATTTACAAGGCGCGACAAAAATATCGCCATTTTATTTTCGAGCTGAGGTGCATAGAACGACGTGGAGCAATTGAGTGGCCATCACGATCACTAGACTTAACACCGTCAGATTTATTCTTGCGAGGTTGAATGAAAGATCTTGTTTTCAGGCTCAAATTGAAAACAATTCCTGAATTTAAACAAACAGTTTCTGATAGGTTTTCTGAAATGAATGTAGAAATGTATCAAACAGTTTTTGTCAAATGTTGTTGATAAATTTTACGTTTTATTGAACATGAAGGGGAGAATATCGGACATATTAAATTCTTTGTTAGTCATAACAAGTTATGTTGTTTTGATGTGATAATATTTATAATTTTTTTAAAATCACAATAGAAAATTTTTGTTTAATAAAAGTTAATAAATAAAAAAGCCTGTTACTGTTGACACACTA
Organism: Ascarosepion bandense; assembly: GCA_037127315.1. Taxonomy (NCBI): domain Eukaryota; kingdom Metazoa; phylum Mollusca; class Cephalopoda; order Sepiida; family Sepiidae; genus Ascarosepion; species Ascarosepion bandense. Next base: position 1,319,215 of record JBBBDQ010000688.1, on the reverse strand, counting down.
CACACAGACAGATAGACAGACACACACAGATACAGCCCCCAGACACACCCACATGTATATATGAATAACAAGTAGGAAAAAAGTGTCTTTAATCTAACAATCTGTTAGATTAAAGATACTTTTGAAGATGAAGAAGGTAGAGGACGGTCAAGGAGTGTTGACAATGAACAATTGCATGCAGTTTTTGAGCAAAGTCAACGTCAAAGTGTCAGAGAAATGTCTCAGACGCTTGGTGTTAGCACTGCAACATTCTCACGCCACAATCACGGCTACAATCTCCAGGAGTTTAAATGTAAGGTCAATAGACACCTCCTAACACACTAACCTGCTCCCATTCTATCAAGCACTCTTCCCATCTGCCTAACCCTCATCCTCGCTATCCTTACTCATCTGTCACCTTCCTCCTGACATTCCCTATGTCTAACCACTCCTTCTCTTTACCTTCCCCTATGTAGCCCCATGCGCAATAGTGGCAGTGGAATGCCTTACTTGGGGTGAGATGATTAAAAAAAAAAATTTGCAGAGTATTGGCAAGATAAAAAGCTCGATAAATAGGTTCCTCATGATCTCAATGCAAAACTAAGTCCGGATATATATATATATATATATATATATATATATATATATATATATATATATATATAAGTTGTTACAAAAATAATTTCCGCTCGAAGTTTTGTATTTTCAAAAGCCATTTTAACATAGTATCCACGGTATATATTAGGTGAATTTTGGTATAGATAATAATTAATGCGTGCTACAGGAGCCCGACAGTATTTTTTGGGACACTTTAGTATTCGACTTTCCGAGTACCATAGAGTGGCAAAATTCCTTCAATAGAATAGCATAAACATATGAAGACAATACCTGTAATAAAAATGGAAGAAAATCGATTAGGTAAGGAAAAATATTTATTTTTCATCATTTTTTACAAAACACACGCGACATTATTTTTCGGATCATCGTTGAAAAACTGTTAATAGTCTGTAATATCACCTTTCTTCTCAATAACTTTTATCAATCTCTCTTCATAATGATCAAACACATGCACAATAACATCTCTACGTGTTTCTATTGTTTTTTGTCATCTAGTATCCGTTCCCATAGTTGAGCCTCTTTCGTTATTTCAGGTCCATCATAGACAAGTTGCGCAAGCATTTCCCAAACATTTTCTATTAAATTTAGATCTGTGCTTTTTGCAGGCCATTCCAAAGTAGTCATATTCACTTTAGCCATCCATTCTTTCATGAGTTTTGACACATGGATGCTGCAATTGTCTTGCTGTAGAACGAAATCATTCCCTATCTCTCTTCTTATCCTTGGTAGGGCTTTCTTGTCCAACAACTGTTTGTAGCTTTCGCTGTTCTGTCGTACTTTCAGCCACTCCAACCATATATTTCCATTAGCAAAGATCATACCCCAAACCATAACTCCTCCTCCTCCAATCTGTCGTTTGTTCAGTACAGCAGGCTCACCCCTTCTCGACCAAGTACACCATCCATCGGGCCCATCAAACTTGACACGCTTCTCATCAGTAAATATAACCTTCTTAAAGTCAACATGCTTTGTTAACCACCTTTTAGCACACTCCAGTCTTGCTCCTTTGTGTTTTTTTGTTAGTGTAATTTTTTTCTTAGCCTTTGCATACTTCAAACCAATCCTATGCAGCGTTCTTTGTACTGTTCGGACGTTTACATCCAATTCACATTTCTCCTTCATTTTTCTTGCTGTAACTTATTCTCCAGATGTCAAAAGCCGTGTCACAGTCCTCTTCATTCTCCTTTCAGTCCTCTTGCCAATTGATCTTTTCCGTCCTCTCTTCTTTTTCCGCTCGGAGTTTGTCTTCAGCATGTATTCGACCGTTGATTTCGACAGCTTCAAATCCATGGCGATCCTTCTGATGCTGAGGCCACCATCCCGCTTCTTCCGTGCCAAACAAACGACTTCTTTTGAATGCATTTTACCTCATTAAACTTAAATGTTTTGCCAGTAAAATAGAACAGATAATTGATTCTAATGATGTAGAAGCAGAAAATTTGCATACAGCAACATATACATGAACTTAGCTCTTAATAAAATAGGATTTTTGTCATGTCCGAAAAATAGTGTCGCGCAAGTTTTCTTCAACTCTTGATACCCTTAACTCATGACTTGTTACTCATTGAATATTAATTGCTACAATTTATGTTATCCTTCTCTATCAATAAATTTCTATTTTAATATGCGAAATGTATATTTTATTCATACACTATTCCACTATTCCACTAATCCACATTTTCCAAACTGATGACAACCTTCTAATGGAAACCTTCTAATAACTCTTGATAGAACTTGTAAGCTGTAGGGGGTTTAGGCCGAATCAAATAAACATTAATTGCATCCTACGGCTCCAATATAATGCCATTTTCTACCATCAATTTATACCTTGTTTCTTTAAAGGGTCTTCCATATTTGGAACAATAACTTCACCTGTTTCTTCTTCTCTCAGCAATCTTGTTTAATATCGGATCTTATAGAAATTCCGGTGCCAGTATTTGTAGAGATAATATGCCAGGTCCAACACTGTAATATTTCTTCATCAGGGATTTTCATTTTCCTCTTTCTGATACTAATTTAAATTGTAATCTTGACAGCGCATCGACATGTGACATTGTATTTCATTTTACATATTCAATGTAGAAACCATATGCCATTAATTTTATTGACCAGATAATCAATGTAGAAACCATATGCCATTAATTTTATTGACCACATAATCAATGTGGAATCCATATGCCATTAATTTTATTGACCACATAATCAATGTAGAAACCATATCCCATTAATTTTATTGACCACATAATCAATGTAGAAATCATAGGCCATTAATTTTATTAACTACATAATCAATGTAGAAACCATGTTTCTTCTTCTCTCAGCAATTTCAGTAGAAACCATATGCCATGAATTTTATTGACCACATAATCAATGTAGAAACCATATACCATTAATTTTATTGACCACATAATCAATGTAGAAACCATATACCATTAATTTTATTGACCATATAATCAATGTAGAAACCATATACCATTAATTTTATTGACCACATAATCAATGTAGAAACCATATACCATTAATTTTATTGAGCGCATAATCAATGTAGAAACCATATACCATTATTTTATTGACCACATAATCAATGTAGAAACCATATACCATTAATTTTATTGACCATATAATCAATGTAGAAACCATATACCATTAATTTTATTGACCACATAATCAATGTAGAAACCATATACCATTAATTTTATTGAGCGCATAATCAATGTAAAAGCCATATACCATTATTTTATTGACCACATAATCAATGTGGAAACCATATACCATTAAGATTGCCAACCAAGGCTCAAGATATTTTCTCAGCCATAACGTAAATAACTGATTTTCCAGCAGTAGGTTACCAATTAATCCGTGTCCTGCTATTTAATCATAGCTGGTCGGGGAGAAGAAATGGATTCGTAACTTTCTCAAGGCTATTAGCACGTAACTGAATGTAATGAATTCGACTGTAATTCGAACTCGGTTCTCCGATTTCTCAGTCCTATTATTATTTCCAGAACGAAAAAAAAATACTAAATGAAAAATCCGAAGTAATGTCCGGATGTAAACACACCAGAAAATATATTTTAGGATCCTACAAACCCGGATAAAAGTGTTTCATCATTTATCCATCACATCCAGATGGTGCATAGGGCAGCAACTTTTTATTGCTGTTTCTATAACAAACTGATTTTTTTCACGGGGCAGGGTTGTTAGCCCTGCACCCAACCCCCAAATCCCAAACCTGGAGAACCGGTGGACCATTCTTGGTCCTTACGTTTATAACACCTGGTATTCCCAAATGGTCACCCATTTAAGTACTGACTAGGCTTGATGTTGCTTAACTTCGGTGATCGGACGGGTACCGGTGTATTCAACACGATATAGCCGTAGACTAAAAGTGTTTACAACACTTTGAAAAACTCCTCCATTATTTTTTAGATTAAGTTATTTTAAACGTCCAGTCGTGTGTTCGTAATAAATCCATGTTGTACGTTTGAAAATAATAAAAACATTGGAGAACCACTCGATATAAAGCGCCTGAAGATACCGAAAGGTTGAAACAGAGGTTGCGTAAACAACTGACTTCTAAATAAAAAAAAAAATATTTAAAAGCTCTACATTGAGCACTTTTTAATAAAACTGTAAGCTGGTCTAATTTAACTATAACTAATAACTGGTTAACAATAATTATTATATATTTATATCTCTCTCCTGTCACTCTTATGAGAGAGAGAGAGAGAGAGAGAGAGAGAGAGAGAGCGTCGGCCCAGTTCATTCTTTTTACTACTAGATATAATAGCTCTTGCTGCGTGTTTCCTTTTGAACAGTGCCTTTTTATTTTATTGTTTTTTTGCAATAATTATGTCGTCGAGTAGTGAAGAATATATATACATATTCTCCATAGCTATGGAAAACAATCACACGAAAACCTATCCATTATGAAGATGACCGGTCAATTTCGTTTGAAAAGTCTGTTTACAACGATGACGACTAAGACCTTCCATATATAACCATTAGAAAACAGCGCCCTATCTAACAAAAAACTATAATTTCATTACTTATGTGATCAGTAAAATAACAAAGATGCTAACGGCATGCGTTTGGGTAAAATATGAGCTAATCTTAAATATGATGTTGCCCTTCATGCGTTAGAAGATATCTAAACTTATTTATAAACGGAACTTTGTCTGTGCGTGCGTGTGTGTGTGTGTGTGTGTGTGTGTGTGTGTGTGTGTGTGTGTCTCCCCGTTACCTATAGACACCTCAAACGGCTGAACTGATTTTCTTGAAAATTCACACAGTTGTACTATAAGCGTCTGCGAGTGTTCTTAGCAAGGTTTTGTATCGAGGTACCCCCGATAAATATTGAAAATCGATAATCGAAAATATCGGGTTATAGAAGGAGTGGTCCGATTTTAATCAAATTTGATACACTCATAGACAAAGACATAAGAAACGATATTCAGAAGTTTCAAGGTTGCAGTTCTTACAATAGTGCAGAAAATCGATAATATATATATATATATATATATATATATATATATATATATATAAGTTAAGAGGTTTGTGTGTGTGTCTGTTTATCTGTCTGTATGTCCTTTATACAAATCCACAATTTTTATCCGATTCTCACCAAACATCACACAAATATTCTTTAGGCTGAGTCTGAGCTCCAGGACCATGGATTAGTTTTAAAACTTTCAATTCACCCGAGCAACGCCGGGCTATACTGCTAGTAGTGTGTATAAGCAGTTCGAGGGATGTGAGTTCAAGTCTTGATTAGAAAATCTACCTTTTTTTTGTATCTGTTCTCTTTATTTAACTTTTCTCTTTTTTCAGTTGCAAGTTCCTCGCGCTCTTGCGCACTTTTCCCTTTGCCCTCTTCTTCTTCTTTCGTTTTTTCTTCTTCTTTCATTTTCTTCTTGTCTTTTATTTTCTTCTTTTCAGTTTTCGTCTTTTTCTTGTTCTTTCGTTTTTTTCTTCTTTCATCTTCTTTCGTTTTTTCTTATTTCGTTTTATTGTTGTTGTTGTTGTTGTTGTTCTTCTTCTTCTTCTTCTTCTTCTTCTTCTTCTTCTTTCGGTTCACTTATCTTTTTTATCGCAAACATCTTGGGTGTATTTTGTATTAAAAACACCTTTTGCCCGCTAGGTTTCCTATCATGAATTTACATGTCAAAATCATTTTTTCTAGCCACACACACACACACACACACACACACACACACGTGTGTGTGTGTATATATATATATATATATATATATATATATATATATATATATATAGATATAGATAGATAGATAGATAATGAGAGTGACTTGTATAGCTGACTATGAGAAAATCTTCTGCCAGCCAGTCATGTTTCTTTCGAAACATGACCACCCAAGCGTGTATCACGTATGGCCATTAACTGACTGACTGTTAAGTAAAATACAACAGAGCTATTAAGTACATATTAATAAATATATATATTATCCCTTGCCGATAGCACGAATCAGAGTTTAATTCAGAACGTTATCTTCTGACCGTTACGTAACTTAATTTTTAAATATTTGTGGTTATCGCAATGTTACACACATAAAGTGAGCAGAAACTGCCCAAAAGTTCTACATATCCGAGAGCTTTCGGTTATTCTTTTAGCCATTATCAAAGACGATTCTTTATTTTTAAGTAAATATATACTTTTTTAATGTGTCATTATATAGAACAAATAAGTCAACCAGATTTAAAGAGTCGGCAGAGTCTAAAGATCCCATTGTTATATCAAAATTTACATAAAGAACAGGAAGTTGGATTATTTGTGCTGTATAATCTTACAGCTTATAATGATATAAATGCAGAAGATATTGGATTATAGTGAGGAATTCCACTAATTTTAAAATAGATAAAATTAGAAAGTTAAGAGATAGAGAATTTAAAAAGCCTAATTTAAAAGTGACTATTAATCAGTCAGTTAATTACCATGCGTGATACACGCTTGGGCGATCATGTCTCGAAAGAGACATAGCTATCTGGGAAGATTATCCCGCAGTAGGTTGCCATTGCTTTCTGCGGTAGACTGGTTGCCAGCCAAGGCTATAGAACCCAATTTGAAAATGAAGTCACTTAAGCGCCATATGTGATACACACTTTGGGTAATCATGTCTCGAAAGAGACATGACTGGCTGGGCAAAAGATTTTCCTGAAGTAGGTTGCCATTGCTTTCTGTGGTAGACTGGTTGCCAGCCAAGGCTATAGAACCCAATCTGTCCTATTATTTAACCCATAACTGGAGGGAAGAGACGCATTAATACCTTTCCCAAGGGTATTTGCGCAAAAGTGAATGCAATGAATTCAACAAATATAAAAAAGTAGATTTCTTCGATGTGACTTTAGATTTAGAAAATAATATATATTATGACGACGCTCTCGGGTCGCTAGTCGTGATAGCTTCGACACAGTAGCCGGTCTTCAAGTCCGTCTGTTACAACGGTGTTCTTCCTCACCCACGCTGTGAACTTTGATCCTGATTAAGGTACGTTGAAATCCTGCTAGCTGTCTCTTTACCACGTTAACCAGACTGGACGCGCGCGCATAATTGGGCTAATAAAACGGCACCAAAATAAATTGAAGAACGCCTGAATGAGTTGCGAAAAAAGTCTTTATATACAACCCCCCCTCCAAAAAAAGAAAAAAATCAAAACAAAAAAAAACAACAATAATAATAATAAAAAAAAAGTATATAGTAGTCATCAATTTCTTATCTTTACAGCGGAGCTAGTTTTCAATGAAAAGTAATGTTTGTCTTCTCAACATTAATTCAAATTCTCGGTTGGTAACGTTTATCATTCCAATCGGAGTTTTCAAGTTGTGACGATTGAAAATGTCTTATTCAAGCTTTCCACCGAAGCCTTACGGAAACTGTAAAAAGAGGGTCTTTGTGACGGCGGCATTAAAATCGTCTTGTCTGCCTTAGCTCGGCGCAGTAACAACAACTTAATTTGACTTTAATTCTTTCTCGGCTCTTTTAACCCTTTTAGGTCGGTCGTCGACAGGCTTCTTTCTGTTTCTTTACATCTTCAGAACTCTATCGGAGTCAACCGCCACTGTCTCTACAGCTGGCCCCCTCTTTGTCGTTACATCTCGACTGGTCCCAAGGCTCAGCTCCAACTGAGTGTCGACTCCAACTGCAACTGCCAGAGTGTGTTTTGACCTTCTGGGCTTTAGTTTTTATGCCTGTCCCAAATTTTCTTGGGGAGGGCATGACGAACACGGGGTGTCCATGCAAATAAAATCTTTAACCAATGAAATTACTCTCGTCCTCGCATTATGAGGTGGAGTGATTTTATTTCCTTTGTTTTAACCAATGAAATAGCAATATTTCTGTTGACGTCATTTCTTTTCGTTTTCTTTCCTTTTGATTACATCACTTATTTTTCGAGTTTCCAAATTTATAAATCCTTTCCCAGCGAAAAGTTTATGACAAGCCTGAAACAATATTCTGGCTAAGTTGATTTTTCGTTTTTATCAGCTGTGATGAGATGAGAACTTCCGCTTTATATCACACAATAGTCGACAATATGATGACCTTGTCTGACCCGTATCATACACCTGTAAAAATGTATTTTTCTTTTTATTCTCTTCTATTCTCAGCTAGTTTTTCAGACTTTAAAAATTTTGTAATATATATTTTTTCCACTTCGCTCATATCGGGAAATAATTTACACAATTAATAATGCAACTAATAATAATTTCTTTCGCTCCGCCGTACTAAAATAGTATCATATTTTCCCACATACAATTATAGTAGTATATTTTTCCAAATGCAATTATTTTATTATATTTTTCCACATGCAATTAACGTGTTACATATACCAACCATATAAAAAGCTAAATACAAATTCTTTATATATTCACCCCAAATCTAAGCATCTTCCATCCATTATTAGGCATGCACTGTAACTGCCGCCAGGCACCATTTGCTACCAAACCTTAATGTAAAATAAGCAGGTTCATTTTCTCGCCGAAGCCAGCCCTGTATTCTTGACCGGCGGCCTTGTCACCCCTTGGGACAATGTGGCCAGAAAATATAATTCCTTATATTTTAGGATAATGTAAAACAATAATGAGGTCTAAATGAGAAGTATGAGACAAAACAGTAAAGTTAGAATTAGTAAGTAAAAATATAACAAATAAGCTGTTTTTCCGGCAACCTTTTCTAAAATGTAGGATTTTTGGTCTCTGCGTAAGAAATAGAAACCCCCTTAACAGTCTTTTGGACTGAGACCTTCTAAGAGGACAGACGTAAATTTGTTATCTCCAGTGGCAGCACATTCGTTCGGTACTGTTAGGGAGTAACTCAATTGCCATAGACCACACGAGGTGCCAACGAGGTAATGAACATTTTTTTCATTCAATTTTCAGCAAACCCTAGACAAGTTTTATAGTTAATGGAATTTAATTCTTCTAAAGTTTTTATTGCTTTTTAGACCCTTCCTTAATTTGTAAAAATGTATTGCTTTGGTGATTCAAAAGATTCTTGCTGATTTAAACACTTGCTATAAGTTCCCTTGTTTTGTTATAACTATTTATGTAAAATTCAGTGTTTATGTTTTTATTTCTTCGAATTTTGTAATTATCTATCCTTGTCTACATTCTTCCTCCATGTGTTCATGTTATTTGTTTGTTTTAATTGCAGTTTTCACAGCTGCACAATTACTGTAAAGGAAATAAAACCTTTTACAATATATACCCGCAGTTTGTCAGTTCTCTCACGCACGTTTCATGTGCAATGGCAATTACATGTACCCTCATCAATAGAATATAGAATTAGTAGAAATTCCGAAAATAAAGAAATGTTTAATAAGCCCGGCAATTTTTAGAATACTGCCTTAAATAATAGTGGATATAAAAGTGCAATTCTTAAATATGTAAAAGAGAAGGTCTATCCCTGAAGAAAAAATGGAAATAGAAAGATTATTTGGTATATTCCCATTTCAACCAAATCATTAACAGTAAATTAGGCAAGAAATTCCACTCTTTAATAAATAAACATTTTCCAAATAATAATCCATTAAGAATAATTTTCAATAAAAATACTCTAAAATTAAGTTGTAGTTGTACGGATAATCAGGAAACATTTTTAAAAATTTCGATAAAATTTGAACCTAATTGAAAATAAAAATCATCCAAAAACTGAAATCAATAATTTAGACAGTAATAAATGTAATTGTAGAAACCCTATAGAGTGTCCTTTGGAAAACAGGTGCCTTATAGAATCCATAGTTTATTAATGCACTATTTCTTCTACTGAATACCCTAGTAATATAAAGATTTATGTTGGTAGTACTAAGAACTCTCTGAAAATTTTTTTTATCAACACACTTCTTAATTTAATTATAATAATAAATACAGAAATAGAACATCCCTATCGAAATATTTTTGGTATTTAAAATAAATAAATAAAATTCCTACAATAGAATAAAATTAAAAAAAATTAGAATATGTAAGTCTTTAAACGACTCCCTTGTGTCTATATGAAAAACTATATATTATTATTAAATTTATTAAGAACAAAACTCTATTAAATAAACGCAATGAAATAAATGTCATATGTAAACATTGTAATATGTTCACCTTAGAATATGGTTAAAATTCTTCATAAAAATGTCCATTAACTTACATATATCCAATAATTTGTTTTGCATTATAATATAATTTTAATTAAATAGATATTAAAATATCTGGGGAAAAATTAGGAAAAAGATGCAGAACTGAACTGAAATAAAAATAGTATAATCATACTTAAAGATCCCTTTAAGTTAGATCAAAAATATAAGTTTTCTTTCTTTTTTGTTGTTTAAAATGCTGGGATACAGAGAAAGCTAAGACAATAATCTTGTAGAAAGAATGAATACATCGCACCGGAAGAGTGCAGTCTAGACGGTGGTTCAATTGACTGACACTTTCCCGTTAAGATTGACAGAAGAAAACCTGTATTTCCCAAAAAATGTAACCTATATTTTCACGTTTTAAAAATTGAATTTAATTCTGATTAGTTAAATTAAACACGCACATTTTCTGCCTTTCCCCGTCCATATCAGCTCTTTAAATAACAAGCATATTGTTTTATGCATTTAAATGTAAATCATTTTCACAATAATAAGTCAACATTGCTTGATGACGAGGTAAAATCTAGAACCAAAGAAACTTCCGTGTCACATTGTAAACTAAATTAATTTTAAATAAGAAACAAATATATGATTTGTTTGAACATTAATTTTGATCGATACTCGTATTTAAGCAGATATTCTGTTTATAATCAAACAGTATTATGTATTTATTTCTCCCAGCCTGATTATTTATGGTAAATTTTTATTACGAAAACATGTGTCATTCGGCAAATCATTTCAAATTGTTGGTTGTTTATAAACAAGTTTCGTTAATCTTCGTCAATTTCCGCACACACACACACACACACACACACACACACACACACACACACACACACACACACACACACACACACATATATATATATATATCGATTAGTTCTGTTTATTCCCTGTTTTTATTTCCGAATTAGTTGTTTCCTGTAATCGGTAAGCTCATCGTTTGCTGTTTTCTGTTTTGACCGCTTAAATGACGTCACACTGCGTGACTTGAAACGTGAGATCACCGGAATTAAATCAAACAGCAGTTGCGTAAACATAACAAAACACAATCTTTGAAAAATGAATGTAGCATTATTCGAAAGTACCGGGCGAAAAATAAAATAAATATTTGCTCAATTTACTGATGACATAAAAAAAACGCTAATCTTATTGGATTAATAAATCCGCCCCTTCTTTAGAAATTTTGGTTACGTTAGGATACGTAACTGAGTAGATATGTTTATTTCGATCATCTAAGGGAAGATTTGCATTTACAAGGTACTATTCAAATTTGCTCTATCGTCGACACACTCCGTGGGTGAGGCAGTCCAAACGCCTTCAGATCTAATGCTGGTTTTGCCTGGCAATGGTGACGCAGGTTCGAATCCTACAGTGAAGAGCATTTTTTTTTAACGAGATTTCTCACATATTCAAGCCGGTAGACAAAAATAAATAAATAAATATACTGTTTAATAAATAAATGAGGCGTCTATTCAAATATAACGTTAAGAAAATTATATATATATATATATATATATATATATATATATATATATATATAGTCATCCGTAAACAGTCCTGTTTCACTGTATCACAGCTCATCAGTACAGCTGGACATCCGATTGCTCCTAGCCAGGACTGAAACTCGACCGAATCAGTCGGCGATTTTACCTCTGAGTTATGGGCGCCTGGTGGAGGAAGGTAGGCTTTAGCGTGTTATATACACGATGTAAACACACGCCAGTAGCCGAGAGTGTTCAAATTCATTACTGAATGAACGATGCGTAAATAGCGGTGAGTAGATATTTTGTTAAAGTCCATCATTTCTCCGTAGTGTTCAATCGGCAAGCGAGAGCGTAAATAATCATCCGCAGACAGTCTTGTTTCATTGCTCATCAGTACGGTCTCTCTCTCTTTCTCTCTCTCTCTCTCTCTCTCTCTCTCTCTCTCTCTCTCTCTATATATATATATATATATATATATATATATATATATATATATATATTAATGCAGGTTTCATTGAATAATATAGACAAGTTTTGTCTATTAATTTTGTGTAGGATCCGTTCATACCGTCTGATATACTTGATGGTGATATCGTTGAAAGACAACAAAAAATCACAGTAATTTTTGATTTTTTTATCGGGTCTAAGCTTTCGGCTCACATAAGCCATTATCAAAGAGTAGTTAACTGGTATACAGGAGTAGGAATTTGGGATATGATAGGGCGGAGAGGATAGTTAGGTTTATGAGTTTTTATGGTTCCGTATATGTAACCAGGTTTATAGTCACCAATAATTTTAGGGAGTTTTAAGGAATTCTGATCAGCGTTGTTGGCACTAATGAGTTTATTAAGTTTAGATTTTAGTTGGTGTGTCGGGTTCTTGTTAATTTTTTTTAATTTTGTGTGGTCATGAAGTATGTGGTTGAGTTTTGTGTTGTAATCTGATTTGTTAAGTACAACAAAGATGTTAGCTTTGTCAGCTTTTTTTACAATTATGTGAGGGTGGTTGCGTAGTTTGTGCGCGGCACTTTTTAGTTGTTTCGATAGAATTTTTGAGGAGCTTCTGCTTTTATCATGGCGATCTTTGAGTGCCTCAGCCTTAAGTAAGTCTTTCAGTTCGGGTTTAATGGTTATAAGTTTTTCATTTTGTAGTTTAGTGATGCTTTGATAGAGCGTTTCTATTTCAATTTTTTTAGTTAGCTGGTTATACTTACGGTATATATGGCAGTTAGATCCAAGATTGAGTAATTCTTTTTGGTGCTTAGTTAGTTCGTGTTTGGAAAGATTTATGAATTTATCTAATTTTTTTGGAAGATTGATCGTGCCATTGTATAGTGAATTAAGTTTTTTTACAATTTTAGAACGGTGTTCAACTTCAGATTTTACGGTGATTTTGGATAGTCTATATATATATATATATATATATATATATAGTCCTGTGCAAAAGTATTAGGACAAGAACTATTTTATCTTTTATGAGGCATCAAAATAAAGTTTAAAATTAACACTTTCGCACACTACCGGTAGTGTGCAAAAGTATTAGGACAGGGGGTGATTTTCCTAAAAATCTCACTGAAATTTAAATAGAGGCTGAAAAGCCAAACCTATGTAAGAATTATTTAACTAAAAAGGAGGAGGAAGGAAGGCTTTGGAATTTGAATTGGCCCCAACAAAGCCCTGATCTCAATACTATTAAACATCTATGGGATATTTTGGACAAAAAATTGATAAATCTAATGTTACTTTGCAAGACTCACTTTGGGAACAAATACAGGCTTCTTGGCAGGAGATACCATCAGATACATTGAAGAGGTTTATGGTGTCAGTGTCTGACAGAATGAAGGCTGTGATCAAAGCAAAAGGCTATTATACTAAATATTAAATTTATTTTGTAACAATTACTTTTTTCTTGTTAAACCATTTGTTGAGTAAATCAAATAAAATTACTTTAATTAAATTGTTTATTTTCTGTCAATATGCCTCATAAAAGATAAAATAGTTTTTGTCTTAATACTTTTGCGCAGTACTATATATATATGAGGCATCAACAAACGTCCTTGATGCCTTGAGTTTGGGACTTTGAAAACTTTTAAGGCCAGCTTGCAACCCACACCATAATTCCTACACTCTTACACACTTTCATCTCTCTCTCTCTCTCTCTCTCTCTCTCTCTATATATATATATATATATATATATATATATATACATATAAGTGGTGAATAAGATCAAAATCAAACGGTGACAGTCTGTTTCATGTTTCAACGCAATCCGGTGGTGGTGGGAGGGGCTGAAATTTCGTTGAAGCATTGAAGCATAAATTGTCGCCTTTTGGTGTCGATAGACACTCTTCCCATAAATATAGAATACTATAATATTATATTTTTATCACACACACACACACACACACACACACACACACACACACACACACATATATATATATATATATATATATATATATATGATGTATCAAAAGTACTTTTATAAACTGGTGGTGGGTTTCTCCCACCAAAACAAGGGACAAAGTCTATATAAACCCATGCCTTGAAATATTTCCATTTGAAGTTATGTTTAAAGAAAATTTAGGTAGATAGCGCTGAGTTGTCACGTTGACTAGGTTATATTTATCATTCGTGTACATTTTTTTTTTATAAGCGTTTCACCCCGAGCAAGGCATGTCACTGCCACTACTGCGCAGGGGGCTACATAGAGTGGAGAAAGGATGAGTAAATATAGGAAATGTCAGAGGGTGGGTGATAGGCGGGTAGGGATACCGAGAATGGTTTAATATAGGAAATGTCAGAGGGTGGGTGATAGGCGGGTAAGGATACCGAGAATGAGGGTTGGGTAGATGAGAGTGTTCTGAGAATAATTGGGAGTTAGTGTGATAGGAGGTGTCTATTGACGCTACATTTAAACACCTGGAGATTGTAGCTGTCGGGAAAGCAGACTTGTGGAAGGGAGTTCCACAGGCGGGAAGCACGAGAAAAGAAGCTGTTGGAGTAGAATTTACGGTTACATCTTATTTGTTTAACTGTAAAAGGGTGGGACCTAGTTGCTAATCTAGTATCTCGTGTAAATTCGTGCTTAGGCGGCACCAGTGATCTAAGCTCATCGGAGCAGAAGCCATGAAAGTACTTGTAGAAGAGGCACAGGGAAGCCACATCACGCCGGTGAGAGAGTGGTTGCAGCCGGTCTGCCAAGTCAGTATCAATCACGTTACAGATCCTCTTTTGTATTTTGTCAAGAAGTCCAAGGAAGCAGGGGCACCTGACCAGATATGGCAGCAATATTCAATACACGGGCGGATGGTAGATTTGTATATGTGCAGAATAGATTCAAGTTGGAAAAACTTCCGAGCCCTGCACAGAGAACCGACTTTCATAGCAGCAGATTTGGCAATGGATTCGATATAGTCATTCCATTTGAGGTCCGCCGAAAGTGTAAGGCCAAGGAGGCGTAGTATTTTACTCTCTGGGAGGCTAGCCTGTCCCATGCTAATGGGAGGCAGATGCGATTGTCTATGGTGGTTAGTTGATAACAGCTTCGTTTTAGAGGCATTGAAATTTACCAGCCATTTCCTATCCCAGGCCACTACGGATTGGAGGTCCTTTTCAAGTACGGCAGCGAGGTTCACTTTGTCGTCCACACCTTGTTTTTGATCGATGCGAGAGTAGATTGTTGTGGCATCGGCATACATGCCAACTTGGGATCTAATGGCGTCGGGGAGATCATTAATGTAGATCAGAAAGAGCGTGGGACCTAGGATAGAACCTTGAGGGACACCCGCGTTCGTATGGTAGTTTTGGGAGGCAAGCCCATTTAATACCACCTTCAATGTGCAGTTAGAGAGGAATGACTGGATGAGGTCAAACAGATGTCCAGTTATCTCGTAGCTCCGCAGTTTGCACAAGAAATGCGTGGGGAAGTCCACCACTTGCGTTAGAGCTTGGGTTATTGAAAAATACATGCAAGGTCGGTGACTGAGTTTACAAGCCACTTAGTGTGGTGGGCGTTAAAATCGCCAAACACAAATATATAGGCAGATGGGTGTGAAGAAATGGCCCTGTCGATATTAGTAGAGATGCAATCAAGTACCGTACAGTCAGAGGAGGATGGGGAGCGGTAGAGGAAGAAGAGATAGCTAACCGAGCTTAGAAGTGAGAGCCGGAAGTACATCAAGGAATGATCCAGGGATTCAAGAGATGTGACCCTGGCTAGGGGGAGTTGTTCGCTGACATATACACGAAGCCCATGCATATGGA
Organism: Ascarosepion bandense; assembly: GCA_037127315.1. NCBI lineage: Eukaryota > Metazoa > Mollusca > Cephalopoda > Sepiida > Sepiidae > Ascarosepion > Ascarosepion bandense. The sequence goes on along the minus strand of JBBBDQ010000688.1, from coordinate 1,303,228 downwards.
CATTGGAGTCCTTCCTGAAGAGGGGAAGGTAACCAGGAACGAACAGCTCCGAAGAGGGGATAGAAGGGTCAAGGTTAGTCTCATATATAGCTAAGATATCGGGTGAGTTAGTTAGTAGGGTCAGATGGTCGTTAATTGCATCAGGTGAAGGATGGTGAATGACGCCGCCTGCAGCATAATGTGGCCTCGGGGTTGCTCATCGGAAATTCATGCAGGGACGCACGTCCATGCGCGAAATGGCACTACAGGAACACCGATGTTATTCAACTGTTGATCAGAGCAGCCTCTCACGACGCTAAGCTCGGGCTCCTAACTACCAGTCGGAAGCAGCAACCAGGAAACTGCCAACCCGGTACCCTCAGAATGAAGAGACGTTGCCGCCATACTCACCAACGGCAAAAAGCTTCCAGCCAAACCGACATAAAGACCGAAAAAGAGAGAGATCAACCGGGAACCGCTTCCTAAACAAGAAACAAGGCGATCACCTCTACTCCTGTCCAAAAGAAGGGGTTGGAGTGTGAGACCGGGCGATAGTAGGTACTATCTACTCCAATTAAAAAAAAGAATAAATGTGTGACTGAAGTTTACGAAGGAACGGATCCCGCTGCGATGATGTCGAAACAGTACCAGTTACGTCGACGCTTTCGAGCCGCTACAGCTGGTCGTGATGATTTCATCACAGAAGCTGGTCCTCAAGACGTCTATTGCAACAACGGACCCATTGCCCACGCTCTGATTTGATCTCAGAAAGTCGAGTTGTGCAAATCCAATGGCCGTCTTTCCACCAGGTCCAGACCGGACATTTGTGTACACAAATGTCTGGTCTTGACAAAAAACAAAATAAACGCGGCACCAAAAAACAAAAATAAATAAATAAATAAATAAATAAATATAAACGAATGAATAAGGTCGAAGACGCATGGAAAGTTACGAATAAAATCTTTATAAAAAAATAATTATTAATTACAAAAGCGGAAAGTACAATTGTCGGAACGCCAGTTTACAACGGAGAGAGGATTCGTTTAAAAATATCAGAGCTTTCAATCCTCAAATAAAAATGTCTTTTCCAAGTTTCGTTAAAAACATCAGAGCTTTTCAATTTCTTTTTAAGTGTTTTCACGTTTTCTATAACCAGAGTTGTCAATTCTCTATGCAACTTTTAAAACAAAAAAGTTCTTTCGGGTCCTTATCGGAGCTTAACGGAATTTACCGAATCAGAGGCCGCTAATGGCGGCTAATGGCGTCGACGTGACGGCGGTGGTGTGGGGTTGGTTTATCCTTGTCGCCTGAAAGCTTTCTCTCAACTTCTCTTCTAAAAATTATTTTCATAGCAGTGCGAACTTTCGTCAAGAATAATCAGAAATTTCAATTCTTCAAATAAGTTTTAAAACAATAACGTTCTTTCGGGTTTCCTATAGGAGGCGCATTATTCAACATTAACTCTTAATGTTAATCGGCGGCAGGCTTCATTCGAAATTAACTCTTTAGCCATAAGTTCTATTGTAGGCGACCAGCCATGGGTCATGACTCCCCAGTTGGGAACCCTTTCCACAGTCGTTACATTTCGACTGCAATTTCAAAAACTACCCAGCCAACTCTGATACTTCTCACTGAGTCTCCATTTTTATAACCATCCCCAATCCTCTCGGGGGATCTAGCCGACTCAAAGCTTTTGACCAATGACATTATTTTCTACCCACACGATTTGCTGGGAGCCATGGCTCGACGAATGAAATATCAACAGCTCACATGACGCAATGTCTTTCGATTACATCATCTGTCTTCCGATACTACAATCTGTTCTCAGGAACAACTGTGGAGGATCTAACCCTAACTGACCTCATCAAATAAATCCTGACATTTTGTTATGGCTACTTACATATTACAAAATTTTAACTTGTCCAAAACAATTCGTTTCGAATAGGAAAAAGTAAAGAAAATTATATATTTCTTTCTTTTTTTCCAACCGTCAGCCAATTTTTTTATTCTCCGGATTTTACAAGCACACGATAGTATTAAAAATAGTTTTTTGCATAAGCTCACATCGCGGATTACAATAAAGCACAACTAATAATACCACTAATATTAATTTCTCTCCCTCCGTTGTGTTAAACCAAGCAAATATATATATATATATATATATATATATATATATATATATATATATATATATCAGCGGGAAATAGTGTCATAGAAAGATAAAGAATGACAGAGACAGACATATGTTTGTATGTGTCTGTGTACGTTCTATCTCTGCTACTGAGCACTTTTACCCATAAATATAGAATATCTTAAAACTATATTTTTATCATATATATATATATATATATATATATATATATATATAATCCAACCTCCTGATTAAAATTACTGTCAACTCTTAAAAAATCTAAGGTCCTACTATGTATCTTACACAGACAAAATTAAAAAGTGACATGTCTAGATCTAAGCCATCCTGCCCCGTCCATAACACAAATTTTAAAATCTCCATGTTTACATAATTCTAAATCTTGATTGAACACTTTTCTTTTGACACACCTAAATGCATTTCCTTCAACAACCACTCCCTAATTTTCTAAATAACCAGAGATTCATCTTATATTTAAAAAAATAAATCGTTTTCACCATTTATTTTAACATATCACCTGAAGAGGAACACACACACACACACACATATATATATATATACTATTCAAGAAGTAGTAGGAGGATCTGAATAATTATTAAGTAAATCATCGAGCTTTATATTCGACCTCAACATAATGCAGAAAGCACTGGACGGCTGTTTCGTCCGATATTTGGGACTCATTAGCAGTGCGCATCCACTACCAGGAATCGAACCCAGACAGTTCTGGTTATTAAGCTGATGTCTTACCAACTGTACCCTGGTGACGAAGAGGTAACAAATTATATATAACGAATTATATATATACTACTAGCCATAATTATTAGGCCACCTCAGTGTTTTAAAAAAATGATGTATTTCATACTATTTTTTTTAGAATTTATTGCCAAGTGAATAATTGTAAATGAAAATAGAATGCTTCTTTTGTTAATAATGCGCAATAAAATTCATCAAATGAATTTATAAATATTTAATAATGACCTATATTGGAGTTTCAACAGTGAAAGAATGAAGAAAATTTAGGGTGATTCGGATGAGTTCATCTTTGCTTCCTTGCCTTGTAAAATTTTGCAAAGTAATAACAAAAGAACCATTCTATTTTCATTTAAAATTATTCACTTGGCAATAAATACTAAAAATAGTATGAAATACATAGTTTCAATCTACAGGGTGCGATGGGTAAATTGTCGCTATTGGCCTTATAAAATTTTTGCAAAGTAATAATAACAAAAGAACCATTCTATTTTCATTTAAAATTATTCACTTGGTAATAAATACTAAAAATAGTATGAAATACATAGTTTCAATCTACAGGGTGCGATGGGTAAATTGTCGCTATTGGCCTTGTAAAAATTTTGCAAAGTAATAATAACAAAAGAACCATTCTATTTTCATTTAAAATTATCCACTTGGCAATAAATACTAAAAATAGTATGAAATACATAGTTTCAATCTACAGGGTGCGATGGGTAAATTGTCGCTATTGGCCTTGCAAAATGTTTGCAAAGTAATAATAACAAAAGAACCATTCTATTTTCATTTAAAATTATTCACTTGGCAATAAATACTAAAATACAGGGGTTGCCTAATAATTATCACCGGTAGTGTATGGTGGATTCTTTTATCGGAAACGACAAATGAGTGTCAGCAGTGAATGGTACCCTTCGTTTTTACTCATGCATGGGATTTCAGTCCTAGATTCATTTCTGTTGAACTATTAGCCATTCAGCCACCGATCAACCTGCACTAAAAATTTGTTTTACGTGATCATTTACTTGTGCGGCACAAAACACACTCTTTCCACCTTCACACTCCACCCACATCTATTGAACAGGTGAAGAGGCTCATCCCTTGTTTCCTGTTTAGGATGTGGTTTCCGGCTTTCTCTTTTTCATTCTTTTTACCCTTACGTAGCCCCCTGCGCATCAGTGGCGTTACCGCCTTGCTTGGGGTGATATGATTAAAAAAACAAAAAAACAAAAAAAAAAAACATGGCCTATACAGGTCCACTGTGGGCCACGTTTTAGGTGTTTGTGATGATCGCATGTTATATTATCACGGAGTTTGACCTCCCTGGGGCCTTAAATACACCGGGTAGAGCATGGTGGACCACACAATATACATAAAGGGTTTTGATGTCAGAATTTTTCAGTCTTCGAAAAACTACCCCCCACATGATGGAAACATCCCACACTCACAGCACATATTCACATAGCCGTCCTCCCCACACATGCAGTGTTACCACATAACAAACAAACACACTCAGGTACACACACAAACTATTTGACCCATAGATGGGACCCTAACCGGTACTAACACTCCGGGCTAGAGTGGACCTAAAAGTAATGGCATTTAAGGGGTAACTCCATATTCTCCAAGATTCCAAATAGTAAATTTAGAGCCACACCACCGGTTGCAGCTGATATGTCATGCTCAGGACAATATATATATATATATATATATATATATATATATATATATATATATATATATATATTTGCAATGAATCGTTAACACTCTTTCGTACGTCAAAAGCTAACGGTTTGACCACTGCAGAAATAAACGGAAATTGTCCATCGGCCTATGTGTAACTACCCACTCTAATAAAAATCCATATATCTTATTTTTTAATCATGTATAATAATTTTTTAAGCCAATTTAAGAAATTAAAAGGGCTTACATCAAAACTTTTGACCTGTAGTGTGTGTATATATATCTATCTACCTAAACTTACTCATAAATGGAACTTTGTGTGTGTGTGTGTGTGTGTGTGTTCATTACCTATAGACTCCGAAACGGCTGAACCGATTTTCTTGAAAATTTACACAGTTTCACTATAAGCGTTTGCGAGTGTTCTTAGCTAGGTTTTGTGTCGGGGTACCCCCGATAAATATCGATAATAAAAAAAATCGGGTTATAGAAGGAATGGTCCGATTTTAATCAAATTTGATACACTCATAGACAAAGACATAAAAAACGATATTCAGAAGTTTCAAGTTTGCAGTTCTTACAATAGTGCAGAAAATCGATAATATATATATATATATATAAGGCAAGATGTTTGTGTGTGTGTGTGTGTGTGTGTGTGTGTGTGTCTGTTTATCTGCCTGTATGTCTGTATTTTTTTCAGCCCTTTTATTTTAGTTTTTGCTTCGGGTTTGGTTCTAAGTAGGTATAATTGTAGTTCTTAGTCTCAGCCATGATACCGTTTACTTAGAGGACTTATTTAGCCTTCAAAATTCAGTTTACAACGAGAAAAACTTATTTGATATCGATAGCAGGAAATCAAAATTTGACTTACATCCATTCATTTTTCTTTCAGTCTACGGTTTCGCTTTAACTGGAAACAATTATTGCTTTTTAGTCTTTCGTGCCAACGTCCAAAGAGTCTGAGTTCCAGGATCATGGATTAGTTTTAACGCTTTCATTGCACCCGAGCAACGCCGGGCTAGTATATATATATATATATTGACATCCGCAGACAGATCTGTTTCGCTGTATCACAGCTCATCAGTACGGTTAGACTCCGATTGCTCCCTAACCCAAGCTCGAAACCCGACCGAAATGGCGTCAGTTGGCGACGCTACCCCTGAGCCACGGGGCGTTCGGTGGAAGAAGGTAGTCTTTTTTAGCGCATATCATATTACGCGCCCAGCAGTCAGAATGCTCCAATTCATTTTTAATGAATGAGCGATTTGGGTGGCCTAATAATTATGGCCGACAGTATATATATATATATATATATATATACGGTCGGCCATAATTATTAGACCACCCAAGACCACCCAAGTGTTTAATAAATAATGATGATACTATGATGATAATGATAATATCATAATCATATAATATAATATAATAATGATACTATTATTTAATAAATAATGATCATACTATGTTTTATTTTTTAATTCCTACTGAATAATTGTATATAAATATAGAATGGCTAATATAGCACAATAACATGTGCATGAAATGAATTTATAAATATTTAACATATTCTGCCTGTATTGTAGTTTCATCAATAAAAGAATGATGAAAATTTAGAGTGATTCGGACGAGTTCATCTTTGCTTCCTTGCCTTGTAAAATTTTGCAATATATTAATAACAAAAGAACCATTCTATTTTCATTTGGCAAAAAATACTAAAAAATAATATGAAATACATCATTTATTTTAATTTAAAGAAATGAGGTGGCTTAATAATTATGGCCGATAGTATATATATATATATATATATATATATATATATATATATATATATATAGTAAGCAAAGCGTTATTCAAACATGTTTCATTGAATAATATAGACATATGCCTATTTTAGAAGAATCCTTACTATCAGGTCATCCCATACATTCTATCCGAATTTAACTTCATTAAATTTGAATAAAATTTAGTAGTATTTTAGACTGTCAAATGAAATTAAAACCATTTTTATGTATTTGGATAGATTAAGTAAATTTTAATAAAGTAAGTAAATTTTATTTTACAGATTAATAGAAATAAGAAATACTTTGATTAAAGCCCTTCTAACATGGAGGTACCTAAGGAGCATTTAAGGCACCTAATACTTTATAAATACTAAAAAAAGGAAATTCTGCAATATAAGCGGCTCGAAACCTTCACTCAGCTTATGGAAATAAGTACTTGAATTAAAGAACTTGCAGACGATGGTTCGCAAAATTCAGAAGTGAAGATTTCAGCCTTGAAGATAGAGATCCAACAGGTCATCCAGTTGAGTTCGATGATAAACTTCTTGAGGCAGCACTTGAAGAAAATCCTGCATTATCAGTTGAAAAATTGGCAATAAAGCTTAGTTCAAACCATACAACTGTTCATCGTCATATTCAGCAACTCGGAAAGGCATCTAAACTTGGAAAATGGGTACCTCATGAATTGTCTGAAAGCAACCGACAATCCCGAGTGGACATCTGCTCTTCGTTCCATTCTCGCGAACTCATTTCATCCTTTTTGGATAGACTTGTAACTGGTGATGAAAAATAGATCTTCTATCGTTATGTTAAATGTCGTAAACAGTGGTTTAGTAAAGGGAAAAAGGTCCACCCATAATCGAAACTTTATAAGAAAAAAGTTATTTCTATCTGGTGGGATTCCAAAGAAGTAATTCATTATGAATTGTTACAATCTAGTGCCACAATCAATGTCAGCAATTAGAGCGTTTGAACCAAGTTTAAAGAAAAAAACCCGCTTTAGTGAATCGAAAAGGATTGATGTTTCATCAGGTCAATGCACGACCTCACACTGCAAAAATCACACAAAAAAAAGATCGAAGAGATTGGATGGGAAAAAATTTCTCATTCACCTTACTCTCTCGACCTTGCTCCTTCAGACTGCTACATGTTTTGTAGTTTACAAAATTATTTACAGGAAATAACTTTCGCAAACCAGGAAACTGACATTGCAGAGTTTTTCGCGTCAAAACCAAAATAGTTTTATCTTAATGGGATTAATCAGCTTAAAAATAGATGGAAGGAAGTCATTTTCCAAGTTGTATTTAAACTTGGAAAATGAGTACCTCATGAATTGTCTGAGAGAAACCAACAATCTACCCTTCGCTCCATTCTCGCGAACTCATTTCATCCTTTTTGGATTGACTTTTAACTGGTGATGAAAAATGGAAATTCTATCGTAATGTTAAACGTCGTAAACAGTGCCTTGGTAAAGAGGAAAAGGCCCAACCACAACCGAGAAAGGAACTTCATGAGAAAAAGGTTCTTTTCTCTATCTGGTGGGATTGCAAAGGAGTAATTCACTTTGAATTGTTATCGCCTAATGCAATAATCAATGCTCAAATCTACTGTCAGCAATTAAATCGTTTTAACCAAGCTTTGAAGAAGAAAAGACCCTCTTTAGTGAATCGAAAAGGAGTGATGTTTCATCAGGACAATACACAACCTTCCACTGAAAAAATCACATCACAAAAGATCGAAGAGTTTGATTGGGAAAAAATTCCTCATCCCCTTGCTTTACCGACTTTGCTCCTTCAGACTACCATTTGTTTCGTAAATTACAAAATCATTTACAAGAAATAACTTTCACAAGCTAGGAGTAGATCGAAACTGGCATTGCAGAGTTCTTCGTTTCAAAACCAAAAGAGTTTACCTTAATCGGATTAACCAGCTTAAAAGTAGATGGAAGGAAGTCATAGAAAATCAGTCATATTTTTATTAAATGCAACGTTTTGGTCACTTGTTTTCTTTATCCTAAAAATTGGACAGAACTTATGGGATGACCTGATAGTTCTCTGATTAGTTTCTCTAGACATTTTCGTGGCAATGAATTGACATGGCATCTGCATCAGGTGGAAGCCTCGTTTTGAATGCTTAACTTATGCAACAAATGATAGAGCTACAAAGGCGAACTATCACTCTTTGGATGAACGGAAGCCACAACACGACGCAACGAAAAACACAAAAACCAAACCGTCCTGTCAGCGCAACGGACAATTATTCATTGACGTTTGAACTTGGTATTAAATGCTCGTTTTATGGCATATCAACCATGGCGGGTCATTTATTGCCAACTAAACTTTATTTATTCATTGCTGGTAATACCTTTTTCTTTTACAACAATTTATTGTTGTTTTTATATAAGTTTTGTGTCTAGTAATACAGTTTTCTTTTTCGAGTATCAAGATTCATTGGATTTGTTTTTAAGGGCAGGGTCCCCAAGTCCTACCCTTGTTATTTAACAAATTCATAACTGGAGGGAAGGGACGAATTAATACCTTTCCCAAGGGTACCAGTGCTTAAGTGAATGCAGGGTATTCAACTGGAATTCGAACTCAGCTCACCGATTTCTCTTTCCGAGCCGATATTCACTGCACCACAACGAACATCCGTCACTAAACGCTTACAGCACCTGATATTCCCAAGCCGTCACCCATCTAAGTACTGACCAGGCTCAACGTTGCTTAACTTCGGTGATCGAGCGAGAACCGGTGTATTCAACGTGATAGGCCGTAAGCCGGTATTAGATGTGAAAACTTACCAAATCAGTCGACGTACATAACGAATTGATAACTGGCTCATCTGAAGTGAACAGGTTTCTTTTTGGCCTAATATGGGTTAAAACCTTAAATTCGGCCACAGAGGAAAAGCTTTTGTCACACATCCGATTCGTTGCGGTAAAGGGTTTACAAAAGGAAGTTCACCAGTAGATCTTTCATTCTGCACGTCATTTTTTTTAGCAAGGCTACGAGATTAGGCCATTTTTTCCCGTTCACAGTTGATTGTTCCAACACGGGAGGCCGTGGCCAGCGAGTTTAATACTCACGCAACGTAAGTGGGCAGATGACTGAGAGACTTGCAAACACGGAGCCCCAGAGTTCAGTTTTTGATGCTCAAGCAAAAGTTTCACTGATTCAAAATGATGAATATTAGCCCGTCAACCTCGCCCTGCCCATAGACATGTGGCCGTTTTGACAAGCCCGAAGAACTCATCATCATCATCATCATCATCATCCTGCGGCCTCGGCCGAGATAGAACTCACTACATCCTTCCAGTATTCCCTATTTGTCATAGCTCCTGTAAGGTCTTCCTTGGCAATAGATGTCTCTCTATGTATCCTGTCTGGAAAGGTTAACTTACGAGATCGATTGTGAGATGATGGGTGCCTCCATAATACAAACGATGAAACAAGTTCATCTGTCGTACGTGCACAATGCCCAGCAAACTGGACACGTATCTTTTGAACTAAGGTTGATACTCTTGGTAGGTCTCCATATATCATTTCTAAAGTTGGGTGTTTTCGCCATGAAAGATCAAGTACTCTTCTAAGAAGACGAGTATAACATTCATCTAAACGGCGCTGTTGTTTTGCTGAAAGAGTCCATGTTTCAGATCCATAGAGTAAGATTGGTTCAATAAGTGCGCGAAAAACTTGGATTTTGATCTTACAATCAAGAATGGATTTCCAGATCTTATCCATTTTGTTACAAGCAGTTCATGCTATGCCTTTTCTGATATCAAAGTCTATTTCAGAAGAACTAATGTACACACTTCTTCGCCGAATACGAATCCTTCTGTGGGTTGCAGGAAGACATTGCACCCAGGTGAATCAATTAGTGGGAAAGATTGCTCAGCACATTAACTGGTATATAAAAAATTCCGAGATTGGGAGTCACGTAAAAAGGGTATGCCACAAATCTACTAGAATGGAAATTGGAATCACGAACAGGTCATTGCGCGAGACAGGGCGTGAATCATTCACCTTCTCAAGTTATAGTTTGAAAGTTACCCTCACCCGCGCCATCCGCTATACTGGCAGCTCAAAACGTGGCTGTAAAACCGGCTTGACACCGCCCGGTGTTGTAACTTAGTTTGTGTAGAATGGAAAACGATTTCAAGGAGGTTTTCCCAAATCCACCGTCATCACTGACAATAGATTGAATTATAGTGCATCAAACCCGCACTTCATTTAGACGAACTCAGTTAATCATGATAGTCATCGCATCCTTGCATTCACTAAAACTTGTTCAAGTGCATCAGTGATATTAAAACTGACAGAAGATAATGATTGACATTGCATTTAAAATGTTGAAGATCAAAGTTGACAGAAAAGTAAGGAGGTGGAAAAGAATTGCACAAGTGAACGTTGACAGATGTTATTATCATTCATTTCTCAAGGTACCCAAGTACTTTCAACCTCTTGAAGTAACAAATCATGATAATAATGATAATAACATCTGTCAATGTTACAGCTCATTTCTGACATTTTTTAATTGTAATACGCGAAAGATTATCCGTGAGTATGAACGGATTTTATTTAAAATAAGAAGACATAATGTTTGCAATTTATTTAATCTGACATGTTTAAAAGAAAATTTAGTGCCTGAATACACAAATATATATATATATATATATATATATATATATATATATATATATATATATAAAATACCTTTAGACATGAAGAATATAGCTGTAGTACATCGTTAGTGCCCTACGTATGGGAAATGAAAAAAAAAACAAACAAAAAAATAAAAACTACGAATACTGACTCCATTTTGAAATGGGAAATACTAAAAAGATGTTCTAAATATAAACCAGGTAGCAAATTCTGTAATTTATGCGGGGAGGAAAAATTAACTATTGCGTTATTTGAACCCGCACAGAATTTACTAAATTCTAAAACCGAAATTCTACATAAATGTAGACATATGAAAAACTGTTTACTGAATTAGCCTTTCGCTTAATTGTTCTCTTAATATTTTTTTTATTTTTTATTTTATTTTTTTCTGTAATAAAGTTGTCTCCACCCTTTCTCGTGTTTTGGTGTCTTCTTCGTTTTAATTTGAGTTCCTATATATTTGCTATTTTAAATCTTTGTTGTCAGCCAATTTCCCTGACGAACCGTTAGGCGAAACCGTGGTCGGTTGTTGGCTCTTGCTTAGATTTTCTGTCTTTGTCTTTATATATATATATATATATATATATATATATATATATATATATATATATATTAATGCAGGTTTCATTGAATAGTATAGACAAGTTTTGTCTATTAATTTTGTGTAGGATCCGTTCATACCGTCTGATATACTTGATGGTGATGTCGTTGAAAGACAACAAAAAATCACAGTATTTGTTGAATTTTTTATCGGGTCTAAGCTTTCGGCTCACATAAGCCATTATCAAAGAGTAAATATTAACACACAGTAAACATAGAACATTTAAGCTATTAACAATAAAGATAATTGAATTGAAAATATAAGTCTTATGTGAGCCGAAAGCTTAGACCCGATAAAAAATTCAACAAATACTGTGATTTTTTGTTGTCTTTCAACGACATCACCATCAAGTATATCAGACGGTATGAACGGATCCTACACAAAATTAATGGACAAAACTTGTCTATACTATTCAATGAAATCTGCATTAATGAAAAAATGCTGCCAAAATACACACAATATATATATATAATTCCAAGTGAAGAGGACTCGAGGTTTTTTTTTATATCTTGAGTTCTCTGGCATTTATTTTATTATGAACAGTGCTCAATATAATGAGTATTATAGAGCTTATTGACATAACCATATAATTATATATATATATATATATATATATATAATTTTTCATGAGACTTTTTTGTTTCTTCTCAGTACATAAATTATATAAAATTATCCGAATATTTTATTTTCTAAACAAGTTCATCACACTGTGTACGTGTTCAATGTGCTGATCGCGTTTGTAAAATAAAACATTCTTATGACTCTACATACATGCATAAAACAATCTATACATTCAGTTAAAAATAAAATAAAATTCATAGTATTGCCGAAAGCGCTTGGAGAAATAAAAGATTATAATTTTTATATAATTTCTGTTCTGAAAAGAAAACATGTTTTTTCTTTCAATTGGAGTAGATAGACTAAACTATCGCCCGGTTCACACTCCACCCACGTCTATTGAACAGGTTAAGAGGCTCATCCCTTGTTCCCTGTTTAGGATGTGGTTTCTGGCTTTCTCTCTTCCAATTTATTCACTCTTACGTAGCCCCCTGCACACCAGTGGCCTTACCGCCTTGCTTGGGGTGATGTGATTAAAAAAAAAAAAAAAAAAAAAAGATCACATGAAAAATTATATATAAAGTCTTAACCATAGCAGCTTGTTTGTCATTTTGAACGAAACTTATATAAAAGAGGGATTGCTGCCTAAATGCACTATATATGTGTATATATAATCGGTTCACCCGATGCAAGGCAATAAAGTCACTGAGACACAAGTAGTTACTAGCTGTGAAGAAGTTAGAAGCATTCTTAAGGAGCGTGCACAAAAGAAGAGTAATCCGGAGGACAGTAGATAGAGATTGGCATTGCATTTTTACTGATTAAAGTTGACTGGAAAGCATGGACCTGGAAGAGAGTTCCACATGTGAGAAGTGCGAGAAAAAATAAACTGTTAGCATAGAATTGACGGTTACATATGGCCAACTCAAATGCAAATTGGTGAGATTTTCGTCACCAGTTTAGTACTGCACTTAAATTCAAAGAATCTCGATATTATAACAATGAACTCATCCGAACAATGCGTCACCTGTCGCTTACTCTGCATTAATATGTTAATTTTATAAACCTACCCTTCCATTCTCGCTTGAGGCAAACGGAAGAGGTAGTAGGTTGCTTCTTTCAATTTTTGAACCAATGATATATAACTTAGTCTGTCCTGCGATTTACCCATAGCTAGGGGGAGAACAGGTGGATTCACATAGTAAACTTACTGTAAGTGAATACAATAACTGGAATTCGAACTCGGTTGTTCGATTTCTCAATCCGAGACGCTAGCCATTATTTCTCCTCCGAAAAATTACCATGAAAAACAGTCAGTTAAGTGCCATACGCGATACACGCTTGTGCGGTCATGGTTAGAAAGAGAAATCACTGACTGGGCTGAAGATTTTCCCGCAGTAAGTTGCCATTACTTTCTGCGGTAGACTGGTTGTCAACCAAGGTTAAAGAACCCAATGTCCTGTTATTTAAGCCATAGCTGTAGTGAGAAGTGACGCATTAATACCTTTCTCAAGTAAATGAATGCAACAAATTTGCCTTGAATTCGAACTCGGCTCTCCAAAACCCACATCCCACCCGGCCTCCTTCAGAAAATTACCATAAAAGTACTCATAGATGATTTATAGATAAAGTATTCAGAGAGGAAAGTGCTCATGCATATTCAAATCTCTATATATGCTATTCTAGTTTATATATATATATATATATATATATATATATATTCATTCAGGTTTCAATCCCGGGTTAAAAGCAATCGTAGTCTAACCGTACTGACGAGCTGTGATACGGCGAAACAGATCTGTCTGCGGATATGACTATTTACGCTCTCACACCCTGATTGAGCGCTCTGGAAGAATGGTAGACTTTGAAAAAAAGTAGCTACTCTAGCAAATACGCATCGTTCATTCAGCAATGAATTAGAACACTCTCAGCTATTGGGCGTGTATGATGATAATATACGCGCTAAAAAGTCTGCCTTCTTCTACCGAGCGCCCATAGCTCAGAGGTAAAATCGCCGACTGACACCAATTTGGTCGGGTATCAATCCTGGGTTAAAAGCAATCGGAATCTAACCGTCCTGATGAGCTGTGATACAGTGAAACAGATCTGTCTGCGGATGAATATATATATATATGTGCAAAAAAAAAAAATGCCAAAAATCGCTTTGTAGAGGAGACCTTTTGCTGCAGAGGTCGGCGAATCAAAATTTTCAAAATTAAAAGATGGCTCGATAGTAGATTAAAGACATGAAACGAATGCTTATAAACATCAAATACAAGGGAACATTGACAGAGGCGTCTTTCATTTTGTAATGTTCCGCGCGCTTATAGAAGGGAAATAAGCGAGTCCTTTTAACATTCCAGGCAATAGTAATAAAGATAAAATCTTTTTTTAGCGATTAGAGAAAATATTTTAAATTGTTGCAACTTTGATGAGAACAAAACTTTCTCCAAACGTCTGTGTATATCTCATCATACATTGCAAAGTTACGTTGTAGTTTATTTTTATTTTTAACTAAATGTTCACCCAATACAATTCCCAAGAGCCACTCAAGCTAGAAGGTTACTGAAGTTGTTGTATGGACGTATGTCGATGTAGATTATGAGTATATATAAAATAAAAAACTCTTCACTTTAGACCTCAAAAGGTTAATAGTTCTTTAGACCCTTATCTAACTTCCATCACGGCTAATGCTAATCTCCAGTAAAGCGACACATTGCACCTTCTCTGCTGACATGAGGTAGAAATAATGTTTTAAATATTATATTATATTGAATCCATTACTAATTCTGCTGCTAGGAAAGTTGGTTCGCTATGTCGTCTTAGACATATTTTCTCTCCAGTATAGATCTTAGATGTCTGTCATTCATCAATACTTGTGACGTTGTTGCTGTATTACGCAAACAACCAATCAATCATCTGTATATCCCACAACGACATCATTTTCATCCTATAAGTTATTTTCTGTCTTCTTAAGTCTGGTTCTTTTATGGATTCTCACACACACACACACACACACACACACACACACACACACACACACACACACACACACGCACGCACGCACGCACACACACACACACATACACACACACACGCACGCACGCACAGCACACACACACACACACACCGCACACACACACACCGCACACACACACCACACACACACACACACACACACACACACACACACACACACACACACACACAGATCGAAAGAACGCAAATGAATGTTTTCTTTTTATAGAAAAAGGAGAGGTTAAGAAAAAACGGAAACAGTTTCCATGCCTTAGTAGAAATTAAGATCACAATAAAACACGAAAACTCACTCCTTTTCAATTATTTAATAAGGGCATAAGACATTAATTATCAGTAAATGAGGATTGTCATTTTCTTCAGTTGGACTTCCATAATTTTGTCAGCTCTTCAAATGTGAAAATTAACTATTACCTAATCGTTTTTTGTCAACTCAGATTGGAAAAACAGAAATAAGAAATTATTCATCTTAATAGTCATTTTTTCTCATATTCTCTAACACCTATTAACACCTTTTGCATCTTAGTAACTTTATTGCCTTGCTTAGCATGAAATGATTTAGCAGAAATATTACTGTTATTAAATAAATATCTAAATAACTGTTATTTAGATGCTTACTATTCATTTTTTTTAACTGGTTGTATGAATGATAGGAACTGGCGCAAATGTAGTGATGGTTACGACACGAACATTCCCCTTGATACAAAACAATTTGTTATTTGTTTCGTGATGGATTATATTTTATAATTAATAATAATAGAAGCTGCTGGCCTTTCGTTAGCTATTACGTAGCAATTTTCCATAGAATTCACTTATCTTTTTCACCTCAAGCAATGCAGATCATTTCTTTCAAATATCCTCTTTGGCAATCATCTAAATCATTTCGTTTATTTTGTCTTTTGAATAACAATCCTTCAGTCGTTCTGGGTATGACGATAAACTACATCTAGCAGCAAAGCTTCTGATCAGGAAGTTTTCAGTAGCGTGGAACCACTTTTTGATTGCTGATCCGGGGTGGTAACACCTGTTAGGGTCTCAGCTGCAGACAAATTGTTAACTCCAAAAGCGAGGTCAAAACACTATGAAAGTATAAAAAGTTTTCAAGTAAAATTACCAGCAATAACCTTTTGTAAAAAATAATTAAGAAAGATATTACCAGAAATGGATTTTTGAAAGAAATTGTTAGCAATATATTTTTTATAAACAATTTACCCAAGAAAATTAAATTTTGGCATTAAATGACTTATAAGAAGTTGATATTGAAACATTCAAATTAATATAATATACACCGAAACAAACGGGAATATATATATATATATATATATATATATATATATATATATATATATATATAGTCATCTGCAGTCCTGCTTCGCCGTATCACAGTTCATCAGTACGGATATACATCTGAATGCTTTTAGCCAGGATCGAAAACTGACCGAATTGACATCAGTCGGCGATTCTACCTCTAAGTTATTGGTGCTCGGTGGAGTAAAGCATATTTTAGCGTGTTATATACACAATGTAAACACATGCCAGTAGCCGAGAGAGTTCACATTCATTACTGAATGAACGATGCGTAGATACGTGAGTAGCTACTGTTTTTAAAGTCTACCATTTCTCCATAGTGCTCAATCGGCAAGCGAGAGCGTAAATAGTCATCCGCAGTCTTGTTTCATTGTATCACAGTTCATCAGTACAGTATATATATATATATATATATATATATATATATATATATATATATATATATATAGTACTGTGCAAAAGTATTATGACAAGAACTTTTAGCCAACTTTCCCTGAAGATCCAAATTGGTGAAACCTTGGTAGGTCTGTTGGCTCTCTAGGTTAGCTATTTACAATATATATATATATATATATATATATATATATATATATATATATATATATATATTTAGTATATCGAGGCAGCAAGTAATTTTCTAGACATATGCTATTAAATATAAGAGACAATGAATGTCTATTATGTTTAATCATGAGCCGTTCTAAACGTCGTATTTTTGCTTTAATTTCAGTTGAAAATAAAGACAAAAATTCTCCAACATTTGGATAATTATTTATTGGTTTTCTTCTAAGCTTTCGGCTCACATGAGCCATCTTCAGAGAGGTAGTTTAAACTGAAATATTATAAAATCCACCATCACCGACGATTTTATTTTGTGTTGACATAAAACTCCGCTTGGCAACGGCAATAGTTACCAAAAATAATAAACGCAGTTCTTAAGTTTGCGATGCGGTTTTATGACGTCACACCGCGGGATAGCGCGAAATGACAACAAAACCATCTAGTCAAATGCAATGTAATATGTTATTTCCTGTTTTAAAGTTGATTTAACAACACTCAATAAAATCAACTTTAAAACAGGAAATAATGATGGTGGATTTTATAATATTTCAGTTTAAACTACCTCTCTGAAGATGGCTCATGTGAGCCGAAAGCTTAGAAGAAAACCAATAAATAATTATCCAAATGTTGGAGAATTTTTGTATTTATTTTCAACTGAAATTAAAGCAAAAATACGACGTTTAGAACGGCTCATGATTAAACATAATAGACATTCATTGTCTCTTATATTTAATAGCATATGTCTAGAAAAATATATATATATATATATATATATATATATATATATATATATATATATATGTATATATATATATATATATATATGAGTAATAAATATATATATGGGTAATAACCTTTTTTTTTTAAACATCTTTTGCTAAATATTACGAAAAAGGAACATTTTATTAATTCTTTATTTAGTTTTTTTTTTACTCGAATTCCAGCTTTACTCAACACGCGAAGACTAGTCTGAATGAACGCTGCTACTAGTATTCAAAATTCTAGAATGAATACGTCCTAAAAATGTCAAAAACATGAAAAGACTTTCCCCTCCAAATGAAACTGTTGAAAATGGTTAACAAAGTATCCAGAAATGGTTGGGACAATGGATGATATGGTGAGTTTATGTAATCACTCACATTCACTAAATAGAAAAATGTAAGAACGCCGGAAAAAAACAAAAAACAAAACTAAATATAAAATGAATAACATTTTTCCGTGTCCTTCATATTTAGCGGAACATAAAAGGAAGGGGTTGGGATGTATTGGTTTACATTGGGTTCGGCTGGGAGACGGAGTTAGCAGTAATTCCTCTTTTGTAGTGGGAGGTATGTGGCCTGATCCTTGGGTTAGTAGTGTTAGGTATGGAGGGGGGAATAACTGCTTGGCCAACTTAAAAAACTCTTTTTAAAATTTTTATTGGGACTAATTGGGGGAAAAGAATAATTATTGCAATTTATACTTATTTCTATGGCGACACATACTCATGATCTCCCTTCGTTTGTTAAGGAGTATATTTTCGTCTTAAAATTTTAAAAATTTAATTTACACCTATCTGTTAAGCTATTAGGGGTCCTAGGCTTGCCTATGAGTTCCCATTTTATCTGGGGATCTAAGTTACTTTCTTTTAATACCCAGTATTTTCTAGAAAGGGCTGTTTGCTATCTTAAACTAGGGTTGGTGAAGGAGTGCCTGTGGGTATAAAGCCGTTGCTTCCAAATACCCGCCGATATTCCTATATAAACATTACGTCTCTCCTTATATATATATATATATATATATATATATAATGGACTCTCCCGTCGGATTCGACGCATGAGGATCTGACAGCCTAATTGCTTCAGTTATGAAACAAGCGTAAACCGCCAGAAGACCCACACAAGTGATTTGATTAAAGTGGTGAAGGCTTGTGCAGAACCATCCACACATTTCGGAACTACTGATATACTCAGTCGGTGCATATAAATGCCGCACATGAAGCAGACAATAGACCTCAGGCTTTCACTTATCTCACAAGTTGCCACTACCTGCTGCGATAGACCGGTTGCCAGCCAAGGCTATAGAAACCAATGTCTTGTTATTTAACCTATAACCGGAGAAAAGAGACGGATTAATACCTTTCCCAAGGGTATTAGCGCGTAAGTGAATGCAGGGCATTTAATTAGAATTCGAACTCGGCTCCCGATATATATATATATATATATATATATATATATACTGTGGGATTCTCCTTTTTCATAAAGATGGACTCGTCCAGAGTATACTTAAACCACTGCTACAGATGTGAAACGGGAGAATTCCGCGTTTTCACACAGTAGTTCCTTTGACACTCTCAGCTCTCTGCCTTAAGACAGAGAGCATTAACCCAGTCGTGGCTCCACCGAAGGGTAGACTCACGACTGGGCAAAATTAGAGAGATATTTTTGGCTGGGCTAAATGGCCCGGAGGACCCACGTTAAAAAGGCCTTGTACCACATTTTGCCCTAGTGGGAGGGTAAATAAATACAGAATACTGCGTTTTCACAGAGTGTTAACTGGAGAATACGAGAGTCAAGAGAGAGATTGTCAGTCAGTACATTGTAGTTCTTAGTAGCTCTGTGCTCCACCCATCGAAAAGATTATTACGCCGTACCCGTCAGCTTCCGATGCAGATATATTCAATATCTTACGGTTTCACTTCCAGAGACTTTTATATATACTTTTTACTAACTCGCATTCTTGGACTATTAATCTTCATTCAAGTCTGTATCCTTACGTTAATACATTTATTTTTTATCACAATTACTGGTCATTGTTCATTTATCCCATTCCCGGGATTCACAACAATATATATATATATATATATATATATATATATATATATATATATATCAAACAAGATAAAGAAATGCATTTGTGTATATGTTTAAATAACACAATGTAACGAAATTTTGACTTTTTTGTCTTAGGCAGTAAGTGTTATTCCCTATTGTCAAGAAACCAAAGGAAATGGCTATTATTTCCTTCATATTTTGTTTTTATGAACTGAATTTTCAAGTAGGAGAATTTTTTTGATGAAAGAGTGCAAGTTGCAGATCGTCGTCACCAGTGTTTTTCAAGCTTTTTTACCCATGAAGAAGGACGTTGCTTCTGTCACCATGGGACAGATCTGGTCGAGTCAATTAGAAACGCATGTAACCCCAACGAGTGGCGCCACTTCACCAACAGCTTATCCAGGAGCCTCAAAATCATCCTTCTTCAACAGGATATCATCTCTTTCCCCGGTCTTCATCTCTTGTATCATTGCAACATGTATCTATCTCTTTGTTATGGTACCCTCCTACGAGGAATGAACTCTTCCTCTTGCTATATACCTGCATGACTTCTTAGAAGCAGTGAAAAGGTGTTGAGAGCAGATCGAACAAAGACAGTTAAGAGCAGTCAAGTACAGCAGCGTAATAATATCTTTCGGACTTACCTATTTCTATATTATTATTTATTAGCACCTTTGAATATCTTGTTTTTTGTATACTAATACACTGTGTTGAACTTACCTTCTTGTTCCGTGTTTTACTTCCGGCACAAACCGGTCAACTTTTGCGGCGAAGTTTCGTCACAACCCCACATCAAATTGGAGACGAAGATCCACAACTCTCTTCGTAGACAGTTCATCCAAGAGCCTTTTAAAGGGAGTATGTATCCATCTTTTCCCCTGATTCACTCGATGCAGCTCAAAAAGGAATATAGCAATGTCAAGATCTTGCTAGATGCCTTGAAATATGAAGCAAACGGCTGAGAGGTTATCGGGGACTTCAACATGGTGATCTTCCTGATGGGTCTACCGGGTTGCTTTACTGTGTTCTGTGACAACATGAGCGCAGTGGAACACTGCATATATCTATCTCTTCATAGACTGCTCATCCTGGAGCCTCAAAGCTGTGCTGCTTCATAATGGGAACATGTATCCATCTCTTCTCTTAGTTCACTCGGTGCAACTCAGAGGGTATAGCAGTATCAAGATCTTGGCTTGAAATATGAAGCGTACGGTTGAGAGGTTATAGGAGATTTCAAAATGGTGACATTCCTGATGGGTTCCCAAGGCGTCATTAACAAGTTTCAGTGTTATATTTGCCTTCAAGACAACGAGGACACTGCGGTACACTACCACAGTCGGGATTGGACGCAGGGGAAAAACAACATCAAATGGCATTGTCCCACATTTTGCCCTAGTGGCAGAGTAAATAAATACAGAATACCACGTTTTCACAGAGAGTTAACCGGAGAATACGAGAGTCCAGAGAGAGATTGGCAGTCAGTACATTGTAGTTCTTTGTAGCTCTGTGCTGCACTCATCGAGAAGATTATTACGCTGTACCCGTCAGCTTCCGACGCGGACATACTCAATATCTTACGGTTTCACTTCCAGAAACTTGTATATATATTTTTTTTACTAACCTGCATTCCTGGACTACTAATCTTCATTCAATTCTGCATCCTTACGTTAATACACTTATTTTTTTATCACAATTACTGGTCATTGTTCATTTATTTGTGCGCACCTCATTCCCGAGATCCACAACAATATATATATATATATATATATATATATATATATATATATATATATAAAACAAGATAAAGAAATGCAATTGTGTGTATGCTTAAATAACACTATGTAACGAAATTTTGACTTTCTTTTTTTGCTGAATCTTTTTTTTTTTAATCGTATCACCCTGAGCAAGGCGGTAACGCCACTGATGTGCAGGGGGCTACGTAATAGTGAAAAGATTGGAAAAGAGAAAGCCGGAAACCACATCTTACGAGGGTAGAGTGTCAACCGGGCGATAGATAGATATATCTACTCCAATTGAAAAAAAAAAAAAAAAAAAAGAAACCAAAGAGAGAAGATTGGAAAAGAGAAAGCCGGAAACCACATCCTCTCCGGAAAGTATTATTTCCGCCAATATGGCCTTATGAAACAATTTGTCACAACACTAGATAAGGAATTTGCAGCCTTTTTTAAGTTTTCATTTCTTTGCCATCTGTGGTAAAAATGTATTGGTCGGACTAATAAAAAAGGTCATAGAGTGCAAGGAATTCCCTAAGAAGCGGAGAAACCAGCATCGATTAAATTTGTTGCAGATTTGGGGGCTTCCTCGGGAATCACAAAAACTATGTTTATTGAGTCCTTGGCGAAGAACAACGAAAGCGGAAGTATAATGTCCCTCAAAGTCCATATCCTTGACGCTCATCTTGATAAATTCAAGAAGATTGGGGTGTACTCAGAGGAGCAAGGAGAGCGCTTCCACCCAGGAAATTCTTGGCTTTGAATGCCGTCAGCAAGAATCGTATACTGAAAACATGATGTGAAACTATATTTGGGGTTGATTCGTGATAGTAATTTTCAAGCGGAAATCGTGAAAAACTACTCACTTCTAAATTTTTGTGGTTCCTTGCGTCATCGTAGAATAAATAAATGCTACTTTCGAATCACATGTCGTTTTGTTCCTAATTTCTGTGAACGAGAATGCTCACATTCGCTAGTTTTCTTTATGGTAATGGCTACATTTCAGAAATACCATTATCCTGGTCACAAAAGCAAAATTTGAAGGAAATATGAGTCATTTTTCTTACTTTCTAAGCGTAATTAAAAAAAAAAAAATCAGTTGCTGTTCAAGGACAAAAATCGTGTTACACAACGTAATAAATTAATAATTTTCCCCTAAGCTGGCATTTCTCAGGATGAAAGAAAAGAATGAAATTGTGCGACTTTGTAACCCCCCTAAAAAAAAAAACCCCGTTATTCTTTATATTTTCATCAATACACGTAATCTCGTTTCTATGAAATGGTTTTCCTTTTCATATCTATCTATATATATAGATATATATATAACATAATGATGATTCACGTATACTATCTTAATGTATAGGAAAAAC
This sequence comes from Ascarosepion bandense, assembly GCA_037127315.1. Lineage (NCBI taxonomy): Eukaryota > Metazoa > Mollusca > Cephalopoda > Sepiida > Sepiidae > Ascarosepion > Ascarosepion bandense. Next base: position 1,280,251 of record JBBBDQ010000688.1, on the reverse strand, counting down.
TACTAAAAAGTTGTAAGTTTAAAAATGTATTTTTTTGACAGTATTTATTTATTTCTATTATTATATTTGATATTTCAGACCATCCTCGGCCTTTCATCAGAAACAAATGATTTTAAAATTTAAATTAGAAACGTTTTCGCGATGGGCGTTCATCCGAGAGATTGTTTACATCACGTATCTAAAGATGCACTTTTTCTTTAAAACAACATTTATAAGTATTATTAAAGATAGGTCTACGTTTACAAATATTAAAAAAAATCTGTCGCTTTCTGCGTCACGTGATGTAAACAATCTCCCTGACGAACGCTCATCGCGAAAACACTTCTAATTTAAATTTTAAAATCATTTGTTTCTGATGAAAGGCTGAGGACGATCTGAAATATCAAATATAATAATAGAAATAAATAAATACTGTCAAAAAAATACATTTTTAAACTTACAACTTTTTAGTAGTTTTTCATATATATATATATATATATATATATATATATGTATATATATATATTATCGTTCATTTCGAAATGAATTTTATCACTCTCTGCTACAGGCGTGTGTTTATATTGTATATAAAACGCTACTAGGATACTGCCGTGTGTTTACACAGTATATAACACGCTACCTCAGAGGTAGAATCGCCGACTGATGTCAATTCGGTCTGATTTCAATCCTTAGAAGCAATCAGATGTCTGATGAGCTGTGATACAGCGAAATAGATCTGTCTGCGGATGACTATATATATTCCGCTTCACAATATGATATCTATCTATCTATCTATCTATCTATCTATCTATCTATCTATCTATCTATCTATCTATCTATTGATGTTGTCATTTTATCTATCTATCTATCTATCTATCTATCTATCTATCTATCTATCTATCTATATTTATTATAAATTATAGTTAAGAACGTGTAAAAATGATTATCTACTACAAAGTGTACATTTTGTTTCGACATTGAAATGACAGTGTCTCATCAGATGATGAGACATAAAAATATAACAAAAAGAATAAAAATATACATATGAGGGTACACACATGTATAGCATATTATTCAGGTGTTAATAAAACAGTGCTCAATGTAGTATTAACACATATGTAAATATATATATATATATATAAACTTATTTATAAATGAAACTTTGTGTGTGTGTGTGTGTGTGTGTGTGTGTGTGTGTATGCGTTACCTATAGACTCTAAAACGGCTCAACCGATTTTCTTGAAAATTTACACAGTTAAACTATAAGCGTCTGCGAGTGTTCTTAGCTAGGTTTTGTGTCGAGGTGCACCCGATAAATATCGAAAATCGATAATCGAAAAAATCGGGTTATAGAAGGAGTGGTCCGATTGTAATCAAATTTGATACACTCATAGACAAAGACATAAGAAACGATATGCAGAAGTTTCAAGGTTGCAGTTCTTACAATAGTGCAGAAAAATTTATATCGATACCAAGAAACCAAAATTTGATTTACATCCATTCATTTTTCTTTCAGTCTACGGTTTCGCTTTAACTGGAAACAACTATTGCTTTTTTAGTCTTTCGTGTCAACGTCCAAAGAGTCAGAGCTCCAGGACCATGGATTAGTTTTAAAGCTTTCATTACACCCGAGCAACGCCGGGCTATACTGCTTATATATATATATATATATATATATATATATATATATATATATATATATATATATATATATTAATAAATATCCAAATAAAAAAGCACGAAGAATAAAATTGCAACGTTCAAAATATGAATTTAAAACAGTGCTTAATAAAAGAAATATTAATTATTACGTTAGAACATGTGAAAAACTACTACAAATTTGTATATTCAAAGAACAATGTCCGATCAAGTAGTTAACAATAAACGTTTTTATTCAATTTTTTTTGTTGATCACTATATTAATAAGTAAACATATTGTGTCCTACGTCGATGGCACGAATCGGAGTTTCATCATCAGGTGTATTTTTCAATGAGATCTTGGTAGAGATCTAATTCGGAAGCATGATGACCTTCAAAATCCATATACTTGACGCTCATCTTCATAAATGTAAGGAGAAGATTTGGGAGTACTCAGAGGAGCAAGGCGAGAATTCAACTAGAATTTGAACTCGGCTCTCCGATTTCTCATTCCGAGCCGATATCCATTGCACTCCCGCCAAAAAAAAACAAACAAACCAACCTTAATCCAATGATTCCCAGATTACAACCGCTTGATTATTATGTGAGGGACACAGTTGAGCGAGAAACCAACGAAACGCCTTGCAGCATCAAAGATGAATTGAAAGCAAGAATTATGGCAGCATTCCTCAACTTAAACAAGAAGACCGACCAGAAGAGTTGCAAAAGTTTCCAAAGTCATCTGGAGGCCGTGGTTAAAACCAATGATGATTTTATTTAATAAATCTACTTTTTAGTATTTCAAGTTATTTTCAGTAATTTTGGTAAATATATCTTTTAAAATGGGGCGTCAATGTTCTTTTGATTTTTCTATAATTTAGACAATTTATCTATTTATACAAAGAGAGACAAAGTCGAAAAATTGTTTGTGTGATCCGTTTTGTCATTTAGGACTTTACTAGGTTAAAATGATGTTTACGTTTATGCGATTACATATGTGCATGAACCGATGCTGAAATTTTAAATCTAAATTATTTTTTAAAAATATACATTTGGCTATAATGTCTCTAGTTGTTTTCTTTCGGTCAATTTTTCTCTTTGTTTGTGGTAGATATGACAAAAGTAACAAAAATTGCTTTGGAGCAGTAATGGGTGAATTTTCTTCTTCTTCTCCCTCTTCCTCCGCCTCCTCCACGTCGTTGTTGTTGTTGTTGTTGTTCTTCTTCTTCTTCTTCTTCTTCTTCTTCTTCTTCTTCTTCTTCTTCTTCTTCTTCTTCTTTATTAGATAGTAAGAGCCTTTAGAAAGAGAAAGTCCCGTAAGTTCGAAGTGAGTTTGTAAATTACTTAAAAAAAAAAAGCACGAAAACTTTAATTTTTAGTCAAGTCATTGGATTACCCCAAAGATATAGTTTATCTATCTATCTATCTATCTATCTATCTATCTATCTATCTATCTATCTATCTATCTATCTGTTCCTATCTATCTATCTATCTATCTATCTATCTATCTATCTATCTATCTATCTATCTAGGTCTGTTCCTATCTATCTATCTATCTATCTATCTATCTGGTCTATCTATCTATCTATCTATCTATCTATCTATCTAGGTCTGTTCCTATCTATCTATCTATCTATCTATCTATCTATCTATCTATCTATCTATCTATCTAGGTCTATCTATCTATCTATCTATCTATCTATCTATCTATCTATCTATCTATCTATCTATCTATCTATCTATCTATCTCCTATCTATCTATCTATCTATCTATCTATCTATCTATCTATCTATCTATCTATCTGTTCCTATCTATCTATCTAGGTCTATCTATCTATCTATCTATCTATCTATCTATCTATCTATCTATCTAGGTCTATCTATCTATCTATCTATCTATCTATCTATCTATCTATCTATCTATCTATCTATCTATCTGGTCTATCTATCTATCTATCTATCTATCTATCTATCTATCTATCTATCTATGTCTGTTCCTATCTATCTATCTATCTATCTATCTATCTATCTATCTATCTAAGTCAGTCATCATATCTCTCTTTCTGTCTGTGTCTTTTTGTCTTTTTCTTATGCGTAGGTTTTGGATATTTTCCTTTTTATACATATATATTTTATATTTTTATTACTTTTGTGATGAAATATCCCATATTCTGAAAGCTCTGCCAAGAAGATAAATAAACGTATGTATGTGTGCGTGCGTCTGAGTGTCTGTGCGCGCATGCGCGTGGTTATTTTAAATATTTGCAAATCTTTCATGCTAGACAGTAAAGATTATTCAAACCTGTCGATGCAAAAATGTAACATATTTTTAGCACATTTTTAAGAGAGAACAAAATTTTGTAAAACAATTTAATTTTGAAATTTAACGGATAATTTATAAATGAAATATTTATAAAAATTTATTTGTGCGTAAAAATTATTTGTGTCGGTGGTGGTGGTGGGGCCATCAACTGAAGTGTAAAGAAAGAAAAGAAAGAAAAGAAATAAGAAAGACAGAATAAACAAAAATGAAGAAAGGAAGAAAGATGCAAGACGAAAAAGAAAAAGTTATGAAAGAGAAATCAAAGGAATGAAAGAAAAGGAAAATGATGAAAAAAAAAAAAAAGATCAAAGCAAGCAACCAAGAAAGAAAGCAAGAAAGAATGAACGAAAAAGAGAGGGCATGAAAGAACGAAAGCGAAAATAAAAGTATGAAAGAAAAAAGGAAGCCTGAAAGAAAAAAAAAAGAAGAAAAAAAGAAAGAAAAAAGATAAAATAAACAAGAAGGAAGTAAGAAATAATGATGCTAGATAAAAGAGAAAAAGGTATGAAAGAGAAATTAAAAAAAAAAAAATGAAGGAAAAACAAAAGCTAGAAGAAATAAAGCGTTAAAACCAAAGAAAGCACAAAAGAAAAAAAGAATGAAAGTAAGAAAAAAAGAAATAACGTATGGAATAAAAACGAAAGCGACCGTAAAAGAAAAAGATAAGAGAAAGCACGAAAAAGAAAGAATATATGTGTGTGTGTGTGTGTGTGTATGTGTGTGTATGTGTGTGTGTGAAACGTGTATATATATATATATATATAATTTATTATATATATTATATTATTTATATATTAGATACGCACGATACTTATTTGAAAGTGCTCAATATCAGTTATAGAGCTAACATATTCAGCTAGATAAGTGAGTTTGTGACCCGGGGTTTCACGCTTTTGCGTTTGTCTGACGATCGCAAAAGCGTGAAACCCAGGGTCACAAACTCATACCTATATATATATATATATATATATATATATATATATATATATATATATATATTTAATCATATCACCCCAAGCAAGGCGAAAACGCAACTGATGCGCAGGGGGCTACGTAAGAGTGAAAAGATTGGAAAAGAGAAAAACCGGAAACCACAACCTAAACAGGAAACAAGGGATGAGCCTCTTCACCTGTTCAATAGACGTGGATGGAGTGTGAACCGGGCGATAGTTTAGTCTATCTACTCCAATTGAAAAAAAAAAAAAAAAGAGTGAAAAGATTGGAAATGAGAAAAACCGGAAACTACAACCTGAACAGGAAACAAGGGTTGGGGAGATTCGAAATGTCTAGCTATATTCTGGACAGATGATTCTCTGACGCCAAAATTCTATGGACGCCCCCCCCCCCAAAAAAAAAACGAGATATATATATATATATATATATATATATATATATATATATATATATATATAAGGAGGTAAATAGAGATGTAAGACAGACGTGGTAGTCGGTGAGAAAAGAAGCTGGAATTCTGATGATGTCATATGTTTTCGTGATATAAGCTGAGAATTTTGCTAGAATTAATACTGCTTTTTAGATCGGATCTAGAAAACACTTTGATTTTTAAATTGCATTAAAATGTGAAAAGCTTTTGAAATAATACCCGCCTGATTGGATCTGATTCAGATATGCTTGATACAATCGATCCTAATTTCGAATAGTTTTTAAAAAAATTGATTGTGAAATTTAATGTTATTAATGACGTTCGCAGGATTTTAATTATCTTAGTTAAATTAACTTAATTAATTAGATAATAACTTTTCACATTTCTGAAACGGTGCCATTATAAAACTTTGATTATTTTTGGTTTCATATTTTTCTAAATTTTTATTTCGTAATGTTCAGGTTGGTTTTCTATTCTACGATCATCAAGTATCACAGATCACCAGAGCCAAATGAAAGAATAAATAAATAAAAGTTATTATAAAATTTTGATATTTTTTTTTTGCCTTTCATATTTTTTTTTATTTATATTGTAACAAAGTTGTGGAACTCGTAGGTTTTTTAACCTGCTGTTCATGCATTTACTTTTATAAAGAGTGCTCGATACAAACGTAGAGCGTTATATTGTAATGGTTGTTACAACGGTTTATAAATTCATAGTGTCACTACACAAAAATTGTCGCGTTTCGCAACACCACTTTCACTTAAACATCATATCATCACAAATAAACCGTTTTCACCATTTAATTTTCATTTCAACTTCGTCACGCGTTGAGAAGCACCTAAAGGTAGCTTCGAAACGCGAACATTTTTGTGTAGTGACACTATGAATTTATAAACCATTGTAACAACCATTACAATACAACAATATATATATATATATATATATATATATATATATATATGGCCCAGAAGTAGAATCGCTAACTGACGCCACTTCGGTCGGGTTTCAATCCTGAGTTAAAAGCAATCGGAGTCTAACCGTACTGATGAGCTGTGATACAACGAAACAGATCTGTCTGCGGATATATATATATATATCTCCAAATGAATAAGGAACACGAAGAAAATAATTGTAACGTTTAAAACATCAAGTGAAAATAGTGCTCAATATAAAAACAGAGCAATGAATATTTATTATTCTTTAGAATATGTACAAAATTGTACATTTTGTTTCGACTTTGAAAGAACAATGTCTCATCAGGTAGTTACTGATGAGATATTGTTCTTTTAATGTCGAAACTGATGTAATGAATAGGTTAATGAATATGTATACATCTTGGTTCCCTCTCACTGGAATGTGATTGGCTGGTGTCAGCTATAAATGTAGGCAAGGACGTCTAGAGATCAAGAGATTTTTCACTAGAGATCTACGACTATTGACTACGCCTACATCTCAGGATACTGCATTCGACGAGTACCGTCTATTACGTCTACTTACTAGATTGTTCTACCCGGTTACACTTGTCTAAACCACTTAACTACCTCGAACGATATATATATCCCTTTCTGGGACATATCAAAAACAAGATGTACAATTTTGTAGTAGTTTGTACACGTTCTAAAGTATAATAATAAAAATAATATATATATATATATATATATATATATATATATATATATATATAGTCATCCGCAGACAGATTTGTTTCGCTGTATTACAGCTCATCAGTACGGCTTAGACTACGTTCGCTTCCTAACCCAGGATCGAAACCCGACCGATTCGGCGATTCTACCCCTAGGCCACGAGCGTCCGGCAGAAGAAGGCAGGCTTTTTAGCGCGTATAAACATGCTCAATAGCTAGAGTGCTCCAATTCATTATCGAAAGAGCGATGCGTATATGCCAGAGTAGCTACTATATATATATATATATATATATATATATATATATATATATATATATATTGCCCCGTCTAATTATCACTTGTTCCGATCGATGGCACAAAGCCTTGATGAGTAGTACTTTCATTCTTATGAAGATGCCAACAAATGGGTCGACTCGTGGTTAGCCTCAAAATACGTGTCGTTTTTCGATGTAGAATTCAATACTTTCAGTGACATGTTTCTTACTAATTTTTATAAATAAAAAAGAGCAGTAACTTATTCAGTGCCCTAATATATATATATTCATATAGATAGGTGTGAGTTTGTAACCCTGGGTTTCACGCTCTTGCGATCGTCAGATAAATTGATTCATTTTTTAAAAGAATTGGCTATATGTAGGGTTGCGTTTATTCGTGTATTTTTGAGGAAAAGGGGGAAAATCTGTCCTCATGACAGACGCAGATATATATATATATATTTGTACACCCATTGACGTGCGCAAAGACACACCCACAAGCGCATCCGCTCACTGGGGCTAGCATAAACATATATATGCGAATCGTGTGTCAGCTCTATCACTGATATTGAGCGCTTTCAAATAAGTACCACGCATATATAATATATAAATAATATAATATATATAACAAATTGCATATATATATATATTGATATTTATAATTATATACATACACTTTTCACACACACACACACACACACACACACACACACACATATATATATATATATATATATATATATATGTGTGTGTGTGTGTGTGTGTGTGTGTGTGTTTCTACCATGTGGTGTCTTCAGGCGATTTGCAATAACTGATTTTACCGTTTCTTTTTTTTTTTTTTAGACCGCTCACGTAACGGTGATTTTTTTGAACGCTCACGTAACGGGAATTTTTGAACGCGCAATTTTCAAAATTTGAAAAAATTATAACGTTTTCATCCATGGTTGTATGAACCTAAGAGGTATTTTATGGTATGTTTACACTTAGTCATAATTTCTGTTCTTTTATTCCGGAATTCATTTTTGTTTGGGAATAAAATAATAGCTAACTTTTCTTCTTGGCACAGTCTACATATTTTGCAACCGTTGTAAGGATTGGCTGTTTTCATTATACTCCATGTTATGTCTGGATCTTTTCCATGTTTTAATTTCAATTTCCACACTTGGCTAGCCAATTTTGTACAAGTTTTTTTATTTTAAATGTGAACCTGTGATTAAATCATCTGGTCTTAAAAGTGTCTTTGGTTGATCCCAAATATGTTTTCTTTTGATCATTTAAGTCATGTCTTTTTGCCTGGTAAATGATTTCTTTTAAATTACAAAATCCCTGAATTGGGCATTTATTTTTGTCCCTGCAGTTACATTTTTTATTAATGATATTTTTTTTGTACAATGCTATTTAAATTTCTAAATTACTAGTATAGCTATAACTCAGTTTGATTGTATTTCTATTGAAAATTTTGTTTAGTTCTGAGCGTTTTAGAAAGTGTTTATCGATCAGTTCAAAAAATATTTGTCCTATTTTGGTTTTTACTTCTAAGTTAAATGGTGGGTTGAACCAGATAATATTTCGTTTTCTATCATCGTTTTTTATTTGTCTGTTTGATATATATATATATATATATATATATAAAATCATTTTCACAACTAACATTGCCTGATGACGAGATTGAAATCTCGAAACGTAGAAATTTCCGTGTCGCAATGTATTTTAATTATATAACAAACTTAATTATATAATTATATTATGCTCTACAATATTTATTGTATTGAGCACTTAAAAAAAATAAATGCCAGAGAACTCAAAATCGAAAAACATTGGGTCCTCTTTACTTGGATTTATATATATATATATATATATATATATATATATATATATTAGAAGTAGTACAAACTAATTAATGGGTTGGTAGTCCTTTGTCTGTATTTATTACTTTATCTTATTAGCATCTGGTCAGTCAGATGAGTTGCAATAAGATAGTACCAAAACACAACTGCTCAGGTGTTGCAGTAAACAATGTTTTTATTATAAGTTTACAATAAAAGTATTACCATATATAATACTTTAGCAAATATCAGGCACTCTTAATATATTGTGGGTGTGTTTCGAGTAATGATAACACGAATCCTATTTCCCACATTTCTAAATAAATTTTTATTCCAGGCTTTGCGTGGGTGGGTTGATAGATAGTGCTTGACAACTGCTTCTATGTCTGCTCTTCCCGTGACCGACCCTTAGCCAATCTAGACATTCGCCAACGGATGTCATCAGAATTTTACAACGGACTAGGGCGGACTAGAACCGACTCTCCAATGACTGTTAATATAGGACACCGGAAATAATCACTATCCAACTTGTTGTCGCATGGTTTCTAAAATAGCACACATCGATCCCTTTCCTTCCCCGATCACCTTCGGTCAAAATAGATGCCGCTTAGAAGACCGAACATCAGAAACAAACATCTGCTAACTATAAAACAAAAAGACATTTGAGATCAGGATAAAATCTCTCACGCACTCCTTTATTTTTCCGTTCCCCGTCTGCTTAGAAGTTTAGTGCCATATCTGATAAACGATTGGGTGATCATGTCTCTTACGATCCATTACTGACTAGGCAGAAGATTTTCCCGCAGTCAGTCAGTTAGTTAAGTGCCATACGTGATACACGCTTGGGCGATCATGTCTCGAAAGAGACATGACTGACTGGGCAGAAGATTATCCCGCAGTAGGTTGCCATTGCTTTCTGCGGTAGACTGGTTGCCGACCAAGGCTATAGAACCCAATCTGTCCTGATATTTAACCCATAACTGTTTCTCGTTCTGAGCCGATATCCAATGCACCACAATGCACATCCTATTTAACTCATAGCTGAAGGGAGAAACAGATTAATACTTTTCCCCAGGGTATTTGCATACAAGGGAATGCAACGAATTCAACTGGAATTTGAACTTAGCTCTCTGAATTCTCATCTCGAGTTGATATGCACTTCACCATAATGTACATCCAAATTAGTCCGTTATAAAGGGACCAGCCATTAGTAATGATAGTAGAACTTTGGATGACTACTTTTAGACTGCTTCTCCTCCTATCAGGAATAAATTCTACAAAGTAATTAAATTCCTCAGAATTTCTTTCAATTTATCCAAAGAGTCATTGTCAAGGAAGCACTCAGCTGTGGTTATATTTTTCGTTTTACAATCACGATTTTGTCTGGACCCCCAATACATTTTTTTCAGCAAAATAGTAGCATACATCTCTTCTTCTTTATGTACTGTGTCTCCACAGCCATGGCTCTCCACAATTTTCTATCCATTGCAGCTCATAATAAATTACTGACTAGGCAGAAGATTTTCCCGCAGTAAGTTGCCATTTCTTTCTGCGGTAGACTGGTTGCTAACTAAGACTATAGAACCCAATCTGTCCTGTTATTTAACCCATAACTGGAAGGAGAAGAGATGGATTTAATACCTTTCCCAAAGGTATTTGTGCGTAATTGAATACAACTGGAATTCGAACTCGGCTCTCCGATTTCTCATCCCGATATTCACTGCATCACGAGACTTAAAAAAGAACCATCCACTGGTTTAAAACAGAAACGAGATCGAGGTAAACCACTTGTTACTTTTCTACGTGGGTTTCCATAGTACCTACTTATTCATTAATATCACTCACTTTATTCAGGATTAACATTTTAACAGTAAACCTTCCATACCGAAGCGATCTTGAACTTTGTGTTAGGCGAATTAGTTCTCCTTATTAAAAATAATTATTGCAAATCTACACATCCCGACATCTGCCTGACAGTACGAACGGGGTAGCATTAGAGACATGGGATGGAAAAGTCAGTCTTCAACCAGGGATGGACAAGCATCGCTAGCATCAATACCCGAAAATATTTGGTTTGTTGGCGCTAGGTCGCCAAAAGCCCCAAATCCACTCTTTTTCTCTCTCGTTCTTCTTGGATGAAAGTGGATGTAGCTTACAAGGCCAGATTTGAAAAAGAAGCTTGATAAAACCACTGCTTCCTTTTCCACGTGGGCGGTCATAGGATCGCAGTCATATGTAAGAGTCTGAAAGTAAACAAATCAAATGCGTCAATGCAAGTGCTTCATTAAAAAAATGCAAAGAATTCATGGTGAACATACTTTGAAATATTTGTATACTGAAGTCATAACGCACCTATATAGAAAGTCTAATTTCTTTTTGAAATTCCAAAAGTTTTCACGTTAGCAATGATGTGTCGGCGTCAGCGCGTAAGAAACGAAATATATTCACAATTACTTCTTAAAATAACTCAATAAAATTTATTTCACGACAATCTACTTTTAGTAACATGTGTGTTTCGGTCAGTCAGTCAGTTAAGTGCCATACGTGATACACGCTTGGGTGATCATGTCTCGAAAGGGACATGACTGACTGGGCATAAGATTATCCTGCAGTAGGTTGTCATTACTTTCTGAAGTAGACTGGTTGCCAGCCAAGGCTATAGAATCCAATTTGTTCTATTATTTAACCTATAAATGGAGGGAAGAGACGGATTAATACCTTTCCCAAGGATATTTGCGCGTAAATGAATGCAATGAATTCAACTGGAATTCGAATTCGGCTCTCTGATTTCTCGTTCCAAGCCGATTTTGGTAAGTGACACTTTGGACAAATTCTATCTCAATCTCATAGACCAACTCTACTCACCCATCTACTCATCCTGACGTGTGGTTGGCAATACGAACCATCGGATGGATAAGTCAGTCTCCCTTCAAGAGTGGACCAGGACTAATTCTTCGGTCGCTAGTATGACTCTTAATATAGATCGGTGCCCGGAAATAATCATCTGTTTTTTTTTTGTCTCTAGGTCATAAAAAAAAAAAATCTCATCCACTTATTTATTTCACTTCCGTCAAAGTGAATGCCGTTAAGTAGTCAGTTAATTGCCATACACTCTTGGGTAATCATGTCTCTTTCGATCCATGGCAGACTAGGCAGAAAATTTTCCCTCAGTAGGTTGCCATTTTTTTGCAGTAGACTGGTTGCCAATCAAGGCTATAGAACTCAACGTGTCTTGCTATTCATCCCATAACTGGAGGGAGAAGAGAAGGATTCATACCTTTCCCAAGAATATCTGCACGAATTCAATGCAACGAATTCAACTGGAATTCGAACTCGGCTCTCTGATTTGTCATTCTGTAGCGATGTCACTTGCACCACAAAACCCCTTTCCTTTTCTTTGGGTGGTGTCCACAGTATCACGGTAACTCTCCAGACTTGGTTATTATGTATTGGGGTACAGTCAAGAGAGACCAACAGAACTCCCTGTTAAACCAAACATAAATTGATTATGGTAGCATTTATCAACTTAAACAAAATGAGCGCCCATAGAAGTTGCAGGAGATTCCGAACTCCTCTGGAAGCTGTGGTTAAAGCCAATTTTATTGGATTTTATTGAATAAATTTACTCTTTACTGTTAAAATGTGATGCCAGTGTTATTTTCATTTTTACGTAATTTAGGCGACAATTTACCCATCGCTTACCCCCCTCTCTCTTTATATATATATATATATATATATATATATATATATATATATATATAGTCATCCGCAGACAGATCTGTTTCGCTGTATCACAGCTCATCAGTACAGTTAGACTCCGATTGCTTTTAACCCAGGATTGAAATCCGACCGAATTGGCGTCAGTCGGCAATTCTACCTCTTAGCTATGGGCGCTCGGTGGAAGGAGGCAGACTTTTTAGCCTGTATATTATCATTATACACGCCCAATAGCTGAGAGTGTTCTAATTCATTGCTGAATGAACGATATATATTATAGATACAGAGGAATATATATATATATATATATATATATATATATAATTTTAAAATCATTTGTTTCTGATGAAAGACCGAGGACGTTCTGAAATATCAAATATAATAATAGAAATAAAAAAATACTGTAAAAAAAATACATTTTTAAACTTACAACTTTTTAGTAGTTTTTCCTATACATATTATTAAGACAGTATACGTGGATCATCACTATGTTATATATATATATATATATATATATATATATATATATATATATATATATAATGTGTGTGTAGGTGAGTGAGTGTGTATGCATGTGTGTTTGTAATACATACTTAGCATTATAAACATGACTACGAGGCCCCGTCCTAATCTTCCCACCGACCGGTCACTGAGATGGTTCTAAGCTCTTCATCCTCCAAATCAAAAGCCTTGTTGCCAGACGGGTAAACATAAGAACAACAGCAATTGAGCGGTGGTTCCAATCTGGAGGTTTTGAGGATCAGAGGCCTCGCTACCAGAAAGGTCAGGCCAGGGAAAATCAACAATCAAGAGACGGAACAATAGCAATTAAGCGGTAGTTCTACGCTTCTCAGGATATCTAATCTCCCAATCAGAGGCCTTGCTGCCTGATGTGTAGATCTGCGAACAACAGTAAATAAGCGGTGGTTACACGCTCTTCAAAACCTACAAAATTCGATCAGAGGTCCTGCTGCGAGAAGGTTGGAACTGGAAACAACAGCAATTAAGCGGTGTTCCCATACTTCTCAAAACCTTCAATATCCTGATCAGAGGCCGTGCTGCCAGAAAGATTGGCCTGGGAACGACCCAATTAATGGTTCCACACTTTTGAAAATGACAAATCTTTGATCAGAGGCCTTGCTGCTACAATATTAGATTTGGAAACAACAATTAAGCGGTGATCAACGCTCCACAAAATCTCCAATCTCCCGATCAGAGGCGTTGCTGTTAGAAGGATGGACCAGGGATCAACAACAATTAAGCGGTGATCAACGCTCCACAAAATCTCCAATCTCCCGATCAGAGGCGTTGCTGTTAGAAGGATGGACCAGGGATCAACAACAATTAAGCGGTGATCAACGCTCCACAAAATCTCCAATCTCCCGATCAGAGGCGTTGCTGTTAGAAGGATGGACCAGGGATCAACAACAATTAAGCGGTGATCAACGCTCCACAAAATCTCCAATCTCCCGATCAGAGGCGTTGCTGTTAGAAGGATGGACCAGGGATCAACAACAATTAAGCGGTGATCAACGCTCCACAAAATCTCCAATCTCTCGATCAGAGGCGTTGCTGTTAGAAGGATGGACCAGGGATCAACAACAATTAAGCGGTGATCAACGCTCCACAAAATCTCTAATCTCCCGATCAGAGGCGTTGCTGTTAGAAGGATGGACCAGGGATCAACAACAATTAAGCGGTGATCAACGCTCCACAAAATCACCAATCTCCCGATCAGAGGCGTTGCTGTTAGAAGGATGGACCAGGGATCAACAACAATTAAGCGGTGATCAACGCTCCACAAAATCTCCAATCTCCCGATCAGAGGCGTTGCTGTTAGAAGGATGGACCAGGGATCAACAACAATTAAGCGGTGATCAACGCTCCACAAAATCTCCAATCTCCCGATCAGAGGCCTTGCTGTTAGAAGGATGGACCAGGGATCAACAACAATTAAGCGGTGATCAACGCTCCACAAAATCTCCAATCTCCCGATCAGAGGCGTTGCTGTTAGAAGGATGGACCAGGGATCAACAACAATTAAGCGGTGATCAACGCTCCACAAAATCTCCAATCTCCCGATCAGAGGCGTTGCTGTTAGAAGGATGGACCAGGGATCAACAACAATTAAGCGGTGATCAACGCTCCACAAAATCTCCAATCTCCCGATCAGAGGCGTTGCTGTTAGAAGGATGGACCAGGGATCAACAACAATTAAGCGGTGATCAACGCTCCACAAAATCTCCAATCTCCCGATCAGAGGCGTTGCTGTTAGAAGGATGGACCAGGGATCAACAACAATTAAGCGGTGATCAACGCTCCACAAAATCTCCAATCTCCCGATCAGAGGCGTTGCTGTTAGAAGGATGGACCAGGGATCAACAACAATTAAGCGGTGATCAACGCTCCACAAAATCTCCAATCTCCCGATCAGAGGCGTTGCTGTTAGAAGGATGGACCAGGGATCAACAACAATTAAGCGGTGGTGCTACGCTTTTCAAAACCTCCAATCTCAAAATCAGAATTCCTGCTGTTAACAAGGTTCACTCTTAATTAAGCAATTAAGCTGTAGTTCCAAAACGTCTGTTCTCATAATCCGAGGCTTTGCTCTCGGAAAGTTTGATCTGGGAACAATAGCAATTAAGAGGTGGTTCCAAGCACTTCAAAACCTCCAATCTTTGATCAGAGGCCTTGCTGCCAGAAAGGTTGAACATGGGAATAACAGCAATTAAGCGGTGGGTCCAGGCGATTGAAAACCTCCAATCTCCCAGTCACTGACCATGCTGCTAGAAGGATTGACATGGAAACAACAGCAATTAAGACGTACTTCCACGCTCATCAAGATCTCGAATCTCCTAATCAGAGGCCTTGCTGCATAAGGTCTAGATACTAAATATGAAATCTCATCATAAAAATTAACATAAAAATATGTATATAGAAGGCACACAGGAGATACGTTACGACAGTAAGCAAAATTGCAAAAACCGAGATACCAGGCCTGGGCAAATAATATTGCAGATTCTTCTTTGCATTTTAACAAGCATCTCTAAATATATAGCATGCGCACAAGACTAGATACACCAGACCAGGATATTTTCTGTTCTGTTCTTTTTTTTTTTTATAAATTCATACGCCGAGGAATTTGAAGTGTTTAGTATTTATTCATTCTACATCCTGAAGTTCTCAAAAATCACCTATAGAAGAGAAAACAAGGTGACATGCATTTGTAATAGTCAAGAATGGCACTACCGTGTGAGACTGTAAAGCCGTAACAGATGATGCACTGTCATCTGCAGCTGAGGCATAACTCTTTGGATTGCAGATCCATGGGGTTTCTTGAGACCCACGGATGCCATATGTCATTATTATTATTATGTCATTTTTCATCATATTTCGATTTCTGCTATGGTCGCACTACCAACCAAGTCTGTGGGAAGACCTAAGGCAGGTCGTGGCGTGTTGTTATGGCTCCATTTCATGTTTTTTTTTATCTTCCCTAACATCCCTAGCATTACATAGATAAAGTTTTCCTTAGTGTGTGGGTTGTACTTAATAAGACAATTTTTTGTATATCTCTTAAGCTGGGATTTCCAGGGATTCTTTCAATGTGTTGTTTTGTTCCATTTTGTATCATTCCAAGTGCACCCACCATCACTGGCACAACTCTTGTTTTCAATTTCCACATTTTTCTATTTCAATTTCCAGGTCTTTATATTTTGACAGTTTTTTTGACAGTTTTTTATTATTATTATGTCATTTTTCATCATATTTCGATTTCTGCTTTGGTCTCACTACCAACCAAGTCTGCGGGGAGACCTAAGGCAGGTCGTGGCGTGTTGTTATGGCTCCATTTCATGTTTTTTTCTATCTTCCCTATCATCCCTAGCATTACATCGATAAAGTTTTCCTTAGTGTGTGGGCTGTACTTAATAAGACAATTTTTTGTATATCTCTTAAGCTGGGGTCTCCAGGGATTCTTTCAATGTGTTGTTTTGTTCCATTTTTTATCATTCCAAGTGCACCTACTATCACTGGCACAACTCTTGTTTTCAATTTCCACATTTTTTCTATTTCAATTTCCTGGTCTTTATATTTTGACAGTTTTTCAAATTCCTTGATTGCTATGTTACAATCCGCTGGACAAGCCATATCAATTAATAGACAAGTTTTCTCCTTCTGTTTTCTTCTTCTTCTTCTTCTTCTTCTTCTTCTTCTTCTTCTTATTATTATTATTATTATTATTATTATTATTATTAATTTAGCTCAATGTGTTTCTTCTGCGTGTCAGATAAACCAGGTTTTTAAATAGCTACAAATCGGCTCCGATTTGAATCAGAAATTTGATATTATAGTCGTGATTATTAAAAAAATTCTTTTTTGATTCACCAGTGTTCAATATTTTGTCTTGTTTAATATTTACCTTTCAGATATATTTTTTTATTGTTTTTTCTCAATAGTTTTTAACTGAAATAGTTTAATTGAAAATTTAATATTAAGTTTTTAATGTAAAATTTTGTATATAGCCTTGTAATTCCATCCTTCTCCTTGCTGCTGTCTGTTTCTCTCTCTCTCTCTCTCTCTCTCTCTGGGTTCTTCTGCATATATATATATAGCGTCTGTAATATAAAAAAATTTTCTTTCTTTTCTTTTCTTTTTCCCTCCCTTCCTTCCTTTATCTCTCTTATCTCCCACCTTTTTTCCGTGTTGCTTAACCTTACATCAATTCCAACACGGCTGTCTGTTAATTTTTAGTTACAATTCTCTTTCCTTCTTTTACGAACCCAGACGATGTCTATTGTTTCTTTTCTTGTTTTTTTTATTTTATTTTATTATGTTTTATCTTTTTCTTTTTTTCTTTTTTCTTTTTATTTTCTTTTTTAATTTCTTTAATTTCTTTGCAAATCTATTTAAAAAGGAAAATTAGACTGATTTTTCTCCAGTTTCTGAAAGGATTTTTCTGTTGCTGAGGTGATGTGTTATCCCCCGTGGGGATCTTAATATCGAAATGGTCATTCAACATCATTGAATTAATCCTTTTTTAATTTATATATATATATATATATATATATATATATATATATATATATCCTTTTTTTAAATTCAAGATTAGTTGCTGCGAATTTACCAAAAGATGGAAAAGGTATTGTCTTTGAAATATTTATGAAAAGCCAAAGAAAATTCTAAGCTTTTATTCTGGTAACGAAATAATCATCTGTGAATCTGCGCTATCTTTTTCTACATGAGTAGTCATTGGAACTTATACTAAGTGTATACTTAAAATTTACATTCTTTCATCATCTACCCCGATCCTACCCGTTCATTTTTTTTTTGCACGGGATGTTAGCAACCCGGTATTAGAAAATGAAGCCTACACAGGGCGGGTAAACTCTTAAGGAATCAACGGCTAGTTAACTAGAGGTGGTGTCTCGATAAATCATCGTGGAGAAGGCAATAGGATACCACTCCACTATCATTCCCGCGTACAATCATGGCTTTACAAAATAGACATATAAAACCCAACGGCGTGAAGGTAAGGATTGACATAGGCAACAGGTGTCACCTTACCGTCATCCAGCGACTGTTAGCACCAACGGCGTAAAGAGGACACATTTTTCCAAAATTTGACTCTTGCCTGAAAAGGAACGACATGAACAACAGCTGTCTCTGGACAGTTACTCTGTGACTGTGCACAATAAAGAAAAAAATTACCCTAGGAACATGGGACGTCAGAACACTGAACAACTGTGGTCAACTTGAGAATGTTAAGCAGGAAATGAGCCGATTGAATATCAAAATTCTGGGCATATGCGAAACTAGATAACCAAACAATAGAGACTTCAGCAGTGACAACCACAGGTTCATATATGCAGGAGGTAAAAATAACGAAAAGGGAGTCGGCTTAATACTGGACGAAGAAATGAACAAATGCGTTCTGGGGTACTGCCAGTTCTCTGAAAAAGCTCTGGTTAAACTGAAAAGGAGACCCTTCAACAAAGCAATTATAGTAGTCTATGCACCAACAACGCAAAGCGCCGAGGAAAAAAATAGAATCGTTCTATTCCACTCTTGACAATGCCAAGGCTCAGTGTAAAAGCCAAGAAAATAGAATCATTATGGGAGACTTGAATGCCAAAATAGGCAAGGAGAGGGAAGGGGAGACAACTGGCAACTTTGGATTAGGAATCCGCAACGACTGGGGTGAAAGATGGGTTTAGTAGTGTAAGGGGAATGACCAGGTGATAACCAACACTTGGTTACAAGAATACTCAAGACGTTTATGGACATGGAAAAGCCTAGAATCGATTATGTAACTATAAGCAAAAGATTCAGAAACGTAGTGGTTCAATGCAAAATCTATCCAAGTGCCGACTGTGGAAGCAACCAACTTCCAGTTATCTGCAAACTAAGGGTGAAATTTCTGAGACTAAAGAAGCCTAGGATAGCACCCAGACTGCAATACAACATGCTCCTGAGTGACCACGACCTGCAGAAAAAATACACTGACAGTGTGAGTAACAAATACAAAGAACAAATGGGAAATGGAAATTCGAAATAAGCGGTAGTGACGTCAGCAAGCAAAATAGTCACAGAGGAAAACAGACGCAGAAGAAAAAACGAGTAGATGACTGAAGAGATTCTTGACTTGATGCAAAGGAGATAGAAAACTATGTCAAAACATGGAATTGAATGCAAGAAACTACAAAAAGAAATAAGGACCAAGTGCAGACAGTCTAAAGAGGAATGGCCCAACAACAAATGTACTGAAGTAGAGAGATTGAGCAAGATTAATAAAGGAGAAATGCACAAAGAAATAAAATAACATGCTCCTCAACAGGATGTATAAAATCCAAGAATAGAACGATCGTATTAGAGAAAGAGGAAATACTCCAGCGATGGGAAGAATATATAAAAGATCTCTTCCACAACAAGAGAGAGCAACCGATAGTAAACAATGTTGCTGACGGACCGGAAATATTAAAATCCGAAGTGAAAGCTGCAATGGCCAAACAATAGGAACAAAGCAGCTGAACCAGATGGCAATGTAATAAAGACGTTGACAGCCTTAGAAGATTTTGGCATAGAGAAAATTAGGGACTAAATGAAATCTACAACAGCAGTGTAATACTAGATGACCTAAGCCAATCAAGTTTCATAGCTCTGCTTAAGAAGCCAGGTGCAATCGAATGGGAATTCAAACGAACAATCAGTTTGATGAGTCACATAACGAAACTCATTGTCCAAATCTTGATGAATAGAACGCGAAGCAGAATCAGGCTTCGAAATAGGTAAACAGTGCGGTTTCGTCAAGGACACTGGAACAAGGAATGCGATATTTATGCTTAGGATGCCATCAGAAAGGGCGATACAAATGAAAAAGTAAGTTTACCTGTGTTTTGTAGACTGTGCAAAGGCGTTCGACAAAGTACACAAACAAGGAATTGATAGAAATGCTCAGCAACCTCGACATATTTGGCAAAGACATTAGAGTAATCAAGAATCTCTAGTGGCAGCATACAGACAAGAAACGAATTCACCAAATATCCAATGACAGAAAGGAGTGTAAGACAAAGATGTGTCTTTTCACCCACCGGATCTATTCAACTTGTACTGCGAGACTATTCTAAGGACCTTTGAAGTTATGCCAGGATTCGTCATTGGCGGTCACAATCTGAACATAAAGATATGCAGATGATAGAGTGCTGATAGCTAACACGGAAAGAAAACTACAAAACCTCCTAGAAAAGTTAGATGAAGAAAGTAGAAATAAAAGACTACAAATAAACTACAAGAAAACAAGGTATGGTCATCAGCAAATGGGTTCGCCCAAAATGCCAATTACAGTTTGGAGATAGTAAAATCAAGCAAGTACAAAGATTTAAGTACTTCGAAAGTGTTCTAATGGAAGACGGAAAGTGCGACACTGAGATCCGAATGCGAATTGGCATGGCTAACGGTGCATTCCAGAAGCTGAGCATAGTATTAAGAGTCAGGAAAATTTCACTAGAAACAAAGAAGAGAATACTGGATTGCCATGTGGTGTCTGTTCTTCAATATGCTGGACAATATCATCAAAGATGAAAGAAAACCTTGAAGCAACCGATATGTGGTTCTACAGAAGGATACTACGAATATTATGGATCGAGCATGTGAGCAATGATGAGGTTTTAGAAAAGATAGAAACGAAAAGGAAATTAATACTGAGCATCAGGAAAAGACAGCTGAAGTTCTTGGGACATGGAATAAAAAAGGAAGGTTTGGAAAATCTAATACTCACAGGTCAGGTAGAGGGAAAGAAAGAGAGGGGAAAGCAGTGGATAACATATTTGAAGGGCCTGAACAGATGACAGAGCAGGGTTTGGGTGGGGTAACAGGAGAAAGGGTGCTAAGAGCTACCAGGGATAGGGAGACGTGGAAGGCCATCATCGTCTGCGTTCTGAAGGAACATGGCACAGAGAAGAAGAAGAAGAAGAAGAAGAAGAAGAAGAAGAAGAAGAAGAAGAAGAAGAAAACTGTTGATTAAAAAATCACACAATATATTTCTTTTAAACCACACCTGTTTGCAAACATTGTTTAGGCACGTTTTAAGACTTGGGACTCTTTAAAATAATTTAACAGAATACACATGAATAAAGAGAAAAGAAAATCTTAATATCTATTATATTATTTTTTAAATTTTTTATTTAATTTTTTTTTATAATCGTTTCACCCTAAGCAAGGCGGTACCGTCACTGGTGCACAGGAGGTTACATGAGAGAAGAGTGAAAGTTTAAGCAGGAGAAGAGCGAAGACGAACCGCTTACAGTGGGTGTCAGGAAAGGGCAAGTGAAGAATGGGAATACCGGTGTGAAAACAGTTGCGAGTGTAAAGTAAGAAAATAAAAGAACAAGATATACGGGGCGATTCGGAAAGAACGAGAGAAGGACTACAGTCAAGTGGACAAAAGATGGAAATTGACATTGCATTTGAATTCTTGGAGATTGTAGCCGACAGGGAAGCAAGTATACGGAAGGGAGTTCCACAGGTGGGAAGTGCAAGAAAAGAAACTAATCTAGTATACTTTTTAAAAATATAATTTAACATTTCTTATTCATTATATAACCTTTTTATACCATCTAATCTACTATTTAACCCATAGAATCATTAGACTGATTCATATTTTTCTCAAGACTATTTAGGCGAAGTTGAATGCAGTAAACTCCACTGGTTTTCGAATTCGGCGCGCAGATTTCACGAATTATATACCCTTGCTTGAAAAGATGAATAAATCTAAAATCTTACACACCTATCTAGTACAAAGCTTTTCTTGGCGTCTCCACCCTCAATTACTGGAATAAAACGCATCGCTTATTCATTGTCCGTTTACAATAACGTCCGTTTGGGTGTGCAAAAAACAAATGCTAAACAAACAAACAACAACAACAAAAACAAACAAACAGAAGAGAAAAAAAAAGAGCTGGTTTTGTCACCTTGTTATACAATGTGATTTAGATTAAATAAAAAGTAAGTTCTTTTCGTATTTCCCTCGAGGACAAAGTCTTCATTTGGGCCGGCCAGAGAAGAAGAAGAAGAAATAGAAAAAAAGAAAGAAAGAAAGAAGAAAAAAGAATGAAAGAAGAAGAAGAAATAATAATAATAATAATAATAATAATAATAATAATTTTTTGCGGGAAATGTTGATCGTCATATTCCAACTATAAAAAAGAGTTATTAATTTGACCTAGTTAACATCGTATTTTAGGATGTGCGTTGTGGTGTAATGGCTATCGGAATGCGCTAATTGTTAGATACCGGTTTCAAATTCCTAGTTGATATTCGTTACATTTTTACTTACGCAAAAGTTCCCCTGGAAAAGATATGAATCCATCCCTTCTCTTTCCAGATACACCTCAGTTCATATGACCGTTTAATTTTTTTCTGATGCTTAGTAATTGAAAAACTGATTTTTGAATGGTAGGTTTATCCGAGTAGATTTCACCCCGCTGTTTTTGTAGCTAAAAGTTAAAAGTTTCTGTTAATCCACTTTCATACCCAAATAATCCAAATTTGGAAGACTTCCCAGAATATGGAACACTTGCTGAGGAGTGGGTACTTTATTTCTGATCTATAATACTGGGTTGTGCGTTGTGGTGCAATGGATATCTGGTCAAAATCTGAGCCGAGATCAAATTCCAGTTGAATTCGCTGCGTTCACTCACGCTCAAATACCCCTGGGAAAGGTATGAATCCATCTCTCCTCTCTCCAGCTATGGCTTAAATAGCAGGACAGATTGGGTTCTATAGCCTTGGTTAGCAACCAATCTACTGCAGAAAAAATGACAGCCTACCGCGAGAAAGACCTCCAGTCATGTATCTTTCGATACATGATCGCCAAAACGTGTATCACGTATAATAACTGATTACTATTATTTTAAATGAAATTTAGACGAGGATACATTCTTCAGTTACGAATATCCTCATCTTTACTGATATCATCATAACATTTTGGCCTTTGTACCCACTGGTCTTCGTTAGATGTCTGTCGATCCTTCGGGAAATTTTGAACTGAACACTTTATTTAATCTACGGAGTTACATAGTTCTCGTTCCGTTGACCATGTCTCGGAAGATCTGGTCAGTTGTTGCTCGTCCTTTTCACCAGTAAGTCTAAGTCTGCACTACCTAGTCTAGGAATTGAACTCACAAATTCATGAACCAACCTATTAACCCACAATTCGTCCGTATTAAATTATTAAAATTAATTAAAAAACAAAACAAAAAACAATAATTTTCTCATTTTTTTCCTTTTTCCTCTTCAGTTCGAACACACATACACACATATTTCCATCTCTCTCTCTCTCTCTCTCTCTCTATATATATATATATATATATATATATATATATATATATTTTACAGTTGAAATGGAGTTTTTTAAAGTTTTTTCTTAAATTAAAGAATGCTCCTTTTCAAAAACAAAATAAATTACGTTACAGTCAAAACATGAAGAAAAAATAACAATATCGGAAACATAACATCCATGAGAATGGCCACTGAAGTAGCTGAAAGCGATTGGAAAGTTTATATATATATATATATATATATATATATATGTGTGTGTGTGTGTAGAGAGAGAGAGAGAGAGAGAGAGAGAGAGAGAGAGAGAGAGAGAGTTGCTTTTGTTTAGCGATATATCAACATCTATGTGCCATTTGATGCCGAAGTCTAAATATTTTGTACACAATTTTATTTTATCTTAATTATCTTGTGGTGGTGGTGGTGGTGGTGGTGTTGGTGGTGGTGGTGTTGGGGGGTAATGATGGTGTTAGTAATACAAGTCTTAGTAAATAATCCATAGCTACGCGTAAATGTCGATTCAGACTTTTCCAAGGATATTTGCACGTAAATAAATATAACGAACCCACCTGGAAATTAAACACGGCTCTCTGATTAATAATTCAAAGCGTTTTCCCATTACACCACCCGCA
This sequence comes from Ascarosepion bandense, assembly GCA_037127315.1. Classification (NCBI taxonomy): domain Eukaryota; kingdom Metazoa; phylum Mollusca; class Cephalopoda; order Sepiida; family Sepiidae; genus Ascarosepion; species Ascarosepion bandense. The sequence goes on along the minus strand of JBBBDQ010000688.1, from coordinate 1,256,022 downwards.
TATCCAAGCTTACAGCACCTTGTATTTCTAAGGGGTCATGCATCTATTTTCTGATCAGGCTCGACGTGGTTTTATAATAAATATAAATATTTATTATATATATATATATATATATATATATTAATCTATGCATTTATCTCAAATGGATAGATTAATTGATTTAGTTATTGAGAGCGAGCGAGCAAGAGAGAGAGAGAGAGAGAGAGAGAGAGAGAGAGAGAGAGAGAAATATTGTGAAATCTCTGGCAAAAACTGTCACGAGAAATGATAAAAAAAAGCTAGTAGAATTGAACAAATATATTTTCGAGTGTTTGGTATATTCAGATGACACCCTGACCCCCGAACAAATTGCCTCTCCCATTGTACCAGAAGTGGCAAAAGGAGAGTCAATCCCAGAAGCATCATATAAGAGAAAATGCTGAGAGCACTGAATAATTCTTTTGATTATTTCTACACACGGATTCCCAATTTAAATAAGGCGTTGTGCCGTTTTCCAGGCTGAAACATGAGTAAATGCCAAGAAAATATGGAAGCTCAATCTACACACATGTCATGTATGGATACTTAATACATAAGCAATTACGTTTAAGAAGATTTGATTACACATAAATACAATACTAGATAGATATGAAGAGACTGAGATAGATAGATAGATAGATAGATAGATAGATAGATAGATAGATAGATAGATAAAAAATAAAAAAATGATATATAGACGAACAGATACGAACAGACTGGCATAGATAGCTAGTTAGCTCGCTAGCTAAATAGATAGATAAAAATAAAAAAAATCATATATAGACGGATAGATACGAACAGACTAACGTAGATAGATAGCTAGATAGATAGATAAAATAGAAAAATAGATATATAGACGGATAGATACGAACAGACTGACATAGATAGATAGCAAGATAGATAGGTAAAAATAGAAAAATAGATATCTAGATGGATAGATACGAACAGACTGACATAGATAGATAGCTAGATAGATAGATAAAATTAGAAAAATAGATATATAGACTGATAGATTCGAACAGACTAGCATAGATAGATAGCAAGATAGATAGATAAAAATAGAAAAATAGATATATAGACGGATAGATACGAACAGACTAACATAGATAGATAGCTAGATAGATAGATAAAAATAGAAAAAAAGATATATAGACGGATAGATACGAACAGACTGACATAGATAGATAGATAGATAGATAGATAGATAGATAGATAGATAAAAATAGAAAAATAGATATATAGTCTGATAGATACGAACCGACTGACATAGACAGATTGCTAGATAGATAGATAAAATTAGAAAAATAGATATATAGACTGATAGATACGAACAGACTAACATAGAGAGCTAGATAGATACATGAAAATAGAAAAATAGATATATAGACGGATAGATACGAACAGACTAACATAGCTAGTTAGCTAGCTAGCTAGATAGATAAAATTAGAAAAATAGATATATAGACTGATAGATACGAACAGACTGACATAGATAGATACCTAGATAGATAGATAGATAGATAACTAGATAGATAGATAAAAATAGAAAAATAGATATATAGACGGATAGATACGAACAGACTGACATAGCTAGTTAGAGATAGATAGATAAAAATAGAAAAATAGATGTATAGACTGATAGATACGAACAGACTGACATAGATAGATAGCTAGATAGATAGATAAAATTAGAAAAATAGATATATAGACTGATAGATACGAACAGACTAACATAGATAGATAGCTAGATAGATAGATAAAATTAGAAAAATAGATATATAGACTGATAGATACGAACAGACTAACATAGATAGATAGCTAGATAGATAGATAAAATTAGAAAAATAGATATATAGACTGATAGATACGAACAGACTGACATAGATAGATAGATAGATAGATAGATAGATAGATAGATAAAAATAGATATATAGACTGATAGATACGAACAGACTGACATAGATAGCTAGATAGCTAGATAGATGGATAAAATTAGAAAAATAGATATATAGACGGATAGATACGAACAGACTAACATAGATAGATAGATAGATAGATAGATAGATAGATAAAAATAGAAAAATAGATATATAGACGGATAGATACGAACAGACTGATATAGCTAGATAGCTAGATAGATAGATAGATAAAAATAGAAAAATAGATATATAGACTGATAGATACGAACAGACTGACATAGATAGCTAGATAGATAGATAGATAAAATTAGAAAAATAGATATATAGACGGATAGATACGAACAGACTAACATAGATAGATAGATAGATAGATAGATAGATAGATAGATAGATAGATAAAAATAGAAAAATAGATATATAGACGGATAGATACGAACAGACTAACATAGATAGATAGATAGATAGATAGATAGATAGATAGATAGATAGATATATAGATAGATAGATAGATAAAATTAGAAAAATAGATATATATAGACTGATAGATACGAACAGACTGTGATAGATAGATAGATAGATAGATAGATAGATAGATAGATAGATAGATAGATAGATAAAAATAGAAAAATAGATATAGACTGATAGATACGGACAGACTGACATAGCTAGCTAGCTAGCTAGATAGATACGACAGACAGACAGACAGACAGACAGACAATTGTGAGAAAGAGAAAGACTGATAGACAGGTAGACAGGCAGTGCAGATAGATACCAACTGAGAAAGAGATACACACACACACACACACACACACACACACACACACACACACACACACACACACGCACAGATAGATTGAGAGATAGATGAACTGACGAAAATAAATAGAGTAACCTCGATAGTCGATAGTTATCAACTGTGTGTGTGTGTGTGAGAGAGAGAGAGAGAGAGAGAGGGAGAGGGAGAGGGAGAGAGAAAGAAAGACAATCGTAGGCGGATTGATAAATTAAATACACTAAGATAGAAAAACAGATAGGAAAATAAAAACAGATAAATTTAATGAAAAGTTAAATAGATAAACCAGCATCAACGGAGAGAGAGAGAGAGAGAGAGAGAGAGAGAGAGAGAGAGAGAGAGAGAGAGAGAGAGAGAGAGAGAGATGCAAACCGAAACACACACAAATTATAATTCACACACACTATGTATTATATATATAGATATATATATATAAAGAGATAAAGAGATAAAAAAAACAAATTAAACATCTTGACATACGACGTAACACAGGTAAAAGCACTTCAGGGAGAGAAAGTGATGAGTGTGATATAAGTAAAGTAAAGTAAATGTTAGCCGATTTTCAAGGGTTGCTTAAAAACGGAAACTTCGTCAAACAAGAAGAGGAAAAACAAAAACAACAACAACAAAAAAAAGAAAAAAGAGCAAAGGAAATACGAATTACCGTCGATACATGAAGAGAAAAGAAAATAGCATTTCATGGAGAAAATTCACGGTTTTTTCCCCTCACTGCGTCTTTCATATCCGACAAAAAGTCATCACTTGTTTTGAGTCTCAAAATGCTGACAAGTCGAGTTATGAAGTTAAAAAACACGTGACAAGTAATTTATTTTTCACGCGTGAATTAAGAAACTAGTTATCGAAAAAATAAATTCAGGAACTTTCCTGTTAATTCTTAAAATATTATATTTTCACACATGCACTCATGTATATTTATTTTAAAAAAAATAATTATATATCTTAAAAAATAATTATAATAATAAATAATTTTAAATATATATCGCAGAATTAAATTAAAAGTATTTAATAAAGTACTTGTTTACTTACCTCACTTTCATGTTCAGATTTACAGGTCAGAATTTCAAGAAAAATAACTCAAGGGCGATCGGAAATTATTTAATCGAAATACACTCTTAATTGATGCTCATGAGGATACAGAATAAAAAATTATATAAATTTTTTTTTTCTTAAATGTATCAAGATGTTGTACATTTTTTAAGTGCATTAAAATGTGTCCCTGGGATGCTTCAGAAGGAGATCCAACTAGGACGTTAAAAATGACCGATTTTCAAATGTTTGTGTTTACATTTTTTTTTTGTCTCAAAATAAAACGATCGAAAATGTAAACCGACAATAAAAAAGAAGAGAAAAAAAATAAAAATAAAGAAAAAAATTGATAAAGAAAAAGAACGTGTGATTCATTATCGCTACTAATTTTTTCTTGCTCTAACATTCAATAGACTTTAATTCCTGTATTACATTTTGGTCGGTATTAAAAAAAAATAACAGTTAAACGAAAAATGACAAAAATAAAACGAAAATGCTAACACATCCAGCCTTAATCTAAAAAAACAAAAAACAAAAAACAAAAAAACAAAAAACAAACAAACAAAAAAAAAAAACAAAAAACAAAACAAAACCAAAAAACAAATACAAAATATATTCCTATTTCTTACGATTGGTAGTTCGCAAGAAGCGGAGGCGTCCTAGTTTGGTGGGCTGATGGCGGGGTAGAGGTCGTCGTATCTTGGAGAAGATATTACAAGCATTATGAGCGATCGATCTTGGAGGGACTTTTTTGAGAGCCGAACTTTCTACGAATATGAAATCTTCTCGCAGAAGGTAAGAAATCAAATTGATTGAAATTCACAATTTAATGTATTTATAGATTTTATAATGGCAGCAAATTCTTTTTTCTTTCTTTATTTTTGTATATAGTCTGTGGAAATATCTTTTTTAATAAGTTTTTTTATACATACACATACATACATAAATACATACATACATACATACATACATACATACAAACGCACACACATACATATGTATGTATGTATGTTTATACATACATACATGCTTGCATATATATATATATATATAAGCTAAATATATGGATTGAAAATTGAAATCCAACAAGATGAATAGAATAAGTAAAAAGAACAGGTAGAAAAAAGTTTCTTTAACCAAACATGTTTCTCTTTAATAAGCTTCTTCAGAGATTTGTTAATCTCTGAAGAAGCTTATTAAAATGATATATGTTAGATTAAGACAATTTTTCTTACCTGTTGTTTACTTATTGTACTTTATATATATGTTGTTTACTTATTGTACTTTATATATATATATATTGTACTTTATATATATATATATATATATATATATATATATATATATATATATAAATTTGTTTTTATTTAAATTAATATAGTTTACATCGAGACACGGAAATGTCTATGTTTCCAGATTTTTACCTCGTCATCAATGAGTTAACATTGCCTGATGACGAGGTAAAATCTCGAATCATAGAAATTTCCGTGTCGCAATGTAAACTATATGAATTTTAAATAAAAAAAAACAAATTTAATTATATTATGCTCTACAATATTTGCTGTAATGAGCACTTTAAAAATAATAATTGCCGGAGAACTCGGAATTCTAAAACTGTTGGTTCCCTTAATCTGGTATATATATATATATATATATATATATATATATATATATATATATATGTCTGTGTGTGTGTGTGTGTGTATACATATATATATATAAACTTATTTATAAATGGAACTTTGTCTGTGTGTGTGTCCGTTACCTATAGACTCCAAAACGATTGAACCGATTTTCTAGAAAATTTACACAGTTGTACTATAAACGTCTGCGAGTGTTCTTGGCTAGGTTTTGTGTTGAGGTACCCCCGATAAATATCGAAAATCGATAATCGAAAAAATCGGGTTATAGAGGGAAGAGGTCAGATTTTAATCAAATTTGATACACTCATAGACAAAGACATAAGAAATGATATTCAGAAGTTTCAAGGTTGCAGTTCTTACAATAGTGCAAAAAATCGATAATATATACATAAAAAGCAAGATGTGTGTGTGTTTGTTTATCTGCCTGTATATATGTATTTTTTTCAGCCCTTTTATTTTAGTCTTTGCTTCGGGTTTGGCTCTAAGTAGGTATAATTGTAGTTCTTAGTTTCAGCTATGATACCATTTACTCAGAGGACTTATTTAGCCTTAAGAATTCAGTTTATGACGAAAAAAACTTATTTGATATCGATACCAGGAAATAAAAATTTGACTTACATCCATTCATTTTTCTTTCAGTCTACGGTTTCACTGGAAACAACTATTGCTTTTTAGTCTTTCGTGCCAACGTTCAAAGAGTCTGAGCTCCAGGACTATACCCGAGCAACGACGGGTTATACTGTTAGTATATATATATATATATATATGCGAAATATATTTAATTTTCTGCACCTGTTTGATTTTCGTATTCCCGACCTATAGTTGGCTTTTAGGAACCTGTTTTTGCTGATGACTATGCATTAAGTTTTTTTTAAGTTTATGTTTAGTCCTTTCTTCTCGGTTTTCTTTGCTGCCTCCTGTAGGAGGTCCTATATTTTCCTGTATTTCCGTGTCTTCTACCAGCACTGTGTCATCTGCGTATTTTATATAGTTGAGATTGTGGCCGTCAATGACTAATTTTGACAAGACTTCTAGCTTTTTCAGAATTCTCATATATATATATATATATATATATATATATATATATATATATATTAAAATGCTTTAATCCAAACGGGAAAGTAGGAAGGTAAATCCCAAAAACCTGATCCTAATTAATATTAAATTTTAATATTAAAAAATGATACAGGAGGAGAGCTCAATGTAATTAAAATTACAGAGCTAATATAAAATAAAATAAATTTTGAATATTCAAAGTTGTTGAATGATCATTTCAAAATGAAATTCCTAACAGAGATTTTACATCTCATCAGCAACAGTACATATTTCAAAATGAAAATAAAAATAAAAAAGAGAAATAAAAAATTAAATAAAAAAGAAATAAAAAATGACGGTTAAGATTTGAGAAATTTACGTCACAAAAAATTCGGAAGCAAATGTCTATTTTTAGATTTTACTTTTAGATAGGTATAGTAGGTATAATTGTAGTTCTTAGTCTCAGCCATGATACCATTTACTCAGAGGACTTATTTAGCCTTCAAAATTCAGTTTACGACGAAAAAAACTTATTTGATATCGATACTAGGAAATCAAAATTTGACTTACATCCGTTCATTTTTCTTTCAGTCTACGGTTTTTGCTTTAACTGGAAACAACTGTTGCTTTTTAGTCTTTCGTGCCAATGACCAAAGAGCTTTCATTACACCTGAGCAACGCCGGGCTATACTGCTAGTATATATATATGAATTCTTTCGGTGTCTGGCGTGTGTATACACTGCTTATATACAACACGTTAAAATTTTCCTTCTCTGAATCCATACGCCTCACTGATGAGCTGTGATACAGCAGAACAGGCTTGTATCTGGATGAATATATATATATATATATATATATATATATAAGTAATGACCAATATATTATTTGTATATTTTCTATGCTCTTTGTTTAGTTTAAAATGGGAGCCTAGTGCAGAAGTAATTAAAACAGCAACAACAAAAACATGTCTGCCCCCACATGTCAATGAAATAAAAAACAAAAAATTCAAAGATTGATCGATTTTTTTTTACGGCATGTCAACTATTTGCAGGTTATTTAAAGCCAGAAAATATTTTTACATTGACAGAATTATTTTTGTTGGTGATAGGGGAGATAAACATTGTTTAGTGATTTACCCGTAGCTGTGCAGTGGAGAGAGAGAGAGAGAGAGAGAGAGAGAGAGAGAGAGAGAGAGAGAGAGAGAGAGAGAGAGAGACTCATACCTTACCCAAGGGTAGTTGCGCTCAAGTGAATATAACGAACCCAACTGGAGTTGGAGTTTAGCTCTCCAATTAACAATTCCGTGTTATTATTAATTAATCCACTCGTAAGTCCAAGCATACAGCAGCTGGTATTCCCAAGAGGTCACCCATCTGAATAGCCACGACATTGCTTAACTTTGACCATCGTACGGGAACCGATGTTTTAATGTGAATTGGCCGTAAACAGTATAGAAAGGATATTTTGTCATTACTTACAGCAGCTGGTATTCCCAAGAGGTCACCCATCTGAATAGCCACGGCATTGCTTAACTTTGACCATCGTACGGGAACCGATGTTTTAATGTGAATTGGCCGTAAGCAGTATAGAAAGGATATTTTGTCATTACTTACAGCAGCTGGTATTCCCAAGAGGTCACCCATCTGAACAGCCACGACATTGCTTAACTTTGACCATCGTACGGGAACCGATGTTTTAATGTGAATTGGCCGTAAACAGTATAGAAAGGATATTTTGTCATTACTTACAGCAGCTGGTATTCCTAAGCGGTCACCCACCCGAACAGCCACGACATTGCTTAACTTTGACCATCGTACGGGACCCGGATGTTTTAATGTGAATTGGCCGTAAGCAGTATAGAAAGGATATCTTTGTCATTAATTTACAGTACACTCCCCATACACGCATATGTATATATGTGTGTGTATGTAAAATTTCAGAGTTAATTAAAATTATATCTGTAAAATGACAAAATGAATACAAACAAAATGAATACTTTCCTTTTGTTTATTAATGCACAGGGTGCGATGGGTAAATTGTCACGATGTTATATTTTTAATTTCGTTGTTTGTTTTTGCTTTTTTCAACTGTACAGTATAGTAGGGTCAGTTCGGCACCGTCTGTGATAAAGAGATCATTATGACGCAGTTCACTCGGCCAGAATTTTGGAAACGGCATGCTGAGCTACTTGGAATTCGCGTCGGAATTTTCAGTACGAATATTTCATAGTATTCTGCTGTCAGTACAGAGGATTCGAAAAAAAAAAATTGATGAGACTAATGATAATTACGAAGGTGTTTGGAGTGATCACTAGTGATGCTGACGTTAGGCAGCCATTCATCTTCCCGCAGGGTCTCAGACTCAATGTTGTTAGTGTTCTCTTGAGTCAAGAGGGTGGCTGCTAGAAGACCTATGTCTGACAACAGGACCCTGCACCATTCCACACAACAACGAGAACTCAGTCATTGATGTTAGAAATTTCTGCGATCACATCACCCCTTACATGTGGCCACCTAACCCCCCAGACTGCACCACCCTTGATTATTATGTGTGGGGCACAGTTGAGTGAGAGACCAAAAAAAAAAAAAAAAAAAACTCCTTGTAACATCAAAGATGAACTTAGGAAAAGAGACTGTTCAGAAGAGTTGCAGAAGATTACAAAGTCATCTGGAAGGCGTGGTTGAAGCTAATGGTTATTTTATTTAATAAATTTACTCTTTAGTCTTTCAAGATATTTTGCGTAATTTTGGTAAATATATGTTTAGATCAGATGACAGTGTTATTTTCATTTTATCGTAATTTACACGACAACGTATCCATCTCACCCTATATATATATTTTTTTTTTTTTTTTTCAAACATACGCACCATAATTGGGGGCGCTAGAGGGTGTCGTCAGTGATGTCATCGCGAGTATCAGTAGGGGGTTTCGAGTCTTTCACTATCATACCCCCCTCACCGCGCCGACCCGACCAGAGATGATCAGCCTCCGGCCCAGCCTCGATAAGCGCTTTCAGACACTGGAAAATTACGTTTAGGCCCGGTACGAAACCTTGCAAATGCTTCCGATTGGCGACAGTCAGAGCCACTTTCCATTTAGAGGCGAACCGCACATGAGCTCGTTCGAAACATTAATTTAGACGCAGAAATATATATATATATATATATATATATATATATATATATCAAGTAGGTGGACAATAAATGATAACATTTATTTTGAGATTACATATACATTAATATTTATTAATACAATCATTACATTGACATTTAAATTTTATTGTGTACAATAATACAAAAGCGTTTAAATTTTGTTAGCGCAGGTGCTTAAACTGTTGTCTATTGCAATTTACACAGCTTTGAAGTTTACCCCTCAAGCTTTGACAAACATTTTTGCAGAAGTCTCTTTGGGTTTTAATTTCTTATGTAATTTTTCAAATCACTAACACTTGGTTTTCAACAAGAAATTCATTGGATCACGTGATGGCCAATCTTTTGGACCTCTTCTGCTAATTATTTTCACAGAAAATATTTCATTAAGATACTCCTGGACTGCTCTTGAATAATGTAGAGGGGGCCTCATCTTGTTAGAAATAAAAGTCCTATGAATTGGGCTGTTGTTTTAACGATGGAACAAATCTATTCCACTTGCTTTTAGACCACTTCATATATATATATATATATATATATATATATATATATATATATATATTAGTCATCCACATATAAGCCTGTTTCGCTGTATCACAGGTGATCAATGTGCTAGAATTCCACTTGCTTCCGGCCGGGATCAAACTCGACCGACTTGCTGTCAGTCGGAGTCCCTATTTCGTAAACCGTAGGCACATGGAATGGGTGAGGCGAAATTTAGCGTGTTATAAATACGCGGTAAATACACACGCCAGTCACCAGGAAAACTTAGTTCATTTCTAAAGAGTAACGCGTAAATCGCAGAAGGGGTTCTTGTTTTAAAAATTTTCTTCTCCAGAGGGCTCAATCGTAATGAGAGCATAATATATATATATATATATATATATATATCGGTAGAAAAGTAAATGTTTTTATACAATTTTCATTAAAGTCAATGTATTGTGATGTTAATATCTTTATTTAATTTTTCTTGTGTTCGTATAAGTGTTTTCTTTTCTGGACATCAGTCAGTTCAGTTAAGTGCCATACGTGATATACAGTTGGGTGATCAAGTCTCTTTCGAGACATGACTGACTAGGTAGAAGATTTTCCCGCGTTAGTGTACCATTACTTTCTGCCGTAGACTGATTGCCAACCAAAGCTATAGAATCAAATCTGTCCTGCTATTTAACGGGTAGCTGGAGGGAAAAGGGTTTTGCGGGTAAGTGAATGCAACGAATTCAACTAGGATTCGAACTCGGCTCTCCGGTTTCTCGTTCCGAGCTGATATCAACTGCACCATAGTGCACATCCCTGAGAAGGATCTGTGTAAAAGCTGTCTATATTCGAGCGCTTTCCGCTATTCTATTCACCGTTAACAATCATTTTTCTTTATTTTACCTGAATATGTAGAAATTTATACATGTCTAAATAATGATGAAAATTTATTACATTTTATAAACACGGTCAGTACATTATGACCGTGTTCATAGTTGATATTACTGATTATTGGCTTTTCTTTTTTTTTTTTTATTATTAATGCTCCCAGTCTCTTTAGCTTGTTTGTTTTTCATATGAGGATGAGGCTGTTATAGTCCTGTTTTCTACGAATATATTTTACACACACACGCGCACACATACACACTCTCATTAACACACACTTGCACACACACGCACACACACACATACACACTGAACTAAAACACACGACAGAAGTGTAAATTAATTGAAACGAAACGTGTAATATCTTCTTAGAATCTTTCACACTTTACCTGATCACTTATACGTCGTCTCGTGGCGTTGTTTTTCTCTTTCAACCACATTTTCCTTTACGTTTTGGACTGATGGATCCAGTTTGTTTCATCACTTTGATGACACGACTGACAGATGAACGACTGACATCAGCAATATCCGCGATCTCTCTGTAAGGCTTGCCAGTGTGTTTGTGCAGCGTTATAATTTCCGTACGCTTCCTTGGAGTAATGTCCATCGCAGACAATGTTCGTAGCACAACTAATCGGCAATCGACACAATAGTGTCTGGGCGTGATAAAAATCTGATGCAATCACAGATGGCGCAATATTTTTCAAAAATTTCATCATACACCTCGTTAATAGATTCTTGTTGCTTCACATCACTGTTAATGACCTAATCTAAGCAAAAAATAGAAATCGATTTCGCCTTGTCCCTCTAGTGGGTCTAAAATTGACCGCATGGTGAGAGAAAGTAAACTAAGGTAGTTGTTTCAATTAATTTGCACAAGGGTGTATGCTTTAAATTAAAATAACTGTTCATCAAAGTATTCGCTGAATTCATGCATTAGTTTACAAAGTGTTCACTTAATAATTGACCATATCAATTTTAGAGTAACGCACTGTATACGCAGAAGGCCTGGTTCTTTATGATATAAACAAGTTGTCTCTTTTGGTATGTTGGTTTACAACCACAATAAAGGAAGAGAATTTGGTACTACAAGCACACGAAATGGGCGCTACAGTGTTTGTGTGTTTACTGGAGATAGGCAACTCCTGCTGGTAATATCTTAACTACTATGACTGATACATATGATAATGATATCCCAGGTTTATTACCTTATTATAAAATAAAAAATATATAAATTCATAAAAATTTTCAGAAAAACTAATTTTTTTTGTAATATTTAGCTTTCATAATTTTGTCGTATATATATATATATATATATATATATATATATATATATATATATATATGAACTTATTTATAAATGGAACTTTGTCTGTGTGTGTGTGTGTGTGTGTGTGTGTGTGTCCGTTACCTGTAGACTCCGAAACGGCTGAACCGATTTTCTTGAAAATTTACAAAGTTGTACTATAAGCGTCTGCCAGTGATCTTAGCTAGGTTTTGTGTCGAGATACCTCCAATAAATAACGAAAATCGAAAAAATCAGGTTATAGAATAAGTGAACCGATTTTAATCAAATTTGATACACTCATAGACAAAGACATAAGAAACGATATTCAGAAGTTTCAAGGTTGCAGTTCTTACAATAGTGCAGAAAATCGATTATATATATATATATATATATATATATATATATATATATATATATATATATTAAAAAATGATTAAAGGAGGAGAGCTCAATGTAATTAAAATTACAGAGCTAATATAAAATAAATTTTCAATATTCAAAGTTGTTGAATGATCATTTCAAAATGAAATTCCTAACTGAGATTTCACATCTCATCAGCAACAGTAGATATTTCAAAATGAAAATAAAAATAAAAAAGAGAAATAAAAATTAAATAAAAAATGACGGTTAAGATTTGAGAAATTTACGTCACAAAAAATTCGGAAGCAAATAATGTCTATTTTTAGATTTTTTAGTTGTAAGTGAAAAATATGGCCGAAAAGAAAGATTTAATTAATCTCAAATTTTTATCAAGTTTTTTCCAGCATTCCAACATTTTACCGTTTTGTTGGAGATAAGGAATAAATATGCAGTATCTTCTCTTCATTAAGGTCAACACCCAGCGGCGATAGCCTGTTCTATGCTTCAGGCCTAAAGATTGTATCTAAGTATGATACAAGCTGTCGCCCCTGGGTGTATAGATTTTATATTTACATACGCTATATTATCCCTGATATTAACCACTTTAACCTATAAAATCAGTCGATCAGTTAAGTGCCATAAATGATATATGCTTGGGCGATCATTTCTCGAAAGAGATATGGCTGACTGGACAGAAGATTATCCTGCAGTATGTTGCCATTACTTTCTGCGGTAGACTGGGTACCAGCCAAGGATTTAGAATCCAATCTGTCCTGTTATTTACCCCATAACTGGAGGAAAGAGACGGATCAATACCTTTCCCAAGGTTATTTGCGCGTAAGTGAATGCAAGAAATCCAACTGGAATTCAATCTCGGCTATCCGAGAAATCACAACACACATCCGAGCCATAAAATAGCATACCTTAAAACTATATTTTATTGTCTATATATATATATATATATATATATATATATATATATATATATATATATATATATATATAATAACATGCATAATAACAACAACCATAAATATACATTTTAAACAAAACGTTCACAGCCTCTCACACTTTTTATTCTATACCAATTTCTCTCCTTGGAATAACTCTATTTCTTTTACTTATATATATATATATATATATATATATATATATAAGTGATGATACCAAATTCTTAAACTGAGCAGATAATCCAAAATGATCTAAAATATTAAAGAGATAGATCTATATAGAGATCTCAATAGATATTATCCAGAGCAATATGAAATACATAAAAGAGAACTCATCACATTAACTAAAGCGGTTATAAATTATAATTTATTTCGACGGTTAAGTTTTTAGCACCCATCTCTTCAGTCTGCAAATATAGTATTCCTATTGAAGGATATATACAAATATATAAATTGTTTAAACTTAATGACGCGTATTTTTCCGACAAGGAATTTATTCAGAGAACAATTTTATTGGGAGAATAAATATTATATTTAAAAAAGAATAAAATGTAATTGTGTGTGTGTGTGTGTGTGTGTGTGTGTGTGTGTGTGTGTGTGTGTGTGTGTGTGTGTGTGCCACGAAAAATAATAACAATGCGGTTAAAGATCAGCTTTAAACTTAAATTTTAAGATCTGTTGTCTCTTAAGTTTAACTCATTCATTATTTTTTGTATTTTATTATAATTCTACACTTAACTTTTTTATTATATATATATATATATATATATATATATATATATATATATATTTTCTAAACATACGCTGTTAAATATAAGAGACAATGAATGTCTATTCAATGAAAATAGACAATGAAAGCTTAGAAGAAAACCAATAAATAATTATCCAAATGTTGGAGAATTTTTGTCTTTATTTTCAACTGAAATTAAAGCAAAAATACGACGTTTAGAACGGCTCATGAATAAACATAATAGACATTCATTGTCTCTTATATTTAACAGCGTATGTTTAGAAAATTACTTGCTGCCTCGATATACTAATATATATATATATATATATATATATATATATATATATATATATATATATATATATAACTCTTTTGAATCAATATTATAGCCAGATTTATTATGGCGAATGAGTGTATTGTGTAGTATTTTTGCTTCGACATTATATTGAATCAATTACTAGGTCTGCTGCTAAAAAGTTGGTTCACTGTGTCGTGCGAGACAATTTTTTCCCACCAGAATCTTAATTTGTTACTTACATCTTTGACAATGCCAATGCGCATTCGGAGTTCAGTGTTACACTTTCCATCCCCTGTCATAACATTTCCCAGGTATTTTAATATCTGCACCTGTCTGATTTTAGTATTCTCGACCTGTCGTTGGCCTTTTAGAAGCATCTTTCGTGACATGATCGCCCAAGCGTGTATCACGTATGGTACTTAACTGACTGACTGAATTAAGGCAGTCCTTGTAGCAGCGCGGGGGGAAATAGTTCACTTTTTTCGCAGTGTCCCTTCAGGACGTAGGCGGTCATGAACTTCCACTTGCCTCTGTCCCTTGCCGCTCTTAATATTTTCCGTCTTGTTATTTTCCCCAAACCCCGCTCCGCCATCCATTTGCTCATGCCCGTCAAATATATCTCGCGCTGCTTTTCACTGTTTTGCTTTCCCTCTATCCGTCCTGTGAGTATTAAATTCTCCAAACCTTCCTTCCTCATTACGTGTCTCTCTTTTCATTTGCATCACCCTCCAAATCCTTGTCGTTGCTCACGGGTTCGGTCCATGGCATCCTCAGCATCCTTCTATAAAGCATCCTTCTATTCTGTTGATTCGAGCCTCGCCTTCATCCTTGAAGAGATCGTTCAACATTCGTTGCCATATAGAAGAACAGATATCACATAGCAGTCTAGAACTTTTTTCTTTGTTTCTATTGAGATCTTCCTGACTCTCTGTACCCTGGTTAGCTTATCAAATGCGTCCTTAGCGATGCCAATGCAACTTCAGATCTCAGTGTTGCACTTTCCATCCTCTTTCTAGGTATTTGAATTTCTTGACTTGTTTTATTCTGGGATCCCGACCCGTAGCTGGCATTTTTGGTTCTTCATTTTGCTGATGATCATACATTCAGTTTTCTTGAAGTTCATGCTCAATCAAGCACTGTGTCATCCGCGTGTCTTAATATTCTCAAATCCCAGCTTTCTTCTTTTATTTTATGGCCATAAAGTTATCTTCAGTCAATCAGTTAAGTGCCATACGTGAAACACGCTTGGGCGATCATGTCTCGAAAGAGACATGACTGACTGGGCAGAAGATTATCCCGCAGTAGGTTGCCATTGCTTTTTGCGGTAGACTGGTTGCCGACCAAGGCAACCAGTCTACCCAACCTGTCCTGTTATTTAACCCATAACTGGAAGGAAGAGACGGATTAATACCTTTCCCAAGGTTATTTGC